>BOPP01000001.1:9500247-9608642 GCA_017312745.1 Gryllus bimaculatus
ACATCAATCAATCATCATCCAATCATCGATTAAGCATCATTATCATTCATCTCATTCATAATCAATTATTTCAAATCAATCTTCATCAATCAATCCATTTACAAAAATCATCAATAATCATCAATCAATCTTTACAAAAAAATCATCAATAATCCATCAATCAATCATTTACAAAAAATCATCAATATCATCAATGCATTTTACAAAATCATCAATAATCATCAATCAATCTTTACAAAAACATCATAATCTCAATCAATCATTTACAAAAAAAATCATCAACAATATCATCAATCAAATCATTTACAAAAATCATCAATTCATCATCAATCATTACAAAGAAATCATCAATAATCCATCAATCAATCATTTACAAAAAATCATCAAAAGATCACAAATCATAACCAATCAAGGTCATCACATCAATTCACAATTACATCAATCAATCATCAATCAAACATCAATCAATCATCAATTCAAATCGATCAATCAATCGATCAATCAATCGATCAATCATCGATCAATCATCGATCAATCAATCATCAATCAATCATCATCAATCATCAATCATTCATCAATCATTCATCAATCTATCGATTTCAATCATATCAATCAATCATTCAATCATCTAATCAATCTATCATCAATCAATCATCAATCATCAATCATCATCATCATCAATCAATCATCATCCAATCATCATCAATTCAATCAATCATCAAATCAATTCATCAATCAATTCAATCAATCATCAATCAATCATCAATCATCAATCAATCATCATCAATCAATCAATCAATCAATCATCAATCAATCATCAATCAATCATCAATCAATCATCAATCAATCATCAATCAATCAATCAATCATCATCAATCAATCATCATCATCATCAATCAATCATCAATCAATCATCAATCATCAATCAATCAATCAATCATCAATCAATCATCAATCAATCATCAATCAATCATCAAATCAATCATCAATCATCATCAATCATCATCATCAATCAATACAATCAATCAATATATCCATCAATCGTCATCAATCAATAATCATCAATCAATCAATCACAATCAATCAATGCATCAATCAAAATCAATCATCATATCAATCAGTCATCAAATCATCATCAATCAATCTATCAATCAATCTCAATTCAATCAGATATCATCATCAATCATCAATCAATCAATCAATCAAATCATCAATCACATCATCATATCATCAATCATATTCAAGATCATCAATCAATCAATCAATCATCAATCAATCAATCAATCAATCATGCAATCATCATCAATCAATCATCATCCAATCATCAATTCATCATCAATCAATCTCATCAGTCATCAATCAAATCATCAATCAGTATCAAATTCAATCATAATCAGTCATCAATCACAGTCAATCAAATCAATAATCAGCATCATCAATAATGCGTCCAATCAATCATCAATCACTCTATTCACAAATCATCATATCAATCATCATCAATCAATTCAATCTCAGCAAATCAATATCAATCCAATCACATCAATCAATCAATCAATCAATCATCATCAAATCATCATCAATCAATCATATCAATCCAATCAATCATCAATCAATCACATCAATCAATCAATCTCAATCAATCAACTCAATCAATCAAGCATCATCAATCAATCAATCAATCCAATCATCTCAATTCATCATTATCATCAATCAATCAATCATATTCAATCTACTCATCATCTTATCATAATCATTCATATCAGATCTATCATCAATTATCATAATTATCTAATCAATCATCATTCATTAATCAAAATCAATCTACATCATCAATCATCATCTATCTATCATCATTCAATCATCATCATCTATCATCATCAATCATCATCAGTCAAATTATCATCATTATCAATCATCATCATCAATCATCTTCAATTCTGTTCCAATCATCATTTCATTCTTCTATCTCATCATGAATCTCGTCATTAGCATCTCATCTCATCATATCATCGTCAATAATCATCATCATCATCTCATCAATCATCGTCATTAATCATCATTATCCATCAACGTCATTTATCGCCATCTCAGCTACATATACAATCAATCATCATAATCAATCACAATCCATCAACCACAATCAACCATCTTCATCAAACCATCATCAACCATCATCAACCATCATCAACCATCATCAACCACACCAATTCAATCAACAACATCAATCAACCATCATCACACGCGTGACCACCACTCCTCCAATCCTCTCCACGATCACATCAATCAACAAATCAAATACCTCAATCATCCGATCAAATCCCATCATCATCAATTCAGTCCAATCTTCATCAGTCATCAGTAACAACAATCATCTCTCTATACACATCAGTGCATTAATCACAATCTCATCATTATCAGCAATATATCTTCTCTCTCATGCAACTCATCATCATCATCATTATCATTCTTCAATCATTCTCATCATCATCATCATTATCTTCATCATAATCATCATCTTAATCAATCTATATCAATCTATCATTTCAATCATTCATCATTCTTAATCATCATTCATCAATCTTATCAATATTATCAATCATCATTTATCATCTCAATCATATCTCAATCTTTATCAAGCCTCATCGTCATCAATATCAATCTTATTAATCACAATAATCATCATTCGGCATTAATGAATCATCATCAATCAATCAATCATCATCAACCAATAATCAATCCAATTTCATCAATCAATGCATCAATCAAACATCATCAAGCATTCATCCATTATTCATTATCAATCATATCAATAAATCGGTTAGTCAATCATCATTTAAATCAATAAATCAATCAATCAACATTAATCAATCTCATCATCATCATCAATCATCAATAAAAATAAATATATCATTTTCGCTTCTGGATTTTAGAAAACTTTTGCATCAGTGCTTTAAGACCATCCAATCTAACGATGTACAAAATGCAAACGAATGGCTAGAATAGTTTTAGTTGAGATAATTGATTATCAGTAGGTCAATGGAAACAGTACTTTACCCCCGATCCTATTGATGTACATGGACACTTGCAGGAGTGCAATTACTCTGCTCGCCTCACGAACCATTAAGAAAACGAAACTTTATATAAATTGGAATTAATCGGGTAGAAAATTCCACTCTATTTGTAGCATATGTATAATGCTGGTAACGACGAAGTCTTTGACTTCTTTCATGCGTGGCTGCACGGAGGTAAGATAGGCTAGATCTTGGTGAGCGTGGCGAAGCAATACGTCGAAAGGGGGTGGAGGGAGGAGATCAGAAAGATGCCAGCGACGCGCAGGGTAAGCACATCGCGTCTGGCACGCGGAATATTTTATCGCCGACCCCCTCCCCTTCTTCACGGGTTCCATACCGGTTACCTCCGCGCGCCGCGCTGAGTTGCAGCTTCGGACCACGCGAGCGGCCGCTGTCTGATGGCGCTTCACTGCGGCGGCGGTGGAGGCGTGGGCGGGGAGGCCGAGGTAGGGAGAGGCTTGATGGGCGTTGGGGGAGTGGAGGGGAGATAGAGGCTAAGAGACAGGGGGTCGTGTTTTGGAGCGTTGAAAAGGAATAATAATAATAAAAATAAATATATAATAAAATAATAATAATAATAATAATAATAATAATAATAATAATAATAATAATAATAATAATAATAAACTAAGCGTTGTTGCTTAGTGCGCAGCGCGCTGACTTCGCAGTCGGGAGTCCCGGGTATGATCCCTGGCCCGGCCCTCCTGTCTGGGATTTTCGTGATTTCCCCAATATAACCGAAAACGGGGGAATGCTAGTAAGGTTCAAAAAGCCCATGATCGCCTCCCATGACTCATCATCGTCCTATCACCTCATAATTCAAGGTAAAACAACCTTGTCTTACCAACGGATATAACTAAAAAGCTGATCCCATAATGACACACTTAATAGCCCTCCAGGGTTGAATATAACTAGGCCTCGGTCAAAATGGTCAAAAGACAAATGGTCAAAAATGGTCGATGCGGAAATATTATTATTACTATTATTATTATTATTATTATTATTATTATTATTGTTATTTATTTGTAGCGAGGCTCAGGCCATAAGGACTGATGTTCCCCCTAAACACTTAAATATTTTTACATTTACATAATTACAATCGAGTCGTTCGGGCACAAATAATGAAAACCGGCATTTAATGTTCATTGTGGAAGTGCAATGACCGTATTAACTAACGGTGCAGGAGGAAGCAGAGGTGTGGGCGAAGAGAGCCGGATGTGGAGGTTGCAGAGTAGAAGGCGTCCGCGTGGTGGTTGGAGGAGCGCGAGTGGAGATGGAGACGGCAGTGTGGGCGAATGTGGTGTGCGTGATAACGGGGACGTGTGAAGGGCGACACAAAGACGAATGCTAGTGGAAATAATATCTACAATGAGCCAGGAAAATGCAATTTTACATTATCAATCAATTACGTAACAAAAACCTTATTGTTACCACACACGTTCGTGGAAGTTTAAAATCATTGAGTGGATATTGTAGTTACCTGCAATATTGTAAATAGTTGGGAATTCGGAACCGGTACGTAAAAAACTGGGAAGTCCTACTTTTGAATTCCGACATTATAATATTTTCGACATCTTCTGTTAGTTTATATTACCTAATTAGCTGGCATTAAAGCATTTATATCGTCAATAGAAGCCCTCAACATTTGTTTCCTACTAATGAATTATATTCAGAATTTCAACCTGATAACAAATCCGAACACTTTATTGAATTTAAAATGCTGCTTGGATTCAATATATGACTTTTGCACATTCTTAATATTTACCTCTAATACGTTTTGTTAATAATAATAAAGTGTTTTGGCTGTTACTACACAATGATAACATAAAACTAAATGGAATGTACTTGCATCTCTCCTGATGCACTACAACTAATGTCTTGCATGCATTTCTATGTAGTCTAACTTCGATCATGTTCCATACATTTATCTTCAAATTTTAACCCTAGTGATTAAAATAATGAACTGAAAATACGTTCATACGTACATTTTAATATACTTTTCTTATTTCCACAAGGAAGATAATTTAACAAACTTTTAGTTAAGTAAATGCAAAAACATAGTAAAAATAAAGTCTTGGTACATTTTTAAATAAATATATTGAAAAACAGCTTCTAATATATTTTCCTTCAAAATACGGAAAGTTTCTTAATTTTTTCTCGAATCGTTAGACCATATCAGAAAATGAACGAAAAAGACTGCATAGTTAGGGAAGAATTAGTATTCAACGAATCTCAAATTCGCCTATCACCTATTCTCTGCGGTAATACAACATGGACTTCTATCACATGGACTTACAACACTCAATCACGTACAACAACAATCATAAACACATAATGAACATGGTCAGGCTTTTCGTGACACCTCAATAAGATTGTTCGGCTCCACATTCATGGAAGCTACTGCAATACCCTGTTCTACTAAAGCCTACTTTTAAGAAACTAATAAACCACTAAAACTAATAAAACACAAGACTACTCTGAGAAAGTGAACGATTAGTTCATAAAATTACCATCATGACTTTGGGCTTTTCTGTCCTGGCGTGCCTTGTGGCTTTCTATAGAAACATTCTTGAAAAATATGGCTTCGAATTTTTCAATATAATGTCATCACTAGAAGAATGTTCGCGTAATTTTCAAACGAATGAAAAAACGAGGAGAGTTGCAATTCCTCGCGGGCGCTAGCGTCTTGCCCTTGCGTTCTGGCGCCCAGCGAACGCGAATTCGTCTCATCAACGATGCCCTGGTTAGATGCTGCGCGCAGCAATTCCGGAGACATTAGTCACTTTTTTACGACCGCGTAGATAGCGCCGACGTCGGCGGGGGGCGCCCTGATAGCGCGAACGCATTCATCTCGGCGAGCGATGGCGGCGCTGGGCCTCTCTCTCCCGCCCAGATCGGCTCTCCGCCCCCTCCCTCGCTCGCCTGTTCGCCTACCCGCCTACCCACCTACCGACCCATCCGCCTACCCGTCTATCCGTCTATCCGTCTTCTACCCGCCTACCCACCTACCCGTCCAACACGCACACCCTCCCAGCATGCCCGCCCCTCCCCACCCGCCTGCCCGCTTGGCCCGCCCGCCCGCTTGGAGGAGGGTCACAGGTTACCATTTCCGGATTGTAAATTTAAATAAATAAAACTGTTTCCCTGCCGTCATCATTTTTCCGTCTAGTCTAATGTACATTTTAATCTCAAATTGCATTGTTAAGAGTCGCTAATTTACAATGGACCTTAAATTAACGCAAGATGTTACAAATACAAAAGGTCTGTAGACCTAATTCAATTGCTGTAATAGTGACTAAACATTGTTTACTGAATTTTGATTTAATAAATCATTGTTTAATAGTGTTTAATAAGTAACAAATTCGAAAGAATCTTTAAATAAGGTGAATTTAATTATACATAAACGTTATTTAGTAAAGTAGTGTCAGAATAATGAACATTTTTATTCTTAGCTCAAATTATTTTTACAGAGAATAGATCTTGATTACTAGCACATGATTTTGCGAGGTGTGATACTCAATTTTACCACTCTGAATTGCGACACGATCGGCTAGAATATATTTAAAATTAATTCTTGTTTTTGACAATAATTAACTCCACCGCATCTGCTAATGTTAGAAATTTACGAATTGCATTCATTATTATCACAAATAACATTAATAATAAAGAAACCCTCAGAGACATAAAACAAACTAAAATAATCACATATACGTTCAATTATAATATTGAAATAAAAATAATAATCCTAATATAATAAGAAAACGTTAATGATAATACCAATGGCTGTAACTGCTAAAATGAAACTCAATAATTGACGAGTAGATTCAAATTTTTCTACTCTAAAAAGATATAAAATGATGGATATAACTGTTAAAGGCCTTGAACTAAACGCTAGGTATCAGACGTGAAAAATATGGACACCTGAATATTTGTAAAAAAATAGCTCTTCTTTTCAGGAGAGACATTACCATCTTTTTGAACTATCAATAACCTTCTTGGAAGACGAAACCTTTTGGGAATTACCCTTTGATTTTGAAAATGGCAAACAAGAAATATTATCTTCAACTTTCACTACGTTTGGTAGATCCAACGACGGAGACATGTCAACGTGTTCACCACGTAGCTGAGCTTGTATCTTCTCAAGGTATAAAGACATTGGTTGAACGTAGTTATCAAAACCTAACGAACACAAAGCAGTTATGAGATCATCACCAGTTAAAGTTTTCCTACGATCAGTCATACAACGCTCCATAGCTTCGCTGGTTACGAACGCAATGAACTCTGAAACACACTCTTGTAGTAAATGACGCGCTCCGCGTGAGACTTTGGCTGACGATGGAATGCACTCCTTCATGAGGCGTGATACGATGGCAAGCGGCAGGAAGCGGTCTTGCTCGCGGATGGTACGGCCTCTTGGCGGAGAAGTTTCATCCGCACTACTTGACCCTGGGCTCCTGTCGCATGTTTGCATCTCTTCCACTTGAATATCCAATTCGGATATTTTCAGCTTTTGCTCCCTGTCAGTTCGTTTTTCAAATTCGCTTTGTTCAACTTTGAGTTTTCGTTCAATTAATGCACCGTTAATGCTCGCAGAACTTTTCTCGTCGTCTTGATCCATTGGTATGAATGCGTGAAGAAGAGAGTAATTTTCAGGGTCAAGTGATGAAAGAAAATCGTCGATTTCGTCCAGATCTAAATTGGCCATTACAACACCCTTATTCTAATAAATTATGACAGAGTTGATTGATAATAGCCGATTTTGTGCGAAAGGATATCGAAAATGTCATTGGCTTCTTTACTGTCGAAACAAGCAGTAGGCTAAAAACACAACTCTCCTTTCGATATAACTTACATACATTTCCAAATTAAAAAAAATCGCTCTTCATTGAAGCACACACTCAATTACAGCACAAAACCCTCAGATGTAGTACATTATGGAAAACAAAACACAACTGATTCAACAATGTATCAATATAAAATGCAGTCATGAGAGATTCACAGATCCAAAGAAAATTGAGATTCTCTCACCGTAATCGTCAAACATGCCTGTAATATTGTGAAATGTTTTTATAATCTGTCAAAGGAATGCACATTTTGTACTGAAATTATGACACTAGTAATTAAATATCTTTGATAAAATATATCATTCTTCAAGCCAATGAGTTTATTCTACGAAAAGGATGACGAAGAAAACAAAACAATTACAGAAATCGCAATATTATTCTAAATTATTTTCTTTTCAGAGAGAAGTCAACTGAGAATCATATAGGAATCATTATTATTCTGCGTTATTCGTAAGATTGCCTATGCAATGTGCTGCTAAATTATGTCACTAATGATTTTTCATGATTGATGTCATTGATATTTTTGTGCAGGTGGCAACAGACGGCAGCATGGAGGTTATTTCAAAATGAAATACAAAGAAAAGTTATTTTTATCAACCAAAGAGATTCGTTAAAGAAGAACACGCTTTTGATAAAACGTAGTCACTTTTGTAAGCAATCAGACCTGCAAAAGCTATATTCTTCTTGCTTGTCATATTTCAGTGGAAAAGAAGAAATGCATTCCTGACACAATGTATCCCATGTATGTATGACGCCCATAAGGAACACTTAAATATATTAGACGCGTTTAATAATGTTTAGTGGATAACAAAACTGAGAATATTAGGTTCAAACAATAATGTTCACATTGTAATAATTTTTTATTGTCATCAGGAATTCTGGATAAACTCACTCAACCTAGACGAAATACAAGGGAACCGTGAGTTTTCAACTACTGAGAAAAGAAGGTAAGAAATTTACAACCATAATTTGATTTTTAGTAAACTTTTGTAAATAAGCACATTTCAATTTCATTACTTCTTCTGTAGCTATACCGTTCCTAAACTCTATATTTTTGTACTTGTTTAAGGAGGAGTATTTTTACGTTTTAACGCTTGTAAAGTTAAGTGTTAACTTTTAACCTCAGTTTGTCCTTCTTATTGATGCTAAAATTTCGCTGGATGAACTTTGCAAAAACATTTATTAAATTACAATAATTGTGGTTCATCCAGCAATTATTTTTTAGCTGAATTATTTGCCGCATTTTTTCTTCGGTTAAACCCACGAAATGTTGTTTGGGAATGACCAAACAAACAAGTTTGTGAGATGGTGTCAAACTATTGGTATACAAAAAAATCACAAAAAAAGTGCAAGCACATAGGTACCATGAAAATCTTGAGTAATCAAAGATATTTTTAAATTGATGAAGTCGAAAGCAAGAAATTGGTCGTAGGTCTCAGTATTCATGACCCACTGGTAATTATTAGAATTAAATTAATTTTCATCAAGTTGAAGCATGCACTCATGCTTGCGTTTTAGTTCTGAGATGTACAGAAAAGAGTTGTTCGGAGACCTTCTCCTTCTTTCCATCATATCTTCCAGAGCAATGATGTTAAAAGCCTATCGTAAGAAAATTTTTCTTTGTTAGGCTCAATGTTATGAAGGCACAATATTTTCTCCTTAAACTTTTAGTGTAGTTTATCACACACTCAGACATAAACGCAAACAAAAATAGAAAATCATTGTGTATAAACATGACAAACAATTTTACAAAACATTTTTAAGAAGGCAGAAGTATTTCATTCCAGAAGGAACTTAAAGAAAACTGCACTTAATATCACTTTCAGTAGTATTCTAATATATTGTCCAGAAGCCTTAACAGAGGTCACTTGTCCTTATCTATTTACGCATTCCTTCGTATATCACTCACGTATCCTACGGATTTCATTCCAGTCCTACTACACTCTTTTGCTTTGCAGGATAATAGTTTATGCGTATTTCGTTTTAAAATCTTTGTTTAAAAACATCGATCCTATTATTTTCCCAATTTGCTTTATTTTTAAAATACATTAATGGAGAAGTCAGGAAAATGTTTCATTATATCGCCTATTTTAACATTAAGATACAATGTGAAATAACACTTACCAACGTGCTATACCAATAAAAATTTCAGGTTAGTTTTGGTTTCGAAATACAAACTATTAAATTTACTTCAAGGTATATACTCTGAGTCGCCAATATAAGATTTCTGATATCTAAATGGTATTTTTGTTTATCGAAAAGACCAAGAATATTCGGTTATATTGCCCATGTCCAAAAAGAGACGGGATGAAATAGCGCAATTGCAATATTATTGTTCACTTTGCAAATTTTCTGATTGGGAGGCCCTCTAGCATGGAGCGAATACGGTTTTGCCCGATGGGGCAATGTATTCCTGACCTTGCCGTGGGCACGTCCATACGGAGTGAAAGCTACGGCAGGCAAGCGAACACATTTGATAGCGGAAACACACTTGATGCTCGATAAGTGATGATGAGATGCACAAACAGCTTTTTTATTCGAATCTGATTAATTGAAGCATGTCATGGTTAATTATGACTAGCCATGGGATTTGTTTGGAAAATGCCTAATTTTTTCTAATGAAAATATTCAATATATATATATATATATATATATATATATATATATATATATATATATATATATATATTCCTTTTTATTATTGGTTACAAACACATGTTTAAATGATTTTAAGATCTACTAATCACATAAATTTTCTACTGGTAACGAATCTTCATTGCTTGTTTCGACTGAAGCTGTCATATGGGTTTGCAGGTCACCGAAAAGCTTGCATTGTGGCTTTATATTTCTTTATTCGCATTTCTTTACACAAATAAAATAAAATTAAAACCGATGGTCTCTTGACACTTCGTTGAATGGTGGGCACTTACGTAATGTGAGCCCGTATTCGTGATGTAGTCAACTCACTCGTGTCTCAGAGGAAATGATCCCCACTTCCAAGATGGATATCCTTCGGTGCCAGATGCTTTTTTCTGGAACGTGCGCAATGTAAGCCCATCTCTGTCGGGCGTGAGGTGCGTCTTCATTCTGACATCAGTTGTCTGAGATGTGCACCACGCGAAGTACGTCATCAGTGCCTCTAAGTGGAGTAACAGAGGTCAATCCTGCAAAGATGCTTAAGTGTCTCACTCACTATTGAGTCATTTATAGCCTATTCTCTCATGTTATATTGTTTTTTGGTATTGGCTAATTTTAGATGCAAGTGCAGTGAAATATATTCCTATTTTTTCCCTCCACATTTAAGGTTTTCGGTTCCTATTTAATATCAACGTCCTTTTAGGCGACTAAAACGTAATTTTTAATGCTTTAACATCCGATGAATAGTTATGACATTAACAGATGCAAATGTATTGTTATTAAATGCGCTTATCAAATTGAAAATAGACGATCTTGAAAGGAAAGTTCGCCAAACAATTATTTATTTATAAGACATATTTTCATTGTGAGTTGATTTACATTTGGAACAGCAGTTTTAATAATACGCACATAACGTGTCAAATTGTGGTCAGAGACAATTTTTGTGGATTGATTTATATCCTCCTCAAAGAAGAAAACTTTTTCGCAAACATAATGGGATCTACATATGGATATTGTTGGACAAACATTGAAAGTGTGTCTGAGGTATTCTTCCATAATCATTTTATAAATTTTGTTGCACAATTTGCATCTATTTTTGAGCTCTTACACCTCTGGAAAATTATTCTAATATTCAATTACAATTAATGTTAATACGTAAACACAATTAATGTAAATATAGATACGTATATATCTCCTGTAAATATCTATTGAATTTGATTCGAACATTTACGAACTTCCACGTCTAACATCATCAAATCTTCAAAACGAGAACACTCATTTCATTTTAATGACGTCATCTTCTTGAATTGAGTAGCTTTCATAGACAATTTAACTAAAAATTTTATGCAACTATTATCGTCGCGTCGCCTCCCGAGTGTCGTCGCCGAAGCCGAAGTGTCTGCGACCCATTTTGGGGAAATGTGCCGCCCTTTGCGCTTGTGATTGGGCCCACTCCCATTCTAGCGTTTGAATCCCGATGAGAGCAATTTTTGTTTCGAAACTAGCTAGGAAGCTAAGCCAAATCCTACCACTTCCCAGAGCGCTAGCGGCTAACTTCTAGCGGCTAACTTCTCTGATAGGTAGTTCTCCGATCTTCAACCACATACCTTCCACCAGAGAGGCATTATAATTGAGTTGAGCAGTGGGTAAGAGGTAAGAATAGGACATGGAAGATGAAGGAGAGATCGCGCGCAGTCCGTGGCCCGTTTGTTAGGATAAGGCTCCTGCATTCGGCTGGTTTTGATCAGAGAAACCACAGAAAACTACCGATCAGAGCAGTCGGCGGTTTCCGAGTTACTTTCTTCGTCGCACGACGAAGCATTTCGGAAGAAACAGCCTAGCCTGCCCGTTGCCTCCCCCCCCTGCGTGGCGTCGCCAGCGTCGGCGACCGTCGGTGTTGGGTGGATGTGGGCATGGGCATAAGACCGATAGTGGGGTTGCCAGAAGAGAGCGACAATGCCAGCGAAAGGCCGGACTAAAACGGGCGAGTCGATGGTAATTCGGGCGTTTGAAAGCAATGCAGAAAGTCTGTTGAAGATAACATGAATCGTTTGTAGGACTTTCAGAAATAAAGAAATTTCAGTTTAATTTTCTTGGAATTAAAATTTTGATTTTTTAAATCATTTTGTCGAACTTAGGGTAACAAATCTGACGTGGTTTTCGTTTTATGAGATCGTAATATGTCATTTTACCCAAATATTAATCAAGTATTGACAATAAATTTATTAACACTTATTAGAAAATGTGAAAACATTGACGATATCCCGGTTACCACCCGGTGCTTGTGACGCCACCAAGGACGATAATACATTGAAATAATTTATTAGTTATTAGTTTTATTAGATTAATAGATGTGCATAAAATTCCTTTCACTTAGTCCAATCTAACAAACGTTAAGAACTTGAATACACATTGTGCATTCATAGACTATATAAAAACTGCATGTTTACGATAATGTTACTTACTGCATCTGCAAACCCGAAGAAAAAGTTTCGTTTTTACGCGAACAATGAAAATGGATTATTCAATATCTCTGCGAGTAGAGTTGCAGTTTTTGAATTGGTCCTGCTTATTTTTTACGTAAATTTCATTCAATTATTCTGCCTACATGTTTTACAAGCACATTCCCGTCATATAGTAACTTCTCTTTCAGCATTTCATCAAAAACTCCGAAAGACTTACGTCAGTAGTCAAATTTAAACCCCAAAATAACAATAGGCTTTAGAGCTGGCCTCCTCTTCATTCACATCTTTTTCCAACACTATACGTGGGCGAATCCTGTTCCTTGGCAGAGCCTCCTCGCCTTTATCCTTAGCACAAGACGAACGGGTTCATTTATTGCTTGGGAAAGGGCGCGGTGGGCGTCTCTCTGCCTTTCTCGGGGGCGGCTCTGCCCTTGCTACCATCAACGCATCGCCGCTAGCTCCGCTACTACAACGCTGCCCCTCCGCCGTCACCCTCAATGCCCCCACCCTCCACCACACCTCCTCCGTCCCCGCCTTCGCTCTCCCACCCCCATCATCGACTGGCCCCGCCGCCTTACCCGCCAATGACAGCACCACTACTACCGCCACTCCCATCACTAGTCTCACCGCCAGTACACTCTCCATCACCACTAACAGCATTGTCGTCGTCGCCACCCGCTGCTACCACCCCCGCTACCACAGCCACAATCACCACTACCATCTGCCTTGCCTCCATTGTCACCGACCCCACCACTATTCTCGCCGCAGTCGAACTCTCAACCGTCACCAACGCCTTCTCCAACACGTTTGCCCCACCGCTCGACTACGATCGAGATTCGGCAGACACACGTTTCTGCATGTAATTCTTTCCCGATATTGTTATACCCACTCGGTATTCCGAGACCTCCTCCGCCGTCCGCCTCTTGCGGCCTCTTGGACGGCGGCGGCGGCGGCGGCGGCGGCGGCGGCGACGGCATCGATTTTCCGAAACCGAAGGCGCCGCGCAGGACGTGGACGACGCCGCCGCCGCCGATCCTGGAAGCGAAACGGCGGCGGAGAAGGAGGAGGGGGAGAAAATAGAGTCTGCTCGCACGTAATGTTGGTAGCACGCGCCCGCCTACATTTTCACCTGTTTTATGGAGTTTCATATCTTGCAATTAGTTTAGTTGATAGATATTTGAAAATTAAAAGAAAAATATTTATTCAACGTCGAAAACAATTCAGAACTGTGCATGACAAACTACGAGAGGAATGTGCAATCTGTGCAGATTTTCTTGAGAGCTGGGTATCCTACGCTGACTCATATACTGTATCAAGTTGAATTATGAATGCAGGTAGCAAAAGCGTTTTTTGCAAAATTTCATAAGAAAATGATAATGCCCGCAGAATTGTAACGAGCAGTTATAATTCTGGAAGACGACACCAAGTGCAAAAATCTTTGAGTTGAACGTTGCTAATTACGTGCTGATGCAAATTCAATGCCGCTGTTTAGAACTTGACTGTTTAGAACCACAACTGCGCTACTCGTGACCCGCAATGTCTGGGATGCATTTCCATTTCCACTGCAACATTACGACTTCACATGAATCTCCTAACTTAAAAAACGGGTTGTGCACAGTTGTGTCAGATTGTACTCTTTCATAACAATTTTTATTATCACTGTGAGTTAATTCAAAATCTAAGTTTCATATTAGAAACCGTGCGTCGTCAATCGGCGCAGGGAATACAAGGGCCCCGCGCCGCGACATCCCCAGCTGTTGCCAGACTCTGCGTGCGACACGACGCAGAAAGAGGGGCTGCCACAGGCACAGACATGGGTGGCGTCCGGAGAGA
Source organism: Gryllus bimaculatus (assembly GCA_017312745.1). Taxonomy (NCBI): domain Eukaryota; kingdom Metazoa; phylum Arthropoda; class Insecta; order Orthoptera; family Gryllidae; genus Gryllus; species Gryllus bimaculatus. Next base: position 9,515,098 of record BOPP01000001.1, read on the forward strand.
ATAAATTCGGCTCGAATAAATATTGAATCGCACGCGCCACCACCGCCACCGACGCAAGGATCTTGTCGCGTTTACCGCCCTCTTGTTCATTCACCCGCTCGTTTTCCCTTTCAACCACACTAACGCTTGCCCTTCCACCCGCCCGCCAACATGCCACCCAACACGCCACCCAACACGCACGCCAACACACCCGTCAACACCGCCGACACGCCAACTCAATCGCACTTTGCTTACTCACCCCGTTGTTCACTCACCAGTTTGCCCACTGGCGCGCGTGCTCACTCGTTTGCCCACTCGTCCTTTTGCCCACTCTTCCGTTAGCCCACTCGTCCGTTTGCCCACTCGTCCGTTTGCCCACTCGTCCGTTTGCCCACTCGTCCGTTTGCCCGCTTGTCCGTTTGACCGCTCGTCCGTTTGACCGCTCGTCCGTTTGCCCACTCGTCCTATTGCCCACTTGTCCGTTTGCCCAATCGTCCTATTGCCCACTCGTCCGTTTGCCCACTCGTCCGTTTGCCCACTCGTCCTATTGCCCACTTGTCCGTTTGCCCAATCGTCCGATTGCTCACTCGTCCGTTTGCCCACTCGTCCGATTGCCAACTCGTCTGATTGCCCACTCGTCCGTTTGCCCACTCGTCCGTTTGCCCACTAAGCTATTTGTCACTCGCCGGGTTGCCAACTCTCAATCTTGCCGGCTCGCGAGCTTCTCGCACGCGTGCTTGCTCGTAAGAATGCCCCCACTCACTCCCCCGCCCACATTTCCGGAAGTCCATCCAGTCCTCTCGCACTTCCCTCTTCTACCATCTCTTCCACCTTTTCGTCCACATACTCGCCACTCCCTGCCACCTACCTATTTATCCTTCTGTAGGCACACACTTCTCTTTCCCTTTTTCCTCACTTTCCCCTTGGATCCTCTTTCCGCCCACTTGCTTCATTCGTCTTCAACTATCCCTCGCTTCAGTCCTGCCTTTCTACCACCCGCACTCCCTTCCCTACTATTTGTATACTCATCTTAGTTGCACCCACTCGACCGCTTTTTCTCTCTCAGCCACCTTGTTCTCGCTGACCCTCTTTCCCGCCTTCACGACTGCCCACTCCGCGGCCACCCTCCGCTGCGCTGCCCGGAAGCTCGCTGCACCTCTCACTATCTCACTCCCGCTCGCGCACACGCCGGTACAGCCGCCGCTAAGAAGAAAACACCATACGTCAGATATTTAATGCAGGAGGCCCCGACCACAACAACTTATTCCTCCGTCGACAGGTGCCGGCCGATACCTGGCGCCCCGCTCCGTCGCCCTCCCCCCACCCGGCAGTCTCCGCCCACGCTTTCCTCGTAAGAAGGCGGCGGCTGCCCGGAGGGATATCGTACGTGCTCCCGCAAGGGCGAAATATCTGCACTTCTCTTGCTGCGTAAAATTGTATGTGCTCCCCGGTTTAGAAGAAAGGCGTGATGGAGGAGATGAGATGAAAGGCGTACACCCGAAATCAGGTGCTTATTCTTTCAGGGAGTGCATTGCAGAAAGTGTACGATGCAGTTCTACACGTTCGTGTAGTTTAACAATTTTTGGGAGTATCCATTCGCCTCTATTGAAAATTGATTTTCCTGTAAAGAAAATAATCAATTGCTTTAGAACGAAATGATCAACAGAATCCAAAGTCAATATTCTTATTCTTCTCTCTCTCTCCCTCTGTCTCTCTCCCTCTCCCTCTCCCTCCCCCTCTTCCCTCCCCCCCTCTCCCCTCTCTCTCTCCCCCCTCTCTCTCTCAATCCTGCACTCTGCCAGTTCAGCATACCTCCCTCCTCAGTCTATTTCTACCCCCTCACTTCACCTTTTCCGTCTCCAGAATTCCTTCGTATTTTCTTCATTCTTCACTTCCTTCTTCTCTTTAACTTGCCCACCTCCTCTCTCCAGCTTCTATTTCATCTATATCTTCGCCCTCAGTCTTTACTTCTGTCCTCTTATTCTTCACCTTCCACCTCTACCCTGTTGTTTCACTCTTTGCCTTATTTCCTCCTTTTTCGTAATTTCAGGCGCTGCGATCGCTTAAAGTTACTATTTACCGTACTTCACGTTGCGTCGCATGTCCCCGTGGGAGCGTCCATTTAAATATTGAGGTTCGTTTCCCCAGAGACCACGACTTCCCGACGAACGCACGCGCGCGCCATTTCGCCTTGCGAACGAGCAAGTGGCTCATCGCGAGCCCGCGTTCTGAATAATTTCTGACCTCCCTTCATGACCATTTACGATCCGATCCGTCTCGCTCCAGGACAAGGGAGTGGCTTCGGTGTGACGTCCTTGAAACCTGTGACATCCGTTAAATAAAAGTGTTCCTTGTTCGAATAAGATAAGCGACTCGCTCATATTATGGACAAGTAAGTCATTAATATTATATTAAATGCGATGGAGAGGTATAACATGTGACATTGCTTCAAACAAGTTGGGCTCATTAATTAGAATTTGTCGCTTACTTGTTCTGAGACATTGGCGCCTAATAAATTAACAAAGATCGATAGAATAAATAAAAATTGTTAGTGGACAAATTAATAAAATAATAACGAATAGGAAAGTGTGATGAATTAGTGAGAGGAAAAATTGAGTGAATTAATAAAGGAATGAAATACATGAAAATTGGAAAAGAAGTAACGAATCCATTTAAAATATCTAAAGGCCGGAGACTATGTTGATATATGGCTCCCAGTCTCTTCAAACTATATTTAATTGTTGCTCTTGAAAATTGGAGACATCAGTGTCAGGAAATGGGGATAGACGGTGACAATGATAAATTTTTATTGTTCACTTCACTGATGACCAGGTTATTCTTGCCGAGGATGAACGAGGAAACTAAGTAAAGAATATACATCTTGGGGTTTAATTATGAATCCACCGAGTATGTTGTTGCGAGGCTGCAAGGAACAAACTAAATAATTGAGAGCAGGTGTATTAAAAATACAATAGCTTATAAGCTGGGTGTATGCTTGGTGTATGTCAAAGTAAGGTGGATGTGCAGAAGATGTAAAATATAGGATGTCTAAACCTAGAGTATTGACAAGACAGTTAAGTAATGTTTTGTATAGCCAAAAAATAACAAGCAATAGAAATATAAGAATATACAAATCTCTGGTTGAAAGCATATGCACATACGGTTCAGATGTTTGGTTTTTAAATCAGTGCAAAGAGCAAACGTTAAAATCAATAGAATTTAACTATTGGAGACGCTTTTGAGTCCTTACCTTATTGGATAAAATACTCAATGTTGACATAAAAAATTATATGAGCATTGGTATTGATATAATGGATGTAATTGTTGCTAAAAGAGTGAGATGGTATGTCATACCCCAAGTATGTTGGAAAATCAATGGTCTAAGAAAATTTTAAAATGGTTACTTCAAAGAAACAGGAAGTATGGCAGACTAATAAAAACAAGGAAAAACGAGATAGAAAAGGCGGCGAAGGAACGAGATCTTCAAGAAGATTGTGAAGATCGAAGGACTTGGTGACTGGGATTCGAGAAGCGGCGTCAGCTGTTAAGTATCTCGCTAAAACTACTATAACTAATAAGTACGTTGAATTAGGAAATAAAATATTATTTGAAACGGAAACAAGACTAGTGGGGTTTTACGCCATTTCTACCTATTATATCGGGTGCCCTAGGTTGCGGCCTTCGCAGCCCTGAACCCTCCGTTAGTGTGGCACGGTCCCTGAGACCGGGTCTATCAAAAATCTTATTTCTATTTATGACAGTTGCAGTGCGAAAGCTGCATAATCCTCCGGCAATTTTGAACATGCACGTGCATGATATAGTATTGCTAGAGTTTGAAAAGTGATTGTTGTGACAAAACACTGCTATACGGTTCCTGAGACCGGGCACACTATTCGTGTTGTGATTGTTGGGAGTGAACTGGTAATTTATACATATTTATTGGGTATGATTTTTAGTGACTTTATTTTAACTTTCACATTGAATTATGATAATTATTTATTGTTATATAACAAACAAAAGAAAATTCCATGTCGAAAGTGACAGAAATTCATGAACCTTGAGCACATAGAAGTGTTGTGCACACACTGTGAGACTATTTTGGAAATAGTGAGAAATGGTTAGGTGACCTTATTACTAGTTAAGCCAGCTGACATGATTCAGCTAATAATTTTTACACTACTGATACAATAAAACGTTTAAACCACGGTATCCTTATGCTGTTCAAGTATTCTGACTTTAATTGTCATAAATATTTTTAATTCGTTTATACTTTTACTTATAATAGGTTAATTGGTCCTTTTTCTTGTGTGTTTATTAATTGTTAGTACGAGGTCTTCGTGCTATCTGATTCCTTTTAAAGTTCCAATTTTATTAGAAATACGAAACTGGAATACCCGAGCTCAGAGACCTGCCACCCTGTACGTGTCCGCCACATTTGTATTTGTCCGCCACGCTGTATTTCGCCACTCGTACGCAGGATTAAATAAACCCGGTTCTATTGACGAGCGCTCGTGCAACGAGTCGCGTTGCCAGCCGCGCTGTTCGCGAGCGCTCGCGGTTTGCCGCGTCTTCCGGCCTCCCGAGGGCGAAGTGCTGTCTTGCTACTCCACCGCTCCGCCCGCTCGCTCACTCTGGCAGCGCCACCTCGGCTGTGGCCTCACCCAGCCAGCCAGCCGGACTCGGTTGTTTTCTAGCTTTGGCACAGGAACGTAACAAGCAGAATTACCATTATTAGATGTGTAACAAATCTTGCTGTACGTCGCTAAACGCTTTCGCGACCCACACTTACTTATCACACCTGTGCCGTAACTGCACGTTATTTAGATGATTCTTTGTGAGATGCTCAGTGGGTCTCCTCTCCCTACGAAATAATTGTATAGAAATAATAGTTTAGTTTTTAAAATAGACAGTAAGCATCAAGTCATGTGAAAAAGTTGTAAGTTAACAGAACCATGTATAACATTCAAAATAGTAATAAAAAAACTGCCCGTTCGCCCACCGTACGTATTCATGGGCTACCACCACTCCTTCCTATATTATCATCATCATTTCCACCTTTGTCGCTACCTCTCCTGCTCAGCACCACAGCATATTCTTCGAAACTATCGATTCGTTCCTTCTGCAGATCTATTCACCCAATATTTAGAAACCTTACTTCTAAAGGTACTATTACCACTCGCGCAACTGTCGGATTTTTACCCTAATGCGTCGCGTAGGGGGGTAGCGCTAAAAATTTGTTCGGTCCCTTAAGTATGAGAATTGGAAACAATTTCTCCCCGAAACGCGTTTTTGAAGGAACTACAGTGGATTTCGCCTCCGATATGTGTAAGCTATGGAAAGAGCCGTTCAGACCTGTCAACCATTTGCAGCCCCAGCTGTGGCCATGGAATGATGTAATCGTGAAAGAGGGTTTGTATGAATTAGTATTATGATACTACGTACAGTGCCAACAAACAATTGTCACCCTTATTCAAACGACGAAGTCAAGCCTAATAAAGAAGTTTAATAGAAAGATAGTGGCTATATTTCTGGTGTCACAATTGTTGGGTCTCGAACACATAACTTCTGAATTTGGGAAGATTCAGATTCGAAGGAACATTCAACTTTTGAGACAAACTAAACAAACCTTCTTTTGTTGTCCAAATCAATCAACACTACTGAGTATGTTGCTACTTCTACGTCACACACGCTCACACACGACTGTACACGTACAAAATTCCAGGACAACTTTTAACGAAATGGTCAATTCGCTAGTTTTTGGGGTTCAAATTCCAGCCGATTTTGTTTTCCATACCTATCAATGTTCCATACCTATCTTTACTCCATCACAATATATTGCATTATTATCTAATCATCAACGTGTTCTTGAGACTTGTTCGGAAGAGGTCATCAAGTCGATCAATGACCCCCGCCCTTTCACCACTGGCTACTGATGGTCGAACCTATGGCCTCATCTCGGAGACTCAACCTTGATAATTCTCGTAAATATGGGTGAATTTAAAAGTGATAAAACCACACACAATTCTAACCCTTTAACGAAAAATTATTCATCATACATGAAATTTCTGTGAAATTAACAAACTAAAGATGCATTCTCCTGAGGACTGCCCCTTGACTCCATTCCGCCCCCCCCCCAATATCAAATGTTTAGTTGAAAATATTCCTACTAATGCCATGTAGCGCCTGTAGTCTATAAATTGGAACAGGAGTTGGTAAATTCTCATCCTCAACGTCTTATGAATAAACAGTAACCCTGCACTCTAGGTAAAGATGCAAGCTTGTAACATTGATTACTGCCTCTTGGCTACTGTCTAGGAAAATGATTGCCTCCGTCTGTTTCCTTTATTGACTCTCCCGTTTCCCCTGATCGACTGCCGGGATGCACCGTTCACGTAGAGCAGAAATGTTACGACACGGAGATTCAACTTCCGACTAGGGCCGCTACATTCATCACTTCAGAGCGAGTCACAAAGGCATTAGTGCTTTAATCGTATTGACAATGTACCCATCCTTGCTATCATTTTCCAACTAGTACCATTCACTTACTCATCACCATTGACCCCGGATTCAATCACTGTCAACGTTCTGATGTTCTGATCGGTAGTTTTCCGTTGTACTTCCGATCAGTACCTGGCTAATTGCGCAACAGTATTCTAGCAAACAGAAAATATCTATCATACAACTTCCCTGTAAATAAAGGATTACGACAAGGCTGCTGTATATCTCCAACCCGGTTTAAGATATACATTAATAAAGCCCTAAAAGAATGGAAAAGAAAGTGCAGAAGCATGGGTGTGAAAATAGATGATGACATTGTTTAGTCTTCTTTTTGCAGACGACCAGGTGATAATGGGTTAATATGAAGATGATGTAACTTTTATGTTCAGAAAATTAGTAGAAGAAGATGGAAAATGGGGAATGGAAATAAATGTACAAAGGACTGAATATATGGTGATGGGAGGTATTCCCCATGATTTAGAAACTAGTATAGGAATAATTAAAGGAAAAACACAAAATAAGTATTTGGGAGTCACACTAACAGCAGATGGTAGAGACGAACAGGATGTGAAAAATAATATAAGAGGCAAATATCCACAACACTTGCTATGGAGCTCACTTTATTTCGATCAATGAAGCAAAGAAACTGGCATTATAATCCTTCATTAGAGAGTACCACGACTCTATGGGGCAGAAGTTGGATACTAACAAGAAAAATTCTGAAGACAACTCTTCAATTCAAAGAAATGATGTTCTGGCGAAGTGTTGTTAAACTTTCTCTGTAGATAAAATTGAAATGATGAAATAATAAATAAAATGAAAGTGCAAACAACCTTGAACGAGACGATCGAAATGAAACAACTAAAATTATATGGACATATGACAAGGTTGAAATCGGATACTCTTCCACAAAAGATTTTGGGAGTGGATACCAAATCAAAGAAGATAAAGGGAAAGACAAAGAAGAATATGCAACATGACAATAACTGAACCCATGGAAAAAAGAGAAATGGAGGAAAACGATCTATGGGATAAAGAGGCATGGAAATTGGGATGCGGAAAACGGCCAAAGCTGTAATGAAAACCGCTAAATAGATAGATGGAAACGAGTCGAACGCAATATTTCCTTCCTAATTCTTATCCCCTCATCTCCCCTTGTACCAATGCTCTACCACACTGGTGTGAAGATCAGTCAGGATCTTAGAGTGTGTACCAGCTAGGGCAGTGCCTCACTGGCGGGGATACTTGGAGGAAGAAGCCCTGCATGGGACGTCCAGAAGGAAAGCTGTCACCTACCTGGATAAAACATGTACGGGACTAACGATCGTAGTATAGACGCGGTCGGATCCAATCAATCAACAACTGGCTCTCTTTTCGTGGCGTTCCACATCTTGGCTCATCACCGTTCCTTCCTTATCCGTCCGCGTCGACGCTGCTCTTAATGCCATCGGCGGCGCCAGTGGCACAGCTCTCTCTCCCTACCACCCCCACATCCGCCTTCGCCGCTGCCGCCTCCGACGTCGCTACCAATTCCAGTGCCGCCGCACGCCGCAAATATCCGACGCTACACGCGACGCCGACGCCGACGCCGGCGCCCCCCCCTTCCAGGCGGCTGGGAAATGCATCTCCTGTCGCCAGCAGGCGACCCGATTCCCTCCGCCCCACGCTTCTCTCGTGATTTGCGAGCGGCCAAACAAGCTCTCCCTGAGTGTTTCTTCCCGAACGGTACTGCAATAAATGTATACATTGTAATTTATACAAATAAATTTTCTATTATAGCCACTAATAATATTCTAATAATACGTATTCGGCTGTAACTTCAAGAGCAGTGAAAACCTGTCATTTCAAAAGCTGACGGCTTTTGTGTTATTTGCCGTGACTCTCGTGGGAAATCGTCGCATTCATGACTCTACTTTCTGGAGTGTTGAGTTAGTATTGATCATGTATGGATTTTGAGCGACAAAATAGCACGGTTTCTTCTATAATATGCAATAAAATAATTATATAACATGATTACACGCTTTTTAGAGAAAATACTTAATCCTTGTGGGTCCTCAAAAAATGATAATTTCCCCATTTCCCCAAAAATTAAGCTGTCGTCGGTCCGGAAGGCCGAGATCGTTATAGATAATAGTGCCGTAGCGATCTCGGACCTAAGAATCGCGGGTTCGAGTCCCACCTCGAGCATGGTTGTATTTGTGTTCGTTCTTTCACCACCTGTCATCACTCTATCACGTCATCTTTACAGTTAACATACCGTTAAAAGCATTAGTGGTCGCTAATGACCTAGATGTTGATGCGATTTAAATAACTAGACAAAAAAAAGAATCGCGTCGAATGACATCTCATTTGTTTCTGTTGGTGGATCGGAAGGGGTTTAACCGTGAGGGACGGACAGACGCAACTTACTCGTTCACTAAAAATAGATTACATTCTTTATTTTAATAATTTCTTATAGAGGTAGTATCGACCTTGTCTCCCATCATGCTACGACACTGGTCCTATGACACCTTCTTTTATAAATAAATGTTATGTGCTTGAAACACATTTTAGATAATATAAATGTTTATATCTAATAGTATCGTGTCCACAATTATAATGTAAATTCAATGTCATTTAATAACAGAGAACAACGAAACCAGAGAAAATCAGTATTCCCTAGCAAGCTCTGAAACATCTGAATTCTCGAAACACAAAGCGAAGATCAGGTGATGAATATTCATTAATGCCTGGAAAATCTCCGTTCTACAGTTTCTCTCTTGAAACTTGCAGCACTATAGTTCCTCCGTCTCCAACATTTGAAGCACGAACATAGCCTGCGGCTTGTAGTGAACAATTACAGAATGAATTTATATGGTTTTCGATTGAAGACAGCTTTCTAATTGGTGTTTCTTCCCATGTCTTGAATTACTATCAGTAAAGCTGTATTGAATTGACTGTATCCTTCTTCCTCTTCTAGAGTTAGCTGTATTGAAAGTTACAGAGCAGTTCAGAATCGAATAAGTGTTTCACAATTTCATATTTCTTTGGACTTTTGACAATGTCGGCAATATGCTAAATCGGCGATAATTGATCGACGAGCATCAGTTCAGATTTTTGAAAGGGCTAGCATGTGCAAACATCCATGCTCGAAGAAATAATCCTTATGTAATAAGATATTAATTATGTGCGTGAGTGCTGGAAGGGTAGATGGAAATACTAATTTCAATTGTTTACCTGTGATTCCATCAAAGCCGCTAGTATTTGATTTTAATGAAGTTACAACTTTTCTAACTTTGTGAAAATTTGCGATAAAGAAATAAAATTTATTCGTAGTTGCAGGTGAGTTGGCTGCAAGAGTATATAATATGTTCAGTTTAACAAGAGGATTTATTGGTTTAGTAATATTTACAAAGAACTTCATTGAAAGTTTCATTAATGTCCTCCAAAAGAACGTCGACTTAATTCGTAATCCCGAGTTCCCTCAGTGGACTCGAATTTCATCCTCTTTATTATTAGTGCATGCTTTAAAGGGATCATTTTCATAATGATTTTTTTAATTTTAATTTTTCACCAAATTTCGCAACTTCTTATACAAACATTTAATTTCGGTAGTTTAGACCTAAAGCAAATAAAGTAATTCTTAAGAAATAACTTGTTGCTAAATATCAATATAATAATGGTTTAATAAAAATATTACAATCAGTTGATACAATATATGATCACAAATAAAAAATGTAATTGAAAACGTGGCAATGTGTCATTTGCACTAGCTGTTTTGTGGTTATGAGTCCGCAGTGTGTGATTTTTTGCATACAAGTATTGCAAGTACATAATATATTTAATATTTTTGGTCCTTTTTGCTGGAACATACTTTCCACTATGTAATCAGATATGTAAATATCATTATAATGAAATATAAAAGATATTTTGGTCGCTTACACTTTGGTTTTTTACACATACTGTAACCGCTACGACTATGCCGCAGTTTCACAGCGATCTAAAATAAATTAAATTCAAGAAAGTAGATAGACACTTCCTATTTTTACAAAAGTAGTTTAACAAACTGTATTGCTCCGATCGCACAACTGTTCTTTGCAGCTAAATATATTAAAATAATATTTTAACGTGATTGTAAGTATAGTTGGTTGTAAGAGAATACGATTACGCATGGCGACGTTTTCGATTTTTTTTGTAACCATCCGAAAAGCGATGAATGACTAAACTATCACTGAGTTATCAGAAAAAATATCAATTATTTAATAATAATAATAATAATAATAATATTTTTATCTACTTTTCTACAATTGGCTGATTGCTAGGTGATAACTATAAGCCTACTAAGCAGATTTACAATACATCTACATTTACAATACAGAGACAATACAGAGACATGTACACTATAAAAATTACAATACAACACAGTAAAAGAAATTTAAAAAGATCTACTACATACATATAAATACACATACTGCAACCGCCAACTCGTGATTACGCGATGCAACTTTCGTTACACTTCAACCTACCGCCGAACGTACAATCATCACGTACCAACGGCAAGCGATACAGGGCACCATTGCATTTCCTGATTTCATGAAATATCAGTTTGAGTGAGTCGACCAATCAGAAATTTCCTTTGAGAAAAGTTGTAAATTGACAAGAAGAAAGTTTTTGACCATTTTTACGTGTGATCACTCCGAAGAACTTGTTCCCAGAGAATTATCAGCAACAGCTAGGACGTTACGAAACGCCATCATTAAGCTCAAAAGAGGTAACAAATTTTTAACATTCTGAATTGAAATGTTTCATTCAAATAAAATACGAAATATCATACAAATGTGAATTTAAAAAAAGAAATAAATTACTCACTTTGCGTGATGAAGTTTGCATTTCAGCATGCACTTTTGAATACTTAAACGGATATAAATCTAATAAGAAACATTTTCCCATACAGCTTTTTTTTAGTATATACTTTTTGTATATATTTCTTCAAACTCGAATTGACAGCAAATATTCCAACACTGGTGGAATACAAGATGGTAATCTTCTCACGCTGGTGAAAGAGAATTACACACGGCCAGCTTTTGTGCAGAGAGGTGGAACGAGGTAACCAACTATTATGAGACAGCGGCGGAGAAACACGGAAGGGACCTACCAGTTCGCGATCGCGGCGGACGCCGGCAGCCGGCAGCCGAGAAGTGTTGCAAGGTGATCTCGACGTGTAGGGTATTCATGAGTTAAAACGTTTTTATATTCATCTTCGGTAGTCACTTTTCCAGTTTATAATATGCCTAAATTCAGCCACAAGTTAGTTAGAATTATAATGAACTTCTTTAAAGTTATACGTTAAATAGTTAACGTACATGCGAGGTCATATGATAATAAACATACTACATTAGCTTTAGACTGACGTAACAAACCAGACATTGAAAGTTTTTAAACTTATTGTATATCTGTTTTATACAATTCCCATTTTAATGAATGGTTTGAAACTAAGTGTAATTCACTTATTACGATGTTTTTTTTGTAAGTTTATGTACTTTGATTAACAAACCACTTGCATTGACTCGGCAAAGTTTTCGAAATACTAGTGAAAATTATTCTTAAATTTAGACTTTATATGTTACTAAATTCAAATAATGAAACTTTCTGTAAACAATTTACAAGGTATTTAACTTCACTTTATGGTAATTTAGAGGTGCATAGTGGAAATAATTAAAATGCGAGTGCAAAAATCTCTTATATCACAACGCTTCTTGTAGCCAGGAGTACATAAGAACTGTTTTTGGATATGTGTATTCAGTTTTAGATTCGTTTTTTTGTGTTTGTTGTTTTTTTGTAACCATTGTCTAAAAGGTATTTTGGCTTTGTGAAATTAGTTGAAAAAGTAACTGTCTATTTACTTAAAACTTTGTATATCTTAAATGAATATATGCTCTGTGTTACAATTCAACTGTTCTTGACATTTTAATTTCAACTGGAAAGACGATCCCAGACCCTAGGTAACAGCGAAAACATTACATTACTAGTAACAATTTTGACATCCATTCTTATTCCGGATATAGCATTTCAAGCAAATTAATTATTTTTGCTTGAGCAATTCTACTAGAAACCATAATAGAATGGAGTAAGGAAGGTGTCAACACAAATACATACAATATTTTACATGAATGCTCACTCACACTTCAACATAAAACAGGAACACACAATTGCCCTACATTATGCCTACATATACATAAACAATCATACACTTAGATACGCAAACATACAGAGGCGGCAACGCGCTGGTGGGAGACACCCGCTTGGGAAAATCCCGCTAGCGGACAGGTAGGCTGGTGTCGGTCTCACTGTCCAGCGGGGGAAGATGACGGCCGCCTCCCGAAGAATAAAACACGCACTACACTTTCGGGAATAATGACGTTTAGCACTTGACGCCCCCGAAATCACTAATCAATCAAGTGCCCATAACCAACTATTATCATTCAAGAACATGAATCGTTTAGAAATAAGATTCGGACCCTTAGGAATCCTGATTTAAAGTGTTCATCTACAATTCAGAGCCTTAGTCATGTGTGAGTCATGGAAATATCTGAACCGACACAGACAGCAGCTTTCATATAAAAATATATTTATTTAACAAAGAACAAACAATACTATATCTTTTTTCCTAATTACACCTAGTCTGATAGAAAACCTAGATCTATCCGCTGATGGGGAGCGATCCAACCCGATTGAAGATCGGTTTCGGATTGTGGCATTCGCCACTCTACTTCTGAAGCGCGCACAAGCCTAGCTTCCGTGGACGGATGTACACTGGGACAAAGTCCGTTCTGGCGCACCAACGGCTGGTTTGCCTCGATCGCAGGAGCGATCTTATCCGATGAGATCGGCATGAATGTGGCACTCAACCACTCTCACTCGGAGACGCACACAGCATCGCTCCCCGTGACCGAGTCACAAGAACAAAGTCCTCCGCAGGCTTCGTCAACTCGTGACTTGCCCTGCGAGCCTGGTCGCATAGACGATCGTGGGCAAGTTTTGTGCACATGCTCAAGGTTCTCCCACTGTCTCCAGAACTCACCCACTGGCTCTGTACACCCCGTTATATAGGCGAGGCCCACGTGACCTACTTCGTCACGCCACCGCCCCCTCTTGTTATGACAATGAAAGGTTTCTGAAGGCCCGAAGACCCCAAAGCCTTGTGTCTCCCGTTTCCCCGTTCTTGCCTTTACGGAAAAACCCTTCTCTCCTTCCTGTGGTGAGGCTAATCCTCTACCAAGCGTCACCAAATAGATACCACGAGGCACGCTGGCTGATACGTTACACATGCATACCTTCGACTGCGCCCTTCAAGCAAGCCAGTCATCGCTCCCCCCCCCTCCCGCCGTCGGCGCTCGCAGTGCGATGTGTATTACGCGCAAGCGCTAATATGCTGCCTAATGAAAAGCGGCGGGCGTTGACAACGCGTAATAAATTAACGGAATTAATAAATGCTTTTACGAGCGTCGCCTGCGTACGTAAATTTTCCTCTCTCGCACTTTTTCTCCGACGCCAGCTCCGAGGCGTTCGTGGCCACTGAAGCCATCGATTTTCTGTGCTTCAACAACAGAAAATCTTGGTGGTAGAAACACACAGTCGTTGGTCTATGTTTTATTTTTGTCTTGTAAAATCAGTGTTCTTTTGATTATTTCTTACCGACTAAATAGGCTCAGGGTCAATATTCTTTGCTAATGCTGTGGCCCTAACTCTAGGGTTCGTGTTGAGTCCTGTTTTCCTAGTGCGAATTTCCGACACTAGCTTTTCAGCTAGATCGAATTCCGATGTGTCAGACGTACGCGGTATTCGGGAAGCGCGAAGATGAGCTTCACTGGCAATGTCCACAGAGGACCAATAAGGACCATGTGAGACCCTGGTAGCTCTTTTAGTCGCCGATAGCAGGTGGGAAGCGAGTGGGGCGAAAACTGCGAATTTTCAGGAACTCTCAAATGACATTTTTTTGAAAATTGCTGCAATTTTTTCAATGGTAATTTGCATGCATGCATGTTTCGTTGTGCAATAATATTCTTAAAGTCTTATATAAATTCTATTAGCAGATTGAAGAATTGCGAAAATGTGAAAAAATGTCTCTCAGGTGCCAATAGATAGCGGTTGCGGGCAGTTGGGAAGAGGTTTGGGCATAACCGAATAGGTCGCGCAGACGCGAGAGAATATTACATATCGCGTGTTTTTAGGGATTATTGCATTTGTGAGTACGTGATTTAAAATATTTTTTTATGATATTTCTTGAAAACTCAAAAATCTTTGTGAAAATATCTCAAGATTGCTCATATCCAGAAACGCTCAAACGACATTATGTCAAAAATGGCTTCAAACTATTTTTTTTTAAATTTTGGTTCAAATAGCTCTAAATGTACTGAATTACCCCACATAAACGCAAGTTCGATTATTTTTTTCGTTTTCAAAAATTTTAGAATTGTATTTTCAGACTTCTCTTACCTTAACAAATTTTATTTTACATGTTTTTTACTTACTATTTAATTTATGAGTAAAAAAGCTTTAAATGGTTTGTGTTGAAATTTATTGAAAACTTAAAACTCAGCATTTTCAGAAAGACTCAAAGGATTTCTCAAAATCGTCTCCAAATGTTTCATTGAAAATATACATATACGACTGGCGAAGTCGTATATGTGTGCAAGAACTCGTTAAGGAGCCAAACCTACCTCTTTTAATGATTTGTATTTCTTAAAGAACAAAAATAATGCTAAAACAGTAAACATTTGTTTATATTAATTAGAAATGCGACACTTACTATAAACCTTTTTGTAATATATTCAGTAGAAAAATGATAGTGAGTACATTAAGAAACCTCTGTTGTATGTGTTTGATGTGCTTTCCAGCGAAACCTGCAAAAACAGTAGTTTATTACGTAAGTAAAAAATTATATCAGCATTTACAAATCTATCGGAACGAATTTGGTACGAATGAAGAGCTTAAACATGGTCGTGTTCTAACATTTATTTATATTCTTTAGTATTATAATATCTCTAAATTAAATATTGCATCCAACAGTTTTTTCTAAAATAAAGAGAACGTTTCGAAGATAATCAAGTTTTGTGGATAATGGGCCCTTCCAAAATAAACATAACTTCATTTATCGAACGAACGTTTTCAGTAGGGTTATGCTTAACTTAAAGGGGACGGCCGCTTTAATGGGTTTTTAAAACCTTTTAAAAGCTTGGAAATTTCCTTCAATTTTCGGAATTAAAATTGAATTTAAATTACTGCATTTAATTTATCTATGTGGGTTCAAATATTTACTTTTTTTGTCGAATTTCTGTGGAAAAAAGAATAGATTTAATCTCTACACATTCCATTTGTTTAATTCTTATGTCACAAACCTAATTACCTGGAAACTTACCATTTAATGTATATTTAAAGAACATTTCGAAATGAGTTTGGACATATTTTTGCAGGGGACCATTATAATAACTTAGCACGATATGTATGAAAGCATTTTTATTATTTTGTCGAAATTAAATTCAATTTTCGTAGAAACTAATGCATTAGCTGGTCCTGAACACAATTTCTTCTGCGTTTTGGTTATACTTTGAAATAATAAGTGATAAGAGTAATATAAAAATGCATGTTGTGCATTGTAGGGAAATGAATCAATTACCATATATCAGCCCTTTGTGAAGTCGATTGAGAGGACGCAAGGGTATGTTGAAGCCTATTTTTCTAATTAGTGAATATAAATATTTTCATAAATATTCATTCCCTCCGATTGCTTCCTAATATTTCACACCTTTGTGTATTTGATGAAGCTTCGTAAAGAGCAATCAAAATAAAGTAAGACAGATTAAAATTTAAATTTACACATGTAATTTTATTGTTCAATTCAGTAAATCATATTATATTAAGGACGAAAGCATAGTCGAAAAATCTCGTTTTTACATGTTGAACCAGCCGAAAGAATTACAAATTAACAAAATAATTTTCATCTTATTCTGATGTGGATACTTACTAAAATATTCAATTGTTAAAAATGTATATGTTAACAAAATCACAACAGTAGCTGTCATCGCTTCCCAGAACATTAGACGTATCCACGGAAATACGTATGATTTTCTGTTCCAAAATAAATTCTGTACACTGAGCGGCAGGGGATTCCCGTCTAAAAAAATCCACCAGTGTTTGGGTACAGTTTTTTCTTTCAAACAAAGTAAACCACTAATTAGTGCTTGTATGGTCACTATATTTGAAAGAAAGTCGACATTCCTGTACATCGAGACCTCTCGGGGCCGATAAAATACAACCTTCGGAATGAGTCCATTGCTGCGCGATCTACCCGCCGGAGCAGAAACTAAAATGACGACAATCGATTGCGAAAGCCCGCGGAATTCGACAGCAGTTACGTTCGTTGGGCTCGAGACCGTCCCATAGTGAAGAAGCAAATTCTCATTTGTTTCAAATCAATATTCCGTGCATAATCACGGTAAGCTATTGTTATATAGTGAAAAATGTCGAACGTTCACGTTTCATAGGTCATCGATTTGCCTCGTACGTACACAGAAAATAAGACATTGGGCAATACTGAATCAACAAACTGCATTGCGTTCTCTGCATTTGAATAAAAATATTACAACCAAATCTCCCAAAGGAGATACACAATTGATGAAATACACATATTGTTAACCAAATGGAAAACATTTTCTTCTATCTTTGTTTAGGTAAGGACTTACTGGTTCATCTTTTCTAAATATCATCCTACATCCTACATCAAATCTTTGACATCGTTCGAGTACATCTCTTTTTAGAGGAAATGTCATTTTGCCAGAAAAAAATAATTTTTTCAAGCCAAATTTATGACCGAAATCAACACTATTATACAATAATTTTTATTCTATTCTGAAGTCAAAATGACCTGAACATAATCGACATTAACAGTCGCGTACCAATGGGTGAGTGTCATTGATGGAATCTATTTTCTTCTATCTTCGTTTAGGTAAGGACTTACTGGTTCATCTTTTAGGACTTTTATTAGAACCTTTCTTAACCCTAAGTGATAGCGTAGTCCTTCAACGCTTATCGAATGTTTATAAAACAATTCGAAATCATCAGTTTGTGGAAACAGCGTTCTCGTATTTCCACACCCGGCCATGAATACGAGTATCCTATTTTATTTCTGGATCCGTTGATGTGGGTAACAGTTGTGCAAGTAGAGGGTATTGGAAAAAAGTTCAAAAATAGGACATGGTCATGTTTTTTCCTGCGGAAAAAGAGAATTCAAAACATGTATGCCATTGTCATAGCTCAAAAAATTAAAATATTATAACACAAAATTTACGGGAAATGATTGTAATACATGTAGTATTACTTAATAAATATAAAAAAAACTAGTTTAAATACAGAATTTCTGGAGCATTCATAACAATCATATTAGCTAGCCTACAAGGCGTTTCCCGTTTTTAAAACAAAGATGCTTCACACTAACACCAATAACGGGGCTTTCTTCGTGGGTAAATGGGGAAAGTACACGAACTAGGATGGCATTGGTATGCGACCATTAAAGATAGATATTACTTGTTACTACTGTCGGGATTTGAACAAGAAAAAACATTCAGCCCAAGAAATGTCTTGTTTATTTATTCAGAGGTAGCATGAAAGAACTGTTTTTGCTGTTTCATCGTACTCCAATTGCACATAAAATTACTAAAATGATGTTTAGCTAATTATAACAAACTGTGAGCAGTGCAAGTGTATTGCAATGTTTGTACATTAGGAAATAAACATTGTTTGATAATTGTAAGTTACTTTTTAAAATGTCTATCCCGGCTCTCAGAACCTCCGCCGCCTGTCCTATCCCCACTCACCCCCTCCCTGCTCTGTCCTGTCCCGCCCCTCCCTACCCCGCCCCACCCCTACAGGGATTCCGTCCGTTCTCCGACTACAATCCCGCACTTCCTCACCGACACAGCACCCTGTCCCCGCCTAAGCCTCTAGCAGCTCGCCTTCGCGCAGCCTGACGCCGCCTCTCCTCTCCTCCTCGCTTCGCTTCGCCTCGCCTCGCCTCGCCTCGCGCGGAATCGAATTATCCCCAGGAATTAATTCAGCTAAATTAGACGGCATAACCGAAAACTGAATTATTTATCGAAGCCTCCATTTGCATAGATATTAAGGACATTCGACTGGCTCTCTCCGTATCCGGAGTGGTGAGCTACTGGGTGAGGGCGGGTAGACGAAGTGCGCGCGGAAGGAAGGACCGCTGGGCGAGTGGGGATAGGCAAAACAGACTGTGCGTGAGATGATGTGGCATGTTGGCGAGGGGAGGAAGGGACGGTGCATAGTCTGGTGAGTAAGAGAAGTGGTTGAAGTATCAGTGAACAGTGCATTTATTGTAATTTCTTTATGTGTGTCTGAACCTGTACCTACCTGTACCCCACTTGCCGATGAGACATGTAAGTAAATCGGAAACCTGGACATACCTGAAATGCTCAGAGCGTTGATGAAGCGAAGCAAGAGGGGATTTATCTGAGAATTTCCAAAGCACAAGAGGTATTTAATAGGACTATTCTACGAGTGAAATTATATCCAACATTGTTACAAAATGCGTCAAATATTGAAAATAACTGAATGCTATGTTAAAATCAAAGAGGTTATGTTATAGTACACATGATTTTTATTAGACATCGACCTAGGGATCGCCTCCTAAGATAGATGAGTCGCATTTTATGATTGGCCAGTAGGTAGAAGCGGTAAAATAAATGGATAGAAAAAGTGATAAACTTTTTGAGATACACCGCCCCGATTGGGGAATTTTGTATCTATAGTTAGGCACTATTGATTTTTATTTTACGAGTGGCATAGTCAATTTAATTCGATTGATGGAATTGCAAGGACGGATATGAATTTGGAAAGCGTGCAAAAATGATCAGGAGAGAGAAAATTGGTTTGCTGGAAGTTATATTACACTATAAGTGTCTCCATAGGTACGAGCAGAAGGCGAGGCCGTTTTCTTGGGGAAGCAAAGAGGTGAAAACGGAGGCACGTGATGCATCATTACCATCGTCAACGAAGTCGTCTTTACTGCTTCCGGCGAGAGTCGTAACGAGACACGACGACGACGATGCAATCGGCGTCGTGACGCGACGTCATCAACATCAATGCCCCCCCCCCGGGTTTGTCGACCAAACCAATGCAAATTTGTCCTCGGTCGAACTTGTAAATTGTGCAAACACTTGAAGATGCTTCCTCGAGCAGGGGTGGGGTGCGGAGTGGGAGTGGAGGCGGGCGCTGGAAAGAGAGGTGGCTCTGGAGAAGCCAAGAGCGTCCGAGGACACGCAGGTGAAGGCGAGGTTTGGTAGGAGATTAAGGTGCGCGGCTAAGTGGAGCAGTGCGAGGGGCTAGTAGATGGGGTGAGCCCGTATTTCGTGTTGCTGGATGCGACAACTACTTCGTTCATTTGTCTCGTAGTGCATGTGTAGTGTGCATGCTGCAGCTGGGAGGCGACGGTGTTACTCTAACGTGATGTTTGGCGTCCATCTACATGTCGTCTCGCTGTGTTTTTTTTTCTCCTGAGACCTCCCCAACAGGATACCGTTGGACCAAGCTCTAAGCAAAGCGGTGGCATCCCAACATGGGGGTTACAACAGTGCATATATGTGAAGTGTTGAGTGTTTATATAGGGAGAAGCGGTCTCAAGTATGAGTATCGCGCGCGGTCAGGAGTCCGTTTGTTGCTGTACTGCTCCGATATTAGCCTGGAGATAATCGTAAAACACGTAAAACAACCGATAACAGCAATTAATTAGTAATTCCTGGCACTCATAAAGTCTTTAGTTCTGTAAACGTAAAGCATGACTTTACCTTGGGAGGTGGCGGTGACCTTTACACGCTGGATGAGAAGATCCGGATGAGAAGATCCGAACGTGTTGGCTAGCGAGTGTAGTGCATGGAAGTGGGTGTGTGTATGTGAAGTAAGAAACCATAAAAAACTACCGATCAGAGCAGTCGGCCGCTAGGAATCTCTTCCAGCGGCTGAACTCGACTTTGCCATGTAGTTAGTGTCGAAAATCCTGGAACCGTCAGGACTATTAGAATCTTTCGGTCAGAAACACTGCAGTGGCATCGTTTGATGTCTTAAACTATCTTTGCCAATAGTACAAGCAAGAGAAAGAAAAGATAGCGCGCAGTTCGTGGCTCCTTCGTACGGGTACTTCTTCTGCATTCGCTTGGTGTTGATCGGAGACACCACGAAAAACTACCGATCAATGCAGCTCGGCGCTAGAATTCTCTTCCAGACAGCGAATGAATTGGACCAAGATATGAAGCTAGAGTCAAAAATTCTACCACCTTTACCACCTTATGACCTGCCAGTCGGCGGCACTGCAGTGATGCATTCTTGGCTATCCGGGATGCGCCGCGTCTCGGTCAATGTTACTGACGTTTCGGTCATCTTGCTGTGGACTTCTTCAGAGCTATACTGCACTGAAGGCAGGACTGACAGGCAGGACACTGCACTGACTATAAACATTGCAGTGAAACTCTGATCCACCTAAAACGGTAATAGCAATCGGCCACTAGAATTCTTCTCTCCATAACGGCTAATCTAGTCCTCGAAAATCCGCCATCGTGAAATCCCGAACCCCAAGACCTCAAAGTCGTAAGTGCTGCAGTTGTGGCCGGCAGAGTCAGCCGGCCTCCTTGTTTGTAACGAGGTATTGCAAGTGCAAAGAGGGCGGGGTGGGGCGCGCGTGCGCAGATGGCGGCCGGGCCTTCGTCTGCGCCGGACGCGCCCGGCGCGACGAGCGGAGGCGGCGCGAGCGCGGTGAAGTACACGGGGGAGCCGCCCGCCACCTGGGACCTGCAGCCGGAGCCGGGCGAGGTGACGTGGGGCCCGCCGCTGGCCAGGGACCCCGAGCGCCGCAAGCGCTACCGCGACCAGCTGCAGTGGTGGTTGGAGCACCCGCTGGACCCCCTGCCCAAGCGCTGGCGCGACCGCGCCAAGCAGGAGCTCAACGAGGACCCCGAGCGCCTGCCCGCCGACATCAAGGCGCTGCGCGGCCTCGTCAAGGGTGAGCTCTTCTCTCCCTCCCCGGATCATTTTGTCTAGGTTCTCCTCTTCACCCTATCTCTCTAGCTCACCTCGCTCGCTACGATTTCTCTCCTGCTGCCTGTCCTCTTCAGCTGCCTGTCCTCTTCAGCTGCCTGTCCTCGACAGCTGCCACTCCTCGACAGCTGTCTGTCCTCGACAGCTGCCTGTCCTCGACAGCTGCCTGTCCTCGACAGCTGGATGTCCTCTTCAGCTGCCTGTCCTCGACAGCTGGCTGTCCTCGACAGCTGTACGTCCTCCACCTGTCTGACATCTTCATGGGTCTTCTCTCGTTTTCCACTCATAACTCTTCCTTCTCTTCTCTTCTTTTCATCTTCCCTTTCTTGTGTCCGGGCGAGATTTGACATCAGACTGTGCGGGGTTGGCCTTTCTGTCCAAAGAAACTTTCCAATCTACAGAACAATCAAACACACGAATTTTGAATTATTCTGGTTCAGCAAAACACAATCATGTCGTCACACCTTTTCATTTGAAACCTCAGTTCAGACTGTTCCATTTACTTATCGTTGACTCAGTGTACAATCGAGAAAGGCTACTATTGGAATTTGTATTTAAATGCTAAAGTATTGCGTTCGTTGGCGCATTTCATTTCCGCGCGTGTTTCCTCGTTACGGCCTCTTCGCTGAGCGGCCAGGCGTGTAAGCGCTGCTCTGATGGGGAGGCGCGCGGCGTGTTGCAGCGGAGCCGTACCTGCGCTCCCGCTTGGACGACCACTTCATGCTGTCGTTCCTGCGCTCCAAGCGCCACGAGCTGCAGCCGTCGTTCAAGTCGGTGAGCGGCGCTGCCGGCGGTGAGGAGGCCTCCCCTCGCTCGCTCCCCCTCCCCCTCACCCACCGCACCAACGCCACTGGCCACGACGCTTTACTACAACAACGGCTACTGCTCCTTCCGGCAGCGTATAAGAGCCTCTGTCAGTTCTCTCGACACGCGAAGCGAAGTTAATGTAATGCTTCTCTCGGGACGTACTAAATTCACTGAAAAACTTTGCATCTATTTATTTTGTTGAAATCTTATAATTTTTCAAAATTTCAACAAGGGACTGGTAAAGTATTATTGTATTAAGTAACCTTTACAAATTATGCAGAATGTACATTGCTGAATTTCTAGGTCTATTTTATTACTTTTCAGAACGGCATCATTTGGAAGTATCGTATCGTGTCACCAACCGACGCGTTAATCAGAATGTTTTGAGTGTTGAGAAGTCGAAAACTTTTGTCAAGAAACATCTTACATAACAAATTTTACGTAACAAATGTTATACGTGTGTAAGTTTCCCCTAATATTTAGATATCCCTTATACGCAGATGATCGACATGATAGATTCAAACCCAATCAAGGAGATTTCATGTACCTACCAAATATTGTGCACATGATCTTGTCTATAAATTAGGGGTAAAAGTTGTGTGTTTAAAGGCAAAACTGGTACTAGTCCCAATTTTTGGGATCTCCTTGCGTTTTCGAAAATCGCAGACAATTAGCATTGCAAAAGTTCAATATTGGATATCGACATTTTTGCCTTATATGAAATCTATTTTAAAAAATTGGTTTGATTTTTTAAAATTAGTACTTGTCCTGTAATGAATGTAAGTTAATGCATTAAAAATCATTTTCTCATAAACGGCTCTAAAAGAACATTTGGAAGTTGATTTCTTGCATCCACTATTGTTACCATCCTATATATTTTAAAAATTAAAGAAGAATCTGTCGGGTAATTTCATTTCTGAAACTAGCCACCCTGATCATGGATATAAGCGATAGATTCTGACATAAATCCACATTTAAAATTACAACCCTTAACAGGAACTTAAAGGTTACAATTGACGTTTAAACGAATATTCTAACTACATACAATTCAATCCAGCTTATACTCCTCAGTATTATACTCTTCTCCCTGCTTTGTGATTAAATCTAAAAGAGAACTACTTTATCGCCAACTAGCAAAGACACGCACAAATAACTTCGAACAGTTGATAAGTAGCTGGAACGGTCCTTACAGAACCACTGACCGCAAATGCATCGTGTTTCCAGCTCATCAAATACTACCGAATGCGGAGAGTCAACCCGACTTTCTTCGAACTGTGCCTTCCGTCGATGCGCCCGGATGTGTACAAGTTGAAGGCCGTCTCGCTCCTGGACGGGTACGACACTCTGGGGCGGCCCGTCTGCTATTTCTCCGCGGGTGAGAGAGGGCCGCTCCGGCGCGCTGCTAGAGGCCTGCACTAACAAACATTCCGCTGAACAAAACCACGCGAATTTGAGGTTGAAGGAAAGGAGTCCCAAGATGATTTATAGACAGACACGACTCGAATGCGCACTCGAGTAATTGTAAGATAGAGATGTAATAAAAGTAAATTGAGAAGAGTCGTGTCTGTCTATATATCATCTTGGGATTCCTTTCCTTCAACCTTAAATTTACAAGAGACAGGCTTATTCCTACCTTTGCAAGAAAACCACACAAAACAACCCAGGCAAATTAGACCCAAAACTGGTCATCGAAGGGGAAAAATCCACAAGTTTTGAAACTTGTATATATATACCGACCGCACTATATACTATAAAACCCGATACTACCGATTTATACTAAAAATACCGAAGTATAGAGGATGATCTGGTTGTGAGGAGTCCGTCTAAACGTCTTTTTGCTAGTTTTTTTGGGTGTAAATTCTCGACCCTATAACTTTAAATGTGTTAATTTTACAACAAATCCCTATAGAACCTTTTTGTTGGAAATTTTGTCAACTTTAATGTTTTATAGAACATAAATTTCGGTAGGATTTATAGTTAATTATCCACTTAAGATACCTGCAAATAATTAGAAACCCCTGTAAACTATCCCCCCACCTCCGGCTCATCGTTCAGAATTTTCAGTATAACGTGCAGTAAGTTCCAACAAACAATCATGGCAAGTTTCAAAACATCGGGATTTTTATTTCATTTTGTTTGTCAACTTAAGTGACGCACTCTGTTTGAGAATCCGATTAGTTTGCGCAGTATGAGAAAAAACGGAATAACACAATCAACTATTTATATTTTACCTAGTTCTTGGACATCAAAAAAACATAGACACCTCTCATGCATTTACACTACGCATGGTCTCTCATAATACACGTTGCAAACTTTTAGGGATGATCGAAGATTATCGCCGTTTGCCAATGAAAGAAGCGATTGAAATGAATAAAAGAACGATGAAAGAAATCGGAAATACAACGAAATTAAAATGTGACTTTTGTTTCTGATTGATACGACTCGGTTCCTCATCGTGTCCTGGTGCTTGGCAAATCAGTCCTTGTTGCATTTAAAAATATTTTGGGTGCCTAGCCAACAAATCTGCACGAGTTGTCCCCCAATCACGGAAGAATTTTATTCGACTACCCCCTCTCATGTTAATTGACAAAAAGTGATCATCTTTAACCACTCTAAAAGCCTGAGACGTTTGTAATGTATTTCTGTGACTCCTGCAAATAAATACTGTTACATAGAAGCAAATTGTAGAGTCCGAGTGCTCACCCTGCACCTGTGGTTATAGGGATTTAAAGACTTCTCGAGCCGCGTGGAATTTGTGGGGAAGGCGGGATCGTGGCAGGTTTTCTCAGGTTCTCCCGATTCCCCTGCCTCTCATTCCACCATTTCTCCATCTCCATCATTAAAATTACGAATACCAACATCATTGATCATCTATCAAACCGGGAGAGGTGTCTCAGGGCATCAACAGATGTTACTACAGAGCCATTGACCGGGAGGTTTTAGATTCGAGTCTCGAAGGTGGCAGGATTTTCGACACTAGATAGATAGCTTGGTCGAATTTATTCGCTTTCTGGAGGGGACTTCTCGCGGCCGGCTGCTCTCATCAGTAGTTTCCGTGGTTTCTTCGACCAATACCAGATGAATGCCGGAGTAATACCCTAAGAAACGGCCCAAGGACCGCGCGCGATCTTTCCTGGCACTTTCTTGTCCTATCCTCGTCCATTACTTACACACACTTCCACTTACACGCACTTCCCTACCACACAAGTCAGGAGACCAGTCGGGAGCTTAGAGCTTCTCTCGGCTGGGGCAGTGCACCGTTTGGTGCGGAATACCTGGGTAGAGAACATCCGGATCTCACTATTCAGGGGGGGTAGATCACCGCCACCTCCAGATAAAAAAAACATGTACCAAACTTGCAAGACTAACTACCTTAGTACTTGACGCGCCCGGAATCACTAATCAATCTATCGGTCAAACAATTCATCCTAGGTAGTGACGTCACGGCTAAGGTACTGTAGATCATAAAAAAGGTATAGATACAGTGATAGATTTTTTTTTATTTGACTGCGGTGTGTAGTGATAACGCTTTTTCAACAAAAGATGAAAGAGAATTGAAACCCGATAGTGTCCACAGGACCAAATCGTTTCAGATACTTCTTCCTACAATCCTTCAGTATATTTTTAAATACCACAATGCATTATAAAGAATATTTTCAATTTTCATTTCCAATCGAATACTCAACTATGATCAGCCATCGTACTAATAGCTGTGGACAAGTTGTGCAGTTAAGGAAGGTAATTTCTTCGTTACATAAAAAATTATGCCCGAAAAGTTTGAAATATCTTTTAAGTAAGAAATATCCTTAAATAATAAACATGGTGCATCTTACAAGAACAACGGCACCCACGTACATAACAATAATCAAATATTTACCTACAATAACAAAAACTTATTACTTTCAACACAATATCTATATGTCAATGATGTGATCAAACAGCACACATTAACTTTCCACTACTTGCAACGCCAGGTTACCTAATATTTTTTATTGTTATCTTTTCACTCTTTATCTTCCGCTATTAAACTATATTACCCCTTTTATGTGTAAACGAAAAGTAACCGTCAAATATCCCTCAACAAACTCATTTAGATAACATTTCCCTAATAATTATGTGACCCTTCTCTAACTTTATTCAGCCAAATTTACACCTTCAGTGCAATTAGATCTTTGAGTTCTTATGGCATGAATATCCATTTAAAAGGAAAGATCGAGAAAAAAAATTTGCAAAGTTCACTGCATAAAACCACAAATTTCTCTAGCACTGTAGGTATATACATTTGAATTAAACATTTTGCAATAGTCGTTAGAAGTAATTAATATCCTCGTATCCTCGATAAACATCGTTATATATATATATATATATATATATATATATATATATATATATATTTGTGTGTGTGTATGTGTGTATATGTACTTCGGCAGTTTGAGTGTTGGATGAGAACGACATTCTTCCTGTTTCAGATTTTCAACCAACAAGCATTACCAACTGTCAGTTCATTCAACTGATCGTCCACCTCCTCGATTTCCTGATGATTGACCCGCGCATGCAAATCTCAGGTGTCACCATTCTGGTGAACCTGGATAAGCAGACTATTGGGCACGCGAAACTCATAACTATTAAGTTTCTCAAGCTAATGTTGCAGATTTTTCAGGTATTTGTGCAAGTTTCGAAAGTTTTGTCCTTTTTATAATTAACAACTTAAGTTCTTCATTGAGCATCATTCTACTTTCGTATTATAGTTCTATCTGTAAATCTCCTATCCCGTAGAACATAGAGAGCTTTGGAACATTACACTTGAAACTATATTTGCGTACATATAATGAAGTTTCCTATAATTATTATTTTCGCTTTGATTAGAAGCTTAAGGAAATTTTGATGATATAACTATTCTATATCGGACTGCAATATTCAAGTTCGCGGGTATGAATCTGGCATTAGTTGAATACTTTTAAGGACGAAACGTCCTTCATAAGGTTTGCATTGGAAGGAAAATAAGGCCAGTTGTCAAATGTCGCAGATTTGCGACCTATTAAAGCTTGAATATTCTCTCTGAGCTTAAATGACGCATCTGAGCAAAAATAGAGAATTGTTTATCGCTATTGTAATTCTTCCACAATATAGCATTGTGCCTATTACATAGTTACTGTGAAAGGAAAGTTACCAAATTAGTTACTGAAATAAGACGTCGTTAGATCTCCAAAGATTAACAACTTTTCTGTACAAATTTCATAGAACATGTCACAACAGATAATGTAAATGGAGCTAATCTCATTACTTATGAACCTGTAACTTTTAATCATCTTTATATTATCTCATATTACCACGTATTTAACGCGAGATAAAATATTAATGTTCCTGCAGAATAGTGAATGGCACAGACTTTATCGTACTATTTCATTTACTTATCTTCTAGATTTGGTCTAATTTTTCGATTTTTCCCACTCTCCTCTCAGCTAGCATCTATTGGCGCCTAAAACACTTTTTCCACATTTACTCAATTTTTCGGATTCCTAATAATATAGTGAGGCTTTCGGTGGATCGTTGGTTAGCGTGCTCGCCTTCCACGGCGCAACCTCTGGTTCGAGTCTCCGCCGCGGTAATAACTGTGTGCTTTCCTTACAAATGCCCCAATATCTACTGCTGTATGACGACGAGACAGCCTGCCCTAAGGTGATGAAGACGAGAATATATGTTGCAGGGACGTCTTCGTACTAACCACACGAACCCCTTATCCCTTGCCCGAAAGGATGGTCGTCCAAGGCCCGTATAGTGCTGTCGAGCCAAAGAACAGAAGAAGTAGAATTGAAATATGACTTTAAGGACATGGCTAAGGGATGGGTAAAACATATTTCTCCATGCACATTATCTATGACAATGTCAACCCATTTTTTAAAAAATTCGTTTGAGCATATCTGAAAATTTGCATTTTTAGGATCATTTTTAACCCAAATTTGTGAATTTTTCACAAAATTCATTAGAAATTATTTCAAACATTTGTACTCACAAATGCAAAAATCTATAACAAATGCGAGAAAAAAGTAAATATTAAGGAGCTGAGAGACATTAAAAAATAATTTAGGTAATTTAAAAAAAGACAAAGAATACACAAAAAATGACACTTATGTAATCTTATACATAACATTTAGCACTATTCCTATCAAAGGTTAAAAGAAAAAATTGGAACCGTCTTTGAGAAAATCTTTTTAATACACGTTACATTTTACTCAAATTGCGCGGAAACTACTAAAACTTTCAAAGAAATTTACAAGAAATTAATTATAGAACTAATTGTGGAGGACAAATTTCATTATATCATAAATCGCTATCTTTAATACTGTATTTTTTGGAAGACGCGACAAAAATTGTTAATTTAAGAGAAAACTGAGTTTAAAAAATGTTGTAGCCATTTGTGAGAATAGTTTGAAAATGTCCAAATGCTTCAGGTAAAGTACCCCCATAAAATTTAAAAAACGTTTCTCATACTTGCAGAGTTAAAAGTATGGCCAGATAACCAGGGCAACTTTTTGGTATCAGGAGACCCCCAAAATGTGCATAGCCGATGCAATATAGAAATCTATCTTCCACAGTAATAAATAACTTTCTCTATTCAACGTATGTTACTTCGTATAAAAATATATACGAAAAAGTAAAACATATTCTTAATTTAATTTTTAAGTTGATAAAATTTTTCTTACATTATTCATTTTAGGCGAAGGGTTTATGCTAAAATGCGTTCCACGAGGATGGAGTAATTTTAAGCACTGATATGATGAAGGTCTTCTGCGAGGCTCAAGGGTTTTCTGAATCGATTCAGGATTAAGGAAGTTTCACAGATGTGTCCCTGTTGCTCAAAAACTCTTCAGTGGGTAAGAGATTCGAAGAGACACCAATAGAGACAGACACATTCAAAGATGTTGAATGTGAGCTTGAGATATGATTTCTTTTAATAAATGTCAGTCTACTTGGACTAATACACCAAACTATTTAACTATAATTGTATTCATTCGACATGCAATTATCTAATTCGTTATATATTTTGGTATGTGTCGAGTCTGAAAATATTTTAATTTGTCGCCTTACTACGTACGAAATAAAGAACGTATTGCAATTGTGAAACGTAAATCGATGATTTTTCGATTGTAAAACTCTTGTCGTCTGATGCTGGAAACGAAGAAGTGGATCTATCTTCCTTTTACGTGTAGTAGCTGACTACCTCTAACACGCTGAGTAGGCAGATTTTGTGGGTCGTTGATACCGAAAAATCGATTGTCGGCAAAATGTCTGTATGTGTGTAACTAGAAAACTAAATAGGTCGAGAACGTCTGTCAACTCTATAGCAATTTCAGTTTTTATTTACGTATACAATTTTACTTGAACAATTTTCAGTCTATCTTTGAATTTTTAAAATGTATTTTTGGATTGTATATAGTCTCTTACGTTGTTGCACATTTCGGGGTGTTATATTTTGTATGCTTTTCAGCGTTTTTAGTGGTTTTCAACTTATTTTTAATTTTATACCACCTTTTTATAGGTTCCTATGGGAGCTCCATTTGATCATCATTCAACAGTAAATTCGAATATTTCCCCATTTCGCCTTCAAAATTTACAATTATTGTGCATTTTTTAGCATTTTGTACTTTTATTGCAAAACTTAGAAATGTATTTATTGACAAAAACAGTTAATTACAATAGAGAATCAACGAGTTATTACAGCGTAATTGATTTGATTATTTTTGCAATTGCAATTACAGACTTTTGCAACCGAACAGACCATCATTTTTGTCACCCTAGAAAATAAAACTCTCTGAACTAGTTATATACGATAGCCATGCACTATGACCATCTGCCGGTGTGGTAGGTTCGATCCACCATACAATCAAGTAGCTCAGTCGGTTTTGACAAAATAACAGTTGACCATTTACAAATTTTTTGAGATTCAGGGTCATGGGTTCTCTGCACTTTAGTATCACATGTCATTTAAATAAAATCCATTTATAATAAAATGTACTATAATCTTCAATAATGCCTCTCGCTCACTTTACAAAAAATATAAAAGGTCATCTAAAAACAAAACATTCTCTGAAAAAGTACTTATATAACTAACACATCCAAAATGCACACTTCACAGTATTACGTGAACTAATATTGAAATCGTTGTACTCATATGTTCAAGAATAATAAATTCAAGTTCTTTGAAAATTTGAATAATTTTTAAGACCATTTCTATCCTTTAAGTTTTAACATTGACAGAAAGAAACAAAATTGGGCTGGTTGACGTTACTTAATAAGATTACTTCTCATTAATCTGATTCAATTCTTTAGTACTCTAAGAAATTACTCTTTTACACACATAGCTTTCATTGAAAAGAAATATTTTGCTTCCTAATACACCTTCAAATTACAGTCACACATTTGTGAGTCAACCATAGTTTACTACAGGTTTCACTTGTTTAGTGTAGTTTCTTAAAGAATCATTCGTATCTTTTAATAAGTTCAAAACTTAAATTAATAACACGTCTTATCAGACTTTTGATTACGTTACGAATTCTGGTGAGAATTAAAGTAAATGAAATTCTCATGGAAACGTTTTTACTTGAATTATAAATCACAGCAGGAGGAGATTTCTGAGGTATTCAAACCACCACGAAGCACACCGTCCTCCTTGCAACCGTTCAGTAATCATCAGTTCGCCTTCACTTCTGTTGCCAGAGTCCAAGTTTTTTGAAATACACAGCTACGTACAACTGCTTCACATGTGCTTGCATATGAAATAGTATCTTCGACTATTCAACCCATTGAATAAAATAAAGAGAGAAAAATAAAAACTGAAAGAAAAGAGCACCTTAAAGTATGAGTTTTAATTCCACATCACTCGCACGTGCTCCTCCCAACTATTTCGTTTTTTTCCCGCTATACTAATTTTCTTAAGTAAATGTTACAAAATTTATTACTATTCGTTATGAATAAATAAAGATACCTCTCCCATGTTTCTGCATAGTTTTATTGCTTCCAGTAGACGTACGGCACTGTCCATTACCAGTAGTGCTCATACGGCACTGTCCATTAACGTATCGTCACTCCACATCACGACTTCACCGGTCGCCTTATGGCCTTTCAACTCCCATACAATGTGGTGGAAACCATTACTGTGGCGCGCTCTCATGCTGCACTATCTTACAGGAACTAAAACACGAGCTTCTACTTCAAACGTGGGTGGCTGCTGCGTGAGTTCTCGGAATGCAAGTAGGCCCTTAATGTTATAAAAGATAGCGCCGATGTTCACGCTTTCTTCAGCGGTTTCTTGTACATGTATATGACGAATAATTGAACATTCAAAAGACACTTTTCCTATTTTCACCAATTAGCAATTTTTATGTGCGGAAGTTGGCGAGCCCAACCTGCAGCTGTACCCAGCGACACTAGCGCATCCAAGAATAGAACCCTCATGCTTTGTTCCCGGTTTTGATGGAGAGTTCAAAGTCCCTGGGTAGCCTGCTTCTTTCCAAAAGAATTTCGCGAAATATAGGAGTTTTGTGTTATTTGGATTCTAAACTAGCGTACTCTTTTGATACGTTCCGGCACTTCTTCTGTCATAAAGTTCGCGTTTCAATCCTGGACGATTCTCTCGTCCCTGGTGAGGAATGTCATAAAGTTCGCGTTTCAATCCTGGACGATTCTCTCGACCCTGGTGAGGAATGTCATAAAAGTTCGCGTTTCAATCCTGGGCGATTCTCTCGTCCCTGGCGAGGAATGTCATAAAGTTCACGTTTCAATCCGAGACGATTCTCTCGTCTCTGGTGAAGAATGTGGCTCGTTTTTTCTAGTCTTTGGGAAAACGGTAGTCACAATACCGATATACTGTGCTTGGCCATTATATTCACTGTGAACGTTTTATTATAAACGGCTATGGAACGCCTCTTTTCTCAATTTACATGAGACCGCGCCCCCACCCGTACGCTTGCCAATGTTAATTAAATAATTAAACTGACTAATTAAGAGAATACGACGATACGGAGAGGCTGGAATATCTATTAAAAAGGAACACATTTCTTGTTTAAAGGTCCCAGAAAAGTATTTCATTTAAAATATGTAGAACGGAAGTTTGCATGTTGTGAGCCTCTCTTCACACAGCCCTTTCTGTGAAGTGTAAGCAAACTAATTATTTTCCTCCAAAAAATAAGGTCCGTGATGATACGTCTACAGCTAAACGCGTGTTTGAAATGTAGACACAATAAACCAGCCACCACCCACTGATTTTCCCACACAACCACAAACAAATTCATGACTACTTTGTTTCAGGGAAGCTTCCCTGTGAGGATGAAAAAGATCATCATATGCCACGGGTCCTTCCTCTTCAAGACTACGTACGCTGTCTTAAAACCATTTATTCCTGAGAAATTTAAGTCAAGGGTAAATGCTTACCAAACTTTAATTATGAAATAGTATAATATTCGTACTTTAATTTCTCACATAGTATGTTCAAAACGCCTGCTAAAATTATATAGCATAAGAGAAAGTTATGTATTACAAAAAAAAATTAGATTTTAACATTTGGCAATACTAAATATATGAAGCACTTTATTATGTTGCATGTCACATGTTCTGTTGTTAAATACACATGTTTTTTACAAAATCTCCACGTGAATCACGTTAACTGAGTTTCCACTTCATTTGAATAACGACTAAAGAGTGTTGGCAAAACGAAATAGTCTTCGAATGACCGAGAAAAAAAGAGAGCGCGAGAGAGCGAGCTAGGGAGAGAGAGCGCGAGAGAACAAGAGCGAGCGAGAGAGTAAGCGAGAGAGAGAGAGCAAGAGAAAGCGAGCAAGAGAAAGCGAGCGAGAAAGCGCGCGAGAGAGAGCGAGCGTGCGAGAGAGTGCGGGAGCGAGAGAGAGTGAGAGAGAGAGCAATAGAGAGTGAGAGAGCGAGAGAGAGCGAGCGCGTGAGAGAGTGCGAGAGCGAGCGAGAGAGAGCGAGCGAGTGAGAGAGAGCGAGCGCGCGAGAGAGAGCGAGAGAGAGAGAGCGAGTGAGAGAGAGCGAGCGCGCGAGAGAGAGCGAGAGAGAGAGAGCGAGAGAGAGCGGGCGAGAGAGAGAGAGCGAGAGAGAGCGGGCGAGAGAGAGAGAGAGAGAGAGAGATAAAACGTGAGAAAAATGCTTGAATTTACAAACCGTGGCTTTGAAGCAGATTATTGAATTCCGCACATGTGCCTATCTTATTAGTAAGAAGTGACTCGGATAGAGCAAAACGAATAGTTTCTTTGGTAGAATTCCAAATTTTTGTATCGGTCTCATGTTCGCACCTGAAGAGCTTTTGACCTACACTGTTCGAACGTTGCCTGTGAATTCGGAAAAATCTCGACACCCACAGTTTATAAGGATGAGAATGCATCCTCAATTAAATTGATCGAATCGCCCATCTTAAGATCTGGGGAGACAGATTTACATTTTATGCGAGCTTGTACAGAAGTAAGTTAACTTTTGGTCCAGAACCTCCAAATAGAGTTAAATTGCTTTTTCCCCGACTGGTAACGTCAGGATGTCGCTAAATCCTGCTTTGATCCTTGGTCAAAAATAAACGAGCCGATCCTGTGCCAGATCGCTAAGGCACTAGTGCCGTAGCGAACTCGGACCGAAGGATCGCGGGTTCGAGTCCCGCCTCGGGCATGGTTGTATTGTGTTTCGTCCTTTCACCCCCTATCATCATCATTATCGTGTCAACCCACAGTTACCATACCGTACAAGCAATAGTGGTCGCTAATGACCTTGTAGTTTGATCGACCTTAACAAAAAAACAAAAAACAAACGAGTTAAGCAAATGTCCATAAATTAAATACGAATGATGGCCGCGAGATCCTTCTCAGAGACCGCGGAAAATGGCAGTGAGTTTAAGATGTGCTCCACCTGCATTAATAGAGTGTGCAGTTCAGAGAGTTAAAAACTAGTTTTCCCCATACAGCGTTTCAAATGAAACTTCAAAGAATCTACAGCTGTCTTCGCCAATCCCTTGCGAAATAGTAAACGTGGAGGACAAAATTACCACTCTACTCTGAGAATTGCAAAAAAGGTTTTGAATATCGAGTGCTCTAGACGAGTGTTAAAAATATTGAACAATTCAACAAACTGGCTTTTGGATTTTACAAATATTATTGCTTTATCACTCTAAATTTCTGTGGAAAAGCCCCTGCAGGATCCAAATCTTTTTAGGGAGGCTATAAATTCTGTAGTGGCCAAGTTTTTCACTACGTGTAAATGCGTGACCTTGGGAGCATGGCACAGAAGTCAGCTATCCTGGATTGAAACATGCGCTGTATCTAAAGATGACAGGTTTTTGTGAGAAAGGGCCATCAACAATCTACTGAGGTGAATTCCCATGGCTTTAACTGTGTAATTCTTTAGGTAGGAATGACTCTTGATATTTGAATGGCTGGTTTCGCACTCCATAAAATGCAAGGCACGCAATGACGAGTAACACTACTTATTAGCCTTCGAATAGGAGCAAACATTTGATTGGATAGTGATACTACCAATTGACATCCACAGTGTTAACCCGTCATATATAACATAATGAGTTTTCTTGGGAAAGTATATTCCCGAGGGAGTCTAATTTGATGTTTTTCATCATCAGGAAGTACTTAGTGTCTCTGTTTGCCACTTACACGAATAATTCTATCCTGTTCTATGGATGATGATCCATGGTTTTTGAATTCTTAGAAATGTCCCTTTTGTTTGAAAGTACGATGTAATCGGCAGAAGGGGATTCTTTGTTAATTAATTTAACGAAAAATAGAAGATCATTTCATAGCCCAGTAGTTGAGAGATGGCCGGATCTCTTCAGGTGTACTAGATTCCTGGTCCGAAACTGACCAATAAATAGAAGACAGTACACTATTACCCCCAATAATGTGTAATAAGAGTGAAACGTTTTAACAAGTTCTTGGACAAAGAATTATTTCTCAATACAACCCGTGGTGAGAAAGACAGGTAAATGTAATAATGATCGTAAGTTACCACTCACAGCGACCTCATGCGGAGAATGCCATTTAGAAGTTGGATGATCCTCTCCGAACCATAAATCAAAATTTCATTCGTAGCCAGACTCCTGGCCATGAGTTTCCGAGATATGATATGTAGGGATTTCTTTAGAAGAAACGGGTAAGCAATCCTCCATCTGGGAACTTCTTCACATCCGCGATTTTCTTGTTTCTTACTTAAAAACCTCCGACTAACTTGAAGTACCTTTCCTAAGGTTTTGCCAAACCTCCAATATCATGAAGTCGCTACTAATTTGGTTTGACAACAAGAAAGTCATGTTAATAATTACGGCCTACATACAGGTGTCCATTCTCTAGCGATCTCGAATATGTCCCTCTCTAAAAAAATTTGCATCCATGGTAACCAACACTACACCCTTAATTGTCTATTTTCCATCATACAACTTCAACAAATTTGTATTTTCACTTCGTAACAGTTTCAAGTACTTTTTTAAGTAAAGGTAGTTTATAGTATTTATTCTGATATAACGCTCCCAATTTTTTTCTCGGGTAGAGCAAAGAGTGTGGATGAAAGTGGAGGTCCCATTTTCATTAAACTCTTTGAGTTTTGGTAATTTGAAAGATTTAGCGGAATTTTGAAATAAACGAGAAGGTACGTGTGTCGTATAAGTTCCAGGTTTACAAATAAACTAATGGTGTTAAAGCTGCTCATAATTTCTCGCCGCAATGATTATGAATCTATACCTCAATTTCTCTTCGAATTAACGCAAGTCAGTCATCATTTTTTGTAAAACCAAATTTTCATTAAATTGTAGATGACATTATTTCAAAATATATCTTTAAGACACAGATTTCATTCTCGGAAAAATGTCTGTCTTTAATATTTTAGTTGTAGGAAGTCGCCGAAAAAATTTTGAACTTTTTTTCGAAAAATTAGGGTTTTAAACGAACATGAATTCTGCACCATTCTCTTAAACGTCCTTCACACTATTCAACAACAAAATTTAATGAAAAACGTTCGAGCTATTTTCTTGAAATTTTTTTAAATGTTCCGGGACTACATATAAAGTACCCCCAAAATTAAAACATAGGTTTCAAATTCAAGGGGCCGTGATCATTTTGGGGAATATCAATTTCGGAGAAAATAGGCTAAACAGTTTAGCCACTAGCGTTGTTCACTGACAGGTAGCCAGACGGACAGACGTTTTGCCGTCAATCGATTTAAGTACGTCAAGGACTCAAAAAAAATAGGTTTTGGCTATATCATGTGTTAGATAAATAGCAACTGGATTTATTTACTTTTTCGTTACCAAGGCCCAATAGCTTTTCTGACGAAAATTCGCAGCATTACATAACTTTCTCTCCACAGCAAAAAAGTAAAAAAAATTCTGCAAGCGCGTGCGGGCGTTCCTCCTTGCGCAGATCCACATCCTGGGCACGGACCTGACCATCCTGACGCAGTTCATCCCGACGGAAGTGCTGCCGCCCGAGCTGAAGGGGCAGCCCCAGAAGCTGCGGGACGACATCCTGTCCGAGCGCATCGCGCTCGTCGAGGACTGGCTAAGAGGTCTCCCTCACAGCGGCGCAGCCAGGCTTGCCAACTAGCGAAAGCCCGTTGACCGGGCAATTTCGATCGGATTCGGGGACGGGAGGTTGTTCAAAAAATGGCTAATTTGAAAGCAAAATTTATATTTAGTATGCGTCCAAATTAGTATTCACATCATATTATTTCAATTAATTATTGATTTATAACAAACAGCGCAGTATCTTAAGGGATATAATTTGATTTAACTAATAATTCACATTTTCAAAACATTTTAAATTCATAAATTTCGAATTTAAAGTAAATTTCGGGAAACTCAAGAACCTTGTATAGGAGTTAGACAAAATAAAACTGAACACCTGACATATACAAAATATATATTAATAAGCTGTTGGGACGCCATTTAGTTTTAGAACAGCTTCAATTTGCCGCGGAATTGATAATTTCCAACGGACTGTTTTCCCCTTCTTGTAACAAAACATCCGCCAATTGCTTCAACGATGTTGCGGCTGGAATTCTGCTCCTCACTCTAGGTCCTAAAATGCTCAATGTCGGTTCAACTATGTTTAGATCTGTCAAATATGATGTCCAGGGAATATATTTCTTGATATTCTGAAGCTTCGCAAACCATACCAAAACCTCTCTTGCTGTGTGTATGAGTACATTATATTCTTGAAATATGGCAATGTTTGGCAACGATATACTAGTCATCGTAAGAAATTCATAGTTGGGAATGTCGTAATATTCATTTGTAGTAATCCGGCCAGAGAGGATACCAGCTGAATTGCACGATATAGCCGACCAAACCATAACGGAACCTCCATGCTTGACTGTAGGAAGCAAGCAGACCGGATCGTAAGCTTGTTTTGAGGTCCTCCATACATAAAGATGACTTTTTTGTTGGAAATAATGTAAATGATGATCATTTGGGCTTTCTTTCATTCATCAAGTGTCCAGGTTTCGTGATTGTGGCACCACTTCTTTCGCCGCTTTGCTTTATCTTTCCTTATTAGGTTTCACAATTACAGCCTTTCCATGAATTTTAATTGTGTGAAACTGGTTTTTTTTGTGGAAAAAGTAATATTCAAGTGAGTTTTGAGATCTGTAGTCACTTTTACCGCGGTTGTTTTACGTTCTCTGGCCACAGTTTATTTTAATATTTGTGAGTCTCTGTCAGATAACTTCGGCTTCCTCCCACCACATAATCCTCTTCGTTGACCGTGTTTTGTGTATGCAGTTATTACTTGTCTATGCTGTCTTGCAATTTTTGACT
Organism: Gryllus bimaculatus; assembly: GCA_017312745.1. Lineage (NCBI taxonomy): Eukaryota > Metazoa > Arthropoda > Insecta > Orthoptera > Gryllidae > Gryllus > Gryllus bimaculatus. The sequence goes on from BOPP01000001.1 coordinate 9,553,286, forward strand.
TCAGTGGGCAGTATTATTTGTTTTAAGATGGAATTCTTTGCTAAACAGTCTCAAAACCCTTTGATAGTTCGTGAATGAGGGTGAAAGGAATGTATTGTGACGTCGTGGATACTCACAGCGAACACAGACCCAGAGCTTTCATATAAGAAATATTTATTTACAAAGAAAACACAATAAATATTTACAATGAATTTCCTGCTTACACACTAGCTCTGATAGACCTACTATCCTCTGATCGCGGGAGCGTTCCCAACCCGATTAATGATCGGTTTCAATTGTAGCACTCGCCACTCCTACATCTGAAGCGCGCACAAAGCAAAGGTTCCTTGACCGGATGTCACACTGGGACACAAAGTCCGTATCGGTGTACCAACTGATTGTTTGCCTCGAACGCAGAAGCGATCTTGATTGAGAATTAACCGAGAGTCGTGGCACTCAACCACTCCTCACCTCGAAGCACGCACACATCATATCTTCCACGTGACCGCATTCACCCAAGGACACAAAGTCCTCCACAGGCTCATCAACATGTGACTTGCCTCGCGAGCCCTGCTCGCCGCTGCTCGCTGCTGCACGGTCGTGGGGCCAAATTTGTGCATTCGCACGAAGTTCTCCCACTCTCTCCACAACCCAACCTCTGGCTCTGTGCACACCGTTATTTAGTCGAGGCTCACGTGACCTACTACGTCACGCCACCCCCGCCGCGCTCTATTGCGGGCCATGAGGGTTTGAGTCTCCGTTTTTTAAGACCGGAGGTCCCCAAAGCCTCGTGTCTCCCTTTGCTGCGTGCTGGCTATGAGGAAAAACCCTGCTCTCCTTCCTGTGGCGAGGCGGTTTCCTGTTACTACTCCCTTACCACGCGTCCCAAAATAGCTGCCTCAAGTTCGTTTGCTATTACGTTTCAGTATCCGATTTCACTCACAGAATTGCATAATAACAAGTTTATTGTCTATAGATAAACTTACTGGCACAAAATACAGTTAACATAATACATTTAACACTTCAATTCATAATAAGTTGCCCTATTTACACTATTCAGTTGATCACGATTCACATTATCTTCAGTATGAAAATTGAATAGCTTCGAAGCTGAACGCTTTGTTAGATCAATATAACCTTCAAAATAACCTTCAAAACATGGCTCGTCAACAGTGGGATGCAACCGCGTCACAGAGTTTATACATTGGCAGTGGCACCAACATGCAAAAAAGATGTACCTTTATTATATGGGGTTTGTATTATTTTCTCCAACCCCTGTAATTACGAAATTACTCTAATAATTTAGTATTTTTTACTGAAAAACTGATATCGAGATCGAGAGTCCGAGATCGTTATGTCTCTACTGCCTTAGCGATCTCGTCCACCGGGTCGGCTAAAGATAGATTGTCCGCGTTATCTGTTAGATATTTTAGTGTCACAACACACACTTTTATGTGCTGTGTTCTGAAACCGATGTTGTGTACCTAACTAGTTCCTTCAAGTTTTCCTTAAGATAAATGGATTAAAATCTTAACTTCTAATGGATGGTCTCAACTTCTAAATAAATGGACTCAAGTCTTGAATTTGAAAAAAAATATATGAAGGCCGGACTTGCCTCGCATAGCGTTGCGAAACTTCCCCATTCCTTCCTGGGCAGAGCAGTAGACCAAGGATGTTGAATCGCCTCATTCGCATGAGAATACGAGTAATATTGACTGCAGCGTGAATGCAGACGTCCGTGTGTATTCCACTGCCGTCGCGGTTGCTATGCTTCGTTCATACCAGTGGCCAATTATTTTGACACAGTCGAAATCAGTTATGCTTCGTTGAAGTCCGCATAACTCTGCAAAACGTGCTTGCATTTCCGCCAGTCATAAAGACAGAAACGCCTGCCCGCTGAAGGCTCCGGAAGTGTCACTTTAGAGAGGGGGAGTTTATGGGTAGTGTTCACGCGTGATTTAGTTTGTTCCGAGGTTGTCACTAAAAATAATGTAGAAATAATTGTTGCAAATCACGACGAAGGTCAAGAGATAATATTATGAATTCGTTTATAAATTGAAAGTGAGATCACGCAGGTCGAAGGTAAACGAATAAAGTCATACGCGTGCGCAGCCCAAAGTAAGAGGGGGCAAATAACATATTTGGGACACATTTTCCTTTCTTAAACACAATTTTCAGTCTATTTTTGAAAAACATATTTTGTCTTCATAAGACCGATTAGCCATTATATTTGGACACATTTTGTCTAAGTAGTTCCGCTCATTTTTCCACATTTGTTGCTTTGTTGACAATTTTGAATTTTTAAAGTATTTACAGATGTTTCTAAGGAGAGGTCGAGTCTATATTAGACATCTAGCAAAGATAGATCCGAAAGTTTCTATTGTAGGTAAACTGCATATAAACAATGTACAATTTCCATTTTTTTATAGATTTGGTCAATTTAAAATGTTTAACGTATATCTCTTCGTGTTTTTAATGTAATACATTTAATATGATTTCATGAAGTTTATATAATAACTTGTCAAAACCCGTTTAAAGTAACAAGTCCGTTAGTTTTTGAGAACTAATATTAACTTTATACTTCGAAATCACAAATGTCTATATTCAATTTCAATAAACACATTTTCGAAAGTAAATTTAAGTATAAAGTATATTGAAAATGTGCATTTTTTATAATATTTTGCATATATTGTAAAAAATTAATAATTTTGACAAGTGTTGACTTAAATGTTGAAAGCTCAAGCATTGATTTTTACTATCACTTAGAAAACATCCGATTTTTTTTCAAATTTTAAATTGTTAGGTAATAAGGCAATATTTCTGAAACGCTGATGCGGTTAGAATATAGTAAGAATACAGTGTGCCCGTCCTCTTGTCATCGCTATAAATATTAAAATGTACTACAGTTCTGTCATTTTAACACATTTCCGAAAAAATGGTTTATTCAGTAAGGTTACGCCCCTTCAAACTTTCAGGAGGCTACAGCGCCCTGTCCCTCTTCGTGCACGCCTATAAATACCGCACAATTGCTCTGATAGAAGATCTAATCACCTTCATCACGTTTGCAAAAGCACCATGTGCCGAGTTAAACGAATTATACAATCCGTTTAAGTAATATTTCTTTAAATAGGTTTGAAGTGTACGAGTACTTACCTAGTCTTCTAGTCACCTACTTACATTGTTTTATGCGACCATTCTCCATTTGGGAGAATGACAAAAATAATAGGAGGTACCACAGTGTCACCAACCACAGACACATTTGTTGAATGGGTTCGAATCATTTCTACGTGTTACTCACTGACTACATCTCCCAACATGACTTGGCAGAAACGTATGTCAAAATAATTGCTCACGTGACTGAACCATTATATCTGATTGAGAGTTCAGTTAGTAAAAAACAATTTTCAGCTGCTACTTCGGCTAAGCAGCATGAAAAAAGGTTTCGCAGCCTCCACACTCGTGTGCCAGACCGGACCCCCATTTTCTCGTGGACAGTCACATCGATGACGGCAATGGTGAAGTTGAAGGAGACCATCTTCAAGGAGTGAGAAACATCGCTTCTGTAATTTTCGCGCATTTCAGCTGTTTTTACTTTCTCGCCCTTACTTCGTTAGACGAGACAGAATTGTAATCGTGTTTCGGAAAACGGTGAATTTTATGCAGAAAAACTCTTATTGCCAAGCCTTAGAAACAAAACAGTGATGATGATGTTTCTCTACATACTGTAAATTTGTTCCTCTAACACGTGTAAACAGGAATCCATATTTTGTGAGTGCTTGATACCATAATTTGTGGGTCCTAAAAATAGATGAAAGGCAAAACGTCTCTGTGCGCCTGTCTGTGGTCAAAGTTAGCGCCAAAATCCTTCAGTTGATTTTCTTCAATATTGATATTCCTGGATAAATTTAAATGAACTTGAGGTCCTCTGAGTTGAAATGGTTATTCGATTTGTGAGTGAACTTTACATGAAACCTCAAAAACATTTTCAATTGTTTTTCAATATACCTCCATATTCCGTGATTAAAATTTGTCGTCAGTCAGTAAAAAGAACGCTTAAGACAATGATGCAGGTCTCATTTTCGTAAAATCTCTGAATCTTCGAAAATTGCAAGAGTAAACAAATATTTTGTGTCTTCTTACAAACCACAATATTGGGAGATACATTTTTCTCCAGTGAAATGATAATTGCTTTCTTTAAAGGCAGATCATTGAAATAAGAGAATCAAAGTACAATATTTCAATTATAATATGAATAGTATCTGGGTTATAATTGTTGAATAAAATAAAACTGGAAATTTAAAAAATAACATAAATACTACAGATATTTTCTTAAATGCACTGCTTCTTTTCTTTAAATTTTATTTTCGTTTGTATTAAAGGTCGATAAAAATAGGGGCCAATGTCAGTTCCAGACAAGTCTCGTATTTTTGGAAATTGCAAAATTTTAACTTTCAAAACTATTAAATTGAAGAAAGAGATTTTCATCTTAAACAAAATATATTCGAAGAAACCAGAGTCGTTTTCGCGTAATTTCTGCTTGAAAATAATGGAATTTATAAAAAGCATATTTTCTCAAAAATCGCTCTATTGCATTTTTTTCTACATTTTTTCTCGCGAATAATACGAGGGACGCTGAAAAGAATGGCGCAGGTCTCATTTTCGTTGAACTCTCTAAATTTTAAAAAACAGCATGTTTAGAAACAATGCGAGAAAGTATGTGCTGCTGTAGCACCACTAGTTTTGTTAGTTGTCAAGCTATGACTATTCTTTGCCCGCCGCACGAGCAACTTCTCACGATATTGTTTGGATAGTCTTGTGTTGCTCTAGACGCAATTTGATTAGAGTCCGGCACACCTCGTAGCTAGGCCAGCGATACAGACACATCCTGCGCTCACGGTCGACCATCAGTCCTTGCAAAAGAGCCTTTGGATTCCTTCCTTTTGTTCGCAGAGTGGAAAGAGTACAACCTCAACGTGCCCGACAGTGCCAGCCTTCGTCATTCTTTTTTCTCCCGTTCGTCCCGCTCGTCTCGCCCGTCGCGGGCTTCGCACTCGTCCGCCTGACGAAAGCGAGCCGGCGCAGTCCGGGGGCTCGCTGGCCCACGCCTCTACGCGCGTAAAGCCTCCTCCGTGTGCGTGTTCCCAGAGTGGCACTCGCACAGCTTCGCCGACGGAGCCGACTTGTCGCGAATACCGTCGATGAATTTCGATGAAGATGATCATCCCATACCGTTGTCGGACGCGGAGCTGCAACGGCGCCTGGAGAGAGAAGGAAGGAGACATTCACAACTACGTTGAAAATGGAGTCAAAAGCGGCCGTGCAGAAACCGCGAAGCACTTAGTCAAATGTTTGCTTTCTCATACGATGAATCTTGGAATGCCGAAACAAATTACCATTATAAAGTAATATTGTTCTTTCTGATATTATAATATCTTCTTGAATCACTTGTTTAATGCAAAAATAATTATTAAGCGAAATATGTTTTACACGAACATTTTTTATAATGAAATAAAAGCATTATTTGCATCATGTTCATCAGTTTCTCTAAACAAATAATAATTTGTAAACCATCCTTGCATTTCATTTCCATGCCTCAGGAGTTCATGGAAATAATGGTATGAGCAGTTTGTTTCATTGGCTCTTTACATTGCCTTGTATATTCAGCTCGTATAAAAAAAATCAGACATAAGGGGACATAAGGGGAGGGAGTATGTAATGGGAAAATGATGACTACTGGGTTGATTAATAAAAGCAGTTTATTGTGTGCCCTTGTTGCAAGTGCCAGATTTCATCTTCACAGCGGCCAGGCAGCCCAGCGCTCAGTCGGTCGTCGCCATGTGAAGGGTGGGGATGGAGTGGCAAGCAGACGGTGGGTCGCTAGGTTCGACACAGCGTCGATTACCGCCTTGGTCAACTCGGTAGACTGCGACGGGGATCACAACCGCGCTCACGAAGAGCGGCAAACGAGCGCCGATTTCTGTAGCCGAACGCGTTCTTTATGTACCGCCGGGCCAGTCCATCGTCAGCGGGAGTGATGTTGCCCTAGTTCGGCGGTTCGCACGGGGGTGCGGGGATGGCGAGCGGTCAGCCTGAACATCTGGAAACGATCCCAGCGCGACCCGGGTGGAAGGCGAGCAGCCAAGGGACGCAACGATGCCTCGCTTCACCTCACAAGGGTTCGAATCCCAACGCGACGGTGACGTATATTTTACTCCCTCTACAGACTCAGTACACTACAGTAGGTCAGACCTGCACAGCATTTTGCACTTTCACTGACCTCGGCAACCGCGCGCGAGCAAATCCAGGCAGTGGAGGAGAGCGGGGAATGTGACTCATTCTAGGAGAGAGGACCACCAATGAGAATGCGCAATTCGAATTGTAGCCTGTAAATTTGAAAGAGAAATCGTCGAGACCATGACGGGGTGACACATACAGTTCAAGTATGAGTAATATTGCCCTTGATATTATAACGGACATGTTTTGTCTGTAGATTACTATGTGAAATATGAACCTAACGTAAATTAGATATACATATTTGATTTGGAATCTAGTCTTATAATTGCTTGTGGGGCTGATAATGAAATTCGCTTTGTTGCGATGTTATTACAAATTTATTGTGATACTAAATACAAAATTGTAATATTGAATCGTTTTTGTTTGACGATGACAGTGTAACTTAATAGTCGTCCTATTTAGCAATAGAAGTTATTGGGAATATGAAATAGGTGGCCAGTATAGAGTCGACCTCCCACAAAAAGCTCGTAAAATGCATTAAAAATCCAAAATTGATTGAAATCAGCTAATAATATAGAAAAAGGAGGGAAACTACACTGAAAAAATCAAACTCCTAAAAACGAACAAATATATATTTCAAAAACAGACAATTGTGTATAATTAAAATGTAATTAGTAAATAAAATTTTAAAAGATAAAGGATCCCAACGATGTGGTTATTCCCCCCTCTTGTTTTGGGCTGCATACATCTATGACAATTATCCAATTAATAAGAGAATATGGAAACAAAATCTATAAGTGTGTTAACAATTGATAAAGACAATTGATAAAGTTTGCAGGATATTACAATACACTTTTGGCAGGAGCCAGAATACTTAATAAGAACAATATAGAGCCTGTACAGAGAAAACAAAATAAAAATAAGAACGACTATAAACGGAAAAGAAACTGGAGGTATCAATCAAGTTGTAAGGCAAGGGTGCTCATTGTCACCTATTTTGTTAAATGTAATTACTTAATCATAAATGAATGACTTAAAATTTTAAGTAGACAATTCATAAATAATATAAATTTCTCTTCCTATTGTAATATAATAATCATAATATATTTTTGTGTCATTAAGCTGTGACAGCAGCAATAGACAATGTCATATGATTGCCTTACATTATAGATTATTAGAACATTATAGAGTATGTTACTCAATTGTAGATTGTGGTGTATTTAAACTAAAATACATTTCACATTACAGTAATACAGTTGGAAGTTATATAAAATTAAGAATAGCAGGACACATTTAGAAAGTGTGCAGTAATAGTCCAGTTATAAGATATTTTCAAAGATGCACAATAATACTACAAATTACACTACAACATTATAAGACTACAAGGTAATACTTATTTACTAAGTTACATATTATATTACTAAATTATTATCTATCTCTATGTTCCATAAATTATTCAGTCGAGTAAAAAGATGTTGCAATCTACCAATCATGCAGGTCCCCTTTGAATACTTTTAGAGGCAACTCTGTTAATTTTAGAGGTAATTTATTATACAGTTTTGTGCCTAGTGTATCAAAGCAGTTTATTGAGTTTGTGAAATGGTACATTTTTATGCCTATTATTTCTGATGTTGTAGGAGCGTACATAACTTCTGCATTGCAAGTCTGACGTATTACCTTTTACATAACACACTACTGTGTATTCATACAGATTTATCACTGTTAATATTTTTAGATTTGTAAACAACGACTGATAGTGGGCTAGCTTGTCTGAATTAGAATATCTAAATGACTTTTTTCTGCAGTTTGAGAATGTCATTTACATGGGTGCAGTTTTACTATAGTAGTATCCCGTATGAAATGGTGCTTTGAAAAAGTGATGTACACACAACTTATATGAACATCCAATACATTGCTTTCCAGATTTCATGACAAATACATTTCTTTAGAAACCGTAGATATAATGTAACTGGTATGTGTTTCCCACAATAATTTCTTTTCTATCATTATATCTAGTAATGTTACATTATCCAAATCCACATTACCTGAATTGGTGTCTTTGGGGAGGTATCTTAAAGTAAAGGTCATAGTCTGAGTTTTTCTCACTCAATAAGAATGCATTTGCGTTGAACCATCACTCTGCTGCTGAAAATGTTTTTCTTGTTGCTGCTTCATGCAATTGTAATTCAAAGTCGGAATTAAAGAATGTGGTGTCATCAGCATTGAGTATTGTGTGATAATGTGAGCAAGTTTGGTTTCATTCATTTCAGCCATTATTCCAAATAATAGAGGTCCAAGAATTGAGCTCCAATGAACACCACAATCTCTGATCTTCTTTTTCCTATGCAAACAATTTATTTACAGTTCTGAAGGTATATTTTAAGGGCTGTGCTACTTATGTCATTAGACTAATTAATTCAGCAGAATGGTATGATCTACACAATCAAATGCCCTACAGCAGCTGTTTGGACACAGAAAAAGGTATGTGCATAATCTTAAGTCTCAAAACCATGGAGAACGTTTTTTACTAGAAAAATTATTGTATCTACCTTGGATCTTCCTTTCCTGAATACGATTTGTGCCTCTCTATTTATATTGAATTGATTAAAGCAGGTCAAGTATTAGTTGTAGGGATGTAACAAATTCAAATACTTATGAAAAAACTGAAACCAAAAATATGGGTCCAAAACTGCACGCATAGTTTTTATTTCCTTTTTTATAGATTGACACAGCTCTGGATTTGCTACAAGGTTGCTTGATGAGTGATATACATCAACACTATCTGAAGATTTTCATTTTCTCGCTGTATTTAATATTGTGCCCGGGGCTACCTGTGAGAAATTAAAGCTAACATGATGACTTCCTTTTAACATATCTTGTTCAGCAAGGTAAGCATGAGCTTTGTTTGTCCCTTCAATGTTTTTGTAGATTTCCTTCATGGAATTAATAAAGAAGTCATTAAAATCATTAGGGGACATAGTTATGTCGTCTCTTTTGCTACTCGCAGTGATACTGTTTATTACCTTCCAGACCATCTTTCATTTGTTGTTTGAGTACTTCATTGTTGTTTTGCTTCAGTACTTAAAGTGTTATGTTGTTGTTTCTTTGCTTCAATTACATCGGCCAATGACCAAAAAACTTTTTGTGTCTTTATCTAACTTTTACGTTTTAAGTGTGCTGACCCAAAAAATCCATTGAAATTGCCATTTTACCCACCATTTGTTCACATTTTAACATTTTATTTGTATATCTCTAAATAAGACTAGAAACATATGAGATACAGGAAGTTAAAACAAGAAAGTATTAGGATGACAAAGAGGGTAGTATAGACTTTGGTAAAATATTTCTACATTGTGAGCCCTTCCACTACTGCACATTGATAGGCATGGTGGGTACGTAGTCAGAGTTGCATTTGACTAGCAGAAACCAGAAAATATACATTAAGGGACAAGAGAAGCCTTTGTAGAATGTCATATTCTATGTTTAAATAAAGTTATATTGGTATTTTAAAAGTTGTATACTTTTCATTTTTATTGTGATTTAGTGTATATTTTCCCGTAACTTAATAGATCAAATTGTGACTAAACTGTGAGTGATGGAAATGAACATGGAAATGAATTGACCTTTTGTATTCCATCCTTGCCTTTAGATAAGATTGCATACTTGTGTTTGTTTTGCCTCGCTTGTACACATAGTTATGTACCATTACTCTTTCTTTCACATTTGCTAAAATGGGCATACCAACTGGCTTTCTTACTTGATACATTCCTTTTGACTGTTATGCATAACAGTGCATTTTCTTTGGGGACAACACTTCTCAAAATTGTTTAGAAAGACACAAATAACCTATCAAAAATTACCTCGGTTGAGACTATGTGGATCACAATTGTATAACATCTCCTGCCAATTTACCTCACCGGTGATCTCCTAATTGATGATCTTATCATCTTTTATGGACTATATTTATATACTTTTTGAATTTATGATCAAAGATAGTAAAATTATTTGCCTTGAGCCACACTGCATCATGGTCTGAGAAAGGGAAGGCAGTTACATTACAGTTTATGTAGGTTTCTTTAAAGTTGCTTGGTGCTGTGTAAGGTGTTTGTTGGATAGTTTATTGCTTGCATATGACCAGATAATTATAGGCTCTATGGAAGATGTTATCACAATAGCCATATGTTTGCTGAATGGTGTAGCTAAGCTATAAAATGTGAACATTTTTATAGAGAGAACAAATGTCACGGCATTCAAAGGATACAAACCATTAAAATCCAAAATAGTTCTAGACAATAAGAAAACACAGTAAATATCCTAGTCTAAACAATAGTATACACAAAAAATGATGATTTGAAAGTGAAATTAAAGAGATATAGGAATTTCTGTGGTAAAATAGAACATACAGTAAATAATAAAGGTAGGAAAGAAATGATAAATTATATAAACCCTTACCAATCGTGCTACTAACAGAAGTGAATGATGTAAACTAACTGAAGGCCAAAACAAAAGGCAGACAATCAACAGAAATGAAATTTTATAGAAACACACTGCAATAAACGTGATGAAATTAGAAAGGAATTAAAAGCTTTAAGTGTAAATAAAATTAATTGAAACTATTAACCAGAATAGAATTAAGTGGAAAACCTTTGTATCTTAAGAATCTGAAGAAAGAATAAACAGAGCAGCTTTGAATTACAAGCCAAGAGGAAGAAGAAATATGAGGTGCCCTAAAAAGGTGTAGTGAGTAATTCTAAGAGCCAGAATAAACAGAAAAGTGTAATCTTTCCTGCTGCTGCTGATGATAATGATGTAGACTAATATGCTCTTTCTTTATTTCATCTCTAGTGATACAAAACATACTAGAAGCCAATGTCCTTTTATAAGTGATGTTATGACAATTATTCTTTAAAGGTTTGAGATCCTTGGTGTACCGTTATGCTACCTATGCATTTGTGTGACAATTTTCATTTACGTTGTTTTGTGGCATTGTAAGTTTTAACGTTTTTACTTGTTTTCTCAGTATGTCTTATTAAAATTTTTTTTCTAAACTTCTTGAGGTAATTTGAGTCCAGCAGAACCCATTACATAGTTAACTTTGTAGTTAGTAACCTTTGCTAAAAAAGTAACTTTTTATCAAGTGTCACTTTTTAATGAATTTTCAATATTACTTATAGTACATCATCAACAAATATGAGTGATTAGTATGTACTAAGAAACTTTACTATGGCATAGGTCATAATTTACAATTGTTTACATATTTTATAAAAAAAATTGCACCCTCTCAGACATACAATCATTCAAACTGTAGGCTTGTGGAATGAGATTTGTATCATTTCAACTTTGATAACACTAATAAGTGTAATGTATCAAAGAGTTTTGACAATTTAAGAGGAAGACTCATGGTATCTCTGATGTAATGCAATGTACTGCTGTTTCTCTGGTTGGTGTGTTTTTCGTATCCTGACAGCAGAGACACTGACTTTCTTTTACCAATTCGTTAAAAGGGGTTGTCCGAGAGTATGATTTTAAATCATTTATTGTGCAGGATCATAAAAGCTCAATCAAAATTAACCCTCTGCATTCCAAGCTCTAAATGTAATGCTGAACACTAAACTGAATGCAGGTGTACCCCAATCGAATATTATGCAAGATTCCTTTGAAATATAAAATAAGTAACTAAAATGTGAAAAGTTTGATTATTTTAAGCAGTTATTAAATAATGAACGACAAGTTTAATAGAATTAAGTAATTTTATTCCTATGTTTAAGGTTATTCTTTTATTAGGCAACCGATGCAAATTTTTATTGTTTTTGTATCTGAATGTTCGTTACGCATAAATGATGAACACTTACTGCATCTTGTTCTACTCTTTCAATCTCTGTTTCCAATAATTAATAAGGAATAAAAATTGTTGACATTCGATACCAAGCATGCTACAATTATACATCATTGTTTGTTTTTAAGTAGGAAACATAAAGCATCCTAAAACTATTACTTTCTTTAACACACAATTATAAATGAAAGTATTTTACACAATGTAATGAAATTTCAATATCACAAAATAAGTGAAATGTACACAAGTAAAAGAGTGAGATTGGAGTACATGTGAATCCTGCTTGGTATGTGAATGGTTAATGACGTTCTTATTCTTTGAGAGGATATTCAACTGCTGAATAAAAGGCTTTCTTCACATGGTCAATAAACTAATCAACAAAAAAGAAACAGACAAGACGTAGTCCCATACTTATAAATTATTCTTACTTTACAATACCAATCAGATAGTTTAGTGTCTCTTCTGAGACAAATGAAATCTCCAATATAATTATCACATTAAAAACATATTAAGTATGAACCCATAAAATAACCTTTTATATAAAAACCGTCATGGATTTACCCAATTCATTATCAAATAGCGTGGGCGGGGTTCTTCAACAAATTCTGAACGAGTGATTCTGGTGATGCTTTTAGCTAAATCTCATATGTGGTGGACCTAAACTGTTTCAATGTCAGATTGGAGAGAGCAATGCTTCCCCCCTTCCCCCCAAAGTCAACATTTTTTGTAAACCCAATTTATACAAATGTATTACCATATATAGATATCATCACATCCAAGGGCGTATTCCCTTTATGAATATACTTCTGCATTTTTTATTTCAAGCTAAAATAAGAAAAAGAAAATCAAAAATACTAATGAGGATTTGAACTGACATGGGCCCTCTTCTGAAATGCTTCTAGACTCATCTGCTCTTGAGTTCTCTATACTTTCTGGCTAGAAGACCTCTGGTTTAATGACTTCCATATCTCCATTTTTTGTGCAATTTTTGTAATCCATTGAGCAAATGCTGATATGTCCTCTTTATTTTTCTTCTGAATTTCACTACTTACAGTACAGTACATTTAAGAAATTATGGTCTTGGTGTCAAACTATCATTCAAATGTATTTTCAAGCAAACACGTTTGTAAAATGAAGCTAGTGACATCTAGAATTGCTAGATGATACTAGCAGTTCAGTTTCATTTTTTTGCTCAAAGGTGCATTTGGCACATAGTTGGACTCCAGGACCATAGTTGCATAGTTTTATGTTTCTCATTTTGTTGAGCTCTACTTTTGCTAGTTGTAGTAGAAGTAGGGCTAGTGGTATGGGTTCCTCTTTTGTTAGCTAAACAACAAAATCAAATCTGCAGTATGTATATCAATGCAAATAAGTTTTCTATTAATCAGGAGTTAAAATTATTTGTTGACAAATGTTCCGAACCATGCTTTATTAGTACTATTATTCATTATTCAACTAGAATATATTTTAAAAGGGTGGGATAAGGATACATAAGAAAAAAAATAAGTATGGGGATTATACTTCTCCTCTGTACGTTACTTAGTTTTTTTAATTTTTTGACAAAGTAACTCAGATTAAATAAAATCAAGTACGGCAGATGTGAATAGCTTAGATGACTCAGGGGAGGGTTCGGTATCATTGGCAAATTGTATATATCTTATTTAAAATTAATCAACCGGCTCTAAGCCCCATATGTAAATCATATTCAATAACTACTTGACTATGAAATAATATGTTATACTACAAAAAAGAAAAAGAAAATAATATTGATAATGTTGCTGCATACACTACTAGATCCCACAGACTAATATACAATCACAATATGTAGTTTAAATAAACTCATATATAATCCATTTAACATTATTTGGAAATGCCTATTTTGTAAGATTAATATCATTTCCAGTAATAAATAAATTAGCTAATCTAGTAAGTCGAGGTACTGATGAAGTGAAAAAGTTTGTGTTGAACAATTGTATTCACTAAGCAGTGGTGCTTCCCTGATATTAAATCCATTTACATTTGGTATAAATGAGTCAGACAACAGTGAATTCCAACCTGATCCAGTCAAGACTTTAAACATGAACAAAACATCATGGAAAATTCTTGTGGATTTCAACATGGACAGTTCCAACCTCTTCGATTCATCATTATAATTATGACCAGGGTTTGGCTTCTGATGACCTAAAAATTCTTTGAAAATGAGCTATAAAACTACTTAAAAATATATGAGAGAAACGGCCTAATTTTACAAAAGAACACTAAGAAATTAGTACAAAATTAGTACTTATTCAATGAATTTTACAAGTTCATGGAATTCAATACATTTATATAAATACAATTTATTTATATAAAATTATATTTAATATAAAGCCGGCATTTTAGGAGGAAATGTAATCTTTTGCTCCAATCGTTCAACCATGAATTTTGAAGGGTAGAGGAAGTTACCAAAGATCCATGTAATTTTGAAAGTTCGAAAAACAGAGTCCACTGCAGTAGTGAATTTCATCATGAACTGATGGTACAATGAAAACTTAGTTTTGATGCCTTTGTAAATTCACAAAACATTCACTAAGAAAAACATGGAAAGGAAACAAAATGCATGAATATGACAAACATGATGCAAAGGTCAAAAAAATGACCTAAAAATTGCAAAATGATACAAAATAACAAAAACAGATCCAATAACTATACATTTCTATCACCTATATGTAGTGGTAAACATTTATTTACAAGTTAGCTATGTTTAGAATGCACCAATGAAAAGATGACATGTCATTAGAATCAGCATCCTGATTATGACTATACAAAGGATTAGATAAATTTAATTTAAATTCCATATAGAAGAAACCATGTTTAACAGTTTTGATTCTTTTAGTCATGAAATTAGTGCTCATCGACCTGATCTGGAAGCAATAAAAAAGCATGGACTTCACTAATGAGTTGTACAGAATGAGCAATGTATATGCAAATTTAAATTAACAGTATGTCTTCAAATGAAGTCCAACATTTTTAAAGGCTTACTGATCATATATTTAATAATAAATTAAAAATAAACTTTATAAATTTTGTTGAGAAATAATGATCAACAATTTGAAGATCTATACCAAATTATCAATCTCACTGAGATTTGTGTTACATGTAAGAAGTTTACATTTCTTATTCCAATCAGAATCCCTGTTGTTTTCAATTATGTATCAGAATTTACAATCTTCTGTCCAGAGATTAAATGAGAATATTAGTGCAATGTTAATTTCATCAATATAAGTAAAAGATACATATGAAGCAAGTAATGTAAAAGTAGTACTACCTCAACAAATTTTTTACTGTTGAAATGGTCTTTGGCACAAAATGTGAAAGTATCAACCCTTGAATCTTGAAAGTTTCATTATTAATATCCTGTTGTCCTCTCAAATAAATTAAAAATAAATTTTATACATTTTGTTGAGAAAGCAGTATTTGAGTAAGTAAAGCAGCTAAGGTTGGGAAATAAGATGGCTAAATACAATTTTTATTTCCCAGATATGTTGTAAGATACATCAATAAGATAGAATTAAACAATTCAGTTAATGCCCATACACATTAGTAACTTTAAATTAATATTTTTAAAACAGATCGATAACATGGGTGGAAGAATTGTTAATGTTGTTACCAAACCCATTGTGCTCTGAGAGCATTATTGGATGTGTGATATGAGTTTTATTTTACTTTAACGAATCAGCAAGATATGTTTTTTTCTCCATTGCTCTAAAACAAATTAGTGTGTGAATGCATTATTAGATGTTTATTTGACTTTCCAGAAGTTGCAAGCTATTTTTCTAAATAACACTTTGAATGTTGCCGTTATTTTTTGTATTTGCTATTCTTTCATACACTGTGCTCATCAAAGAGAATTGTTCTTGATTTTTGTACTTTGTGATCCCACAGAGAAAACAATTGTTAGTAGAAGATATTTTTTACAATAAAGATAAAGGAAACAATATGTAATTGATAATAAAGATTTGAATATATGGAATTAATTAAATTACATACTATATTGAATCATTATATATTAATTAATTTACTTCTTTATTTATTAGAGCCTTTGCAGAGCCTATTGAAGGATAAGGCCTCCTGCTTTACATGGGGCAAGCATAGGGTTGGTAATAACTAGCTTCATTTTTATTGAACTTGAATCTTATAACTCAATTGTGTGGGAAAAAAACAAACAAAAAAAAAACACATAGCTGCAACTAATTTACCATTTCTTTCCTCAGTTCCTGATACACATTAATTACACCAGAATTTAATAACAACAATAATACACATTTCAATGGTATTGTCTGTACAAAAATGTACTAAATACTTCAAGAATCATTAAACACATCAAGAATCTTCTAAACACTTCACTAATATTATACATAAAAATTTATAAAAAACATTTTACGTTTTGTCTTAATTCCTCTTAATTTCTTCTGTCTCATACCAGTCTCGACCAGTCTCAATTTGTGGGTCTCAGGTCATTGTGGAGTACCCTCATCTTGGTTGGTTTTGTTTTACGACATGTCTCCTCATCTCTGTTTTTAATGATCAGCTCGTAAATCAGTATATTTGATGTTAGTTATTGTCTTTATTAATTAGGCCTAATTCAATACATATCTTAGATTAAATAATATTTAAATAGGTAGTACTTAAATAGTTAATTTACACACAAAAGATGTTAACAGTGCTAACAGCTATTTCTTACATGATTTCTGTAAAACAAAATCAACAGTATTTGTAAGGTTTATTTCTTGTTCATGCCTACTTGATGAAAACCACTTCCTTCCAAGCAGTGTTACTGATAAAGATTTCTATTAGACACTGATTTGTTTTCAAAGGCAATTTGAATATTAGAATGGAGACCACATCCAGGGTCATATATTGATGAAGTTTTGTATAAATGATTTAAGTGTAAGTAACAATTAACAACATACCTATGATCATGGTCATATCTCAGTAATGAATTTTATGATTATTATTTTGTGCTATAAAATGATTTGCGAACTTCTATGTTTTCACCAAATTAATTTTTACTAGAGCTTCAAAGCTCTCTGAAAGTGGAGACTTGGGCCTACACTCAGCTAGCTTTTACCTAAAGAGGACACTGAATTCAGTATTGGTATACTGTTTCCATGCTTTTATATCTTAAAAACTTCATGTGATGTTTGATATGAAGAAATTTAGTATTCAAAAGTAAAGCAAGGCCTATCTCTGCTTTTGCTTTTTGGATCCAGGAAAATCAAACAAAAAACCCAATCGAAATAGAGTGTATTGGAAATGTAGCTAAATCAATATGGAAGATGCTAATGTATAATAATTTTTGTAATGAAATAAATATTATATTATTGATACCTAGTTTAGTCTCTAATTTGTATTAAAACAGTTATGCAAAAAAGATTTTACCTGCAATTTAAAATTGTGTACACATTTTCATTGTTTGAATCATCTATGTGTTGTAAACAATGATCAAGTATTATACCATGGAACATAAAACAAGTCATGGATACACACATGGAGAATAATTATTTTACATTGATATATAACTAAAATTGAACTAAAATCTGCCAGCAAAATTACCAAATGAAGTCATAATCCTGTTTAAAACATATATTAAGGTTTTAAACTTTCAGCAACAAACCTGGTAAAAAGCATTGCATCAATACATTGCCATGATAAAGAAAGATTGAAGGGAAAAAGTGCTTGTCATACAGTTTTCTTGATTGATTGACTTTTAGTTTTTCAAACTTTTTGATGAAAAGCTACGTTTTTAATAAATTGTGTCTTTTTTGTTTGTTTTATTATTAAATAATAATAATAAGAAATACAATTTTATGAGATACTGACATTTTATTTTAACCATCTTTCTAATTGGTTTGCTAGACATTGTGGATATTCCTGTTTGAACATGTGTGATGACCATTTTTCAAAGTAATTTTTCTTTTAATTTTTCAAGTTAGAATTCAAAATGACTCTGATACAAATTTAAAGGAGCAAGGAAAATATTTTTATGCTGCTTCAACTGCCAAACTGCCATTGGAAACCACTTATGAAATTAATTTGCTAGCATCAGTAGCTGAATTTCTTAATTTCACCCTAAGTCATGAAAGTTAAGCAATTCAAGACACTGGGGATTCTTGGATGAGTGACCAGGGAACCCTGGGGATCTAATGGCAATGAGTCCCTGGCCAAAGGGATGAAAGGCAATAACTGACTATGTATATCAATGATGACTGATTAACTTAACAGACATGTCTGTTATCAGTAAATGGTTAAAGTACCATTGTTACAAAAATGTAATAGAAAAGTTGTCTTAGACAAAGATTAAAACCTCAAAATGTGCAAATCAGTTATACATTACATGGTATACTTTTCCTCGTTCAAGAATTATTTTGAAGAAGTAAATTGAACGTACATGCTGCCCATCCTAATTTGTGACCTACTTGTTGGTACTGTATTGATTTATTACTGGTTTGCCAAGCAAAGTTCTCATGCTATAAAATCATTTCAATACATCTTATGGTTCTTTCATAAGAAAATATTTTTCTGCTTAAGCTGTGGCATTTTGGCCATAAGCCATTTTATAAACTTCATGAAATCATATTAAATATAGTAAAACTTAGTTAATTTGGAATGAATTATGTGGCAAATTCTTAAATTTCCCCCAAACTATGATGAAATTGGAATTTTTTAAAATGTAACAGACAATTTCAGAACAAAAATGCTAAACAATTTTGAAATCAATCTTTGAAAAGTGTAGAAAAATGCCCAATTTAGACTATTTCTTCTATATAAAAATTCCAAATTGTGTAAAAAATACAAAATCAGCTGAAAGAAGCCAAAAATGTACAAAACTACCCTGTACAAAAAATTGTTGTACAAGTAGAATGAAATATTACGAAGTAAAAAAGTTCAATGAGTAAGGGTAGTTGATCTCCTCTTCTGTTGTGCTTGAATTGACTATGGTCTTTTCAAACGCATTGACGTTCTTCGATTGTGTATGTTGTTTCATGTTGAACAAAAAAACACTCATTAATTATATAAAAACATGTAAATAATAATTTTGTTCATTGGAAGAAAAATTTGCTATAAGTGGTTTGCAATGAGATAACTGTGTATTCCTTGTTTATATACAGTAAACCCCTTTTTATTTGAATTCAAATAGACAAAAATAATTGGTGTTTATGATATAAAAATTTGTGTTAACTGATTGTTATATACAGGTGTCAGGGGAGGAAATATGAAAACTTTGCAACTAAGCTCTTAAGACAATTTTAAGCATATTTTGTCCATTAAACTATGTGGATATTCCGAATGGTTGCGCTGCAATAAGCACTTAAAATATTGTTTGAAAATTGCTTTCTAGGCAAAAATTTGCATTGCAGAAGCATATAAACTCTCCAGAAACATGTAAATTGTTTATTGTTTACAAAACAAATTACATTTTTCTACAGTGTTTCTATGCTTCTGCAATGCAAATGTTTGCCTAGAAAGCATATTTTCAAAACAACTTTTGAGACTTCTAGTTGCTCAACTATTAGGAATATCCACGAAGTTTATTAGACAAAATATGCTTCAAATTGTCTTAAGAGCTTGTTTGTAAAGTTTTAATGTTTCCTTTCCGGTCACCTGTATAAGCCTATTATTATATTTCCTTTACCAAGACCCAAATTTTGTATGTGAAATGCTAAAAAGGATTTACTGTATTTAAACTAACATACAAGACATTTACGGGTCAAATTGTCAAATATTTTAAATACATAATTTTATTTGCATTAAATTAGTTTAATAAATAATTTTAAATTTTATGATATTATTTTAAAATATTGCACACAATTTCACTGTCAACTAAACATTCGTAATGGAAGCATCGCATTGTACTCGGTCATAGCCGTGTACGTTTCTTTGCCCAGGGCAAGCCCGGAGGTTGAAAGTAGCGTAATTGTATTTTGTGCAGTGTTGAAGGTGTCTTGAAATAATAATAAGAAAAGTGTGTGGGTCAGAAATTAAAGAAGCGACCGACCCATGGTCATCGTAACCTACTTCGCGAACTGAGCTTGGAACCTACACTTTATCTAAATTTCCTGAGGATGAATGAAGAGGTGTTTGAGCAACTGTTGAGTATGGTTTGCCTTCTGATTGAGAAACGTGATACTAGAATGAGGACAGCGATTTCGCCAACTGAAAGGTTGAGTCTCACTCTGCGCTTCCTAGCATCTGGGAACAGCTTTGAGAACCTGAAATTTTCATCGTACATAGCTCCGACCACTATCAGTAAAATTGTTATGGAGACATGCAAGGCACTTGGCACATGCTTAAAGGATTGTATAAAGGTAAGAAAACTACAAGTATTGTAATTTTAAAGAACATTTTATTACATAAGTAAGTACTCTATGAAATTGTATTATACGGTCCTACTATATAAAATCGCATTATTTGAGTACAAATTTTTAATACGTGTATACTAAGTACGTAATAGTAGAATTAGTAAGTTATACTCGTAGTTTAAAATCTTACCTACTTAAAATATAATAAGTATATAAAATGAACATGAAAAAGAACATGACTTGCGGATAAAACAAAATGTGAAAAAAAAAAACTTGTTCGATTGTCCGAGTTCATTGGAAACTGGAAAAGTACGAACGCGTATCTTCGTGTCGTCCTCGTTGGGGTGGGTCTTCTAACGGTTCGTTATCGTTGCGAACAACAAAATTTACTATTCTGGTGGGATGAGGGTCGTACAAGGTATCGAAGGCTTCATTAATTGGTGATGGTTCGGACATGCTGATCTCAGTCGATCTGGAATGGAAACTGACGGGAGTGCTTAATGTTTCACGCATTGGTTGATTGATGACCACTGAATGGTGGTGAAGAGTACCCATTTGTCCTTCAAACAGAATTTCGTTAATTAATTTTTTGGCAAACACCAGCTGATTAGGTGCCATAACCTCGATCTCTTTTGCCCAAGTTGTAGCAATATGATCATGAGCAGAGGCAGGTTGTCGAAGTCGTGAGCATGGTAGTTCAAGAAGCTCATTAGCTGTCTGTTGGTTATTCAAATCAACGTTTTTCTTATTCTATTTTTGTGGGCGGGGCAGATTGGAAGAGGAGGCACTTTGTTCAATCTGACACTCTGGACTACCTCCAATAACGTAGTCCA
Source organism: Gryllus bimaculatus (assembly GCA_017312745.1). Classification (NCBI taxonomy): domain Eukaryota; kingdom Metazoa; phylum Arthropoda; class Insecta; order Orthoptera; family Gryllidae; genus Gryllus; species Gryllus bimaculatus. Next base: position 9,574,507 of record BOPP01000001.1, read on the forward strand.
CGCCTTGGCCTTTTGTCCCTCTCCCTGTATTTAACAGACTTTACTTTCCAAAGGGTCGGAAGCGACCTATACACCTACAACAGAAATGTTTCTACACGTGGAATCGAACATTTTTGACCATATGAAAGCAGTGTTCAATGATAAAATTACTAAAATACTAAGAATTACTAAAATTTAGGAGGGAGGGAAGCGAAACAAAAATAACGCATTAATTTGTATTAATTATTAAATTAGGCGATGGTAAAGTAGGGGGGTATTTAATTTGTTTTTGAGTCCCAACAATTTCCTTGTCACGGCTAAATAAAATCTACAAAAAGACAGTTGAAACATGTTTTTATTCTTCGAACAAGTAGCTAATTATAAACAATAACTAGTATGTATGTTGCTTACCTCAATACAATGGAGAAGAAATGGAGACAGCGCCAGATAGACTAATGAAATATTGCGCAATATTTTTTCAGCACCCTCACACTGTGCTCTCATGCTACAAAATATTGACAGGTCCGCAAAAATTTTCTAAATGTTCAGAAAACTTTTGAACGCCCCACAAATTATTGAATAATCCTTTTTTGTACAATATTTGTCGTCACACTCTCAATATTTTTGCTCAAAACGGAAATGTTCAAATTTTTGCGCCAACATTTTGCCAGTGTGAAGGTCCCTTTAGGTCTTATCCATGGAGATTAGATTGCTTTATGTAATTCATTTTTAAGACCAACTCATTCAATGATGTGAATAAAAAGTAAGCAAAAGCTTTTAGCATTTAGTGTTAGCATTAATATTTTCAAATTAGTTTCAACTTCTAGCACTAGCATTTCCGTTACGGAGTGAATAAACTCTTGCTAATGCTCGGGAGCTAAATCTGGAAAATTGTAGCATTTGTTTGGTTAATGCAAGAGTGCATGTTCATTGTTTTTGTATTCAATCGCTTACGTTCACGTTTTGAATGTGTGAAGTTTTTCACGCTTTACGGTTGGTTATACCTACAAGTTTTAGGGTTTTGCAGGTATTAAATATGCAAAATGTGAGCAATTTCAACATGCCTTCTAAAGAAGATATCCAAAATAATGAGAGCGGCTGTAATCAGGGGCGTTTTTAACTCTATTAAATTACGAGTACAAAATACGTTTTAACTAAACGCAAGTGTCAAGAATTAAATTAGCCAAAGAAAAAGCCTTCATTTAATTGAGGGAAAATACATGGAACAATTCAGGAAGGAAATAACATCGTTCTAACATCCCGTTCCTTAGCGAAGTTATTGTTTGTCTTTTCCTTGGGTGTTGAAGGATTTCTGTACGGTGTAAGAAGTCACGACATTATGCTGTATCCGATGTCTTAAAGTAAAACTATGTCTCTATTCTGTTTGTTCATAAATTCTTAAATGTCAGACCGTTTGAGTATTTGCCTTCTACAGATCCGGGATCCGGGTCTCTGAGTATCTACAAAAGATAACTCTTCATTCGCTATGATAAGTTAGGTTTCTTTTATGGCCATGGAAAGCTATCCACTTTTCCCGAGCATGGTTCATGAGCGTTGGAAACTTAACCCATTGAAAAGCTTTTTTTTAGCATTGTGTTCATTACAAATGGTTTTGTTTCGAAAACAGTTGTTTGGTGTGTGCCTTCTTCTCTTGCTACATCTGCTTGGAAGTCAGGATCACTAACAAAGCGAAAAAATATCTGCATCACCTGAATGGGCGATGACGCTCCACCCCTCGTTTCGTATGACTCGCCAAGGAAATAAGTAGCTACCCAATGCACTTTATCTTGAATAAACCGATATGAGGAAAAACAATCACTTTCGTCACATTCCATTCGCTTGGAGTGACGTTTGCGAGATCAAATATGCATAAAAGCAGCCTTTTTGTAAAATAAAAACACACACTTCAAGAATATTAAGACACTGGACTGGTACACTAGAAAAATGGTCAGCTTTTGCTTAAGAAAGAAATATTTAGTTGATCTTCATTCATAACATTTCAGCCATTTGCTGGAAAATTTAGCTTTAGGTACTAGAAAATGCGTTTGCTAATAAGTATTAGCTTTTGCTTATTTTTTATAAAGCAAAAAAAAGAAAAAAAAAGCTTTTACTAAAAATGACCAGTCAAAGCTTTGCTTACTTTTTATTCACACCACCCCATTGGTTGTTACTCGGCACATTCAAAATAAAAGAGCATGAAGATGTTATGAAGCAGTTTTAAAAAGAGTTTTAATTTTCAGAGTTTTAACGTATTACGCGTAACTGCTGAACAAACTTCGTAAATTTAAAACAAAAACATGTTTACTTTTATTTTCTCGTTTCATTTTTTTCGCACCAGACAATCGACAATCAATTTGGCATCCTGTGTGTCACAGAAGGCAATGAGAAAGCTGTATCATCATGACGGAAAGAACAGCCAGGAGGAAAGTCAAAAGATCTTCAAGTTTAGTCGACGACGACGATGATGATGATGCCGAATCTATTGAATCTTTTGGATTTGTATTTGAGGACGTGGAGGTGGTGGAAGAAGAGGTGAGTTATTTTCACATATATGTCACAGGAGTAATTTAGGAATTTATACAAAGCGTTTCAGCCCTACTCGGCGTTCAGAAACCTGCTATTCAAGGAGTTTGAACCACGGTGTAAGAAATATTCTGTTATACCGATATAACATAATATTTCTTTCAGGTTTGAAGGAACGTATTGCGACGGAATGTGATCTAAAGTATCAAGATAAATGGACGACTAAAGTAATTTCTTTTGAATTTTGAGCGCTTCCTTAGCATGGAACTAGCGTTCCTTCAGCAACTTTGGGACATTCTCTAAGAATGCGCTGTTTTCGTAAAAATGGTGATAAAATAAACAACAACGAAGAATAATGCAATATGATTGTGAAAAACCGGCCACTGATGTAGGGGGTACTTTCTAAAAGCAGTACGAAAGGAAGAAGTTTATGTATTGAGTGATGCAATATTTTATTAACCTCATGTCTAATAGTAGGTATACGATTGAGGTCTTAATGATGACGATGCTGATTTCATGCTCGTATCCTCCGTCCTCGTGACTTCCTGCACTTTGATTCATCAGTATACAATCGAGTGCTTAACTCGGGAGGAATTTTTATTGCAGATCATACTGTGGGGAGTTGGTGAAGAAATGTAATAAACCTATTCTCTGTAGTAATGAATAAAGCTTTACTCAATCTCTTCGCCGAAGGCTGAAGAGTAGTGGCGAAGTTTACTGGCCTTTTGCGTGTATGTATGGTGTCTTGGATGTGAAATTTCATTCAGTCATGTAATGTCACTAACTTAAAACCATGCTGCATGTAGGTTAATAAGTCGAGGCGGACACATGCTGATATTTTGCATACGGCACGGTAATGTCCCAATATATGTTACATAATTTGGGTCCAATTCTATAAACAATAATAATTTAATATTTCTTTAAAGATTAACAGCAAGACTTGATACATGTAGTTAATGGCAGATAATGCCAAATAGTTCATTTAAATAATAGAAGGTAATTGTATAAATGATTCAATTTGTATATTCAGAGATAAAAACATCACTCCTTAAGTTCACTGACCTTGCAAACCAAGATTTGAGAACTTAGGATGCACGATCGAACATGCGTGAAATCTTTCTTAAACTCTTTATATGGGAACAATTATTTGTAATAAAATCTAGATTTGTCAAGTCAGTAACTCAAGAAATTTCTTTAATTTCTAATGATACTTCATTTATAAGGGTTCATTGGGTATAGAGTAGTTCAAATGAACTTTACAAGAAAATAACCATGGCCGGATTAAATGTGTCGTAGGCCCTTGGAATAATTTTTTCATAGACCTCAGAAAAGAATATAGGACCATATTAAACTGATTATTACATTTTTAGTGTTCATTTTCTAATTTAAAATTGATTAAAAACTACTAACGATTCTCAATGACCCAAAATCGGTTGACCTCGCTCGTAGTGACGCGCATAAAACGATAAAACTTAACAAACATTGAATATGACTCTATAAAAGATTTTATAACTAATCCAAAAATCGGGCAAAGTTGTTAATTTATTAGATTACTTAAAACCATTATATTATAATATTTTAATTATACACTGCCCCGAAGTCGCTTCCGCGTCTTCGGAAAAGATGGGTTTACCTTTCAGCTACCTCCGACAGCAGATAGGTAGACTGAAAACAAGGAATTGCGGGCGGACGTTGCTTCGATTGAAATGAAAGTTTTAGATATGAGGTTAACAACAAGTTTATTGAACTAAGAAAGAAAATTCGCAATGACAATAATAATAATAATAGGCCTACTACAATCTCGTAGGATTTTCCCTACAATAAGAACCAAAAAACTAAGTAAATTCTTGTCTTTAAGATCACAAGATTTTTCGCAGATTATTTCTTAGGAGCCAAAGCGTGGCTGAGAATCTTCCCTTTCTTTAAGAACAACAAAAAATTAGATTAGAGAAATGCTTGAATTCTAAAGTACGTTTACACTGATGCCTCAGAGGCAGTTAAGAGCTTACAGCCAAGCTCTTAAAAACAAGTCACCGTGGTAGCATTTGAATCCATTGATACTTTGGCCGAATGGTGGGGCAGCAGCTCGGGCGGCGGCCGTTCCAAGGCCGCGGGATCACAGAATCGACGCAGACGCCGGTAGCCAGGGGGCGAAGTTTCGCTCAGCCGGCCGGGACAATGCCCCCAGATAATGTCAATGTGGTATTGGCGAGAGTAGACTGCGGTCGCTGCTGTTCTCTAAGCCACTTCTACTTGATGAAGTCAAGTACTGACAGCAGATTGCGTCGGACTTACAACTGTGACGAATTTAGTAAAGCTTTTTTACTAAATTAAGGCCAAGCTCGGCACATAAATTTATCTGGACTGGGTTCAACAAAATTTCTAAGTCCGAAATCAGAAATAAAACTCACTGCGTGCAGAGGTTCGGGTGAAGTCAGTGATCAGAGGAAACATCTCTTTTTCTCTCTCTCTCTGCTCGTCTATCTAATAATGCCTGTGTCCGCTCGCATTAGCGTCCGCAAAAGCTCCAGTTTCCCCCTCTCGGTAACCCAAAGTTCTGGAAAGTTCTTTTAATTTTACAAATGTAATTGGTGATAGGTTGAAATCAAGTGCACAGAGGATTTATTTTGTCCAATCGTTGAAGACGTTCTGAAAGGAAATTCGGAGTGGAAAATTTCCAGTATTCTCCGTCTCTTGTTTCATCGTCCCGTACCATGTTTACAAAAACACGCACGGGTCTAGCTGCGTCGCAGAAGTAGGTGCGGGTGAACATACTTCTCGCTAATGGCTACTGGGTGGCGCCGCAGAGGCTTAAATTGGGCGACTATGTTGTTTCTGAAAGGGTGTTTCGCAAAAGATAAATAAACAGAGCAGTGGGCGATCCCGAAGTAAGTCACGGGTTCTCCTACACAAAAGGAAGGGTCGCAACTGCGCGCAGCGAATCGGAAGGAGGGGGTCGCGTGCGTGTTCAAGGGTCCTGGCGCTGCAGAGATACGCGTGAGAGAGCTTCTTGTGGCAGGCTACTATTGGAAAATTATTGAAATTAATTTTTTAAAAATTATAATGTATTCGGTAACGCCACAATACCTAAATGTCTAGTAACTACTAATAATTTGTATTAAAAAGGACAAATTATGTAAATTTTTTTAAGACTAAAAAAATCGATAATTCTTTATATGCAATGTTTATTTATTTTTAGTCTCCAAATAATTTTTCTAAAAATATAATCAGGAGGCTTTATAGTAGGTTCTGCCTAACGTGCCTGCTGGTTAATTCGGCCCTGGAAATAGCATATACTATTTTCCACAAATTTCGGCAGCCACCACCTTCGTCGAAGGCGCCAGATCCGCCATGGCTGGCAGAACTGCGCGATTGGCCGCTTTGCGACGACCAGTGGAGGTGCCTGGTGGCGACTATGGCGCCCGCCACCCCGAGCGGCACGCACCTCGTAGAGAGTGTGGCTGACACCATCAGCCAGGGCAAAATTCGTCCCTTCTTCTACGTTCTTAACAGGTATCCCAAGTTTCGTTTATTATTTTAATTCAATAGAATTTTAATTTTTGTATTAAAATTGCCACTATGTTTTGCAACACAGTTTATATAGGTGTTGAAATGTGTCGCAGAAAATCGCCAGCTTCATTCATTTAACTTCAAAAACAGTTAAACCTGTGTGTGAGCAGTGTTGAGACGAAGTGTAATTTGGATACGTTTTCTTCAGTTCTGCACATTATTACGCAGTTTAATTATGCGCATCTTTAGGTTTTCGGTCATCAGTAAAGAACCTATAGCTTTCTCAAACTTTTTAATTAAATCGTCGTCGATGGCTTAGTGCACAAACATTGTATGTCTACTCTTGGTGATATTTTTTTTATCATTTTCGGAGACCTCTCATTCATTTCAACTTAGAATATAGAGATTGTAAACCTTTTTAAGAGGAATCATGCTTTTACCCAGAAAGTAAATATTGATGATCCATAAGTAAGTGCACCTTTACTAATTTTTAAACTTGTTTTTTTCGACTTAACGGATTGTAGAATATGTGTGTTCTAAGCTACTGATGTGCTATATTATTAAAAAATTATGGCGACCATTGGTAAAGAGGTCAGATCACTCGCCTTCCACATCTTGCGTACCGAGATTCAAATTGTCGCCGACATGTGTGATTTTTGTGCGATTTGTGCGTTTTTTTTGCGGATTCACGACAGGTTCTGTCAAGACTCTACCAATTTTCCCGCCCTCCCTCCACAATTTCACAAAACAATCGTTTAAAACAATTTAAACATTGAATGAAAACAGGCTGCAAAATTAATATTGGATAGTTTGTGAGCCGTAGAAAGTGTTATGCGTAATTTTCGAATTCCGTTACAGTATTTATATTTATCAGATCATCTGAGGCCAAAGAAATCATATTTACAAGGTATGAAGTGGGTACCGCTAATGAATCCAAGTCATTTACTTAACCGGAAACAGGCGCTGAAGTTTCTGAACTTCAGAAAAGTGAGTGGAAGCGCTATTGTTGGTTTTCAGTAGTTTTTCCCATCAACACAAGGCGAATGCTGGAGCAGTTCCCTAACAAACATAACGGCATGCGATATTTCCTTCCTCTTCCTTGTATTATCCTCAATCCTTACTTTCACACACTTACGTACGCTACATCACCACACATGTCGTACCACCACTCTGAATCTTCAAATTTGTCCCAGCTAGGGCGGTGCCTCGCGGATGGGAGATGCCTGGTTTGGGAAAACCCCACTAGCCAAAGCGCCGGATTTCGCCATTCAGCGGGAGGAAGATCATCGGCGTCTTCTGCAATAAACATCCGCACTATACTTACGGGACTAATGTCCTTAGCAGCTGAAGCACCCGGAATCACAAATATATCAATCAAACAATCCATGGGTAAAAGGTTTACTACACGTTCGGAACTAATGACTGCAGTAGTCGACGCGCCTTGAAACACTAAAATAACGAATGGATGGATGGATGGATGGAAGCGTGACGTGCCGTTGCGCGCGCAGGACGGAGATGGTGGGCGAGCTGGACGGCGCGGGGGCGCGCGCGCGAGTCGCGGGGCGCGCGTCGACGCGGCGGCGCACTGTCAAGCGCGGACGTCGTGCGGCCGCGGCGGGGGCGGGGCGGGAAGCGGGAGCGGCGAAAAGGGGGGCGGGGCGGCGCGCGCAGCGTCGAGCGCGTCACTGAGCACCCTCACCAGCGCGGCCAGCGGCGGCGCCGACGCGCAGCGCGACGCGGCCGGTAGGACTAGAGAGATTTTGCACTTAACCGGAACAGATAACGTTAACGCTTAATAACGTTTAACGTATAAATACGTAACGACGGTTCTTAGGTGGCATTCAAAGACAGAGATTTTGCACATCGCCGTCCACTTCGTTTATAAGGAGCTGACATCTGGTTTTAGCAACAGAATTAGTTACACATAAGTGTGACGCGTTTCATTTTATATTATCGATTTTTCCATTTGTATACAGTGGTTTCGATTGTAGTACTTCGATTATTTACGCTGGTAATCATTTGTTTTTTCGAGAATACAGGTGTGGCCAGGTTTCCACTCCATTTTTATTCTCTGGAGTATTGCTCCTGCTATGAAAGAATTAATTAAACATGTGTATGTTGGGAATATTGATATGCACACCGATGAAAGAACCGTTGGATTTATACGCAATTCACATACTGTAAAACAAAGTTCCTTGTTACAGTATCATGGATCTGGTATATACTGTAACACCTCCGGCGTAGGGAACGCGCGGTTAGTGGCCGGTTCTAGCTCAAAGTCGGTCCTATTCCCTTTACTCGGTATAAAAACTAGCCAATTGGTCATAATTTCCTTAACTTAAGATTCAGTGATGGAAAGGCATTGTAAGCTAAAGATGCATCGGGCATTCGAAAATAAACAATTTTGATTACTGGTAAAAGAGAACGTTTTTATTCCTGGACAGAGTGTACAGGGAAGTTACATTAAAAAGATAAACGAAAGAAAAGATTGAAGAAAAAGAAAAAATAAAGATTAAAATTAAAAGGAAAAGCTTACAAAGAGAAGAGTACAAAATTATTTATAGTTTAGATTTACAGAGTTGTCCCTGAGGACCTTTCTTGTGCCTTGGTGCGGCATCGTTTGACATACAGCAACAAGTTTATTCCCCAGTTTACAATGCGAGAGCCCTTCGTGCAGATGTGCTCGAGGGGGGCGATGGGGAGAGCGCGGCGGAGCTTGTAGGCGACCTTCGCTGGAATGCAATCGTCGGCGCCCCCTCAAACAGCAGGGGTGGCAGCGGCGTCTGCGGCAAGTCCGTGACGTCAGCAGAGGTCGTCTGAAGGCTTTCTTCGGCAATTTCTGTAGATAACTGGGCGAGCGATATTCGCCCTGCCGATCGCAGGTGCGGAGGCACACAACAATATCTCCCTGCTGCGTAAATGCGATTCCTCTCGAATAACAAATTTACAGTAATTGCGAATCCTGCAGCGCATACGCAGTGACAAAGATTCGACAATTTACTTATTGAGTGCTTTTGCCTTCCTCTAAAATTCTCACTGAGAATACCGGTCTATCACCACCCAGTGATTTCAACAAACTGAAATTTTAACCAAAGGCCTTCAGAGGTGTAGCTCGCCTCTCCGCGAGCTTGGCTCCCACCCCAGAGAAGTCTTCTACCAACTGTAATTTTATTTCTCCTAAACGCACGAACAGTTAACTTTTTTCTCCCACTTTCTCTCATATGTTCTTTGCTCGCTTTACAACGGTCGCGTCGCTATTGGCTAAGGTGATGGCGTTGTACACTAAATTTGGCCAATAGGGCTCCGGCGAGTATAGGAATTCTTAATCAATTCTCTGTTTCACAAAGTAGGCCACGTCTCTGACGGGGCTTCCCGGCCTACTGAATTATTGCTTCAGGTTTCCGCCGATCACGATGACAGGCGTTTCGGAAGTATTACCAGATGTGGGCTCTCCGCTGGGCGCCTTTTACAGTTTACCCATTTGTTTTCGGTTGTTGGGTGGGGTTGTCCATAACATTCGAAATGGGTCAGGGGCCAGTGGATGTTGCAAGAAGGGGGGCTGCGGCGCGTGAACGCCGTATGTTTTTCTTCAGTAGAAAATTTCTTAGGTCTGCTTTACTCAATTTAATTTATCTCAATAATTCTGTACCGCTACAATACCAACGGTTCTTTTTTCCATACATGAGCAATGTAGAAAATGTAATTGTGCATGAAATCTTAGAACCGAATCGACCCAGAATTATAGTCAATAAAATTTAAAACGTTTAATGGCGTATTATTTAAAAGGGCTTCCCCGTTTGCGAAACCACAAAAATTTTAATATTCCTCCACACTGGATTCCATCCTCATATAGAGTGGAAGTCAAAACTTCCTTTAACGGCATTGTATTATGTTTTGCAGAAAACCTCAGTCTGCGTTTGTCCACCTTCTTAGTGTACAAAGAACCCTAAGCAACTATAACCGGAAACCGATTATGTCCACGTTATGAAGCCTCACTTACCGAACTGAGCCCAGTTAACGCTTACGTTTGCTACAGGGTAGGGATAAATGTTCCAGGCGTGACGTGACCATAGCTAGGTCCGCTTATCTTTAAGCGTCAATGTGCAAAAACTCTCTACTATCTATTCATTTGACAGGCTTAATTTGTGGTTCGTGTTCGGTAACCGTACGCATTCTGCAAAGGAGTCATGACCATTTCCTTGTAGACTTCTTTAGCCTGACATATTTGCTTATACCTGGGTTGTCCAACTGGCGGGTCGCGGTGCCATTTTTTTGTGGCCCGCGAAAGGTTATTTGTTGAAAGAGAAAGTTTCTGGCATCCATGTCAGGCGAGAACATGCCTGACGGTAGCGCACGCTCCGTGCCAAGGTCAACACCCATAGGTTATGTTTAGAGGATTTACGTTAAAGATTTTTGTCTAGTATATTCAGAAATTCAAAATCATACCGATGTGTTCATTGCTTTATGCATGGTAAGGTTTATCGCGCATGGTTCCACCTACCCGTATATAGCAATTTTATTTGAAAAAGTTGGAGCCGTTTTTAAGAAAATGTCGATTATGCGCTACTGTAAATGCGAAAATTTATCATATTTTTACCGAAAACTACCGAGTTTTTGATAAACTTCATATAAAATGTTTTCAAGCACTTTCAGACTCAAATACAATAGTGTTTAGAAATCACTGGATCTGTGCATATTAAAGGCGTGAGAGATATTTTCTTACATTCGTATAATTTTAGATAAACGCAATAAAATACAGCAAAAGTACTTCTATGTCATCTTAAACAATGCAATTAGCACTATCCGTTTGAAACATTTGAAGAAAAAAATGGAGCCTTTTTGAGAAAATGGCGTTTGAGTGTTTCTGAAAATGCGGAATTTTGAACTGATTTTAGCAGAAAACTGTTTAGTTTCCGAGAAACTCAACAGTTTTCTGTTGGAAAAAAATTGGGTTATGAGTAAGAATCCTTCGTAATTATGTGTACCTGAGACAAACGTCTTACCCGTACCCGCTAGGTTACGTGGACGCAATCTATAAAATAAATATTCTGAAAATGGTTTCCTCTACTTCACTCCTTCTCATTTAATAGACAAATCACGTGTTGAGGAGACGCAGGAACTGCTAGAATATAGTGAACCAAAACCGTTAGTCGAGATTTACTATAATCGGATTCTCACTACAACCGGCATATAATTCAATTTGGGACGAACATCATTAACGAATCTTCCCCCTGATTAAGAAATCGGGTGGATTGGCGCCCATCGTGCGCAAAGAGGTAATTAAAAGGCAACGTGGCGCGGAGCCGCTTAAAAGCAAGAGGAGGGTCGTGTGTCGGGTGCAGGTTGGCCGGCACCAAGTCGGTGTGGGCGCCTGAGTACCGGCACCTGCTGCGCGAAGCCGTGGCGCAGGCCGTGCGCAACGACCCGCTCAGCGGCCTCCCGCCCGCCCTCGCCGCCTTCGCCGTCAAGGTGGCGCTGCTCGAGGTGCACTCTCCGCTCGTGCTCCGTCGCTTCTTCTCCTCTTTCCTCTTTCTTCTTTCTTCATCTCTTCTTCTCTTTTCATCTTCTCTTATTTCTTCTTCTCTTTTGTCTTTCCACTCTTCTTTTTTTCTTTTTCATCCCTTTCTTCTTCGTCTTATCTTCTTTCTTCTTCTTCTTCTTCTTCTTCGTTTTCTCTTCCCTACCACTTTTTTAATTCGTTTTCTCTTCCTTCTTTTTCTTTTCATTCTGCTTCTTCATCTATTTCTTTATCTATTACATTCTTAATTTTCTCTTCGACATTTTCTCGTCTTTTTCTTTACCTGTTTCGTCATTTCCTTTTTTTCTATCTTCCCCATAATTGCTTTCAAGCACTTTCCTTTGCCCATATCCTTCTTCCGTCCATTTCTCCTCTTTTTTTAAATTTCCTCTTGGAAACTTTAAATCTTTGTATTTGTTCTGTGTTTTTGGCTTTTTCAATGTGATGTAAAAAGGAACTCAAATGTGCGAGTTTAAATCTGACAATGAGAAAATATTTTTGCGGGTAAAAGTGTTAAATTGGTACAATAATATTTCATAATCTTTAGAAAAGAAGACGAAGAATGTGCTGTTGTAGCACTTCTACTAGTTTTGAATAAGGATGCCAGTTATTATAAAAATAACCGGATTTAGGTTCTTCCAATTTTCATCTTCGGTTTAACTTAGTACCTAAAATATTTTGTTGGCGTTGTTACAGCAATTTATTATTTGATTCTTAAGTACTAACATAGTTTTACACATTGTAGTTAAACAGAAAATATAATTAATCAATTGTTAAAATGACTGAAATGAAAATAAATAGTGTCAAACAGTGTCAATCAAACAGTACAATCAGACACTGGTGGCTAGTGCCTCAAGAAACTGGGGGTTGCAGCTCCATGAAATGACATTAAAGTAATTTTCAAAATTCAGAACTCAAACAAATTAATCATAGTTCCCCTTACAAAATATCATGAATTAATCATTAACACTCATGGAAGCCATAAACACCTTCCGTGAAATGAAAAAAAATTCGCTAAACATCATTAAAATGCATTCAATACTGTCAATAAATGAACTTGTGTACTCATAATAACACGAAAAATTCATAAAATTAAGATACAGCTAGTTTCAGAAGATGACAGAAAATGTGTATTCCCCTCAGAGTTCTTCAAGGCTGGCGAGGTCCCCCATCCCGTTTTGTGACGAGAACCACTTCGACGCTACAGAACAACCAATTAGTGGTATAAGACGGTGTCAATGAATCAACCCCATCTTACGAAAGTTGCGATACGAAAACAATGGGGATCCAGTGTTAAAGCATCAAAGAGTAAACTCAGTAAAAGAGCTTAAGAGCGTGACATCGGTGCACTGCCTAGGAGCACACGAGGCGCCAGAGATGGTGCTCCGCAGGGCCTCTTTGATTTTAAATCGATTTACTGTACATCGATATTCAGGCAATATCTCGCATGTTGAACGACATTAAATGAAAAAATGTATGTACCTAAACAATATGAGAAAAATGCGGCAGCTGCGCGAGGCGGATGAGCTGCTGCGGCGCCGGCGGCGCGCGCAGGACGACATCGAAGAGGCGCAGCGCCTGCACCGCCTGCTGCACCCCACGCTGCGCGACGTGCTGCCGCCCGAGGAGCTGGCGCTGCAGGAGGCGCCGCGCAAGGCCAAGTCCAAGAGCGTCAAGGTGAGACCGCACCGCATTCCTATGCACTTGGCTTCGACACTCCCTCTTGCAGTGTCATCAATATGAAGTTCGTTATTTCCCCACCTGCGGTGCAAAGAGCGATTCACCAGCCTCAAGGTGAGACCTCACCGCATTCCCATGCACTTGTCTTCGACACTCCCTCCTGCAGTGTCATCAATATGATGTTCGTTATTTCTCTACCTGCGGTGCAAGGAGCGATTCAAGAGTCTCGATGTGAGACCACGACGCTTTCACAGACGCTTCATTCCTTCGCTTCAATTCCACGCTTCATTCCTTCGCACTTTGCACCTCAACACTACTTCTTGCAGTGTCATCAATATGCAGTTCATTATTTCCCCACCTGCGGTGTAAGGCACGATTCACAAGATTGAAGTTGAGACCGCACCGAATTTCGTTTCACATGGCTTCGACACTACCTAATTTAGAGTCATCAATATGCAGTCCGTTATTTCCCCACCTGCGGTGCAAGGAGCAATTCAAGAGCCGCAGGGTGAATCCGCTCAGCATTTGCAGACAGAGATCTTCATTCCTTTGCACTTGGACACTACCTCTTGCAATTCCATCGTGCGACATGTTGATTTATTTTCCAACCTATTTCTTCTTAGTGTTCCTTCTCATTACCGGGGTTCAAATCCAGATCAATGAATGTGGAATTTGGTTTTTTGTCTTTAAACTGAGTTCACGGCTGGTTTTCTTTGTTTTCTCTATTTACGCCAGCCAACCTCTCATAGCATCATTGCTTCATTATTCATAATCAGTGGGACTGCCACAGGGAAGAGGAGCTCCAATAACTCTAGTTCCCCCACTTTCAAGACGATGATACTTTCATAAATTAGAATAATGGCACTTTCTTTATAAGAAAATATTACGCCTGTTGTACACTACACTACATCTGCTATATGTCCCCTCGATAGAAAAATCCTATTTACCGTAGTGTAAAAATCGTATTATTTTCAACCACCACCCATCAGTTCACTCATATGAGATATGACCATAGCGGAATTGGCGAGGGCTGATAGTTTTACTGAGTTCACGGTCACTACGTCTTTCCGGATAAACCAGTGTTGAGAGGGAACAGCTTTTAAGAATGGAGCCAATTTTTTGTTTGGGACTAGACAAGGACTATCTTTTATGATCTATATTTTCAAAAATACGAGAAATAACTGAAAGTGGAGACCAGTTGAATTTTCTCTGTCACAGAGATATTTACCTTAATTACCGTCATAGGCAGCATGCTCAAATTGTTGTTACCCACCGCCATACATCTAGCCATGGAATGAATGTAAGTTAGGGCATACTCAGAAATCAGCTTCGGTGATGTCGGCGATAACTGACGACGATTTGAATTCGATTGACAAACGCTAGTCTTCCACTTCGATTTATGATTGAAAATTCATCGAACGAGTTATCGATTACGCGCCCGGAGTGGAGAAAGAAGTGGACCGGTGTAAAACGGAGGATTTGTGTACGAAGGTGCTCCTGGCGATACGTACACCTTAAGTCTAATTCTTGAATTTTCGTCATTGTGGATGGCCGTACGTTTCCTGAATTTGTTTCAATATGGCAACGAAAATAATTTGCATTACAAACTTCGCCTAGAGCCACGGTTCCTTTGTGAGTTTAGATATCTGGTAGAAAAAGTTTTCATGGAAATAAAAACTACTAGCACAGGCATAGCGAACATGTTCTAGCTTGTTTCAACACGCATCCTTATCAACGAGCAATTGACTGATACCTTATCCTAATCTAATTACTCTTCAATAATCTAAAACATCACCTACAAACGTCGAAGATACGTGATGCAGCTAACAATCACAGAATCACACACTATTGTTTGCTAACTCCACGACATTTCCTTCGGTATTGATCATGAGAGATTAGTTGTTGTGTTGAGAGTAGCAGCTCGAGTGACGGTGTGCTGTCTGTCACTCCAGGGTGCAGAGTCGACCAAAGCGGGCGAGGGCAAGAACATGGCGGCTGCGGCACCTGTGAAGAGTGGCAAGCAAGGTAAAGCCCACGCCAGCAACAACACGTGACTCTCCAGCACCGTTTCAAATTCAATTCAATGATGCCTTATTTCCCGGAGCGAGGCTAAGGGCATGAGGCATGCTCTTCCGCCTGACCACGCAGATTCCTCTACGTTCCTTTCACTGTGTGGCAGAAAAAGGAGGTATCACTCGGGCGATTTCAATGTTTACTCAGAGGCTTCATTTAGGCTGGAGGATTGTCTACATGCAATAATAAGTCTACAACATGGGACAGCCAGCTTTACGTCCCATCTGAAGGAAGGCGTACGAAGAATTTCCTCCCTTTAAAATCCACGGCTCAAATCGGCTGAGGGCTGAATGCCCATTTCCGAATGCATTCAGACCTGAAGAAGGTAGCAGTATGGCGTACCAACGATTAGCCTGCGCGTTTACGACATGGTGGTTCACGAAATTCCAAGTTTCCTTTGACTCCGGCCACGGAAGAAAATAATTTCTCAGTGATTTCTGTGGTTTGAAAAATTAGAGTGGAATCAATTTTATCTTTTCAAGAATGTACACTCTCAAGTTTCATATATATATATATATATATATATATATATATATATATATATATATATATATTTGGGAGTGTTTTACCGAGTATCAATGTGTCAATATAGTTGGTAAATTTTAAAGAGTCCTTGTGCACCCGTAAGTCTCTCAACCGAATGTGAAATATTGAACCCCGAGGGCATCTATCACAAACAAATCTTGTATCATAGAACAATCTTAAGAACTCAAAAAGGGTTTTGATTTTTCTATTAATGTAATGTCATGTCTCATCGCAATGTATTTAGATAGACTGAGACTGCTTACATTTTCCCAAGCGTTAGAACAAAAATGAATAAAAAACCTTTCAATGATGTTACATAAATGACAGATACGTAGAAATATATTATTTTATAAAAGTTAGTTCAAAATGCAACGATCTTGAACAATATTACTGAATTTATGAATAAAATGATCGAACTAGTAAACACGTGTGGTAATATTCACGTTTCGAACAGCACAGCGTTTTCGAGAGACAAGAGTTGACTTGACTTGACTGAGTTGACTTGAGTTGAGTTGACATGACTTGACTTGACTGAGTTGACTTGAGTTGACTTGACTTGACTTGACTTGACTAGAGTTGAGTTGAGTGGACTTGACTTGAGTGGGGTTGCGTGCGCTGTGAACAGCGGCGGGGGAGGCGCCGCCCCCATCTCTTAAAATGGACGCGCCGCTGGGCGGGCCCGACGCCTTCGTGCTACTGCTGGGCTTCGAGGACCACCCCGACGAGCTAGCGGCGCTGGGCGAGGCGGGCGTGGAGCTGGAGGCTGCGGTCAAGATCGTCGCGGTCGCCCCGCCACCGTGAGACAGTTGCGCTTATCATGCGTTGTTGGAAACACCACATCCACCCTACTAACACTTCAGCCATCGCTTGAATATTTAACTGGAAATTACTCAAAATTAAACTACAATAATATTAAAAAATTACAAATATTTCGAATAAAATGAAAGATCTGAACTTGTATCAAGGCACTGCATTATGAAACAAATCATTAGTTTCAAAATTTAGGTGTAGGACAGGTTCAAAAATCGAATTGCACTTTTTCGTTGTGCTGTAATCACGTCTTTACCCAAAATTAAAAACAAACAAACTAATTATACCAATGTTTTCAAACATTGCGAATGAAATGATTTGAACATCTAATGTTAAGAAATAGATTGCGTTACAAAAGAAATATATATTTTTTCTATTGAAGTTGTGAACAGAGAAAAGTTGTTAGGTGAAAGGAAAATAGTGGTTTGTGGGAAAACTTTGCGTTTCGTGTCTATCTGTCTGCAAACTTCGTATCCTAGGCATAATTACCTATGTTTCGGTCACCATTGTGAAATTGAGGAAGAAACTGACACAAACATAAACATTATTTACACGTTAATTCGTGAAATAGAACAAATTATGTTGTCAGCAAACACAAGCGTTAAAATCTTTATGCAAATACTAAATATTTTCAGGCTGACAGTATATGTCATCTGTTTTTACGTAATTTTCACATTTTTCTTTCAAATTGCGTGGCTCATGCAAGCTATTTAATCATATTTAAGATGCTTGTGCCAACCTGCCTAGCATTCAAGGAGCTAACATTACGTGACCGGCAGATATTGTCAATAATTTACAGATTTTGAATGATGACTAACAACTCTGGACTCCCCGAAAATACTCTCTGCTCCGTGTTGAAACAATGCGGCGGCTAAGTGCTACACTGCCGCCGTGACCAACGAAAAACATCTTTTTTTTTTGTAAATTTTTCTAATTCTTTATTTTTTTTGCGTCTACAGCATGCTTGTCCAGACAGTGCAGCGCTCTAGTAGCGACGCTGAGATGATCTGAATTTTAAATGAACAATATGACTCGGCGTGCTTTTTTGCCTTTCTGGCTTAGGCTCGCGAATGTTGAAGAAAAACAACCCCATCGTGTGAGTGCGATACTTGAAAATGCACGAGCTTAGTCAGGATTTGTATAAGGGGAGCTTCCATCTGTTTAGTGGTGGTTAGGCGACAAATTTATAAAATGTGATAACAGATTTATTTACAAAATATGTACAACTTACACTACTCCCGTAAACATGTTCTTGGTACTCTCCGACCGCCAGACCCGATCATACACTCCATGGATACGCCACATTTACTAGGGGGATGCCTCATCAAGAGTGGACGTTCTACTGCCCGTCCCATATGACTGATTGTAACTCGTGCAACGCACGAACACACAACAATCGTAGTTTTGCGCAAAGCACGAGGTCTTCAGAATATTAAAGCCCACCGTTTTTTAGCGAGTCAGCCGATTTTATACCCCGGTTCAGCCCCCACCTGATCACCGTTGAACATGGGAGGGGGTTATAGACCATCATGTGACCCCACCCTTGTTTACATGAGCAGTCTCCGGTGCCGCAGGCCACCCGTTTCTAAAATGTTTGCATTTTTACGCAACATCGTGGCGGACCAAAGTTATTATTATTATTGTTATTATTATTAGTTAGTTAGTTATTATTATTATTATTATTATTATTATTATTATTATTATTATTATTATTATTATTATTATTATTATAAACCTCTACATCCCTTAGTAGGGCAAAGGGCTCCTACTTAAGTTAGGGAGGTATCACATCACCTGAACGGATTTTCAGGACGGTGATTGCTAGTCTGGACTCAATGGTATTTACCAATACACTTAGAACATATGTTAAACCTAGTTAAGTGTTCTGTATTTTTTTCACTGTTCACAGTCCCTGTTCACCAATACACATACAAAATTATTGCTTTGTACACGCATGGCATTTCACTATTCACTAGCCCTACATGAAACCTCTACTTAGGTAAGCAAGTGTTCTTAATCCTTTACACTGTTGACGGTCCTTCGCACCAGTTCATGAAGAACGTCGTAGTTTAGAACTCACATTGTTCATCACTGTTCGACAGTGCACATACATCCATTTAGTTAAGAAAGTGATCATCTCATCCATTGCTCACAGTCTCTGTTCACCCTTACACATAGAAAGTGATAGTTTTGGACACGCACAGTCTTCCTACTAATAGCCAGCACACATAAAATCTCTATTTTGCTAAGAAAGTGTTATTGGTCTTGTACATTATTGGTCCTTCGCTCCAAGGCGTACAAAATCTTAGTTTCGAACATATATAGTTTACCACTTTTCACCAGTACCAAACAACATCTGTTTAGCTAACAAGAACACATTATTGATGTTTTCCATTGTTCACGGCCCTTCGCCACTCTAGTCCACTCAACACTTACTACCTTCTTGAAGTAGTCAGACCATCTAGTTTCCTGCTGACATTGTCGACTCCAATCCACTCGCGGGTCCCATACTGTTGCAGCATGGGTCCACCTTAAGTGCTCGAGTCTCATAAGTGCCCAGCCCATTTGAATTGAATACACATTGCTTGTTCTGCCGCATCTAGAATGCCACTTCTTCTTCTAATAACCAAATTTTGTATTCTATATTTAATAGAAATATAGGGTATATTTCTTTCCATCTTCCGTTGACCTATTCTCAGCATATTCTTGTGTTTCTGCTTTAGTGACCACGTTTGGAATCCAATACAACAAAATCGGTAATACACAAGATCCATTACTTCGCGTATGGTGTTGATTTATATTGTGTTTATCTAGGAGGATAAAATACAGATTCCAAAACATCTTCCACGATAGCGATATTGTACGATTTTTTACCCCTGATGTTAAAGGAGACGATTTGTTTTAAGTAGGTATATTCTTCGAACTATTATTTTAGTTTTTGACCTATAGCTATTGCCACTTCCTGGTGATTGGTCATAACATTGGTTTTAGAAATACTAATAATTAGATGTGCTTTGAGGCTCGTTCTAGATAGATCCTCTTACATTTGTCATTTCTTGTGCGGATTTGACAAATACCACTACATCATCTGCAAAGCGAAGATTTGTTAGCCTTCTTCCATCGATTAGAAAACTTCAATAGAATTTTAGAAAACTGGACTGGAAGGCCAACACCAAAGATATTACTAAGCTCTAAACTATGTGGGCCTATCTCGCGTCTGCCCGGCGCCTATCTGCCGCATGGCAGCCAAATTTGACACAACACCATTCTTCAAAGAAAAATGAAACGAAAAGAACGGCCGCAAGACAACAAATGAAAACTTTGGCAACTGTTCTTAGGTCGCAACGCCTGCCGGACAGCCAAGATTCTATCGTTTGCGGGCGCGGAGGCCTACGTCTTCACACAATGCTCTGCTAATCTCCGCAGTTGCGCCTCCCGCGGATAAACGTGCGCCGTTTGTGTGTGGAGGCCGCCGCCGCCGCCGGAGGGCCAGGGCCCGGAAGCGGGGCTGCCGCCCGGAGGCGGGGGCGGGGGCGGAGGCGGTGGCGGGGCCGGGGCAAAGCAAGGGGCGGGCGCGCCGCCGTCGCGGGCCGGGCGGCGTAGCGTCAAGGGCGCCGCGACGACCGCCGCCGCCTCGCCCTCGGGCCCGCTGGCCTTCTGGGGGCGGCTCGACGCCCTCGCCCTGGACGACGGACCGCGCGGGCCGCGCCTGCAGGAGGTGCGTGTACTGCGCCTCGCCTTCAACCCTAGGTGGCGTGTACCCGGGAAACTACATGAGTGCACAGGCAGGCCCTCTTAGGCCTCTCGAAAACTACTCAATGTTTTGAAAAATTCTTAATATCTTCATTTCTTAATAATCTCAATACAAATTAGATCTTAATGATAAATAAATAATTATTTAAATAACTGTTAATAAGACTTAAATGACTTTTTGCAATGTGATTATTCTCTCGTTCCCACATTGAGAGGTCCACAATCATCTAAATCAATTTATAACCCGCAATCGATGAAAATCATTTTTCCAGATCAGATACGGATCTATGACTAAGAACTGAGATAACAATAAAGATGTGTATTTACCACAATGATATTGTTTGTCAAACCGATAGGCAGTCATTAAAGGCAGACGTGGTTGTAAGAGCAACGTTTCCACCAAGCAATTTCACGGGACGATTTCAAATCGATTTCTAAGCATCTGATAAACTTTGCAAGCCGGAAATATCACTCATGGTTAAGAAATGTAATAATAATGTTCCTATTCTCCTTATCTAAAGGAAGAGCAAAAAAAGCACTCGCTCAAGGGGGAGCGAGCAAGCGTCGCAGAGCCTCGCCGTGCTTGCAGATGGTGGTGACGGAGGTGAAGCTGCTGGTGACGGAGGAAGCGCCGGCGGCGTTCGACGCGGTGAGCGCGGCGCTGTACAAGGTGGTGGAGACGCACTTCGCCCACGTGGACTACGCGACTGAGTTGGAGGTGGTGGAGGTGCCGGCGGCGTCCGCCGAGCGCCTGCAGCCCTTCCACTCGGGGCTGTACCGCAGCCTCCTCGACGTGCTGCCGCTGGAGAGCGCGTCCATCGCCTTCCAGCTGCACTGCCTCGTCGAGCAGGTACGTTCACTACAAGGCTTTGCTTTGACAACGCTTTTTGTAGTCAGAATTCATATTTTTGGGGCTCTTAATATTCAACAATTGTTTTGTCACAAGTCGTCTGTCCGTTTGTCCGTCTGTGAATAACGTTCACGACTCAACCGTAGGCAGTGGGGAGTTTGTGCAAGCCATAGCGAACAGCACTATCGGTTTTCTGTGAATGAGTAGATGTACTACACTGACGCGTAACTAAAAATGTGCATGCGTAGAAGATCGATCGATAGTGCTTTAACGTTCAAGGGTACATAAATTCTCCAACATTTTGTCAAAAACCGATATTCCTCCTTTAATTTAAAACGGTTATATTGATTTTGAATGGCGCTTTACATGACGCTCTAACGACATTTTCAATTTTTTAAAAAATGGCTGCATTTTTATTCAAAAAAACATCTCGGATATACCAAAAACACTTTCAAAATAGCTCAGACCGCATTTTCATTGTACTTTCTGAATTTCCGAAAATTGCAAAAATTTTCGTCATCTTCCTACAACTACGGTATTGAATTAAATATTTTTTCTTAATGAAAAATATTTTTCAAAGATAGTTTATTAATCTCATGCACAATTTTTCGAAAAAACTAATTGTTTTTGCGAAATTTTGAATGAAATGCGGTCGATTTTTCAAAAATTATTTTCTCAAAAACTGATTAAAGTTTCCTTATTTCTTCTCGAGTCTTTTTAGCAAGTAGATTAAGATTTACATTATATGTGCAAAGAATTTATCCAAATATTCGGAAAATCCTCGTTATTATAATCCTTGTAAGTTTTTTAATTTGTTTTATTTATTTATTTTATTTTTAGACATTTTCAAACTATAAGATATCACCTTATTAGGGCATAAATTATTTCATTTTGTATTTATTAATTGTCTGTGATTAAAAAAGAGTATAGATACAAAGTTTTGATTGTTTGATGCGGCGAATTTTATATCACGGGAGTGCTAATGTTCCTCCCTCTCTGGAAGAGAATTTCCTCACATCTGGCACGAGGGAGTCGCTTTGCAGGGTTTTCCCTGTAAGGTATCTCCCCTCGGCAGGACAGCAGACTAGTCCGACATGCTTTAACCCCCCGACTGCTGCCGACTGCAGCTGCCGACTGCAGCCTAGAGAAAGAGAACAGAAAGGCAACATAAGAGAAATAATGACAGATTGAGAGAAAGAAGGATATATAATGAGAGGAGGAGAGAAACGTCGCGTGCTGACGGAAATAGCGAGAGAGGATGACGGTGGTGCGCGGCAGGCAGTGGAGAACGCGATGGCGCCGGCGTCGCTGGAGTCGCTGGGCGCGTGCGGGGGCCCGTGGTGCGGGCTGGCCTGGCAGCTGGACGAGGCGGCCAAGAGGGAGGACCGCTCGCGCCTGCTGCGAGAGCACCTGCTGTGGGAGCAGCCGCGCCCGGGCACCGTGCTCAGCGGCTGCCCCGTCCTGCAGCACGGCGACGCCGTGAGTGCCTCTCCCCCTCTCTTCCTCTCTCCACCGCACTTCCGCGCTCTCTCCCTCTTTTTCTCTCTCTCCGCCCCACTTTCACGCTCTCCTCTCCTCTATGCCCACCACGGTCCCTCGCAATTAGTAAACATCATTCCACTTTGAGGAGTAGCCGACTTCCGTTGCTACATAACCCCATGGAACTGTTCACATTCAGAAGACGTGGCAATTTTACCCGTCCGATTTTGCGTGACTCGTATTTAACCCTATCCTGATGGTCCCTTCAGACGTCCGGTTTTGCTCGCCTCTTTTCATGTCCCTCTCCGTATCTCAGTGTGTCTGACTTCTATCTCCACTCTTTCATTTAATCTATTGCTTGCTTTGAGTGAGGGGGCACTATTACCTTCTCGGATATGAAGGACGTCTTTCAGGATATGAAGTATACATTTATGTCTGTTTCAACAGGGAGCTCTGGTCACTTGCACTCGTGTTTTCTCGAGCAAAAATGATGTTATGTACATTTTTCTGATACTTTTTGCGTAATTGTGCGTAAAAAAGACAATTAAGAATATTTTCTAAAAAATGGCTCTTATTTTCCATTAAATTTTCTCCTTGTATGTATCGAAGGTCTGTAGAACATTTATGTTGCTTCCATTTTCAATGATTCTCTGTGTTTTTAAAAATAGCCAAAATTGCCAACACTCAAATACAATATTGAAGATAGGTATTTTTGTCTTAAGTGAAATTTGTTCTAAATCAGTTGTTTAAAGAACTCAATGTACATTTTTTGAATAAACTAGTTGTTTTCGGGTATGTAATTTCGCATTAGTTAATGTGATTTATAAAAATATGTTATCAAAAATAGCTTCAAAAATTTTATTTTTTCTCATAAGTAGGAAAGAGTTGTAAAGCAAATTGTGCTGGTCGCATTTTTGGCAAACCCACTGTAATTTTTCGAAAATTGCTCAAATTAACATTGCAAAATTACATTCATTTCACATCACATCACATCACTTCCTTTCGGGTCATCGCATTAAATACCTTCTTTGATTTTATTCTCGTTTATCATTCCATTGACTTTCCCTACACCTCATGCGTCACGTAGCTCTGATCCCTTCCTTTCGCAGCATTTTTAATTTCTCTTTAACTCATGGTACTCAATCATGCCACTTCATGTTCCTTCACTTCACTTTCTACCTCTCTCCTCACTTTGCAACTAACCCCTTCATGTCTTACTTCTTCCCAACACACCATTCCACATCTCACTTCACATCTCACCACTTCACATCATACCCACTTCATATCACGCCACTTCACATCACACCAATTCAAATATACTTGACCAACCAATCACAGCGCGCCTAGAAACAAAGGCGATGCGACTGGGAGGCCGCGCGCGCGCCTACAGGAGCACCTGCGCACCTACCACCTGCCGCTGACCCCGGAGCTGGACGTGTCGGCCATCACGACGCGCATGCTGCGCGGGCAGGCGGCGGCGCTGCTGTGGCGCCGCTTCCCGCCGCCGCCGGGCGAGGCGCGCACGCGCCAGCAGTTCCACCTGCACCGCCTCTGGTCGCTGGTGGAGGACGCGCGCGTCACCCGCGACTCGGTGCGCACCTTCCTGCACCTCATGCTGCTCGAGACGATGGAGGCTGCGAGCCTAGGCGAGGGCTACAGCGAGGGGTGAGTGAACGACCGCCCTTCACATACGTTCACTTTGCTTCACATCACTTCATCGCTGTGTATCTCACGAAGGTCACGCATTCGAATAGTATTGGACCTTTGTTGTTGACATGTTTTTGATTGATTGATTGATTATTGATTCCTAGCGGCACACTAGCTGTCATTAATCTCGTAAGTGTAGTGCATGTTTTATCTCGGGAGGTGGCTATGATCTCCCGTCGGCTAGCGAGATCAGGCGCCGATCTACGTCGGCTTGCGAGGAGTTTCCTCAACCAGCGTAGAACCACCCCAGCCGGGACAAGCTCTAAACTCCCGAGTGGTCTTCTGAGAAGTGTGATACTGTAATGCATGTGAATATCAGTGTGTATATAAGGGGTAAGGAGAGGACAAGAAAGATAAAGGAAGGATCTCGCGCGACCCGTGGCTCGTTTGGTTCGGTTCTGTTCCGGCATTTGCCTGGTGTTGATCGGAGGAATCACAGAAAACTATCAATCAGAGAAGCCGGCCGCTACAATTCTCTAGCAGATAGGGACTGATTTGTAACAGATGATATTGCGTTGCAAATTCATCGAATTTCTCAGAACAGATGTCCTTAGTGATAAGTCTTTTTGTGCACCCCAAGCTTACTTCCTGCTGTAATTATGAGTTTATCACAAAATAACTGTTATTTTTCCTAAATTTGCTTTTAAAATATCGATGTGTAAAACATTGATGTTTCTTTAAAAACAATGACCTTAACCATCTCAGCCGTTTTTACTTTCTCCTATACGTACGTATATGAGGAGCAATGTACGTAGTATAGAGAAAGTTGTGTAATGCAGCGTAAAATCGATTTCGAGATTTGAATGGAAATGCACGTTTTGAGATCCCTTGATACACAAAATGTATTGCTTTACTTTTTCCAAAACATCCGTCCGTCTGCCAGAACGTTAACAGGACTAGCGTCTAAACGTGCAAATCCGTTGTACATTACATGCTGTAGTTTTCCTCGTTCAAGAAATATTTTGAATAGTTAAAATATATGTGATACTTTGGACATGCCGCCCCTCCTAATTCGCAACTAGTCGGCCGCCACTGACATCCATTCTATTAATAAATTTATTTTTTTATTGATATGTTATTGATTGTTATTGCCTTCAAAACAGAGTTCGATATACTCTTCCTAACGTATATGGATCGAGAGGATCGTGGTTACGAGACAAATATGAAAACAGTTGAATGGTACTTTTTGTTCTCTCATGGACGGAATTCTGAGAGGGTATTGAGAGAGGGAATTGTGAGAGGGAATTATTGGAAATAAATATGAATATACAAATTGAGTCGAGTCTAGATAACATAAAATCTAGTTAATTAGTAAACAAGTAAATAAGAATCATTAAAATTGCGTAAAAAATAAAATAATGTATGTACCAATGGCATTAACTGGTTTTAATAATCTCAGGCAAAAAAAAAACAACTTTCGATCCAAAGTCTCTCGAGATTTTTGTCGCCGCTTTGTCATTAGAACCTTCACAACGCCCTTGGTGCGTAAATAACTATTGAAACAATCTTTTTGTTATAAACATATTTAATTTCAATAAAATGACAGCGCATGAAGGAAATTTGTTCTCTTCACTTAGTAATTTTAACTATTAATCTCTTATAATGCTCCGCTGGCTAGGACTACTAACGAGAATAATCTGTTCCTACGGGAAGCGCGTTGTCGGCAGATCCTCGTCGCCTGTGGAGCAAGAGAATCTCAGTCACTTGTGCACTCTTCACCTTGTCTGGATGGTCCCCCATCCCGACCTTTCTCCCTTTTTTGGACGAGTGAGAAAGACGCACAGGCCCAACTGAAAACGAGAGAGACTTAAAGCTAGTTTGACCGGCTCTAACCAGCACTGTACTGAGAAGCACAATACAACTGCTTTAAATATATTGTATTCGTCTCTTCTCACCGTATGAGGAATGAAATATTCACCATATTCACATAAAAATATGAGGTCGCCATTCATGCTTTTCGGTTTTTAGTGGCATTCTTCTTGGCTGCTGATATGGCTACCCCGGTAGTACTCACGGTTAAGTTGGCTGCCCTTCCGTTACATTCGACCTTTATTCCGCATAGCGGGCATTCTCCCATCCTGGAGCATCTTTAAATTCTACGAAATTGGCAACGTTTGTATTGAAGTGACAGATAAGGTGATATCTGACCAGTCTTCTAAGCCACAGTCTGATGAGTAAAACGTCCTTTACTTGCGTGGGATTCGACCCCATTCGTGCTTTTACCTTGTCGATGCTGACAGCCCAGCAGCAAACGAGTGAATTACTTCACTTCTGCAGATGTAATGTTTCTTTGCATTGGTATTAAATCATTGAATGGAGACAAAAGTAGTTTGGCGTAGTCTTTTTAACCGGGTCAAGAACGGCGAATGGTCGCGTTAAAACGCAGCGAAACAGTTCAGCCTTTACGTATGCAAAGTGCTTCGAACCCATTCAATCAACTAGCATTTTGGGTAAATGAAAAATAAAGAAACATTTGCGAAAAGTTTGACAGTCATTTCGATGACAATAAATAAAATTTTTCTGGCACTTGTTTTAGGTACTTAATTTTAGGCGTCAGACATTAGAAACTGCCTGCTGAGTTCAGCTCAGAACCGCTGTCTCTTCTGCAGTTTCAACCGGGAGGTCATGCGGTTCGAGTTCAGACGCTAGTGGATTTTCGACACTAGCTAAATAGCTAGGTTGTATTCAGCCTCTGTTTGGAGGAGAATTCTAGCGCCCTGCTGCTCTGATCTGTAGTTTTCCATGGTTTCTCTGATCAACACCAGACGAATGCCGGGGCAGTACATTAGCAAACGGGCCTCGGAACGCACGCCATCTTTTCTTCCTCGTCCTTGTTCTATCCTCTCCCTTTACTCACATACACTTACTCTTACATATACTATTCTGCCACACATGTCAAAACACCAGTCGGGAGCTTAGGTCTTGCCCAGACTTTGGTAATATACCTGGATGAGCAAATATTCAAGCCGCATAGCCGTTGGCGTTGCATCTGCCCATCCAGCAAGGGACAAATACCACCATAACATTCACTTCAATAACGAAAATAATGAATAGCAGTTGACGTGCCTGGAAAAATCGATTGAAATTAATCAGCCACTACTTGCTTTATAAGAAGGTAATATTTATTCTAAGACATGCTGTATTCAATCACGTGGGATGTAAAAGCACTTCTGTCATTTTATAATTATTAAAATGAACTTTGACTACTGTAATATTGAATACAGCTTGTCTCAAAATAAATATTACACTGTTATAAAGCACATTAAAAGATGATGCCTTTTGGAGATGAAGATGTGGGTGGAAATTTCTTATAACAAAGTTACACGCGTGAGACTTGCATTGGGTGTTAAGCAGCTCGTCTTGCAAGCACACGAAATCTCTCTCACTGGGTGCAAAAGGGGAAGCGTTGCCTAACACTCACTTGTCCCCCCACGTGATCTTGGCGCAAGGAGAACATTTTGGACAGTTCTATAAAATTGTAAGATTCATTCAGAGTAACTGTGCAGTGTAGTGAAGTTGAGCGTGCCCTGCTGCAGGAGCTTCTCGAAGAGCAAGGTGCGCGCCTTGCATTGGCGGCCGGACCCGGGCTGCCTGCTGCTGCGCCAGGCGTTCGGCGCGGGGCACTACCTGCAGCCCAAGCGGCGGCGCGGCGGACGGCGGGGCACAACCCGACCCGAGCCCCCTGCTGCTCCGCCCCTGCTCCCAACGCACTCACTCGCGAATCCAGCCCCGCCGCCGCCGCCGCCGCCTCCGCCGCCACCCGCCGACGCGAAGCGCGGCGCCTCCGAGCCGCCGGCGACGAAGGCCGCAAGCGTCTTGGGCGCCAGGCCCCACACCGCCGAGGCGCCGTGAGCACGTGTGACGTCATGGATACTCACAGCGACCACAGACACAGAGCTTTCATATAACAAATATATTTATTAACAGAAACAAAAACAAATATTTATACACTTAATAATCTACTTAACACCCTAGCTCTGATTAGACCTACTATCCACTGATCGCTGGGAGCGATTCCAAACCCGATTGAAGATGATTTTGATTGTGCATTTGCCACTCCTACTTTGAAAGCGCGCACCAAGCCTAGCTTCCGTGACCGAGTCACGCTGCGACACAAAGTCCGTTCTGGCGCAACCAACGCTGGTTTGCCTCGATCGCAGGAGCGATCTTAATTTCCGGGATTTAGAATCGGCGTGAATCGTTGGCACTCAACACTCTTCACCTCGGAGCACGCACACAGCATCGCTCCCCTGTGACCGCAGTCACCCAAGGACCTAAAGTCCGCAGTCTTCGTCAAACTAGATTGACTCGAGCCTCGCGAGCCTGGCCCGCCATAGCACCGTTCGTGAGCGCCAAGTTTTGTGCACACCACGAGTCTCCCACTGTCTCCAGAACCCACCTAACTGGCTCTGTACACTCTGTTATATAGGCGAGCCCCACGTGACCTACTACGTTCACGCCACCCCCTCGCTTGTTATAAGAATGAAAAGGCCCGGGATGACTCCCAAAGCCTGTGTTTCCCGTTTCCGCGTTCTTCACCTACGGAAAAAACCTTTCTTCCTGTGGCGAGGCTATCCTCTACACCCGCAGTCCCCAAATAGATGCCATGAGGCACGCTGGGCTAATACGTTTACACACGCTTCCTAAACTAGTTCCTTTGGAAAAAATGAAACTTCTGTTCTCTCTCGTGAGAGCAAGTTTGGCGCATTGAGTTCTGGAACGTTACGCAAATCTCAACGCTTATTTTCATGTCCTAATCTACACATTCAAGAATTTTCTTTTCTGTACGTTCTTGTTGGGTTCGCAGTTCTATACAATAGTAAAAAACAATTTATTCTTTATATACATCCGCCTTTGACGGCTGCGCAAGATTCACCTTGATCAATGTCTGAGAACAATTTGTTGTGATCAGTTTTATCATCGACTGTTCTTGAGACTTAAACTTTTTTTCAAAATATACCGCTCGAATCTACGTATTCACCCCCCCTCGGATTTCTTCAGACTCAGTTCTCCTCTCGTTCATTTGTAGGACAGATTTTTGCATTACTGGTTACATTTTTTCAAATCACCCATCATCTACTGTCTTCTGAAAATTGTTTTCGCACGTCTTCCTTCAGATATCAGCTGTATCAAACATTGCAAAAAACAATAGAACCTCTCAATTCAATCCGCAAATCCGAAATTCGGATAATCCAACCCAAAGTCTGCTGAGAAGGAAAAAATAAATAAAAATGCTTTTTTAGTGTAAAGATTTTATAATTTACTCTAAAACTGAAATCAAATTATTGCAATACAAGTTTTCTAACTGAATATTTTATTGCCTTGTAACTCTATACCTTGGCAATTGAACTGCGTGGTGTATTACCTAATTCATTTGTAAGTTCCTCTGTCTTCCAGAAAGACTTTCTTCCCTCTTGTCTCGCCCTAACAATGTGCTCGTCCTCTCAATTTATTCTTACACGTGTCGAACCATTTCAATCTATACTTTACAGCATTAACTCTATTAGTTTGAATTAGATGGCTAATTCAGTTCATCTCTGAAGTATTATTTTTAATTTCTATCTCGCCTTGTTTGCCCACTATTCTACGTAAGAATTTTCATTCTAACGCTGTTATTTTATATCAACTTCATATTACTTGGTCATGAAGGCCGCTCGCCCCAGGATGGCAAGGTTAGGCAACCCTGTTCGCTCGCTGGTGCCTTGCAGTCCGTGGCGCCGCCCGTGACCCCGCCCGTGACGGCGGCGTGTTCCTGCTGTGCCGGGGTCGGAGCCGGTGCCGGAGCCCAAGGACGTCGAAGAAGCGCCACGTGTCGACAGGAGGAGATGCCGAAGGCGCGCCGCTGCCGCAGTTCACGGAGGCGGCGCAAGAGCGCGGGAGCGCGCCGCGCAAGCTCAACGCGCTCCGCCTGCTCGAGCGCTCGCAGCACAATCATCAACCTGTTCCGCGGCACCGCGCCTGCCCGTCGGGGCGGCTCGGCGTCTCGCAGTGTGAGCAAACCCCCAGCTACCTCGGGATTGCTGGTTTGAAGCAGCACATCATGAACCTGTTCCGCTGCACCGCGCCTGCCCGTCGCCGGCGGCTCCGGCGTCTCCAGGTGAGCAAACCCCAGCTTCACCTCGGAATGCTGTTTGAAGCATCACATCATGAACCTGTTCCGCGTGCAACCGCGCCTGTCCGTCGGGCCGACGCTCCGCGGTCTCGCATGTGAGCGACCCTCCAGCTTCACCTTCTTGATGCTGGTTTAAAGCAGCACATCATCACACCTGTTCCGCGCTGCACCGCGCCTGCCCGTCGGCCGACGTCCGGCGTCTCGCAGGTGAGCGACCCTCCAGCTTCACCTCTTGATTGCTGGGTTTAAAGCAGCACATCATCAACCTGTTCCGCGTGCACCGCGTCTGCCCTTTGCTGGCAGCTCCGGTGTCTCACAGATGAGCCGACGATCAAGGTGTCAAATTTTGAAAGTCAAAAGTGTGCAGTATTTTAGATGTAGATTTAATTTTAAAGCGTGTTGCTGCAAGAGTTGAAGATTTAATAATTAAGAAATATTGATTTTGAAACTTTAAGAATAAATTCTGTTCAGCTTATATTGATATTAAATAATTAGTTTTTCAATTCAGGTTCTATTTTTTAATACTATTTAGCCTTAATGAAGCGTGTGTAACATCTGACGAGAGACGTTGTTTGTTGAATTGTGAGAGAAAAAAGCACTGGACGTGTATCTCGTCGCGTGGCGCGCAACCCGTCAACAGCGTCTCGAGTGAATAGCGTGTGATCGCCAGGTGGGCGCGGTGGAGGATCTGACGCGACGCGTGTTTCTGCAAGAGCTGGCGGCGGCGCTGGAGGACTTCACGTGCGCCGACTTCCACTACTTCGCGCCCACTGACTCGCTGCTGCTGCACTGCTACTGCGACAGCGACTCGTTCGGCGTCGCTCGCAGGTGAATTGAATTAATGCCTTTTTTTACGTTACATTTTACGAACCAACTAGCAGAGAAAGGAGGTATTTCTTGGGCGAGAAACAGGCGATTTGAATTTAGCTCAGAGGCGTCATTTAGGCTTGAGGATCTTTTACATGCTAGTAAATCTACTAACATGGGACAGCCGGCTTTACTTCTCCTGCGAAGGAAGGCGTTCGAAGGATTTTTTCGCCCTTAAAAATCCACGGCTTCGATCGGGTTGGAACCCGCCAACTTGGGCATAACAGTTCGATTCGCGTTAATCGTTATACCATCGCCGCGCGCATGAGGTGCGAATGCAGCATTCGTTTTCAAAACCGGTGGAGTGAGTAATTGATTGTTTCGTGTTTCTGAGCGAGCCGACATCTACTTGCGTGCTCATTAGTTCAGGAAGTTCAGAGCGTGATATATCTCGGAAGGTGGTGCTGTACCTCTTTCGCTGGATCGCGAGATCTGTCGACGGCTCCTCAAACCTGGTGTCCTTGCTATCGGAACACCGTCCAATTCGAGACAAGATCTAATTTCAGAACTGGTCTCCAGATGTAGTGTAGTGCATGATAGTGTGTGTGTGTGTGTGTGTGTGTGTAATGGATAGGTATATGCAAGAATGAGGAAGGAAAGTGGCCCGTGACCAGTTTTAGAGTACATCTCCAGCATGCTCCCGATACTGATAGACGAAATCACGGAAATCAGTCAGAGAATCCAAACTCTAGGATTTTCCTGCAGACAGCGGCTGAACACGACCTAGCTTTCTCGCTAGTACCAGAAATTCGTCACAATCAAGACTGGAAACCTAGGACCTCCCTCGAGAGACACTGCAGAAGTATCAGTTGCTACTCTGAGGTATCGCCGGTGTAACCGTTGGCGTTTGTAGTTGACTTTATCGCTAAATAAGGATTCAGGGTCCGGGGTCACCTAGATTCGAGTCTCGACTATGAATAATTCTGGTGAATGTGTAAATGTCTGTTCAAATATTGAAGAATAGAGCGATAAGAAGATAAAAACGAAGTAGTGTACCCTACTTGTGGATGATATAATTTACGAGATAAGGAACTTACTATTTCTGCATCAATATCACAAAAGATAATGTGATATTATTTATTATGAATCCAGTTATCCAACTAGCTTATGGCTTGTTCTAACTTTAAATGTTCTTAATAAAATTGTGGTATGATACAACTAATGGTGCTTACAGAATGGCATAGAATTTCATGTATTTGTTTTCTATTTTCTTCGGTATGGATTAGACATTTGAACTTGGCCCATCTTCTTGCCATCTGTCATCTATCGCCACCCAAAGAACATCTAAAAATGAAATTCCAATTTTCGGTTTTCTAATTGTAGAACCAAAGTATCACTTAAAGAGTAAAATCTCGACATAAATGGCAATTGTTATTGAAAAATGCGGAGCCATTGTCACGAAAATGGCGTGTAAGCGTTACTATAAATGCGAAATTTGAAGCTCTTTTCCACAGATATTATTGACTTTTCGAAAAATTTTCCATTTAAAGTCATTTGATGCACTTTAACTCACGAATGTAATATTAATCTCTAGATATATAGACATATCAACGGCGTTGGAGATATTTAAAAAAAATACATTTATGTAATTTTAAAAAAACAAAAGAATATCAAAAAATGAACTTTATGTCACATAACTCATTTTTAACAATGCAATTAGCTCTACCCGTTGGAAACGTTTGAAGAAAACATGGGGAGCTATTTCGGAGAAACTGGTGTTTGAGCGTTTCTGAAAATGCGGAATTTTGAACTCATTTTCACAGAGAACTTGAGTTTTCGAGAAACTTTATATAAAATTATTTAAATCATACGTAATCACAAATATAATAATGTAAACAAATCGCCGCTAATGTAAATATTAATGACGTGAGCGCCAAGTAAAAGAAATTACATTTTTGTGTGTTTTGAATAAACAGAAGAATAGAGCACAATGGCGCTTGTATCATCTTATAGAATGCATTTATACCCATTTCTAACGAAAGTGAAAATAAAAAAATTGAAGTATTTTATGAGAAAATCTTGTTTTTGTATTTTTTAAATTTTCAAAAATTTGTTCACAATATAACGGAAAAACTACTGAAATTTTCAAAAACATACATGACCTTATTGGAAGAACTGATTATGAACAACAAATTTCATTCGAGGAAAAGTCTCAATCTTTAATTTTGTAGTGTAAGAAGGCGCCGGATATAACAGTCTTTCAAAATTTCCAAAAATTCAGAGGAAACCCTGAAAATCTGACATTTGCCACCTTTATAAGTGTATTTTACCCTGTTTTCCTCTGAAGAAATTTAAAGAAAAAAATTGGAGCTTTTTTTTGTGAAAATGTTGACTCTGTCTGTGGTGCAGTACCTCCAAATTTTAAAAAGTGATTCAAAATCACGGTGCCTCGGGTGGAGCGAGATCGACCATGGAACGATTCTAAAAAAATCACACGTATGGTTTCCGTGGTCCGTGTTTACAGACGGACAGACATTTTGAAAACAACCTCATGTTCGGTGTCAGGGAACACCAAATCGTGTAAATCTCAACATCCATTGTTCGTAGCGTTACATAACTTTCTTTATACTGTTACGAATATTGCGTCACCTGCCGCATTCGCTGCGAGTGGATTGCGTCATCTGCCGGCGCCCCTTCCCTTCTCCCCGAACTAGATGGTTCCGGACTATCCGCGAGCCGCGAGGAAACGCCGAGAATGTGCCGGGTGCCTGGAGACAAGCGCCAGGCAGGTATAAATGCGCCGCTGCCGG
>BOPP01000001.1:9608667-9643947 GCA_017312745.1 Gryllus bimaculatus
TTGCATTGTTTCGTGTTTCTGAGCGAGCCGACGTCTACTTGCGTGCTCATTAGTTCAGGAAGTTCAGAGCGTGATATATCTCGGAAGGTGGGCTGTACCTCTTTCGCTGGTCGCGAGATCTGTCGACGGCTCCTCAAACCTGGTGTCCTTGCTATCGGAACACCGTCCAATTCGAGACAAGATCTAATTTCAGAACTGGTCTCCAGATGTAGTGTAGTGCATGATGAGTGTGTGTGGGTGTGGTGTGTGTAATGGATGGGTAAATGCAAGAATGAGGAAGGAAATGGCCCGTGACCAGTTTTAGAGTACATCTCCAGCATGCTCCCGATACTGATAGACGAAATCACGGAAATCAGTCAGAGATCCGAACTCTAGGATTTCCCTGCAGACAGCGGCTGAACCGGCCTAGCTTCTCTCGCTAGTACCAAAAATTCGTCACAATCAAGACTTGGAAACCTAAGACCTCCACCTGAGGCACTGCAGAAGTATCAGTTGCTACTCTGAGGTATCACCGGTGAAACCGTTGGCGTTTGTAGTTGACGTTATCGCCTAAGTAAGGATTCAGGGACGGGGTCACCTAGATTCGAGTCTCGACTATGAATAATTCTTGTGAATGTTGTAAATGTCTGTTCAAATATTGAATAATAGAGCGATAAGAAGATAAAAACGAAGTGGTGTACCCTACTTGTGGATGATATAATTACGAGATAAGGAACTTACTATTTCTGCATCAATATCACAACAAATAATGTGATATTATTTATTAATCTGATAATATCGAGAAACTGATATTATTATTATGAATCCAGTTATCCAACTAGCTTATGGCTTGTTCTAACTTTAAATGTTCTAATAAAACTGTGGAATGCGTAACTCTAATGGTGCTTACAGAATGGCCATAGAAATTTCTTGTATTGTTTCCTATTTTCTTCGGTATGGATTAGCCATTCGAACTTGGGCCCATCTTCTTGCCATCTGTCATCTATTGCCACCTAAAGAACATCAAAAATGAAAATTCCAGTTTTGCGGTTTTCTAATTGTAGAACCAAAGTTATTACTTAAAGAGTA
The DNA here is from genome assembly GCA_017312745.1 of Gryllus bimaculatus. Lineage (NCBI taxonomy): Eukaryota > Metazoa > Arthropoda > Insecta > Orthoptera > Gryllidae > Gryllus > Gryllus bimaculatus. The sequence goes on from BOPP01000001.1 coordinate 9,609,736, forward strand.
AAATCTCGACATAAATGGCAATTGTTATTGAAAAATGCGGAGCCATTGTCACGAAAATGCGTGTGAGCGTTACTATAAATGCGAAATTGAACTCTTTTTCACAGACATTATTGGCGTTTTCGAAAAAATTTCCATTTAAAGTCATTTGAGGCACTTTAACTCACGAATGTAATATTAATCTCTAGATATATAGGCATATCAACGGCGTTGGAGATATTAAAAAAAAAATACATTTATGTAATTTTAAAAAAAACAAAAGATATCACAAAAAATGAAATTATGTAACATAACTCATTTTTCAACATTGCAATTAGCACTACCCGTTGGAAACGTTTGAGAAAACATGTGGAGCTATTTCGGAGAAACTGGTGTTTGAGCGTTTCTGAAAATGCGGCATTTTGAACTCATTGTCACAGAGAACTTGAGTTTTCGAGAAACTTTATATGAAATAATTAAATCATACGTAATCACAACATAATAATGTAAACAAATCGCCGCTAATGTAAATATTAATGACGTGAGCGCCAAGTAAAAGAAATTACATTTTGGTGTTTTTGCATAAACAGAAGAATACAGCACAATGGCGCTTGTATCATCTTATAGATTGCATTTAGTCCTATTTCTAACGAAAGTGAAAATAAAAAAAATTGGAGCAGTTTTGAGAAAATCTGGTTTTTGTTTTTTTTATATTTTTAAATTTTCAAAAATTGTTCACAATATAACGGGAAAACTACTGAAAATTTTCAAAAACATACATGACTTTATTAGAAGAAACTGATTATGAACAACAAAATTTCATTCGAGAAAAGTCTCAATCTTTAATTTTGTAGTTAAGAAGGCACCGGATACAACTCAGTCTTTCAAAATTTCCAAAAATTCAGAGGAAACCCTAAAAATCTGACATTTGCCACCTTTATAAGTGTATTTTACCCTTTTTCCTTCTGAAGAAATTTAAAGAAAAAAAATTGGTGCTTTTTTTTTGAAAATGTTGACTCTGTCTGTGGTGCAGTACCTCCAAATTTTAAAAAGTTATTCAAAATCACGGTGCCTCGGGTGGAGCGAGATCGACCATGGAACGATTCTAAAAAAATCACACGTATGGTTTCCGTGGTCCGTGTTTACAGACAGACAGGAAACATTTTTGAAAACAACCACATGTTCGGTGTCAGGGAACACACCAAATCCAAGTAGATTTTAGTGTATAATTGTTCACGAATAAACGTTTTTGTTTAAATAATATTGTGTTGGTTTTAATTCACCACGGAGAAACGTTACAATACTATGTTTATAACTCCTTATATACGTAGTATACGGAAAAGTGAAATGTGCTGAATAACTGGCGGAATAAGAGGCAAACAAACACTTAAAACCACCCCGAAACCCGGTTCATACCTAATTTGTGCACCGCAAATTCTACGCCCGACATTTCTTTCCCTCTGTCCAGTGGTTGACAAGTAGCGAGAATACCTATCGCCCCTTAAGATAGCGCTGGGTGGCACTTCAGGGCGTACCGCGCGTCGCTGCCGACGCCCGTGGGGCTGCGCGACTACTCGGAGCACACGCTGCAGGAGACGCGCGTGGCCGCGTGGGCGCGGCGCGGAGAGCGCAGGCGCGAACGCAGGCTCGTGCGCCACAACGAGCGCACGCGGCGCGCGGAGGAGGCGCGCGCGGCGGTGAGACACGACTTGAGCGAGTGAACATGGCGCCCGCTGAGCTTTGCGAGTGATACAGGGTGTCTGTTTAGAGAAGGTAACAGTGGAAGGAGAGTGCCGGGGTGAGCGAGCGATAAAGGAACAGATAGGAGGCGCGCCTTCTCCTGAGCGAGTGTCACAAGAACATGGCGCGTGCTGACCTGTGCGAGTGATACAGGGTGTCTGTTTAGGGAAAGTAACAGTGGAAGGAGCGTGCCGGGAAGGTAACAGTGGAGGGAGCGATAAAGGAACAGATAGAGAAGGGGCGCTTTGTCATCAGCGAGCATGGCATGCGCTGAGCTGTGCGAGTGATACAGGATGTTTGTTTAGGGAAGGTAACAGTGGAAGGGTAGTGCCGGGGTGAGGGAGCGTTAAAGGAACATTTAGAGGTGTTTGTGAATCTGTGTGAGAAATACAGGTGTCTGATTAAGAAAGATAACAGAGGGAGGGACGCGCAGAGCTGAGCGAACGATACAGTAACATACGGTGACAGTACATGCCGACTTGTGCGAGTCATAAAGGTTGTTTTTTAAGAAAGGCAACACGGAGTTGCTCGCACCTGGTTAAGTGAGCAGATAAAGAAACACACGAAGCTGGCGCGCGCCGAGGTGTGCGAGTGATGCAGTGTTTGTTTACGAAAAATAACAGAGGGAGGGTCTCGATGGGGTGTGTGAGTGATACAGAATTCTGTTTAAGAATAATAGACTGATAAGGTGTGCGCCAAAATGCGCGAGAACGCGGTATGCGCCGAAATGCGCGCAGTGTCACGTTTCAAAATAGACGCTCGGACGATGTGCACGCCGATTTGATAGAGTCCACGAATACGCTGCGGAGGTGTGAAAGGACTTGAATGGTGTAAAATATTTTTGTTAAGAAGGATGACCTCTTCTGTCCGAAGGTCATGAGCCATTGATTCTCCAGCAGTTGGTAACCCGAAACTAACACCTGCTTGTTGGCTCGCGTTGTGTTCTTCAACCCAATTTATTTTAGGAAATGTTGAAATTTAAGAGAGTCCATCTTTGTAGCATATGTGAATCACACGACGGGGCTCAAAACAACACACGGGCAAAAAATGGGCGCGGAGTGATGTTCAACTCTAGAGATTTCAAGGATTTGGGCAGACCCGATCAATCCTAGGACGTCCGGGACAGAGGTACTGCAATGATATCAGTTGATGCCCTGAGTCTCCTTTGCCGTCTACAAATTTCTAAGCCGAAGTAAACTTCTCCGACAATTTACAATGAACTAAATGAAAACAATGACCATAATATGTACAAATTATGAACGCGCTCAGTGATAGAGGCGCTGTATTGAGGGGCGGGGTGTGTGGTGGGCGGCGCAGTTGGAGGCGGCGGCGCGGCGCCAGGTGGAGGAGGAGCTGCTGGCCGACGCCGCGGAGAGGGGCACCACCTCCCTGCTGCACTCGCGCCAGTCGCTGCCCACGCAGCTCGCCTTCGCGCGCAAGCTGCAGGTCCACTTTACCTTTTCTTCTTTATTGCTTCTCGCTCCTTCGTGTGTGGCTTCTGATTTTTGGTTTCGTTTCCGTTTGAAAAGATCTTCTTTCTCTCAAATATATGAATTTTAACCTTCCATTTCTTTTTTCCTAGTTTATAAACCACTTTGTTCTAGAAATTGTGCTTCCGCTTTCGACTCTTTACGTTATATTTTCAGTATTCTGTTTAACCTTTACATTCTCTCTTGTAACTTCACTCATCTACGTTTTTGTAAATTTTCCTTTTTTTTCTAATTTATTATCTTCCTCTTCTGCCCACCGTTGTTTTCTGATATTCCTTTACTCCTTTTTCAGTTCATTTTTTTGTATTCCAAGCCCCCTAGTTTAATTCTTTTCTTGATAAAATATTATCAGTTCGAATTTATTTTTTAGGGTAATTTGAAGGGATTTTTGCAAGCAAATTTCTTGAAAAAATCATTTATTACACTTTTTATTCAATAACTTGGAAGTGTATGGGCAAAGACTCTTTCGGGCCAAATCTTTCGCAGCAGAGATTGTTTGTAGGATAAGGATTAGTGAATTAGTAGGATTAGTTTGATTTGCTTCTGGCTCATTGATTCCTCTTCGGTTTGAGCGCGACGGCGGGGCGTGTGCTCGTTGCAGGGCCCGCCGGGGGAGGAGGGCGGCGAGCCGGCGCCGCCGCGCACCTCGCGCATGCGCTCCACCGTGTCCATCCTGGCGTCGATGCAGCCGCCGGGCGTCGCCGCGGTGCTCGCCGCGCTCATGGCCCCGCCTAAGGCCCCCACGGTGCGCCTCCTGCCGCATTACGCACTCGCGTTCTGGGCTTGGGCAAAAACACAGTACCAGTAATTTAAAGATAAACGAGAAAAGAAACGATTGATATTGTGATATTGTTTTATATTGTGAATGTCAGGTGGTTCTACTTTTCCCGATCCTCTATTTCCCCCATTTCCCCCAGCGCAGGTGAGCCTATCACAGCCTTTGGAGCTGTGACAAATAGACAATATTCTCACGTGTGTAGGCGTCGGCGTCGGCGGCGTCGGGTGACGGAGAGAAGCCGTCTGCGGAGACATTGGCGGGACGCCGCACGCGCACATCCAAAGGTACACAAATACGAAATTGTGAACGTGCATACATGCGGAAGAAAGGGGAAGGCCATGATATCAAAAATGCTGTTAAATATTGTAACACTATGTAGTAATTACTTCCTCTAACGCGTTAAGTAGTCAGGACCCACATTTACTCAATCTACCATATAAACTTACATTAAAACGAGTAAACGTAACACTCTAATCAACTATAAATCACAACTCAGTATCAAAAATAATATATTATTATTTACATCAATAATTTGTCTTACACTAACGTATGGCACTACTCCACACCAAGTCACATCAAATTATTACAAATGGTTCAAAACAAATTTGTACGTAAAATCATTCAACCACCTTGGTTCATTAGCTATAATCGTGAATTATCAATTGCTCCTATGTCAAAATTAAACGAATCATTTTATTCCAAAGTACAGTTTCTACCGTGCACCCCTATTTTCAACCTTAATCAATCCGCAAATTCAAAAATCAAAATCCGTTCCCGTTTCCCTAAAAACGATTTTCGGCCTTCATAGACATATGTCCTCAGGTCTATGAATAGAAGTTAACCTATATAAAGAGTCTTTGAAGACAAAATCGCGTCAAATAATATGTAAGATAATAAAAAATAAGTATAATCTCCATCAGGCAAAGGTCACCCTTAGCTAAAAGAAAAATAGCAAAAATTAAGATAAAACTCCAAAATTCTCATATGATGTACCAGTTCAACTCACTTAAAAGCATGATCTGCTAAACAGGAGTAAGAGAAATAATTTAAAAAAAGAATCTACGTTTGCCGCCTACAAAACGACTGTCAAGTGTTCATCTGACCGCCTGTCACTCTTAGATCATAGTTCGCGATTAAACCAGGGCAGGCTTTTCGTCAAAGTTATTCCCCGATTGATTTCAGTGATGTCGTAGCACCCTGAATTTTAGTAAATTTAAAGAAGTAGTTGATTAATTTTTCCGAAAGGCGTGATGTTTTTCGAAAAATATTTAATTTCAATATCATTAATTTAAGAGGAGGAAACGTTTTAGTATAAGGCACATACTCACTACATTATTTTGGTTTTTGAAGTTTTGTGCCCTCTTTATTATATTTTATTGTTCTGTAATTCTGCGCAGCACAATTATAGCTTCACTATCTGTGTACATTCTCTTTAGTTCACTGGGAAATAGATAATCAAATAATCGTTTTTCGTAATCTTGCTTCAGTATGTCGCTTCCTTCACATTGGACACGATTCGATTAATTACTTCGCATTTCCGTTCGTGTCAATTGCTATGGTCATGGAAATGTTGTATCTTGGGAGGAGGTGATCATCTCCTGCTTGTTAGTGAGATTCAGCACCCGACCTACATGTCCACGTGTGGGGTTTTCCCCAACCAGTTATCTCGAACCAGCGAGCAACAGCTCCAGTCGGGACAGGCTCTAAGCTTCTGACGTCTGTGCAGTGTAGAACATGAAAGGGGTGAGTGTAAGATAAGGAAGAGAAAGGAAAGATCGCGCGCGGTCCATGACAAGTTTGTTAGAGAACTGCTGTGGTATTTGCGTAGTGTCGATCGAATAACCACAGAAATATTTCTAGCAGAGAACTCTGCCGCTTGAATCATCTTCCATTCAGAGGCTGAATTGGACCTAGCTGTGAAATTCTGCCACTGTTGGAACTCAATCTCTAGGATCTCCCGATAAGAGGCACTACAGTCATAGCAATTAATTTTCTGAGCCTACCTTAGCCAGTGTCACGATTTGAGATAAGACCCGAAATCTGTAGTTCGGTTTGTCGCTGCAAATATGTTTTGTTACACGGGAGCGTATGTTTGTTCTTTTTATCAAATTTTGCTGAAAACCCGTTTCTACATGTCTTCGTAATCTAGGATAGGAATATGAGAGCTCCCGAAAATGTCGTAGATTACATTTACTAGCATAGTAGGAACATTCAGTTTGTTCGGCTGAGGGGTTTCCTTTTAGAACCAAACAAGTTCAAAATTCCACAATTGGAGATATTTCACTACGTTTATCCCTACTAATGGCGCTATCTGCTGAGATATTTCCTTTTGGCAAGTGCCAAACACATTGAAAGATGTAAAGGGGGTCACGTCATAAATTCATTGCAACTCACGTCTACAATATAAAGTCGGAGCATTCTAAAAACTCTGGAATTTGGACTAGTTTGGTTCTTGTAAGAACCACTTCAAGTGTTTTTTCGTGTAAAATGAATAATAGGTTCGCAGTTATCGCGCCGATCTGAAGTCCTGTGGAAGTACTTATCACTCGTCGACGGTGATTGGACGCGAAAAGAACTGCACTGCATTTGTACTATTCTGTTTAACCGACCGTTGGCATATCTCCAAACAATTCTGTTTTGCGCAATAGTGAGGGTGTAGGGCCCCCATCGAGCACACAACTTCATTTTCAAATTCTCTTTGATGATGTTTTTCGGCACCCCTGCCGTGTTTGAACTCTGATATCCAACGAAAAAGGATCTGAACCTTAGTAATGACTTTCCCCACATTTGGCTACTAATCTCTTGTAGGTATCTACAGCAGTCACTGCTTCCCTGCGAGAGAAACCACAATGCCAACTTTTGCTCATACTTGTCTTACGTTATCGTTATCGATGACCGCCAGCATACTGTTAAGGCGGAACGATTAACACTGCAATGAGCTACCGATCTGTAGCAAAAACACCATGTGGTGGATGTAGACAGTACTATAGTCTATATTCACTCGCACATCGACTCCTATTTTAAACTGCTACTGGGAGTGCCAATCACTGTTGAACGAAGTAAAGAGTGTAAGAGCTAGAGAGCTGAAGAAAACGTACCAGATTGCACTTCTGCCTCATAGATGGGCACACTGGGTCTGCAAGCGCCTTTGACGCCATGTGCACGACAGGTTCGCAGAAGAGGCGCAGCAAGGGTGCAAGGCGGAAGCGGGGGCGGCGGGGCGGCGGCGGGGGCGGAGGCCGCGAGCGCCGAGGGCAAGCGCAGCGTGCGGTCGCGCTCGCGTGCGCTGGCGCTGCCCCGCGACGAGGACCTGCCGCCGCTGCCGCGCCCCAAGCACTACAAGCCGCCCGCGCGCCCCGCTCACCGCCCCGCGCGCTTCCTCGCCTTCGGTCTCGGCCCGCGCCGCCTGCAGCTCAGCGGCAGAGAGAAGATATTCCACGCAACGGACGGATCGCAGGTAGACACCGGATGTCCATATATATTTTGGGTCGAAACACGATCAGTAGTTCAATCATATGGGCTTTTTGCTCTCTCCCCAGAGGTATACAACACTATGTCATACGTCAAGAATTGGTGGAGGTACAGTGAGTTTTAACAACACTAGTCCACTGACAGATCCAAAGTAAAACATCTGTAAAGCTCTTCTGAGAAATTTTGTGAAATGTGACATAGTGTCCTATTCCTCCGACGCACATATTTTAAGTCATAGTAAAGTCATCAAGTTTCCTTTACGGGAAATTTATTGTATAAACCCGCCGTTCGTTGGTCAGTAAGCACGGCGCTTACCTTTGATTTCAATTGCTTCAATTACAAGTTAAATATCGGTTGCAGTGCATTGCGCCGAACGATTATCGCACATTGCCGGTGCGATAACCACGCCGTTGCCCTCATCCCACTCTCTCGGCGTCTCTGGCCCCCGAGCGCGCAAAATGTCGGCCCACAGAAAATGATGGAAGAGGGTCGGGAATGCCATAAATAAGGGTCATTTGATGTGTCAAAACGACCCTCTCCTTCAGCAGGCCTACTCTTCTCACTACAAAAGACATTGCGGGGTTCCCTTAGGCGCTGCTCGTCAAAGCCAAAGGAAGCCACTCGCCACTAGATCCCTTGTTCTTTGCAACTGTCACCTGCGGTACCGTGAAACGCTAAATTAGCAAAGCATAATACCTCCGAGCTTCCTTATTAGCCCCCTACTGCAGTGGCAACATGCAACAGATGTTTTGCTTACTGCCCCTAACTGGTCGAGAAAGCACAACACAACCCATTTAGAAAATTCCGAAAAATAGGTCACTACAGTTGGGATAGCCTCTGGCCAATCAAAGCATAATCAGTGATAGAACCTTCCAGAACGACCTAACGTAGCCAATATTGCAACATTTTGCACACACGTGATTGGTCAATTGTCCACACGAGTCACTTATGGTCACTACTCCGGCGGGGCGCTTTCGGATCTTGCACCGCTGAGTGCGCTTTGAATCTTGCCTCCACCCAGTGCGAAGAAAACTCTCAGCCTTTTCGATCACCACTCCTCTTAGAGCAGACTAAATTATTTAAACATCCACAAAAATTGGTATTACAATGTTGAACCTTCATTCGATAGAATATGGACTTGCAATACTTGCCCCTCTAAGTTATCCAGTCAGGGGCAAGCTCTAAACGGAATTAAGTTCTTTATTTACTTGTTCGCTGTGGGTGTGAGTTGCTGGTGAGTAAGTGTGGTCGTGTTCTTAGATCCTAGTGGGACATTATTTTGGTTGTTGGATTCAGATGTGGGTTACAAGTGGTTGAGCAAGTGTGGTCGTATTCTGAATTCCTAGTGAGGCACCATTTTCTTGGCTGTTGGTGCTGCTGGTGATTGAGCTAGTATGACCGTCTTCTTAGATCCCAGTGGGCACTGTTTTACTCGTTGGCTGTGGGTGTGGGTTACAGGAGGTTCAGTATGTGTGGTCGTGTTTTTAAGTCCTAGTGGGGCGCTGTTTTGCTCATCTGTGGGTGTGGGTTGCAGGAGGTTCATCCACAGTGGTTGTGGTCTTAGGTCCTAGTGGGGGGCTGCTTTGCTCGTTAGCTGTAGTTGTGGGTTGCAGGATGTTGAGTATGTGTGTGGTCGTGTTCTTAGGTCCTAGTGGGGCGCTGTTTTGCTGTTTGGTTGTGGGTGTGGGTTGGAGATGGCTGTTCAAGTGCGTGTGCGTCGGCAGGTGCGCGTGGAGCGGTCGCAGTGGCTGCGCGGGGCGGCGTCGGTGGCGGTGCGCGTGCGGCAGAACGGCCACCTGCTGGTGCTGCGTCGCGCGCTGGTGGTGCCGCCGGCCGGGGAAGCGGAGGCTGAGGCGGAAGCGGGGGCGGGAGCGGGGCAGGCAGAGGACGACGACGCCCACCCGGAGGGCCCCTTCCCGCGGCCTAAGCGCCTGGGTGCCTTCCACGTGGTGGCGGCCAACGGCGCTGTCGTCGCCTTCGCCCCGCGCACGGGCCCCGCGCGCGCCCACGCACGTCTCGCCCACGCGCTCGCCGCCTGCCCGCCCGCAGCCACGCTGGTACGTCACACCACCCAACAGTTTTCAAAACATTAATTCCAGTTATTGCACAAACACTGCTTACTTCTTGCCTGCCTGCCTGTCTGCCTGTATGTCTGTGTCTGTCTGTCTGCATGTCTACCTGAAAGTCTGCCTGCCTGCCTGTCTGTTTGCCTGCGTTCCTGCCTGGCAGCCTTTCCGCGCCGCGGTTTCTGTTGGTGCCTACCGGGCCCGACTTCACATGCCAATCTCCATGTCATTACTTTGCTTTCCTGCAATGTAGTCCTCCATCATTACCACGCTGACCACACTGACCCACAAGAGAAATTAAGTTTCCCACCGTTTTCCTTTCACTTTTAACTGCTTAAAGTATTTCTGGAGCCTTTATCCCAGAACTTTATCGGAGCGGATCCCAAAATAGGAGCGGTAGCACGGATATTTTTAGAGGTCGTTTCCAGAGTTTATCGCATTCGAAACGTTTTACCACACAAACATCCGCAGAACAGGCTGTGGTACATTTCATTCGAATTTATTTTGCTGATATGTCTCTGTGCTTTTCGAGCAACATCGGGTGTGCGTCGCATGATGGTGAATGTTGATACGTGTTTACGATAACGAAAACAAATCTTTACAAGGCCATTACTTCCCAGAAGGTCACACAACGCCCTAGAGCGCGTAGCTGAGATAACTTTGAGACGTCACCAGTGGTATATTTTCAACAGTAATTATATAGCTGGGTGAGTCAGACGCACACTGGAGTAAAATTTTAGCGCCCAGCTGCTCATTTTCCCCGTGATTTTGCCGTCCAGTAGAAAGTGAATCCCAGACCTTAAGAAACGCATCACGGGGCTCGCACGTTCTTTCCTTTCTCTTGCTTGTTCTATCCTCTTCCCTTACATACTCAAAACACTTGTATGCACCGTAATACCACACATGTTGGGAGACCAGTCTTAAAGCGTGCGGTACTCTGCTCGAGGCGATTCATGTAGGGGGACACCATGTTCTAGCCGACATGTAGGTCGCAACCGGATATCAGGTTTCAAAGAGGGTTCACGGGATAAAGCCAGTTCACGGGATAAAAAATCAGTATAATAATGGAACTAATGGCCATAACATTCGACGTGCCCGGAAACATCAAACGTCTGTTACTAACTTTCCAGAGCCATAGATGATAGTAATTGTCAGGCGTGTGCGGACGCAGCTGGAGGAGCTGGATGCGCGTCTGGGGCCGCTGGTGGAGGAGGAGGAGCCTTCGAAGCCGTTGCCCAAGCGGCGCGATGCCGGCGGCAGGAAGTCGCGCAAGTCGCTGCCCAAGTCGGGCGGCGCCAAGGAGGAGGCGGCTGCGGCGCGCGCCGCCACGGGCGACTCGTCCAAGCGCAAGAGCGCCTCCACCAAGAAGGAGGCGACGCCCGCGGCCACGGCGCGCTCGGACGCGGCGTCCTCGCAGGCGCCCTCGGGCCCGCCGCCGCCGCCGCACATCCCCTACGACTGGAGCCTCTCCTGGCCCACCGGCCTACTCGTGCAGCTCGCGCACAGCGGCCTCCCGGTGAGCGGCTCGCCCCGGCGCTTCGTGCGTTTACATTCAAACCTTTGACATTGCAAAGCTAAAATTTGTATTTAAACCACTCCCACGCCTCCAACATTAAAGCCACAGATTTCTTTCTCGATGCAATTTATGCCTCAAGTTTAGATTGTTAAATGGTGTCAGTACTTGACTCCGATTTGAACACAGTGACATTTGAAGGTCAAGAGCCGGGCAGAGAGACAAACCATCCAATCAGTAGCTTCGTTACGACTTTAAATTTTAGGATCGGAGCTCCCAAGTAAATGACAATGTCCCCCTCTCCGTTCAGTTATGGCGTTCAAGTGCAACTCTGTTTAAATCGGAGTACTGTTGTTGAATAATAACGGTAATGGAAGGTATAGTGTCGGTCAACGAGTTAGAATATACTACATACATAGAGTGGTCGAAGCGCCTCCATTTTTGCAACAAATTAAAAATCATGTTTTTTTTGCAGTCAAAGCAGCTCCTTCCTGAAAAACAGATAATTCTAGGGTATCATTTGGCTAGTTAAAGCCGGGCGGGCGAGTATTATAAATCCTATTGCACTGTGTTTCACAACAAAAACTCAGTCATTTGAAAACGAAATCAGAAAATGTAAGGTGATCGAATTGAGAAACTTTAAGGATATGTTGCTTCTTGCACCAGTTATTGTCATTAAAATGGTAGCTGTTGAAATGTTATAGTAGTTAGCATAACGCCTAAAAGTGAATGTAGATGAAATAAGCAAACAAACAGATCACAAATAAGGCGGCAAATTTGAATAATGATATATTTGTGGATTGAAGACTTGATGATGACTGGGACAGATAAGCGAAAAGACAACAATACAGATATAAGGTCTGATACAAATAACACGTTGATTCACTGCAACAGTTCTAGATGCCACCATCAGGCATCTGTCAGGTTTGACTGCAAAAAACATGGCTGCCCCTAGTTCGACAAGGTCATATGGTCTGCCACTCCGCGGTGTGTGTTTGTGTGTGTGGGGGGGCAGGACGCGCCACAGTTCGTGCGCCAGCGCTACACGCGGCGGCGGCGGGAGGCGGATGCGCCGGCGGGGGCTGGGGCGGCGGCGGGCGGACGCGGGCGGCAGCGGGCGAGGTGCGCGGCGACGTGCTGCCCACGGGCGAGGTGGCCGTGTGGGCCGCGACCGCAGCGTCACGCTCATGCGCCGGACTCGAGCGTGTGGCGGCTCTGGCCTGGGAGTCCCCGCCGACGGGCCCGCCGCCGCCCGCGCCGCCCGCGCCGCCACCGACGCGCGCCGGCAAGCGCCCCAAGGTGCGAGGACCATCTCAACGAGAGATGCCAATCTCACGTCTAATAGGCAACTGCTGGAGGAGAGAAATGGCTTGGGCCGAGAGTGATAGCTCAGGGCCTCAAACTGATGTTGCTGCAGTGGATCTGACCGGGAGGTCCTAGGTTCGAGTCCCGACGGTGGCAGAATTTTTTGACACTAAGAGTATCAGCTAGGTCGAATTCTGTCGCTAGGTGGAGGAGAATTATAGCGGCCAGCTGCTCTGATCGGTAGTTTTCTGTTTTCTCCGATCAACATCAGACAAATGCCGGAGCAGTCACTTAACAAACGGGTCACGGAACACGCGCGATCTTTCCTTTCTCTTTCTTGTATATTCACACACAACCACACTACCATGCACCTCACGTCCACATATGCCGAGAGACCGGTTGTGCTTTAAAGCATTATAAAGGATTTCACCCTGGATATTGTGGATCATTATAAACTTTACTTTCACGTCACGTATACAAAATGCTCGTTCTTTAGACGAGGAGGACCTGAGTCGAGGAGAATCATTCTTTGTAAGTTCGCATCAAACTCACTTGTAAGTCCGAGCCTATGTTTCGTTCACAGTTACAATCTTTTCAAGAAAGACGTATCCGTCCTTCTCTCAACAATCGGTCATTGCAGCGCATGTGCGTAGCAATGCTTCTGTTGTACCTTATTGAGTTCATGCGGTGTCCGACGAACTGCAGTTTTGTGGATCTCAGGAATGCCGTGCAGAATGTGTAGCGCTTGTGACAGTTTTTTGTCTTTCCTCACAATATTATTAGGACACTTTTGCTGTTGTCGTCTGCTTCATTAGGCCTCTTTTTTGGAAGGACTAACAATCATTAGCACACATTCGACACAACTCTGAGTCGCGCTCCGTTATAGGCTAGTGACTCAGAAACCCATTGTAGTATAAATTATTGCCTCTTCTCTCTCTCTCTCTCTCGCTCCTCTTTTCCTCTCGTACGCACATATACACAACGATAAGAAAATGACGTGGCAATGCCGAAAACGTTGGTGGTAAATTGTCAAATGCGATAAAACATGTCTCGACTTGACGTAGATAAGATGTTGAATGACACACTTTCGTATCTATGACTTAGAACACATGTCCAGAATTCCTACTATCGAGTAAACCAAGATTTAAAGTTTGTAAATGTGCAGTTGTAAAGATGGAGCAATAATGTTTACTTACTTAAAAAAACATGATCTCCCTTATATGGATATACAATCCTTGTACACTGGGTAAATATGAACGCAAGGTCTACAAAAATTATGTAACTAAAAAAAGACAATGTGTAGACGTACAATGTTTGTGAACTAAGCCGTATATAAATTTCGATACATAACTTACTCATTAAAACTATGAAGGTTCAATTCTTTATAGCCATTTTACTTTCTCGCTAGAGTAGAGAGAGATATGTAATGTTTCGCGGAAAAACGGCAAATTTTCGGCAGAAAACTCAAATTAAATGGCCCTAGTAACGAAACAGTGGATAAATCCAGTTGCTAAATTTAGGTAGGGAATCTTCTAACACGTGGTATAACCATTCATGTTTTGTGGATTCTTGATACCAAAAAATCGAATTACGGCAGAACGTCTGTCTGTGCGTCTGTGAACACGCTAGTAGCTAAAGCGTTTAGCTGATTTTCTCCAAAATTGGCGGTGATGGTCAGCATATCGGACTGTTAAACCCAAGTTTGCGGGTTCAAACCCGATCGAAGCCGTGCATATTTAAAATTCTTTCTTACGACTTCCTTCACTGGGGAAGTAAAGCGGACTGTACCATGTTAAAAGATTTTCTTCATGTGAAAGATTCTAACGCCTAAGTGGTGCCTCTGAGTAAAATTCAAATCGCCCAAGAAATACCTCTCTTCTCCGCTAGTTGATGAAAGGAGCGAAGAGAATTTTTCCTGTTCAGATGGAAGAGCAGTCCTCATTGCCTGAGTCTCGCTACGTAAAATACGGCATCAATTCATTCATTCACTAATTCATTCAAAAGTGATATTCCTCAATCGATCTGTCTGAGGTTATGGCTCTGTGAATTTGAAGCCGATATTTTAGTTTCGGAGGGTGGTAACATGAAGCTTCTGGGTCATTTTAAAACTTTTCAAAGAAATGGCTCCATCGTTTTTCATTAAATTTTTGTTTTGGCTTGTTTCGAGGACCTTTAAGGCAATGGTGCAGATTTCATGTTCGTAGAAAACCCTGAATTTTCGAAAGTTCCAAAATCTATAAAAATGTTTTCGGACTCTTCCTACAACTAAAATATTGAAGAGATGGACTTTTTCCTTTAAAAAAATTGAGGTCAATTTTTCGAAAATTTGAGTACTTATCGCGTAATTTTGCGTGAAAATACGGAGGAGAAAGTACGTGTTGTTTCAGCATCACTAATTTCTTAAGCTACTATGAAAGAATGCGCTCTGAAAAAACAGCAAAGGGTATAATTGGCTTTACGAGCAAATTTTGAGTTAAGAGTTCAAGGGCAATGTTAAAACTCCCATTTTGTTTCGTGTACAAAGAATATTCAAATTGCTCGAACAGTTCGTGCGTTCTAACTAGGACAGAACATTCCTTCCATGGCATTAAAATTCAATCACTCAACATTGAACACAAATTTTCCCAATATCACATTTAGCGAACTCACGCTTATTGTGCTCCATTACCTTCAAATACGACTGGTGTCAGGGGTCGCGGGCGGGCGGCAAGGCGTCGGCAGTGAGCGCCGCTAGTAGCGTCACTGCTGCGTCGGACGGGGAGATGGCGCGCAACAGCCGGCAGCGGCCCGCCGCCGCCTCCCAGAGGCGCAGCCGCAAGAAGACAAAGAAGTCCAAGGAGGGCGGCGACGCGCCCCGGAAGTCCGGCACCAAAGGTTCCCTTCTTTACCCCGCGTTGCAGTCTCCACACGGTCTTTATGCGGATTTCTTTCTTGCGTAACCCTGAACGCAGATTACAATTCAATAATTTGCTTATTTAATCAGTAAATGCTTAATTAAATCAGAATATGCGCGTTGAAAAAATTATGAACATAATTAGTATTGATTTTGGGAATTTAAATTGTGGTAATGGAAGAATAGAATACAGGACTCCTTGAATCCTTCTAATATTAAAACTATATATATCAGTAAATTGAAGAATTATCTTTGTACTGTTTTCATTATTGTAATTTCTTTGAAAAAAATTGATTACAGAGCGTTTATACATATTCTCTATACCTAATATATTTAATTCCTCTTTGTAATGTGTATTTATGGGAAAATGTCTTCGGGCCTTATTTCAACTACTTTATTTTTCTCTGCATGTTTCTTTCCCTTTCTCTCCAATAGTACTACAATATTAACAATATCGTAGTACATTATGCCAAAGCATTCTTGCAAGTATTCTTGTTTAGATGAATGAAAACTGTAATAAACTATTGAATTATATTAAAAAGGAATCTTATCACATTCACCCAAACATTTTTTTACGACCCACATGTGTTTATTTAGTTTGACTTTGCTGTAAATTTTTCTATCTCGCAGGAAGTTTGAAATTTCAAAAATCGAAGAGTTCCAACGTATCTGGGATTGAACACATGTCAGAAGAGGAGGAATTAGAACCGTTGGTAAGTTGCAGCAATTTTATCTCCATATTTGACGTAAATAGTGTAAAAGTAACGGTATCCTGTGGTGGAAAGTGAGAAGTGCTACCTCTTCATCACGGGTCCACCATATTTTTCATCTTTTGACTAAGCAACAGTTATTCAGCTACTGTGGCCTAATTATTTAGCAGTTTATGAAACAACGATTATTCAGCTACCGTGATCCAATGATTCAACTGTTGACGAAGCAATTATTCAACTACCGTGACCCGATTATTCAGCTGTTGACGAAACAATAATTCTTGAGCTTCCGTGGGCGTGCGAGATCTCTGCTTGAGTGCCGACTGTGGGTGAGCGGGCGCGCGTGCGTGCGTGCGTGAGCGCAGCGGGAGGCGCGCGCGCCGGTGGCGACGCCGTGCGACGTGGACGTGACGACGCCGGACGGACGTCGGCTGGAGGTTCGCGGGCGGCGCGTGGTGCGCGAGCGCTCGCCGCTCGACGTGCGTTGCGCCGTGGACGCGCTCACCGGGGAGGTGTTCCAGCACCGCAGCGACGGCACGCGCACGCTGCTCTCAGCGGACGGTCAGCACCCTCCCCCCCTCTCTCTCTCTCTAATTCATTGATTAGTGTTTCCTCGCGAGCCAACTGCTACGGCTACGGTCATTAGTTCCGTAAGTGCCGTACGTGATTTTTCCTCGGGCGGTGGCGGTGGTGGCTGGATGGTGAGGTCGAGCGCCAACCTACACGTCAGTTTGCGGGGATTTTAAATTTTGGGGTACGGACCACACGCGATCATTCCTTTCCCCTTCTTGTCCTGTCCTCACCCCTTACACTGACATTTGCAAGCACTATACTACCGCACATTCTGGGAGACGGGTTGGGAGTTTAGAGCTTGTCCCGGCTGGGGCGGTGCCCCCCTTGCGGGATCTACGTAGTTGGGGAAAACCCCGTTACCTAGCGTGTAGCTCGGCGACTGATCTCACGATCATGTGGGGGGAGGATCATCACCACCAACACCACCACCACCACCAACTCTTGAGGAGAAACATGTCCTAGGCTGAGAGGTCGAATGACATTAGCAGTGGACGCGCCCGGAATCACCAATCAAGGGAGGGGAATGCTTGAACCGTTTGTGAGCGCAGGGGCGCTGACGGTGTCGTTCCCGGACGGCACGCGCATCGAGGTGCGGCGCTCGCTGGAGCGGCCCGTGCGCCCGGGCGGCGACGCGCAGCTGCCCTCCGAGTCGGTGCTCTCCACCGGCGGCATCAACGTGAGCACGCGCGCGCGCGCACGCACGCACCCACGCACGCCACGAATTAAAATAGCGCTGCTGCAGAACGGTAAAGGTGTTCTTATACGATCTATTTTTTTTTAATTTTCTTCGGCGTCTAAAATGCCACGACGACAACCTACCGCTCCTCTGCGACGTGATGAAGAGCATCTTTGCGCACCCCCAACGTCGCGTAGTTCTCTCTCGGTTCGGTACCTGTTCAGTTTTACCCATGATATTCCTTGGCTCCAGCTAGGTGTACTTACTAATTTTTTAAAATTGATTTTATGTCGCATCAACATCTAGTTTATTAGCAACTAAATAAATACTATATTTTGCCCTTTTCATTAACAATATTAAGTTTTTACAATATTGAAGTTACATTAAAACGATGATTATGGATACAAAACATACAACATATAACATAAAATTACAACAGTGATAATTATTACAGAAAGAAATAAGATATTACATTATTCTAAAAGAGTTAAATATTGTCCACGATATCTATTTAGATAAAATTTTATTGCTTGCCTTGCGTTGGTATGTATCATCACTTAGAATAAAATTAAACCTTTCTGTGTCAAAAAATTCAGGTCTGATTGAATTGTATTGGGGATATTCAAAGAGAATGTGATTAATGTTCAGCGGACAATTTCAAGAGAAACATACCGCGTTAGGTTTTTTCTCCAATACATAGGTATGAAAAAATTTGGTATGGCCTCATATAATGCGTGAATGGGTTACTTGTGGTCGTACTATTATAATGAGTGTGGAATACAGTTTCTAAATTAATCACACTGTACACTGTTTCTAGTCAAAATTTAAAGTTAACAGTGTATTTTTGGCTTATGCCATCTTTACTCGTATAAATGTATTTCAGTCTATTGTTACAAGAAATTTAAATAAATATTTGGAACTATTTTTGCGAAAATTTTGAAAATGTTTCAAGAACTTGATGTGGAGTATCACTAACATTACAAGAAATGGTTTTCATATCGCAGGCCTTTGAATCGGGTCAGATATATCGGGGAGTATTCATTTTGGAAAAGAATATACGAATAGTTTAGGCACGTTGTTCACAGAAGGACGAACTTACATCAAACGGCAAGTGGAAAGTGGAAGGGAAGAGTGAAAAGGCAAGGGTAGCATTTGGCCAGGAGACCTTTTTAGTAACTCTCTATATCAAAATTTTATTCATGTTGGCTATATCAATTGGAATCTGTGTAAACTTGCATTATAAATAAATGTGCATTGTGAAACTCACCATCTTCGAAGGTCTTTTTCCCTAGCCTGAACCTGTGGCTCATCTTGTGTTTCCGAGAAGTGCGAAGCACGTGACTGGGGTGCGCAGGAGGCGATGGCGGCGCGGGGCGCGCGGTCGGACGGCGCGGCGACGGCGTGGCGAAGCCCGAGCATTGCCGTCTCAATAAGAGGTGCGCCGAGCGTGCATCTTCACTCACGCGGGCGTGGCGTGCGGGCGTGGGCACGGCGGCGCGGGCGTAGGCGTGGCCTGGCCATCCGCCTGCGAGCGAGCCCACGACGCGCGGCGCGGGGCCACGGAGCGGGGTGAAGGCGCAGGCGGTGGCGGTGGCGGGCGCCAAGGGCGGGCCCGGGGGCGTGGTGGAGAGGCGGCGGCGGCGGCGCGCGCCATGTCGCCCAGCGTGGACGCCCACCTGCTGGGCGACAAAGCCAAGGACATCACCGGGCAGATCGAGTGGGGCGCCAAAGCCCTCCGCTACTCGCAGCCAACGGCGGGGGGCGAGCGCCGCCCGGGGAGGAAGCAGGGCCCCCCGGACATTGCAGAGGTACGGGCACTCAAACGCATACTCAGGATCCATATGACTATTTTGTGATTCCGTGCGAGACAGCTATCATTTATCCCGTAGGTGTTGTTCGGAATTGCCGCACTTGTCAAAGTATTAGTGAACTGTATGAAGAATTGATAATTGAATTGGGTCTAACAGTGCAGCAGATTCGAACCATTTGTTAGCTCAAGGAGACTGTCTGGTGGGGGTTGGACCTCTCATCTCATAAAGACGAGCAGTTGGCACACATGGTGATCTTGTTGCACCTTGCACATAAAAGATGTAAGTCTTTTCGTGAATTCCCACACGAGCGAGACACGTTTAGTTGCACAAGAGTTTAACGTTGGAGTACTAATTAAATAAGATTGTTAATCTGCTTCGCAGTCACCAGGCCGACCCGCGTATGCGTTCGAGTCACTGCCGCCCAGTAGTTCTCAAGCGATTAGCACAATTAACTTCAAAAGATACAAAATGAAGCTACATGCTTCGTAAGATTCGTTTAACGTGAATCTTCATCACGGAGTTCGTGTAACGTCTGGCCCGAGTAGTGTATACTCAGAGATTGGCGCCTCTTGCAGGCTGCGAGAAGATCTCGGGGCATGGAAGGGATGGCGATTAGCCAATCCTGAATCAGAATACAACTGTGTTCACCCGTTGGCGTGGCAAGAGGTGGTGGCAAGGGGTGTACATACTCTCGCCCGTGTGGGTTTCATTTCTGAGAATGTCTCGGTGCGCCGGCTGGCGGCTGGCGTGTTGCGCAATATTGTGCGCGTGGCAGTTTCTCCCTGCAAAGGCTTGTAAGGGATTTACAGAATGATTAGTGGAATACAGCCTACGCAACAATGTTCTCTTGCCTTGCGTAGTGGCAATATTTCTATGTGGGATCGAACAGGTGTAGTGCATGTTTTTATCGCTAGAGGGGCTGTAATCGTCCGCTATATTGAAATTCGGAGCCGACCTACCGGTGGGGTCGCAGGGTTTTCTCCAACCGGCTATCTCTCACCACTGGGGTACCGCTTCTGCCGAAACAAACTTTAAGTCCCCATTACAACGTTCTTATGATTTGCAGTAATCAGATGGGGCCTAAGAGAAACCATTCGTGTTGTCAAGTATTTCATTCCCCAATTTCGGAAAATCTTGTTTAATGCTTAATGGCTGATACCTATTGTACATTATTTCTTCATAACAGTTCAAAACTATTTTATCTTTAATGTCTTCAGTATATTTTTACATTACATGTATTTAATTACTATCGACATACTTTGCTCTCAGAAGAGTGGTGGTTGCATTGTCAGAAACAATTACAAGCAGAGATAACTAAAGTAAGGTTATAGATAATACACTGGTGTTTATGAAAATTGTTATGTCAAACTATTGCCAAATAATTCTACCTTGTTATACTGTGCTGTATGTGAAAATTGCAACACACTGAAGGAATGGTCGGAATCACTAAAAAGTCGATGGGTGTGAAGCATAGTGCAGGAGTGATTAAATTTGCATAGGGATGATGTGCACATTAGCCTAGGAGCGCCCTCCTTTGTGTGACAGGTCAGGTCAGTGTTCTCCATACACTGTCGATGTCGAGCTGTCAAACGAGGTGGAAACATACAAGCAAGTGACTGTATGGGCTGTCGACGGCAAAGAGCGAAATATTACCATCCCAGAGATTTCAAACGGGGAAAAATGTTCGGTCTCCAAGAGGCGGGTTTGTCGTAACGTCGCATTGCGGCTCCAACGGGGCGCGCTGCTTTGACAGTGCTGCGTATGCAGATTCAGTGGATACAGTGATAAGCAGGTACTGGACCACAAAATGTGACCACTGATAGAGGACCGTAATCTTGTCCGCATGATCGTAACAGTCAGAACGGCGTCGCGAACAGTGTTGGCTCGGCTTTGAGCCTGTGCAATCGGTGTGGTCATGTCTGCGTCGACGACTCGACGCCGTTTGCTGAAGACTGGACTGGTGGCATGCATACCACTGCGTCGGATTCCGTTGACTAAAAACCACAAACGCCTCGGACAACAATGGGCACGTGAACGTGTTCACTGGTGTGCTGAGTGGCAAAATGTAGTGTTTTCGGATGAATCTCGCTTCAATTTGTCGTACAGCGATGGCCACGTACGTCTTTGACGCTATCGTGGTCATCTCAATGTGTTAGCGTACATTTTCCTTGCCATAGCAGACAAAAGCAAAGTGTGATGGTTTGGGGCGCCATTAGCTGCAGTGTACGATCTCGCCTCATACATATTGAGGGAAATATGAATAGCAACCGCTACATGAAGGATATTTTAGGGTCCCAGGTACTGCCCCTCCTACAAGCAGCTTTACATGTCATAATTCAGCAGAACAATAACCGAGAGCATGAGGCGAGGAATAGGCAAGATTTCTGCAAAGACTACTGCTTCCTTGGCCTGAACGTTCGCCTGACACGTTCCCCATCGAACTAGTCCGCGATATGATCCCCCGGCAATTTGTTCGTTCCATTCATTTGTTTATTGTGATATTTCTAATCTATGAAATAAACTTAATTGCAATACTTATGTCTTCTTCATGGGGTTGCAATTTTCACAAACACCAGTGCATAATTATATAAAGCAGACGATATTGAAATATTGTTTTTCGTTATTTGTTAGCAACTATTAAATAATTTGCAGGTATTGTAAAAAATATTTTAGAAAATAAAAATTAATGAATTATTACATTATAGTCCTCTTTTTAGCCTAATATTTTTAAGTTTATATACTTTGAATTTTTTTTATTTTGGAAATGATACATTCTGCGGTCCCTCAAAAAGCGTACTCTTAAGTAGTTAACATTCCGCCACATTTATGGAGTTGACCACCTGAACGAATCTTTCTTTCCGCTCGACCAAAAAGGTGATGGAGATGAACCGCCAAGAGGAGGAGCGGAGGCAGGCGGAGTACAATCTGCAGCGCCGACACCTCAAACTAGACCGCACGAAGGAGGAGCAGCTGGATCAGCTCAAGTCCGAGCTGCAAGTAGTACGTCCTACAAGAGCACTCTTTATCTCTGCGCAAATAATGTATGTGTAAATCCACATGGGGAAATCAGGAACCGAATGAAAGGACGGAAAACACGAGGGTACTAAAAAGCTATGTGAATAAGGGAGCAAGTGGGGAAGTAAGTGGTGGTACGAGCCACCACGTGGAGTGCGGAACCAAGTAGTTGAATGAGGGACAAAATTGTGGAATGAGATAACCAGTGGTCAAATGAAAAACGAATTTCGTGAATAAGGAAATAACAAACCACATAAAGGTAGGCGTAACTAGGAGGGGGAAATAAAAATGGGATGGGGCAACGTGAAACCAAGTAAGTGTAGGAGAAAGAAGTCGGTAATGAGAAATCAAGTGTGCACATGAGACACACAGGGGGTTGGGAAACCAAGGCGAAAAAAGTCTAGTGCGAGAAGAAGAAACCAAGTGAGTGAATAAGAAACCAAGAGAAGGAATGAGAATGTATTAGTTATATTGAAAACCCAGAATGGATGACCGAGAAAACACGTGAATGGATGAGAGACCAAGAGGTTGAATGAGAAATAATGTGGGTGAATGATAATTTTAGTGGACGAATGAGAAACCAAGACGGTGAGTGAGAAACCACCGTGAGTGAGAAACCAAGAGGATGAATGAGAAAGTCTTGGAGTGAATGAGAAACCAAGTGGATGCATGAGAAATAAAGTGGGTAAATGAGAAAGCACGTGGGTGAAAGAGAAACAAACTGAATGATTGAGAAAGCAAGTGGGTGTATGAATGTCCAGCCAGGAAGTTGTGTTAACCAACAACCCGCAATGGCGCTGGGTCGCAGATTCAGGAGTCTGGGCTGGGCGACCGGGAGGCGCCGCCGGACGGGTGGGTGTCGTGGCACCAGCAGCTGCAGTCGTCGTCGACGATACTGCCGCCGGTGGCGTCGCAGACGGCGAGCCGGACGTCGGGTCCGCCCCCGCCGCCGCCCCCGCCGCCGTCGCCGCCGCCCTTCGACCCGCTGCTGGACACGGAGCGCGGGCGCGCGCGCCTGCGCGAGGCCCTGGCGCGCTACGTGCCCCTCGACGCCACGGTGCTGGTGGAGCACCCCAGCTACGCTGCCGTCAAGTTCCACAGCCACCCGTTCGCCGTCTCCACCTACCACCCGCAGGCGCGTCCATGCTTCTATGCAGTTAACAGACTTTAGTAAAACAATGATACGGTGCACCAGGATAGCCTCCCTGCCCGCTCAGTTGAAATTATGCTAGTAGCAACTAGATTACTGGGAAGCTAGGGATGGGAGCAACACTTCAAGCATCTGTTATGATTGTGTTGCGAACGTAATGTATATTTTGTTACATGCCGCAGCTCGTACTACCAACATAATTTCTTTTGCTAGTACACTCAGTAGTAAGTGCCACAGCGGAGTGACTTTCCTATCGCCCTCTATAAACATAACAATTACAATGTCCATAAAATCAGTAAATTGTAATTTAAAAGAACGTAATCGATAAGTCATTACGAAAAATTTGAATACTATAACTTTGAAGTAAACGTACCGTGTATGTATGTACAGTGCTCCGCGAATGTTTCTCCGCAGTGTCCCCATCCTGATGAGAGTGCAATCAACACGAATTATGTTGGTATCACGAGCACAAGATGAAGTGCTGGGACAATCCTTGGGGGATGTAGAAGCAGTGGGGAAGGAGACTTAGATAATGGCTCGCATGCGCCACTAGCGCCCTGCAGGATGGTAAAGCTGCGGGCGGAAACATGGGCGGTGCCAGCCCCTAAGCCGGCTCGGAGCGGAGAGACCTTTGCGGCGCGTTGTGTAACTTGAGCCATTTCTCGCGATGGCAGGGCATGACGCTGCGCTCGTCGGAAGCGGGCTGCCACACGCTGCTGCTGGATGCGGGCACGGCGCTGTACGTGGGGCCGACGCGCCTGCGCCTGGCCGGTGGGTACGACGCGCGCCGCCCCTGCGCGCAGACCATCGTCTTCCCCGACGTGCCACGCCTGCGCGCGCTGCCCCCGCAGCCACGCGCCGCCGCTGACGGCGACGAGGACAACGAGCGCCTCGATTGGAGCCAAGTGGTGAGACGGCCCACGCACTACTCTCCACCCCTCCATTCCTCCCTGCCCTCCATGCCTCTCTCCCTCCATTCCTCGATCTGCCTATTCCTCCAGCGCTCTCTTCCTTCTGCCCTTTATTCCTCCATTTCTTCATCGCTCCATCCATCTATCCATTCATCCAACCGTTTCAACAATCCTTCATATCTCCATACCTCCATTCCTCGATCCATCCATACATCTCCCAATTCATCAATTCCTCCATCCATTCGTCCAGTAATTCATCCGTTCATTCCTCTCTCCATTCCTGATCTATTCATCTAGGCAGTCATTAACCATTTATTATTTCATAAAAACTCATGAATTCATCTATCCTCAACCATATATCCATATAACCGTATATCCATTCATGAATACATTCATTCATCCATTCATCTATACTTATTTCATACTGCTATCCATCAACACATTTATCAATCCATGCAGGTAGATAAGGATTGAGTTCATCTCAAAATTAATCATAGTACATTTATCACAATGTTAACATTGCTTCACACAAACAGAAGGCATCATTGCATATAAATATTCCAACAATCTTCACTTAAAGTTAGTCCCTTGAACATATCAGTGCACTTTGATTCAAAATAATGCAGATTTGGACAGACACCACTTGGTAACCTGGCTTAACATCAAACATTGTCTCTGCAATGTCTCTGAATGGGAGGTACTAGGATTTCATTCTCGAGAGTGGTGTATTTTCGGCACAAGCAATTAAAATTCCGTTGCTGGTCGGTAAATTCTACCGCACAGCAATTTTATCGATAATTTTCTAAGGTTTCTTCGATAAATACTAGAAAAATGGCTGAGCTGCCCAAACTAGCTACGGATGCTAACTTCACAGTACTCATCTTTTGCCACTCTCCCGTTACATTAAGTCTTATACTTACAGCCATTTCCCTACCACAAATTTCAACAGATTAGGGATTGTTCTGTCTGGAGAACGGATATCGGGGACGACACGCTGAGGGAAAAGGGGAAACACCGCCGGTGCTAGGATGATTATAGGTCGGCGTCGGAGGTCCAATTGAATTGGAATTGAATTGAATTTGCCATATTTACGTGCGAGACTCGGGCCATCAGGCCCGCTTTCGTCTGACCACGCAAATTTCGCTACGCTCCCTTACCAACTAGGAGAAAAGGAGGTATTTCTTGGGCGAGAGAAACAGTGGATTTGAATTAGCTCAGAGGCGTCATTTAGGCTTGGAGGATACTTTAGGCTGGCAAGTAAATCTACGAACATGGGACAGCCGGCTTTACTTCCCCTCCGAAGGATAGGCGTACCGAAATCAACCGTAACCGTTACACCATCGCCGCCGCCCAATAGGAGAGATAGGAGAGATCCACTGTTGCAATATAGCACGCCCTGCCCTCGCGGGCCTGAGGAGCGAAGTAGTTGTGGCTGCGGGGGCGTAGGCGGGGCGGCGGGCGACCATGGAGGAGGTGCTGCTGGGGCGGCGCTTGGAGGCGGCGGCGGCGGAGGCCCCGCCCGAGCCCGAGCCCCTGCCCCCCGTCGAGCTGGTGCCCGTCACCGACGAGTACGCCGCCGCCTCGCCCTTCGTCATCATGGAGGTGAGCTGGAGCTGGTTCCGCGAGCGAGACCAAATACCATTTTTGTATATAGCGATAACAAGTCTCTTAAAGAGCGAAGAGCCTAGATCCCGGGGTTGCTAGTCAGTCGCCCAACCAGGATGCCTCTCGAATTCGCGTACCCTTCGTGGCTTCGTGAGAAATCGGCTAGCGACGCCGGTATCGCGCTCTTAGGTAGCTCTTATCGCGGTAGCCCTTCAGCAGAACCATCACAGTATTCGTTTGGATGGCCGAGGGAAAATCCCAAAAACCCCGATCAGGATGACCGGAATAGAGATTGAAATCGGGTTTTTCGATTGTGAAGTCAACGCGCTACACCATTGTTCGGAAAGACATATCATACTCCTGTAAATGTTGAGTTATCAGACATTTTTTTCTTGGAATATCAAGAGGCCCTCGTACTTAGTACGAATTTGCTCGTTTTGTTGCAAAGGTGAAAAGCATTCACTTGCTTGCATGCTCAAGCACGTCTTCCGTAGAAATATTGTAGTCATAAACAACTCATCATAATATGCCGAGCATAAACATGTCATCTTTAATATTATTGCGCAGGAAGGAAATGTATTTTATTATTTGTGATGAGTGAAATATAGTTTTCTTTGAAAACATCTTTTTTTAGAAGTGCGCAAATATTTACACAGTAAGTAGTTACGTAACCGGAGTGCCAATGGGGAAATTAGTATAAGATTTTGTTTATTTCTAATACTAAATGTGTTAATATCTTTTGACCCCTGCGTGATAGAAACGTTTTATGATTTTCAAAATAAACGTAATCATTTCCTTTGAAATCATCACCGTTCATTTTTGGGGAATGAAAAAAAAATAGTTTTCAAGTGTTGAATAAACCATGGCACACTTGCCGACTGATCATATCACACATGTGTGAGATGAACATGTCAGACAATTGTCTAGGCCAGGAAAACGTCGAACAGGTATGCGTCCATTGCTGTACAGCTAATTGAAGCAGGACTTGTTCGAAAACACTTCATTTTGCCACTCAGCACACCAGTGAACACGTTCACGTACCCACTGCTCTCTGAGGTGTTGATGGTTTCTGGTTAACCGAATCCGACAGGTAGCAGAGGTAAGGGGTGCCACCAGTCCCGCCTTTAATAGACGGCTTTGAACAGGTCGAGGCAGACATGACCACACCCGTTGTGGTATTCGAAAAGTCGAGCCAACGCTATAGACGAGGCCGTTCTGTCGGGTATGGCGATGCAGACAAGATGGCTTTCATCTAGCGTTGTGGGTCACATTGGGACTAGTACCAGCTCGTTGCTGTGTACAACTCTCCACTGGTTCCACACACGCATCACTATTGCAGCAGTGCGCCCAGTCGAATAGCAATGCCCCGGTACGACAAACCATCTTTTTGGAGGCCAATCATTCTGCCCCATTTAAATACACTCAGATGCTTGTATTGTACCCTTTGGCATCAAGGCATGAGGACACATGCTTGCACGTTTCCACCTCGTTTGACTGCTCGACAGTGAGTGGGGCGTATTGCTGTTCTCTCCTGTATCACAAAGAAGAGCACTGCTAGGCCAACGTGCAAACCATCTGTACGCAAATTTAATCATATCTTACGGATACACTGTTTTACACATCCTCCAAATTTTAAGAGATTTCGGCCAGTTCTATTGAGTGCTGCAATTTTCACAATCACCAGTGTAGGTAAATAAACAAACATGTAATATGATATATTAATCTAGTCACGTCCTCAAGCCAGAAAAGAAGATCATAAAAGAAGATAACTAGGAGCATGTAGTAGCAAAAATACTGCTGAACAAAATCATATATAATGGGTATTCAAAGAGTGAGTCTACTGTTCATGAACAAAAATTAAAATACTCTGATATAACAAAACCTGTTTTCACGAATACCATAAAACCATAGTACGATTTGTTACTATTTACATATCAAGAATATAAAAAAGGGTTGTTGTCGCAAAACTCAACACTAAATAACGGCGAGCGGACTATTCCTTAAAGCATTTAGTTGCACGGCGTCAGATGTATCGTACGCAGTATGAGAACAAGTGAGAAAATTCAGTCGGTAGTGAAAACCCCAACGGTTTTACTATTTTTGTATTTTTCCCGAGTTCCTTGGAGTGTAACGAGTCCCTACGCGCCTCTCAAAGTCTGCTTAGTTTTCTGAAATGTGCGCGCGCTGCTGTGAGTGGGCGTGGCGCGCAGGACCCGTCGGGGACGACGCTGCGCGTGGACGCGGTGGGCCGCGTGGCATGCGAGCAGCCGCAGCCTCCCGCCCCGACGCCCACGTACTCCAAGCTGCACACCAGGTCAGCCCTCCCCCGCACCACCTCAAGCCTCCAACATCGGACACGCACGAGGCGGGGTCGTTACGTTTCTGACATTTCTGTATTTCACCACATTTTATGATGTGAAGACAAACCTTGGCTGGAAAATACCCAGAAAGAATAGACTACAAGCGGAAGCACAATCTCAACCCTTGAAGTGTATTCGTAGTCATCTTTGCATGATAACTCACGCTATCATTACGATAAACAAACGCTGCTGTTGGAACAAGATTCCCTAATTTTATAAGCACAAATACAAGCATATATATATATATATATATATATATATATATATATATATATATATATATATATATATATATTTCATTTTATCAGTGCATCTTCTCAAGGGAAAGCGAGAAGTCTAGAGTGAATTATTTAATTATACTTGTGTTCTGTTGTGTAATATTTTCACGCAACGCTTCAAGCCACGCCATTACGCAAGTGTGTAATATTTTGCAGCTTGAAACTACGCAACAGCGCGATATACATGCGGCGCTTCCAACAATCACTTCCCCCCACCACATTCATTAAAACGAAACCGTCAGTCGCGAATACAATGCCATAGCCAGTGCAACCGAGCTACTTCGCTCTATACTCATGTAATCATATTCTTTAAAACTGTTTAAACTCACTGAATCTCTATGTTCTTACGGCAACATCATTACAATATGTATTTGTTCGTGATCCATTCAGTGAACTACACATTATAACATTCTCGTTCGCACTTTCTTGCGAAGAATTTCGTGTTGAATGCATCCCATGTCGCTTCACTCTCATTAGATCATCACTTGGTTCCAATACTGTTCTTCGCACTAGCATCTCGAATTGTTTACTGATTAGTTTGAGTTTGCTGGGAGTCCCAATGCTTACACCGACGTCAAGATGTTTTTTTTTCAGTTTTCCCCCCTCCAGTTTCCCTGGAGAGGCAGGAATTTATTTATCTTTGGGGTACATTATGAATAACTGCAGCCGATTTGGCTTGTGCAGTTAGGGAAGGCTTAATTGCTTACAAACTAAAACTATCCTATAACTATAACTATACACATTCCCACTTTGGGGTTACCGACGTCAAGATGTGGTCTGGCCGGGCTATTTAACCGTGAGGTAATGCATTCTACATCAGGCGATGCCACAGTTTCATACGCTCCAGAATTGCACGCGTGCCAACCTGAGCACGCTAGTATTGAAGAAGAGATGCTGTCGCCACTTCTACCAACAGAGTAAAAAACGTGGTATTAATTGTCAATGCTATTAGTTTCACTGTCGTAGTACAAGACAAATGCCAGATTCTATTTTTAGTCTGATTGTATTTTTACCATATGAGCGTTTGGCACTGTTTCATTTAACTTATGCTGTTTCGTCAGGCTCTTAAATGTGTTCTGTCACGTTGAGAGTGTAATTCCTACAATCAAAATCATTTCCAATGCTAATTAATGTGTCCGTTATGCCACGATTCTCCAGTTGCTTCTCATGAGTGGTTGCGAATTTCTACCAGGAATATTTTCTCCATTTTTATCAATTGCATTGACTGATCATCTGATCGTCAGATATTAAATGGCTTAATCAGCGGATCATCAGATATTAAATGGCTATAAAACGTTATTGATTAATCATTTTCAACAGTCAAATGATCAATTTGTTTACTATGCGTACTTTCAGTTATGTGCATTAACTTAAGTCAAGCATTCTGAATTCTCCAAATGACAGTAACCTCCCTGGAATCATATCCTTACTTCATTATAATACTGTGTGTATTCGCTTACAACAAATGTGCTGAAGTAAGAGGAATAAAAAGAATATGTGTCCCCAGGTTAAATGAAAAACAGCTGGAAATGTGGAATATGGAATCCTTTAGATCACTTGAGAATATTCAGGAACGCGACCAGCCATAATACCAGTGTGGAAGATAATGATGACACAACTGTGTCTCTTCAAGTTTGGGTTGGTGATTACTTGATTTTTGCCGTTTTTCGTCTCTTGTTCAATGGTCGTTTTTCCCCAAGCAAAATGTTCTCAAATTTTGACGCAGCAGCTGAAGCCAACAATGCAAACAATCAGAAAGTATTGGTATGAGGAATCAGATGAAATTTGGTATTCCAGAAATCAGGTAGATATTTAAAAAGATAAGAAGTTCTACACTTAAAAGAATTGGAATCTAACATGTATTCTGTAGATATGAAAATTTAATTCTGAAATTGTGTTAGTTATGGGTATAGAAATGGTTTGATTAGCATTTTAATACATTCCCATAACTTCATTTAGATTAAAATTATTTCGTGATGAGGCCAAAATGTACAACTTTGAATTATATATCGATTAAAGACTGAAATATTGCATGTATGGCACAATCTTACCCCACTCGATGCGGTGAGATTGTGCCATACATAAATATCTATATCTACCATTTCACTAATGGTGCCAACAACTTACGTGCAGAAATTGAAACATGACGTTACAAGATAATATATGTAAACATTTCTTGGTATCTGCCTCGATATACATGGCTTGCAAACTTTAAAATCCTTAAAATATGGCACAATTTCACCCCGCCTGACGGTAACTTTTCAACTTAAACATCCTTCACTCCAAATCACGTTTCATATTAGTTTATTAACCTTTCTATGCGTTTGAAAACATACCCTGGAGTTTGGTTCGTAAAATTGTAAAAAAGAGCTTTTTTCATCCTACACTCATCTGAAAATTTTCTCCTCCGAAAACCTTTCTTGAGATTTGATACGTATTTATAGTCGCTAGGTGCCCAAACTAGACAGTAGGAAGAATGGTTCAACTCCTTGAAGCCACAGTTCTTTACAGCATTCTGTGCAATATAGGCAGTGAGGACAGGTACGTTGTCGTGAAGAAGCTAACCATCATGGAATTTCACACATCCAGACAAGTACCTCTTTCCACAACATTGAGTGAGATGTCAGCTGCAAAATTACTGCATTTCAACGATTAATAAGTTTTTTTCTGGCGAAATTTCGATATTTTCTGGCCTACGATTACATATCTTTCCCTTCTTCCGAAGAATTTGTAAGGCGAGAAAGTAAAAAAGACAAGACAATGTACTAAGAAAGTTTTGCCATTGATGAGCGATAACTTGATGTGGCCGAAAACATATGGAACTGCCTCTATGGTAGCGCCAAATATCTGCCTCCACGTAGGTAGATATTTGTGTGTAGTGACGTGGTCTGGACCTGAAGGAATAACCATTTTTCCCGTGTGTCTCCCACGGAGGTTAGGAACTTTCAGAGTAATGATACGAGTTGGGGGTCTGCCCAAGGAGAGAGGGTGCAAAACAAAACCTGCCAATAGGTTCCTGGACCACGTCGTGCCCGCCGGTTTCCCGCCAACTTCCACCCCCACCCCAACTCTAAACGAGTTCTATGTCTGCGTAATTTGCTCTCGAAAAATTCACATAAAAAGGATTTTTACTCTCTCGCACTTACTAACGTAAGAAGAGAAAGCATTGTAATCATGGGCCGGAAAACGGCAAATTTTCAACTTAAAAACTCTTATTGCCCTGGTAACGAAAAAATTAGTAAATCTAGTTGCTAAGTATAGAAACAGATTCCTCTAACAAGTTGTGTGCCCTTCGGAAATTCTCAAAATTATCAACAAAATTTCTCCACGTTTTTTTAAAATTTTGTTGTTGATTAGCGCGAAGAACGTTTGAGAGAATGATGTAGGTCGTTTAATTCCACAATTTTTCGAAAATTGAAACAAAAATAATTAACTACAAAATTGAAGGTGTTTTTTTACTCAGATAATGTCTGGTGTAAACAAACTCTTTGAAAAGGTTAACTTCAATTTTTTTGGGAATAAAACCAACGCTTTTTTGCTTAATTTGCGCTTCAAATTTACGACAATTTTTTTCGTAAACCGTTCCATTTTTTTTGTTTTGAATTTAATCCAAATATGTAATAAGGGACAGAAAAAATATGATGCTAAAAGCAATTTTCGAGTATTGCTCGTTTATTCATAACTACAAAACAATAGATAGAGGTTTTTGCTTCAGACAAAGGGTTGTACAAAATGAACTCTTTAAAAAAGGAATGTACAAAATTTTGTAAAGGTCAGTAGTTTTTGCGTAATTTCTATTTGAAATTAATGAAGCATTACGGGCGTGCCCTTGTTCATAACGATAACATGGTAATATTGCGAGAAAGTATGTACTGTTATAGCACCACTAGTTTATTTTTATAATAACTTCATTTCTTTACAATTTCAATAGATGTTGACTCGTAATGTTAAACAAATGTTTTTTTGGATGACTATTGAGAGGGCCTTAAATAACTTTTTAAACAGGTCCTAGAAAGCTCCGTATACATATTGACACAATATAATGAAAATTCTGAACCTACCTATATAACGTCTGGGAATTTTTCCTTTGACGTAACTGAAAGGAAAGGAGAAAGATAGAAGAAGGATTACACAAAATTATCGGGGCAGAGTAACAGCGAAACAAAGAGCGTTAGGGCGTGCGTGTGCATACTAGGGTTAAGGGCGTGGGGTGGGGGTGCGACTTTTGCAGCCCTGCGCCCCCACAAAGCTCCCCCGGCGCGCAGAGCCCGGGGACGGGCGAGGTGCCGGGCGAGGGCCCGCCCGACGAGGACCTGTGCAACCTGCAGATGTTCTCGCAGATCCACCGGTACTTCGAGGTACACATCAAGAAAGGGCAACAACTGACCGCGTGGTAGTATGAGATATGAAAAAATATCGGTATAGACATACTGCAGATGAACATGCCCAAAACAAAAATAATTCCTTCTATATTTAAATAACACGAGTTTTATCTTCTAAAATGTTATTGAGCATTGGTGAAAATAGTATTTTATTTCCATTTAAAAGTATGTATTTCACACGGTACACTCACACTTTTCACTGAGTACGTGAAATGTACGTACCGTTTCATATTTATCATGGTGGAAATGATTTCTAACACTGAAGTCAGTGTCACTACTTTTTCTGAGAAATGAGTTTTCTATGAATGAACAAGATTTTTAATGTTGGCAACAAATATGGATGTCAAAGTTTGATGTAATGGAATAGCCTCAAGCTTCAATGACAATTTTCACGTGTAGAGAAAGGAGTTATAACCGTAAGATGATGTACATCTTCGATTACTAAACACATCCGTTTAAACTCTTTGAATTTGAATGAAAGGCAAAGAAGTCATTGCTCACGTGTTCTTGAAGGTATGTGACATCAATATTTTTGAAACTGAGAATTTAATTTCAATGAAACCAGTTGAATGGACCATTTTGAATGCTCAGTTGCAGTCACACATGAGTGCACTTGTTCCTCACAAACAGTAAGATTTGAGTGTAATGCCCATTGCACAGCTTCAAAGCACCGTGCCCGGCCCCAGGTTTGACATAATATTGCCATGTTTAAACCTTGTGTCTTCCGTACGCAGGTGCGGCGAGAAATGTCGATACGCTAGTTTGAGAACTTGTTCTTAAATGACTTGCGCATTTTACGGACGCAATTGCGCAATTGCAACTGACGCTTGATTTTTTTAATCATACTACTCCGAAACGCCAGCTTCTAAACAAATGAAACAGCTACTTTTGCAAGTCGACAAACACAATTATCGTATACTCATGATTCGCTTTTGTTTTGAAACGTCGCCAACTTTGGGAAACAAGTGTAATTTAATTTTTGAACGCGCCTTATAGAACATGTGTGTAAATCCGTTTTTGTCAAGACACATGAAGTCGGAGTGTTCATGTAAGGATGTTAGAATATTTGCCTCTGATTTATTAGTCTCGTGTACTGGTGATCGAAGATGTGCGAAATCTCTTTATTCGCGTGAGAACGTGACCACCCGAACATTAGTTCCGGAAGGGAGTATAATCTCTTGAAATAAAGTTGAGGAGTTTTCTTACTAACACTAAACAAATCCAAAATTTCATATTTTAAAATATTTCATCTAGTTATTCCCTTACGGGTGCTATCTACTGGAACATTTCCTTTCGGCCAGAGCCCAACGCATTGAATAGTGTAAGGCAAGAGAAAACCACAAATTAATTACTACGCAAGTCTACGTTTTCATTACTATGCACATTTACGAGATTATAGTGCCTCCTGGAAAATCTCGAATATGAAGTAGTTCGGTTCATGTAAGAAATCCTTCAATTTTCCGAATTTATGCCGAGTAAAAATCTTCAATCCCGACTAGAAGTTTGAAG
>BOPP01000001.1:9649025-9694547 GCA_017312745.1 Gryllus bimaculatus
TTTAAGTCTTATACTACAGCATTCCTACCACCAATTCAACAGATTAGGATGTTCTGTCTGGAGATGTCTACGATGAGGAAAGGGGAAACCCTGCTGGTCGACATAAGGTCGGCTCGGAGGTCCAATTGATTGGAATTGAATTGAATTCCATATTTACGTGCGAGACTCGGGCCATCAGGCCCGCTCCTTCCGTCTGACCACGCAAATTCGCTACCTCCTTCACCAACTAGGAGAAAAAGGGTATTTCTTGGGCGAGAAAACAGTATTTGAATTGAGCTCAAGAGGCGTCATTATGGCTGAGGATCTTTAGCTCGGCAATAAATCTACG
Source organism: Gryllus bimaculatus (assembly GCA_017312745.1). Lineage (NCBI taxonomy): Eukaryota > Metazoa > Arthropoda > Insecta > Orthoptera > Gryllidae > Gryllus > Gryllus bimaculatus. Next base: position 9,649,354 of record BOPP01000001.1, read on the forward strand.
AACATGGGACAGCCGCTTTACTTCTCCTGAAGGAGGCGTACGAAATCCACCGCTAACGACACCATCCGCCGCCCCAATAGGAGAGAAGGAGAACCACTGTTGCAATATAGCACGCCCTGCCTCGCTGCGAAGTAGTTGTGGCTGCGGGCGTAGGCGGGCGGCGCGACCATGAGGGGTGCTGCTGGCGGCGCTTGGAGGCGCGGCGCGAGGCCCCACCGGAGCCGACCCCGCCCCCCGTCGAGCTGTCCCGCACCGACGAGTACGCCGCCGCCTCGCCGTCGTCATCATGAGTGAGCTGGAGTCCGCGAGCGAGAACCAAATACCATTTTGTATATAGCATAACAATCTCTTAAGAGCAAGAGCCTAGATCCCGGTGCCTAGTCAGTCGCCAACCAGATGCCTCTCGAATTCCGCGACCCTTCGTGCTTCGTGAAAAGGCTAGCGACGCCGGTATCGCGCTTTAGGTAAGCTCTTATCCGTAGCCTTCAGCATAACCATCACATATTCGTTTGGGGCCGAGGAAAATCCCAAAACCCGATCAGGATGACCGGAATAGAGATTGAAATCGGTTTTCGATTGTTGAAGAGTCAACGCGCTACACCATTGTTTCGGAAAGACATAGCAATACTCCTGTAATTGATTAATAGACATTTTTTTCTTGGAATACAGAGCCCCGTCCATACGAATTTGCTCGTTTGCAAATGAAAAACATGCACTGCTTGCAGGCTCTAGCGTCTTATGTCAGAAATATTGCAGTCAAAACAACGCATCATAATATGCCGAGCATAAAAACATTTCATCTTTAATATTATTGCGCAGGAAAGAAATGATTTTATTATTTTGTGATGAGTTGAAATTATAGTTTCTTTGAAAACATCTTTTTTAGAATGCGCAAATATTACACAGTAAGGAGTACGTATACCGAGTGCCAATGGGGGAAATTAGTATAAGATTTTGTTATTCTAAGACTAAATTGTTAATATCTTTTGACCCCTGCTGATAGAAACGTTTTATGATTTTCAAATAAACGTAATCATTTCCTTTGAAAATCTACGTTCATTTTTGGGGAATGAAAAAAATAGTTTTCAAGTGTTGAATAAACCATCACACTTGCCGACTGATCATATCACACATTGTGTGCGATGACATGTCAGACGATTGTCGTAGCCAGGGAAACGCGAACAGGTATGCGTCCATTGCTGTACACTAAACTGAAGCAGACTCTCCGAAAACACTTCATTTTGCCCACTCAGCACACCAGTGAACACGTTCACATACCACTGCTCTTGAGTGTTGATGTTCTGTTAACCGGAATCCGACAGGACAAGAGTAAAGGTGCCACCAGTCCGCCTTTAATAGACGCTTAACAGTTCGAGCAGAAATGACCACACCCGTTTGTATTTCGAAAAGTCGAGCCAACGCTATAGACGAGGCCGTTGTCGGTATGGCATCAGACAAGATGGCTTTCATTCTAGCGTTGTGGGTCACATGGACCAGTACCAGCTCGTTCTGGATACAACTCTCCACTGGTTCCACACACGCATCACTATGCACAGTCGCCCATTCGAATAGCAATGCCCCGGACGGACAAACATCTTTGAGGCCAATCATTCTGCCCCAATTTAAATACACTCAGATGCTTGTATGTACCCTTTGCATCAACATGAGGACACATGCTTGCACGTTCCACCCGTTTGACTGCTCGACAGTGAGTGGGCGTATTGCTTTCTCCCTGTATCACAAAGAAGAGCACTGCTAGGCCAACGGCAAACCATCTGTACGCAAATTTAATCAATCTTACGGATACACTGTTTACACATCTCCAAATTAGAATTCGGCCAGTTCTAAATTGAGTGCTGCAATTTCACAATCACCAGTTAGGTAAATAAACAAACATGTAATATGATATATTAAGTCTAGTCAACGTCCTCAGCCAGAAAAGAAGATCATAAAGAAGATAAATAGGAGCATTATAGCAAAAAAATACTCGAACAAAATCATATATAATGGTATTCAAAGATTGAGTCTACTGTTCAGGAACAAAAATTAAAATACTCTGATATAACAAAACCTGTTTCAGAATACCATAAAACCATAGTACGATTTTTCGGTTTGGCTACTATTTACAATTCAAGAAATAAAAATAAGGTGTTGTTGGTCTCTATATATTATTATTCGTAGCCGATCAAATAACGGCAGCGGACTTATTCCTAAGCATTTAGTGCACGGCGTCAGATGTATCTACGCAGTGATGAGAACAATGAGAAATAATAGGTTCAGTCGGTAGTGAAAACCCCAACGGTTTTTCTATTTTTGATACTGTTTCCCGAGTTCCTCTGGAGTGTAACGGAGTCCCACCGCCGTTCTCAAAGTCTGCTTATTCTGAAATGTGCGCGCGCTTGCTGTAGTGGCGTGGCGCGCAGGAAACCCGTCGGACGAACGCTGCGCGTAGACGCGGTGGCCGCGTGCTGCGAGCAGCCGCAGCCGCCCGCCCCGACGCCACTTACTCCCAAGCTGGCACACCAAGTCAGCCCTCCCCCGCACCACCTCAACCTCCAACACCGACCACCACGAGCGGGTTACGTTCTGACATTCTGTATTCACCACATTTTATGATTGAAGACAAAACCTGGCTTGAAATACCAGAAAAATAGACTACAAGCGAAAGCACAATCTCACCCCTTGAAGTGTATTCTAGTCATCTTGCATGATGAACTCACGCTATTCATTACGATAAACAAACCCTGCTGTTTGGAACAAGATCCCTTAATTTATAAGCACAAAACAAGCACATATATATATATATATATAATATAAAATTATATATATAATATATATATATATATATATATATATTATATTTCATTGTTACAGTGCTCTTCTCAAGGAAAGCGAGGAAGTCTAGAGCTGAATATTTAATTAACTTGTTTCTGTTGGTAATATTTTACGCAACGCTTCAGCCACGCCATTACGCAGTGGGTAATAATTTGCAGCTTAAACTACGCAACAGCCGAATACATGCGGCGCTTCCAAAATCACTTCCCCCCACCACATCATTAAAACGAAACCGTCAGTCGCGAATACATTGCCATAGCCAGTGCAACCGAGCTACTTCGCTCTATACTCTTAATCATATCTTTAAAACTGTTTAAACTCACTGGAATCTCTATGTTCTTACGGCAACATCATACAATTATGTATTGTTCTGATCCATTCAGTGAACTACACATTATTAACATCTCGTTCGCCACTTTCTCGAAGAAGCGTGTTGAATGCATTCCATGCTCGCCACTCTCATTAGATCATCACTTGGTTTCCAATACTGTTTCTTCCACTAGCATCGCGAATGTTTACTGATTAGTTTGAGTTTCTGGGAGTCCCAGCTTACACGACGTCAAATGTTTTTTTTCAGTTTCCCCCTCCAGGTTCCCTGGAGAGCAGAATTTATTATCTTGGTACATTATTGAATAAACGCAGCCGATTTGGCTCGCAGTTTAGGAAGCTTAATGCTTACAAACTAAAACTACCTATAACTATTACTATACACATTCCCATTGGGTTAACCGACGTCAAGATCGTTCTGGCCGTGCATTAACCGGAGGAAGCATTCTACATCAGCGATGCCATAGTTTCATACGCTCCAGAATTCACGCGTGGCCAACCGAGCACGCTATATTGAAGAAAGATGCTGTCGCCACTTCTACCAAACAGAGTAAAAAACGTGGTATTAATTTCAAGCTATTAGTTTCACTGGTCGTAGTACAGACAAATGCCGATTTCTTATTTTAGTCTAATGTATTTTTACCATATGAGCGTGCACTGTTTCATTTAAACTTATGCTGTTTCGTCAGCTCTTAAATGTGTTCTTGTCACTTTGAGAGGTTAAATTCCACAATTCAAAATCATTCCCAATGCTAATAATGTGTCCGTTATGCCACGTTTCCAGTGGCTTCTCATGAGGTTGCGAATTTCTACCAGATATTTTCTCCATTTTAATCAATTGACATGACTATCATCTATCGTCAGATATAAATGGCTTAATCAGCGATCATCAGATATTAAATGGTATAAAACGTTACTGATTAATCATTTTCAACATCAAAATGAATCAATTTGTTTCTAATGCGTACTTTCAGTATGTGCATTAACGTAAGTCAAAGATTCTGAATTCTCAAATGACAGAACCTCCCTGGAATCATATCCTTACTTCATTATAATACTGGGTGTATTCGCACAACAAATTGCTGAAGTAAGAGGAATAAAAAGAAATGGTCCCCAGGTGAAATGAAAAAACAGCTGGAATTGAATAATGGAATCCTTAGACACTTGAGAATTCAGGAACGCGACCAGCCATAATACCAGTGTGAAGATAATGATGACACAACTGTGTTCTCTTTCAATGGGGTGGTGATTACTTGATTTTTTGCCGTTTGTCGTTTCTTGTTCAATGGTCGTTTTCCCCAAGCAAAATGTTCTCAAAATTTTGACGCAGCAGCTGAAGCCAACAATGCAGAACAATCAGAAAGTATTTGTATGCAGGAATCAGATGAAATTTGGTATTCCAGAAATCAGTAGATATTTTAAAAAGATAAGAATTCTTACACCTTAAAAGAATTGGAATCTAACATGTATTCGTAATAGTGAAAATTAATTCTGAAATTTTTTATTATGGTATAGAAATGGTTTGATTAGCAGTTTAATACATTCCCATAACTTCAATAGATTAAAATATTTCGTGATGAGCCAAAATGTGTTTACAACCTTGAATTATAATTATTAACAGACTGAAATATTGCATGTATGGCACAATCTTACCCCACTGCGATGCGGTGAATTGGCCATACATTAAATATCTAATCTACCATTTTCATAAATGGTGCCCAACAACTACGTGCAGAAATGAAACATGACGTTTACAAGATAATATATGTAAACATTCTTGTATCTGCCTCATAAAATGGCTTGCAAACTTAAAATCCTTAAAATATGCACAATTTCACCCCGCCTGACGGTAACTTTTCAACTTTAAACATCCTTCACTCCAAATCACGTTTCATATAGTTTATTAACCTTTCTATGCGTTTGAAACATACCCTGGGTTTTTTCGTAAAATTGTAAAAAAAGAGCTTTTCATCCTAGCATCATCTGAAAATTTTCTCCTCGAAACCTTTCTGAGATTTGATACTATTTTAGTCGCTAGGTGCCCAAACTAGACATAGAAGAATGTTCAACTCCTTGAATCCACAGTCTTTACAGCATTCTGTCAATATAGCAGTGAGAAGTTACTTTTCGTAAGAACCTAACCATCATGGAATTTCACACATCCAGACAAGTACCTCTTTTCGCACAACATTGAGTGAATGTGTCAGCTGCAAAATTACTGCATTTCAACGATTAATAAGTTTTTTCTGGCGAAATTTCGATATTTCTGGCCTACGATTACATATCTTTCCCTTCTTCGAAAATTTGTAAGGCGAGAAAGTAAAAAAGACAAGAACAATGTACAAGAAAGTTTAGCAATTGATGAGCGATAAACTTTGATGTGGCCGAAAACATTGGAACTGCCTCTATGGTAGCGCCAAATATCTCCTCACGTAGTAGATATTTGTGTGTATGACTGGTCTGGACCTAAGGGAATAGACCATTTTTCCCGTGGTCTCCCACGGAGGTTAGGAAACTTTCAGAAGTAATGATACGAGTTGGGGGTCTGCCCAAGAGAGAGGTGCAAAACAAACCTGCCAATAGGTCCTGGACCACGTCGTGCCCGCGGTTGCCCGCAAACTTCCACCCCCACCCCAACTTAAACAGTTCTATGTTGCGTAATTTGCTCTCGAAAGAATTCACATAGAAATCAGATTTTTACTCTCTCGGCACTTACTAAAACGTGAAAGAGAAGAAAACGATATGTAGAGTCATGCGCCGGGGAAAACGGCCAAATGTTCAACCTTAAAAAACTCTGATTCCCTAGGTAACGAGAAAAAAATTAGTAAGATCTAGTTGTAAGTATAAAACAGTTTCTCTAACCACAGTTGTGTGCCCTTCGGAAATTCTCAGAAATTATCAACAAAATGCTCACGTTTTTTTAAAATTTGTTTGTTGATTTACGCGAAGGAACTTTGAGAGAATGATGTAGGTCGTTTAATTCCACAATTTTCCGAAAATTGAAAACAAAAAATAAATTAACTACAAAATTGAATTTTTTACTCAGAATAATCTGCTGGTGTAAACAAACTCTTGAAAGTTAACTTCACAAATTTTTTTGGGAATAAAACCAACGCTTTTTTTTGCTTTAATTCGCTTCAAATTTACGACAATTTTTCGTAAACCGTTCCATTTTTTTTTTTTGAATTAATCCAAATAATGTAATAGGACAGAAAAAATATGATGCTAAAAAAGCAATTTTCTGAGTATTGCTCGTTTAATTCATAACTACAAACAACTAGAGAGGTTTTTGCTTCAGACAAAGGGTTGTTACAAAATAACTCTTTAAAAAAGAATGTACAAAAATTTTGTAAAGTCAGTAGTTTTTGCCGAATTCTATGAGAAATTAATGATGCAAAGCATTACGGGCTGCCCTGGTTCATAACGTACATGCGTAATTTGCGAGAAGTATGTACTGTTATAGCACCACTAAGTTTATTTATAATAACTTCAGTTTCTTTACAATTTCATAGATGTTGACTCTAATTTTAAACAAATGTTTTTTTTGGAGACATATTGAGAGGCCTTAGAATATTTTTAAACAGGTCCTAGAAACTCCGCAACATATTGACGCGAATAGAATGAACATTCTGAACCTACCATATATAACGTCTGGAATTTTCCTTTGAACGTAACTGAAAAGAAAGGAGAAAGATAGAAGAAGGAACACAAAATTATCGGGCAGCTAGTAACAGCGAACAAAGGCGTAGGGGCGTGCTGTGCATACAGGGTTAAGGCTGGTGGTGCGACTTTTGCAGCCCGCGCCCCCACCAAAGCTCCCCCGGCGCGAGACCGGACGGCAGGTGCCGGCGAGCGGGCCCGCCCGACGAGACCTGTTGCAACCTGCAGATTTCTCGCAGATCCACCGGTACTTCGAGTACACATCAAGAAAGGCAACAACTGACCGCGTGTAGTAGATATGAAAAAAATATCGTAAAACATACTGCCAGATGAACTGCTTCAAAACGAAAAATAAATTCCTTCTTATATTTAAAATAACACGAGTTTTATCTTCTAAAATTTTATGAGCATTGGTGAAAATATATTTTATTCCATTTAAAAGTATTTTTCACACGTACACTCACACTTTCACTGAGTACGTGAAATGAACGTACCGTTTCATATTTATCATGTGGAAATGATTTCTAACACGAGTCAGTTGTCACTACTTTTTCTGAGAAATGAGTTTTCTATGAAGAACAAGATTTGTAATGTTGGCAATAAATATGGGCTGTCAAAGTTTGATGTAATGGACTAGCCTCAAGTTCAATGAACAATTTTCACTTGGTAGAAAAGGAGTTATAACCGTAAGATGATGTACATCTTCATTCTACTAACACATCCTTTAAACTCTGAATTTGAATGGAAAGGCAAAGAACATCCTCAGTTTCTGAAGGTATTGACATCAATATTTTTTGAAACTGAGATTTAATTTCAATTGGAAACCGTTGAATGGACCAATTTTGAATGCAGTTGCAGTCACACATGATGCACGGTTCCCACAAACAGTAAGATTTGTGTAATGCCCATTCACACTTCAAAGCACCGTGCCGCCCCAGGTTTGACATAATATTGCCATGTTTTAAACCGTGTCTTCCGTACGCAGGTCGGCGAGAAATGTCGATAGCGCTAGTGAACTTGTCCTTAAATGACTTGCGCATTTTACGAACGCAAATTGCGTAATTGCAAACTGACGCTTGATTTTTTAATCTACTACCCGAAACGCCAGCTTCTAAAACTAATGAAAACAGCTACTTTTGCAAGTCGACAAAACACAATTATCGTATAACTCATGATTCGCTTTTGTTTTGAAACGTTCGCCAACTTGGGAAACAAGTGTAAGTTTAATTTTTGAACGGCGCCTTATAAGAAATGTGTGTAAATCCGTTTTTGTCAAGACCATCATGAATCGAGTGTTCATGTAAGATGTTGTAGAATTATTTGCCTCTGATTATTAGTCTCGTGTACTGGTATCGAAGATTGCGAAAATCGTCTTATTCGCGTGAAAACGTGACCACGCCTGAACATTTAGTTCCGGAGGATATAATCTCTGAAATAAAGTTGAGGATTTTCTTTACTAACACTAAACAAATCCAAAATTCATATTTTAAGAATATTCATCTAGTTATTCCCTTACGGTGCTATCGTATGGGAACATTTCCTTCGGCCAGAGCCCAAGCGCAGAAAGGTGTAAGGCAAGAGAAAACCACAAATAAATACACCTGCAAGTCTACGTTCATTACTATGCACATTACAGATTATTAGTGCATCCTGGAAAATCATCGAATACTGGCAAAGAAGTAGTTCGGTTCATGTAAGAAATCCTCAATTTCCGAATTATGCCCAGAGTAGAAAGAATCTTCAAATCCCACTAGAAGTTTGAAGCCCTTCTTCTTCTTCTCTTCTTTCTCTTCTTCTCTCTTCTTCTTCTTCTTCTTCTTCTTCTTCTTCTTCTTCTTCTCTTCTCTTCTTCTTCTCTTCTTTCTTCTTCTCTTCTCTCTTCATTACTTCTTCTTCTTCTTCTTCTTTTCTCTTCTTCTTCTTTCTTCTTCTTCTTCTTCTCTTCTTCTTCTTCTTTTCTTCTCTTCTTCTTCTTCTTCTCTTCTTCTTCTTCTTCTTCTTCTTCTCTTCTCTTTCTTCTTTTCTTCATTCTTCTTCTTTCTCTTCTTCTTCTTCTTCTTCTTCTTCTTCTTCTTCTCTTCTTCTTCTTCTTCTTCTTCTTCTTCTCTCATTCTTCTTCTTCTTCTTCTTTCTTTCTCTCTTCTTCTTCTTCGTCTTCTCTTCTCTTCTCTTCTTCTTCTTCGTCTTCTTTTCTTCTCTTCATCTTCTTCTCTCTTCTGCTTCTTCTTCTTCTTCTTCTTCTTCTTCTTCTCTTCTTCTTCTCTTCTTCTCGTCTTCTTACTTCTCTCTCTTCTTCTTCTTCTTCTTCTTCTTCTCTTCTTCTCTTCTTCTCTTCCTTCTTCTCTTCTTCTTCTTCTTCTTCTTCTTCTTCTTCTTCTCTTCTTCTTCTTCTTCTTCTTCTTCTTCTTCTTCTTGCTTCTCTTCTTCTTATTATTATTATTTTATTAATTATTATTATTATATTATTCCTCCATTTTGCGCGGCCAGGCTGCGGCGCGAATGTCCGGCCGAGTTCGTGAACATGTCGACGGGCGCGCTTGCTGGACGCGCGGCGCCCCGGGGGGGGGGCCTGGCCGCTGAGCGCCATCCCGCTGCCGCACGACCGCTGGCTCCAGTACAACTGGCTGCGGCCCAGAAACTGACGGCGCCCGAGCAGTGGCTCGTGCCGTACCGCCGCCGGGCCTGGCCGATTTGGATCATTTCAACTCGCGCCGCCTCACGCGCGCCGACCTACGCTGCAGGCGCGCGGGACCCGGTGAGCGCCCCCGCCGCCGACCTCAGGTCTCGCATACCCGGTCGTAGTGCCGAGAGTCCCCATTGGTTCAGAATTTCGCGAGTGGTGACCTCGCTGCAGACTTGCGTACCCGCTAAGCCATGTCTGTCCTCCTGTGATGACTCATCGTCAAGGCACAGATAGTTCCTTATCTTAAAAGAAATGAAAATCTTCTCAACAAGAATTACCAATTTTAGGAAGACTTTCGTCTTACATTTAACAACTTCCATCCAACTATTAAGCAAAGAGTTAACGTTGCTAATGCATGTTAATCGTGTATAATGTTACATAAAACTCACTGTGTGTTGTACTGAAGATACCCTCAATCTATCCACGACCTCGCTTCTTTATCCAAGTCTTATAAGAATGAAGGTGAAAAATATGACATAATAACCCGTTGCGTACCACAGCACGCTTTAACTGCCCACACTGCGGATGATAGGTAGAGTTAAACTCCTCGTGTCTGAGTGTCTCAATACCACGTTTTGAGTCCGAGTTGGCGCAATGGGAAAAGGATGGAACTTCGGTGGATCCCCCAGTTTGTTACGGTTTCCCAAGGTAGTGACACCATTGGAGGCACGCGTTCCTGCCAAACGATCCTCTCGGCGTGAGAGTAAGCTTTAGTGTTTCCGGGAGCGGCGCGACTACCTTGGCAACTGTGGGGTGCTTACTGGAGGGAGGCGCTGTATCTTTTCACGCTGGACGTGGGATCCCCAGCTCAACAAGTCGTCTTGGGGGATTTTGCCTTTCCAAAATATCTCCTTATGGGCACCAGTGGATGAGGAATTAGAAAACACAGGGATAGAAAATAGACAAGTAGGTAAAAAAATCAATGGTGGCATGCAGAAACAAGTGAGGGAAAATTGACAAATCAAGTAAGTACACACGAAAAATAATCAAGTGAGCGAGAAAAATCAAGGTGAGGAATCATAATTCAGAGTGAGGGATACATAAATCAAGTTGAGTGATAATGAAAAATCAAGTGAGGATGAAAAATCAAGGTGAGGATGAAAAATCAAGTAGGGAATGAAAAATCAAGTGACGGGAATTGAAAAATCAAATGAGGGAGATGAAAAATCAAGTGAGATGAAAAAATCATAGGAATGAGAATGACGATAAAATCAACGTGAGCGGAAGAAAAAATCAAATGTTAGGGAACTGAAATCAAGTGAGCGAATGAAAATAACGTGAACGCGATGAAATATGAGACGAAATCAAGTGAGGAATGAAACAGTGCAGGAGAATAAAATCAAGTGAGGGAATGAAAAATCAAGAGAAGATGAAATCAATCGGTGAGCCAAATGAAAAATCAGTGAGACATGAAAAATCAAGATGGAGAATGAAAAAATCAAGTGAGAATGAAAAATCAAGTGAGGAATGAAAAATCAATGAGGGAATGCAAAAATCAAGTGAGGAAATGAAAAATCAATTGAGGGAATGAAAATCAAATAGGAATAAAAAATCAAGTGAGAATTAAAAATCAATGAGGGAATGAAAAATCAAGTGAGGAATGAAAATCAGAGTGAGGCGAATAAAAACAAGGAGGAATGAAAAATCAAGTGATGGAATGAAAAATCAATGAGCGAATGAAAATCAAGTAAGAATAAAAAATAATATGACAATAAGAAATTAAGAGAGTGAATGAGAAAATTAAGTGGAGAAATTGAAATTAAGCAAGAATGAAGAAATTAAGTGAGAGAACGAGAAATCAATGAGGAGAACGAGAAATCAAGTACGGAATGAGAAACCGATTGAGCAATGGGAAACAGGGTAATTTCTATGGCCATTAATCCTAAGAGTGCAGTGCATGTTAGAAATGAGAGGTAGATCTGTTTTTCTCCTTCTAGATGATCAGATCTGGCGCCGGCATACACGTCAAATTGCAATTTTTTACCTTTCGCCAGGGTTTGCCCCAAACAGGTCGCCGGCCCACTTAGGACAAGCTCTAAGCTTCCGACAGGTCGCTCAACATCGGTAATAGTATAGTACATGTGTCTGCCTACGTGTAAGGGTACACAAAGGAACGAGAATAAAATATTAAAAAATTGCTCGCGGTTTGTTCGAAAGACACTATTCCACAATTGTTCAATATCAGAGCTAGTAGATTCTAGTTGGTTGATTGGAAAGATATCTACTCACGTTCTAATGTTTATAAGCTGCGAATTTAAGCAGGTTAAGTTCGCCCGCGAACTGACGTCAATGCAAATACCAGAACTCGACCATGGATTCTGAGGGCGGGGGTGAGAAAGTAATCAAAATACCTACGACTTCAATCCTGGGGCCACAAACATGTTGGTTCCGGTACGTGGAGTGTAAGGTGTCGAATGGTAGAATGGTGCAACCCTTCCGACACACCACATACACAATGACCCGTAGCGCACGGGACAAGACGCTGAATGTTCATCTTTTAATACTGCTCTTCCGATCCAGATAGATTCTAAGAATGACCAAACGATATAGCTACTAATATAATAATAAATAATCATCTTGATACAGTTTTAATCAATGTTATCTATTAGTACAGAATACACCTTATCTAGTGACACACGGTTAAAGCGACCGGGAGGCATGTAGGAATGTAGAAATTGCAAGAATAAGGCCGCAGTCACCATCGTCATTTGTCGCAATGTGAAGGCGCTAGTGCCAACCTGTATTTCTTTGAGAAGTGATTTTTGGTCTGCTTCGCTCGCCATTGTATCCCAATAACAACTGAAAAACTATTCTTACCTGTTTATGGAATCATTATTTACTTGTTAGCCATAAGGAAATAAAAAGTTTTGGAAAGAAATCAATGTGAACAACTTATTTTAAAATTTATCGGAGAACACGTTCCTTGTTGTGTACAATACAAGTAGGGCAAATTAATACAAGTAGGATAACAGCGACATAATCGTTCCCCATGATATCGGTTACCACTCCAATATATGAGTGTGACACTCCTTGATATCGGTTACCAATCCACTCTTTGTGGTAGCCTTATATTCCGGTGTAGTTGTGCAGGCGGGGAGCAGAGCATTTGAACTCCCATCAAAATCGGAGGCAAAGCTGGAGGGTGATATTATAGTAGGTGCTATTGTTGCCGGGTACAGCTGCATAAAAATTGTGGTAAATTGTGAGAAATGCTAAAAGTGTCTTCTAAGTGTTCAATTAAACCGTTGAAGAAAGCGCGAGAGATGCAAACATTAGAGCTATAATTCTTAACATTCGGGACCGCGAACTCATGCTCGTTTTAAGGGTCGTGATCAGCAGTTCGTTTCCTGTAAGACGGTGTTACAGGAGAGCGCGCCACTGTAATGGTGTCCGCCACGTTATATGGGAGTCGAAAGGTCCTGGCGTAGAGCGCGCGCTCGTGGTGCGTAGGCGACTGGTCGCTGCCGTCGGGGCTGGTGGCGCGCTCCAAGGCCATTGCCAGGGCGTACACCCGCGCCCACAGCATCGCCCAGGACCCGCAGCTGCACGCCTCACTGGCCAAGCTGATGGGTGCGCCCGTCACCCCGTCGCGCCAGATGCTGGTGAGACCTTACCAGAGATTGGGAGGTTGTGGATCAAACACGTCCATTTCTAAGGCTATTAGTCCCGTCAGTTTACAGCATGTTTTTTATCGCTACAGGGGGGCAATTATTTTCCCACACCGACATACCATGCATCGCCGACCTACGTTGGCTTGTGGTGATTTTCTCCAACAGGTATCTTCCATCAGCGTAGCACTGCCCCAGCTCTAAACTCCTAACTGGTCTCTCAACGAGTTTGATAATGCAGTGGTTATGTAAGTAAGAGGTGAGGAAATCCAGAAAGATCTGGCGATAAAAATACACGAGGGACCGTGACGACATTGAGAGCGTGGACTTCTTCGACCAGAGTAACTTCTTGGCTGTCCGGGTGACGCCTTGTCATTGGCGCAGGTAGGAGCAGGCGCAGGCACAATAAATGTTTTAGCCGCCATTGTGCGAACTTCCTAAGGGAGAAATGGAGATGGACTGCGCATGAGTTAATATGGACATAAATTCTCCTGCCCTTCACTCATCAGCCGGTTGGCTACATGACCGGACAATGCGGAGAGAGCACTGGCCTATCAGGGAACGGCCCCCTTGGAAGATGTAGGACAAGGCGCTCTGCCCGTTGTCGGACGTCATGGAGCAGCGAGGACCGCGCCCTGACGCAACCGGTCGTAGTAGTAGACCTCGTGGAGACGTAGATCTTTGTCGGTATTGAGGTTTTAAGGATGTTTGATAATTTAAACTGCTTAATTTACCCTCAATAGTCTTCTCCGGCAGTTCTATACTTAGGACGCACCATCTCTCGGACGGCCAAGTAGTTACGAGACTGCATTGGTACGCTACTATGAAAGGTCATCCTCTGTTAGCATCTGTTTGCATGGCAGCTGCCCGCGCCGCTGCCCATCATGTCGCGCGAAGGCTGCAACGAGGCGGTGGCGGCGACGCCCGCGGGCGGCGTTCGCATCAGCCTGAGCGAGCACGGTGTGGTCTCGGCGACTGCAGCGGCAGCGGGCTTGGGAAGCATACGAAGCGCCGGGTTGGTGGCGGCGGCGGCGCTGGCGGCGGCGTCGGCTGGGCGGCTGCCGTCGCCATCGGCCTCGCCGCGCCGACAGCTGTCGTGGACGTCTAGCACGACGGAGGCTGTAGCGGCGGGGGTGGGGCAGGCGGCAAGGCGGCAGGGAGCACGGCGGGCCCAGGCGCGCCGCAGAGATGCTGACCGGCGCTCTGTCCGAGCGGAAGACAATAAGGGGTTCGCGTGACACGCCGCGCCGGAGCGCCCCTGTTTGAGGTATTGTGCCCATTTCAGGTCACACGCGCTTCCTGTGGTGGATTAAGATGATCAGTTGGCATCAATAAGGACTCGATAAAGTAGTCTTGGCTTGAATTAGATCAGAACAGAGAATAATACATTTTTTTCGACTGCATCAATTACTCGGTTCTTAGTACCGTAAGTGTAATGTATGTTATATCATAGATAGGAAGGTGTACCTCCTCTGCTGGAGCACGTCTAGTGCTTATCTATATGCCGACTTGTTTCAGCCACAATCTCGAATATAAGGTTTTTTCAATCGAACCTTCGATAACGGGAAAAATCCCTCCATCTCTCCAAATAAGTCGTTTACAATGTTTAACATAAAAGGAAGTGCTCGTCTAGATCCTTTGATCTCGGCACAAACCCTTCTTAGTTGTGAAAGAAAACAATAATTTCGCGTGCTTTGTGTAAAAGGAAGTGTTTGCTTGGAGCCTCCGGACCCGGCAACACCTCCATCTTGGTCGCGCTAAAAAAATATTTCAGTTGCCTAACATGAAATGAAGTGATTGCCTAGTTTTCACGTGTTTAACGTGAAAGGACGTGTTAGCGGAAACCTCTCAATCTTGGACGTGCAAATAAATCATTTTCCATGCTTCACGTGAAAGGAAGGTTTTGCCTAGAACGGGTCGTACAAAAATAAATCCTTTCACATGCTTAACGTGTAAGTAAAGGTTTGCCAAGACCTCTTCATCTTGGTCACGCAAAAAATAATTCACGTGGATCACGTGAAACGCAATGTTTGCCTAGAGTCATCCATCTTTTTTTAAAATTTATTTCAGCACATCAACTACGAGGTTATTAGCATATCCGTATTTGTCGTGCGTAAATAAACATTTCACGTGCTTAATGTGAAAGAAAATGTTTCATTAGACCCTTCAATCTCAGCAAAAATCTCTCCATCTTAGCCGCAAAAAGAATAATTTTAAATGGTTAACGTGAAAGGCAGGGTTTTTCTAGACCCATCCATCTTTCATTATTTTTTAAAATTTTAAGTCACATCAACTACGAGGTCATTAGCTTATCGATCTTTGTCGTGTAAAAAATAATTTCGTGTGCTTCATAAGAAAGGAAGAATTTGCTTTTACCCTTCAATCTCGGCAAAAAAGCTCTCCATCTTGGTCGCAAAAATGAATCATTTTAAATTGTTATCATGAGAGGAAGTGTTTTTCGAGACCTCTCAATCCTCGCCGTGGAAAAAATCATTTCTTGTGCTTCATCTTAAAGACAGTGTTTGCCTAGACCTATTTTTTTTATTCTTATTTTCGGTCACATCAATTAAGAGGTCATCTTTGACGTGCAAAACCAAAATCATTTCGCGTTCTTGACGTGAAAGGCGTCGGCGTGCGCAGGCGTGGCGGCGCGAGACGGAGCGGTGGGAGGCGGAGCGCGCGCTGGCGGAGGAGGAGCGCGAGGAGGCAGAGAGGGCGTGGCAAGGGCGGTGCGACCGCGAGCTGCAGTTCAAGCTGGACATCGACGTGGGCCTCTCACGCATAAAGGTTGGCGCTCTCCGTTCTACGTGACACGCTTCAATTCAATACAACGATGCCTCACGTTACGTGGCGAGTCTCAGGCCATCAGCTCTGCTTTTCCATCTGATCACGAGAATTTCTCGATGATCCTTTCACCATCAAGCGAAGACAGAAGGAATCACTCGCGCGACGAAGCAGATGATTTGAATTTAGCTCAGAGGTTTATTTTAGGCTTGATGGTATTTTACATGCAGTAAATCTACAACATGGGACAGACAGCTTTACTTCTCATCCGAAGGAAGGCGCACGAAGGAAGTTTTCGCTCTTAAAATCCACAGCTTCCAGCGGTTTTGAACTCATAAATTCGAATAAATTCTCGTTACACTAACTGTTGTACCACCAAAGCCGCATGGTTATCAAAATACATCGTTAACGGTGCAGGGCTCTGCCTATTGAAATCATAATTTATCCAGAATCAACTGATGCTACGCCCTAATTAGAATCTGGTAGATGTTTTGTTTTAGTGATGATGTAGTGTATATCCATGTATGGGGCTGTCAGTGTTGATATAAAAGTATGCTGTGACAATCTTAAGTAGATTAATAGATTGACAAATTTGTCAAATATTATCTTTTCTCCATGCGTTTTGCAATCTATTAATCCGTTAATTAATCTCAAGAAGATTCCGTGTCCCTGTTAGAGTGTATTTTTTTATTGAGTGTCGCGTAAGTATATAATTAACAACAAAAGTACGTTCGTGAAAATATGAAATGTTTGAAATTACTTTCTGAAGTCTCAAGAAAGATCACTAGATCTCAAGAAACAATAATCATTTTATTGAATTGAAGGCCTGTTTCTGGAGGAGAAAGGCGACCAGTCCTTTGAATTCGACGCCCTAAACCGTACTGAAAGCAGTCTAGCTTTTCATTGCTTGGCACCGCAGTGCAAATCCTTGTTGTCTTTTTGAAATTCTAAATTTTTTCGATGTTCTCCCATTTCTGTTGTACCTCATTTTAACATCGCTTCGACATTCACATCATCATTGCATTCTAACCAACAATTCACTCACCAAAGCTTCTTACTACCTACTTAAGCTACTTTAAGTCCAGTAGTAGAATCATAATAAAGTTATTGTTCTCTTCTACCTCATGAAAGGAAGTAATTTTAACTCGCTTTCAATGAGTTTGTTTTTCGTAAAAACCTGTGTGTATGAGTAATTTATTATCAAGGCAGCGGTCTTTATACCTAAAGTAAGTAAACTAATAGTAATTAAATTGATGCACTTAACATTACTACACTGTTGGAATTGACAGCTTCTGAGCACATGGCGGCTGTTGCCAAACGTTCAAGCGCACGATGTCTACTGCCTTCGCTTGAGCTTTTCACGGCTCTGCAACAACGCCGTGACACTGCGACCTTATTCATTATAAATAACCTTTCTCTAATTTACATATTGCACCGTGTCTGAATACATACAAGAGAAAGGGATTCGCAGAAAAAAACACGCCACGTTATGGTAGAAAATCGGAATACTTACAGATGTTTTCAATGTTAACTCTCCGCTTTTCTTTTCAGATGAGGTACGAACAACACAACTATTCAAAGGAAAGATTTCACTTATGTCAGTATTACAATCAGTGTTTTCAACAGAACTACCTTCATATCACTACAATCCTGTATTGAAACTATAAAATCTTCAGTATTGTGTTCCATCGTACCCTCATTTATAGTAACTTTACTAATAGCCCTTTCTGTATGTTCAACAACTTTATTTCAGACAATGATTTCGAGGTAAACTGCAAACGTTAACTACAGAAGAGAGAGTCCAAGAATTCACTTGAACGAAAACAGTTCGGATCTTTTACTACTCCGAAAAAACCTTTGAAAAATAGTGTGCGTGACTTATCCTTACCAGTGTCACTGAACACATTACTGACGAGTATGCACTTAGCTCTCGCCAAGTTACGTGGTTGAATGAGTTTTCTTTTTGAAAAGATATGCTTCGTAGTAATTTCTATTTATCATTTACAATCTACCAGAGCTAATGTTTCGTTCGGATCCGAGACTGGGCGCGGCGCCCACGCTCGTAACCGAATCGTGTGTTTGGCCGTGCACATGGCAAATGTATACGATTCATCGGCAACGCGCGTCGGCGGACGCTGACTTACCTGACAGCCGATTGACTCAGTGCATGCCGTCGCCAAGGAAAGGTACAGAAACCGCCGAACTGTCAATAGCAAACTCTCATCTCCCGCAGTTTAAGACTAATACTTATCTTCCCATGAATTAAAGGAATACTCCTAGGCAAGCCACATGTGATTTAAACGTAATAAAAGTGTCTTTGCGTCGCGCAGATGTTTGTCGCGCGCGCTGACGCAAAGAGGGGCGTGCGCGTGGGCGTGCGCAGAACCTGGACGTGCGCGTGCGCGAGACGCGGCGCTGGGCGCAGCAGCTGAACCGGCTGGAGGAACGCACGCGCCGCCACCGCCGCTTGCTGCGCGAGTGGCAGGCGAGGAAGGCGCGCGCGGACGAGGAGTTGCGGGAGGAGCGCAAGCAGATGCTGCTCACCAACGAGCTGGTGAGCCACCCCTCCCCTTCCCTTCCTTCCACTCCACTCCCCACCCCTTGACTTCCAGAGGCAGTGCACGTCCAGCTATCGAGTGTACGAGTGCATTCACCGTGATTAACAACAACAATAACAATATAATAATAATAATAATAATAATAATAATAATAATAATAATAATAATAATAATAATAAATAAACAGACTGAAGTGGCAATGTGTAAAACTCTGACTTCGGAGTCGGGAGGCCCGGGTTCAATCCGCGAGCTGCCATCCTGACAGGGGTTTTCGTGGTTCCCTCGATCATACAGGCGAAAACTGGGATAGTTCTAAACTGCCACGATCACCCCTCACCATCATACAACCACCTTTTATTTATAATTAAAAGCTTAACAACCTTGTCTTACGAAAATATACAGCCAATAAGCTGATCCCCAAAATGACACATGTGAATCTCTCTCTAGGATATTTGACTGAGCCTTGAAAGAGAAGGTGAAGCGTGGTCAGAAACGGCCTATTCGGTAATAATAATAATAATAATAATAATAATAATAATAATAATAATAATAATAATAAAACTTAAATATAATGACTAATTTATATTGGATGTACAATGCTGTGGGTGTGGGAGAGTCGCTAACCTTGGTATTTAATCGTGATCTTACACTAAACTTGACATATATTTAGCGGCTGAGGACGGCTAGGATAGCTGTGAAGCAGTAACTCGTTTTAGAGTACAATGTATTTGATTGTCTTTGATGTTTGCAACGTGAACATTGAATACCACGAGAGGGTGGGCGTGTTGATGTCGGGGCAGCGGCGTGCGACACCCGACGCTCCTAGGCGCCGCCGCCTCTAAGCGGCCGAGTGAGGCACTCGCGCTGCAGCGAGACCCAGCAAGTGACGTGCGACGACAGCGCGTAGCGTGCGCCGGCGGACTGGACGGCGGCGTCGACCGCCCGGCGCTGGTAGCATGGCGCTCGGTGCAGCGGAAGTCGAGGCGTGGACGGACAACGTGGGCGCCGCGCTGCGCGCCCCCGCCCTCGCCGCCTACTGGACGTGCACGGCCTGAGAGAGCGCGAGTGCGCGGCGCTCGGGAGGCGCCTGGTGCGCGGTGCCCGACGCCCACCGCCGCGCGCGCGCGCACGCCCGCGCCTGTTCGCCCTTCGACCGCCCGCCCGCGCCGCAGCCGCCGCGCCGCAGCCCCAGCCCAGGACGAGGTGCGGCGTCGCCGCCGCTGGAGGGAGACCGCGGACGCTAGGACGCGGCGAGTGCTGCCAGCGCCCGCTGTGCCTAGAGGTGAAGTTATGCTTCTCGTCTTACTTGTATATTCTGCTTCATCCCTCCCAATTATAATCGCCTTATATCCGACTCACCATCATATTTTTATCGTCCTTGTGCTTCTTCTTTCTTTCCTTCTTCTTCTCCTTTTTCTTCTTCCTTCGCTCCTACTCCACTTTTTCCTCTTCTACTTACAATTATCTTTTCCTTTTCCCCTCCACCTTCTTCCACTCTTCCTTCTTCTTCTTCTTCTTCTTCTTCTTCTTATCTTCTCGTCATCCTCTTTCTTCTTCTCTTTCTGGTTGAACTTCCTCTTCCTCTGCTTTTACTCATCTTTCTTCTTCTTCTTCCTCCTAATCTTCATCTTCTTTCTATCCTCATACCTTCCTCTCTTTCTTTTCTTTTCGTTCTATCTTCATTCTTTTTACCCCCTTTTCCCCTCTTCTTTCTTTTCATTCACTTACTTCCCCTCCTCCTATACTTTCTCCTTCTTCTCCTTTACCTTTTTCTTCTGGTTTTTGTTTGTTTCCTCTATTCCTCTTCCTTCCTCCTTTTTTTGTGTTCCTCTTCCAACTTGGTTTTCTCCTTGTGATTTAAAGTACGTTTGGTGCCCTTTACGTTATATCTCTTCCCCGCTGTATTCTGTCCATTTTTTATGCTTTTCAGTTCCCTAAACATTGTCAGCTTTCCTCTGAACTTGCGTGTTTCCTTGTCATACAGCGTATACTGTAATGTTTTTCAGAGTAACATGGTCGCCAAGAATCCCTATAATAGGCGAAATCGGTAGGCCTGACTGTGCAGTGTTTCTGCGGTGTAATATTTGGTTCGTTGGATTCATGCGACTCAGGTCTCAAACGTGTAAGCGGAAAATAATTAGTTTTTCTGTATGAAAATTTCGATGTCTTGATCAGGACGAAGAGTGACGAGTATGATCAAACTTCATAAGTCATCGTCGTAGGTCATAAGCCGTGTTCCTTTTTGCAGTGAAGTTAGGTGTAATTGCTGAGTAATGCGCTTCCAAGAAGGTAGAAACTGTTTAAAAGTTCGGCACCATTTTCTATTTGCTTGGCCGGGCTTCAAAGAGAACGAAGGGTATGTGCAACCCAGCGCTTCCAAAAAGCATTTTTCCAAATTTAAACTTATCACAGTGAGCATAACAATCATATTCACGCTATAATGAATTCAGAAACCAGCACTGTCTGATATTTTCAAATTTTCGTTTGCGATGTCAATTAAATTTTTGGACAACAAATAAATGTTAAAACAAATACTAATTGTTTAATTTATATTAGCATGATTTTTCTTCTTACTCAAGCTGCGTTGCATACGAATTGCATAAACCCTCTAATAAGATGGCATTAAAAATAACAATTTACCTATTGAACTTTCTCGCTAAAGAGAAAGTTTAAAAAAATGGTTGTATCGTTTTTGATTAATTTTTTTGTTAGATAGTGTAAAGGAATTTTAAGAGAACAGTGCAGATCCCATGTTCGTTGAAAAACATTTTTTTGCCTTCCTACAACTACAATTATGAATATGGAGATTTTTTCCTTTATGAAAATTGTTTCCTTAATATACTCGTATATACATGCCATTTTAAGACAGATCTTGCATCACCAGGCAATGCAAGACCTGGCAAGACCACTCAACAATTAAGTTGTGTATCACAATTTCACACACCTATACCTGACCTACTACTTCATTCGCATTACAGTGAATGTGATCAACCTCCCTAGGGCAGAACCTGATGTCGCTGGGCGCTCAGTTGCAGCCAAGAGTCCGCACCGCAAGTCGGGCGAGAGGCGCAGGTCGTCGCAGAAGTGGAAGCAGAAGAAGGCGCAGGAGGGGGCGGGGCAGCAGGAGGAGGATGACGACAGCTACGACACGGACGAGGCGGAGCGCCTGACGCTGGACTGGCTGCAGCGGAGCAAGCCCGACCTCCCGCACTCAATTGCTCCGCGCTGGCCCTGCCTCGCCATCGGCGCCGGTACGTAGCTTCAAAAGGGCTAGAATTTTAATTATCTAATAGTGGTGTAAATGGATCTAATGATTGAGCGGTGACAAATATTTCAGGGTCAAAGTCCCTCGGACATTTTGTCGCAGCTCTATCATTATAACCAGTTAACGCCTGTAGTACATGCAATATTTTTTTGCCTAACTTTAACAATTCAGGTTTACTTATTTACGAATTAAGTAGATGTTAACTTGACTCGTTTTCTCTTGTTCCCTCCCGTAACTCCCTTTCATAATTCCCCATCATAATTCCGTCTCACAATCTCCTCTCATAATTTCTTCTATAAGAGAACATTTAGCATCAATCAACTGTTTTCATATATTCTTCGTAACCACCCACGATTCTCTCGATTTAGGTAAGTCATGCGTTGAATATCAAGCTATGTGTCGAAGGAACAAGCAATAACGTATCAGTAAAAAATAAAATATATAACTATATAATATATATTATATAACTATGTAATAACTATTTAAAATGCCTTAAACACATAGATGTATAGCAATTAAAAACAACTCTAATAATGACCTAGAAAGTTCAAGCTGTTCATTGTCGACATACTAAGTCGTTGAACTGTGCTGTTGCAGTCACAGCAATCTTTTCTAAGACTCGCGGCGTAAGCGTCTTGCCGTATTTCGTTCAACACGACTTTCATACCCTGAACATTGATTGCCCTTAGAGTTACTGACCTCCACGCTTACAGTTCCCTTACGCCATCCTCAGCAGCTATCCGAACTCCTCATGGTTACGCATTAATGGTTACTGTGCTGACTGTGAAGAATTTATATTTAGAAACGTATTTCTATTTCTTCTGAGCATTTCAATTTACGATAAAATGAATGATGACCATTCTACAGATCAATGGAATCAAGAGTGTGAATTATAAAAATCGAGTTTTCATTTTTGATATTTTTTTAAATTATTCAATAAGATAAAAGTGTTGTTAAATGCTCTGGTATTTTTTCCCTGTGTTTTTTCATCCAAATATCATATAAAAGTTAGTAAACTAAATTACGTTCACGTGAACTTTAATGATAACCAATGTAGTGTTTACTAGTGGTGGTACAGAATGGCACAGACTTTTTCCTATTAGTTTTCAATTTCCATTGGATTCAGCTAGCTATTCCGACTTGCCACATACTTTTGCCAGCTGTCATCTATCGAAACACAAAGTGCATATTTTTGACAATTTCTTAATTTTTCGGCTTTCTAATAGTATAATCAAATTATTACTTTAAAAATATTAGAGAATAGTAAAATCTTGCTACAAATGGCAATTTTCATTGAAAACCTTGGAGCAGATTTAAAGATAATGTCACTTAAGCGCCTCTGTAAATTCGAAATTTGAACCTCTTACCACAGAAAACTATTGAGTTTTCGAAAATCTTCATTTGACGTTAAATCAAGCACTTCCAGTCACAAAATACAATAGTGTTTAAAAATACCACGGAAATGTGCATATTTAAGGCATGGGAGATCTTTCAATAAAATTATATGTGTGTAATTTTGAAAAAATAAATGAATACAGCAAAATGATTCTATGACACATAAAACAGTGCAATTATACTATCTATTGGAAAAGTTTGAAGAAAAAATTTTGAGACGGTTTTCACAAAACGATGTTTGAGCGTTTTTGAATATGCGGTAATTTTAGTTCATTTTCACGGAAAACTGTTGTGTTGTCGGAAAACTTTATCTCACATTATTTAAAGCACATGTACTCATAAATATAATAATATAAAGAAATTGTAGCTAATATAAAGATTAACGACGTGAGAGGCGAGTCAAAAAAATTACATTTTTATAACCCTACCAAGTTTGTATTGTTTTTAAATTGCACATATGGTCGCAATATTGCGCGAAAACTACTTTTGAAAAAAATGTACCTGACCTTCATGAAAGAACTCACTATGGAGAACAAATTTTATTTGAGGGAAAATATCTTACTGATTTTATAGTTTTAGGAAGACCCCGAAAAAATTTCAACATTTGAAATTTTCGAAAATTCAGACTTAACCGTGAAAATCGGACATATGCCACCTTTATTAATGTATTTTACCCTATTCTTACAATATATTTAAATAAATATTGTTTTTGAGAAAATTTTGAAAATATCCCAGGGTCTTCATGTAAAGTACCTCCAAAAAATAATGAATTATTTTCAAAATCTCAGAGCTTTGACAGGCTAAATGAATAGGGGTTTCTTCAATTTGGAAAAACTTCTACGAATGGTTTAGGCGGTAGTGTTGTTATCATACTCCAGACGGACGGACAGACGTTTTGAAAAAAAATACTTTTTCGGTATCTGGGGACCACAAAACATGCATTTCCGTTGAAGCACGAAATCAATTTTCCGCAGTATTACATAACTTTACATATACTACCTATATAATTTCGTATATACGTACATATACAGGAATGTAAAAACACCTGTTTTTAAATACACCAATGGTTTTAAAGAAACGACTTAACTTCGATGTGCTGTTGAGTATATCACATTCCTAGTAAATATACATAGATGGTTCCTTAAGTATCTTACGATTACAAGATAACGTTCATCTATGGGGAAATATTCTAAGTAGTATCTTACAATTCACTCAGTTTTGTGGAGACAGGTACTTGAGTTGGGCGCAATGCGTGAAATTTCGTGGTTCCCTCTAAGGAGTTGGAACCTTTACACCACAATCCAGATTGGGCATCGTGGAACGTCTACCACGTATCAAAACTGAAGAAAACCTTCGCGCAAAAAGAGTTTCACACGAGAGTGAGGTGACAGAGGAAATTTTGGAACATTTAGCAAACACAATTTCAGGGTATTTTTTCAAACGACTAGACATGTTAATATGTAGATAGATAGTCAATATGTTTATTTTAATTTGCATCAATCACTTTTTTTCGGTTATCCTCCCTCCAGTTGCCCTGGAGAGGCGGGAGTTTATTTACAAAACGGGGTACATAATCGCTGCAGCCGTTAGGCTTTTGCAGCTGGGGAAGGGCTGTAACTTAAACATACTAACTTACAATATAGCTTACAAACTAATACAAGTGCCGCTTTGGGTCTATTTTAGTTTTTTTTGCAAATTTTTTGTTTATAAATATAGTTTTTAAATCACTTGTGTTATTTGCGACGTGTTAATATACAGATGTGAAGTGTGGGTTGAAGAGAAGGATGATTAAGTTGAAAAGATACGTAATTTTTTTTCCAAAATAGAAGTTGTTGAAGGCCAGAAACGTATGGCACCTACCTCGTACCGCGCGCGCCGGTCTTTTGAGAAGCCTTGCGCTGCGTTGGCGCAGGTGGCGGCGACGGCGCTGGCGGCGACCGTCCGAGTGCCAGCGCCAGCGCCAGCGCCTACGCCAGCGCGCGCCGTACGGGCGCCCGGAGCAGCAACGCGTCGACCGGGGGCCCCTTCCAGTCGCTGCCGCTCACGGCCACGCCCCTCACCGCGTCCTTCACCACGCCCTCCCTGTCGAGGGAGCGCCGCCGCAAGTGAGTGGGCGTACGCGGCCCGACATTGCCTCAAGTGTCTTTACCCAAAAAACAAAGAGAGAGTTTCGTATGCTGTAAATATTTGTATTAATTTGATTAAAACATCTCGTATTTCCTGCTAATTGGATTCAAATACATCGGGTGAACTAGTCCAGAGGCGGCAGCATAAATATTTTTTCTGAAGTGAGAACGAAATGTACTAGGGTTCGAGTCCTGATTTTGACATGGCCTGTGCTGTTTGCTCGAATTTAGCCGCTCCCTGAGGGGGAATTTTAGCGCTCAGCTGCTCTAACCGTCTAATAATTTTTCGTGGTTTCTCCGGTTCAGACCAGGCGAATGCCGGTGAAGTACCGTAACAGTCAGGCCGCTGGCTAACACGCGATCTTCCCTGTCTGATCTCTGTGTCATCTCTGACACAAACACTCAGTCACGTGCAGTACGCTATCTCACATGTCGGAGACAAAACAGGTACATTGTGCTTGCCGACATGTGCTGATGTGTAGGGTGGTGCTATTCCAGTGGAGGGGTGGCATCAATCGATCCAGGGATATTCCATTCACTACACTGACGGGATAATAGCGTTTGACTGTTGGTGACACTTGAAACGTCCATCAATGTCTTTAATTGAAATACAATGGCGAAACTTTTTTCTTTACACCCCTCAATTCACAGTTATCGGATCAGTTCATTACCGAGTCATGTAACTGGACAGATCTAAAGAATCCTTCAAGTAGGTTATATATAAACAAAATCAATGATTAAAAAAATTGTCTTTTCTGAATTAAAACCAAGATTCGGTTCAATAATATCTAATGATTTGAACCCAAATGCTATACAGTAGGTATACTTTAAACTCTCTTCAAACGCTTATTTGCAATGTTTTCAAAGCAAGAGTTTTTTAGGTAGATATATACTTCACCGCCGACTACTTTTAATTCCCTGTGGAACGTAGCGGATTACCGTTGTCTGTTATCTTCGCTCAGCAACGACATATTATAATAGACGACCATAAATTAAGAAGAAGAATGCTTTGCATGATCGTGGAGACAGTTTAAAAAGATTATCAGATCCATGGAAATTTGAATTTATGCAAAGATATGCATGTTACGCTAGGTGTGTTCGTAATAATAACATAAAAGTGGTTAAGAATGTATGTAACTAGTGAATTGAACATAAGTCTTTAAAATAAATGTTTATTTTTACTTTCTCGCCGTAAGTAAGAAGAAAATGTTATATAATCGTGCGCTAGAAAACGCCGAAATTTCGTAAGAAAAACCGTATTTCTGCGTTCTGGTAACGAAAAGGTGGATAAGTCCTGTTGCAAAATTTAGAAAATTTCCTCTAACTCGTGGTGTATCCAGAATCCATGTTTTATTGTGTCTTTATAACTAAAAAACGTGTGACGGCAAAACACCAGTCTATCCGTCGTCAACGCTAGGGGCTACACCTTGTTCAGTTTGTTTTGAAAATTAATATTCTGAATTGATTCATCTGAACGGACTGGAGGTTTTGGGAGTTTCTAACGAACATTTTGATGGTTGAAGGTGTTTTTACATGAATCGGGCATTTAACTTGTTATGCCTTCACCCTAGTTGACGGCATGCCGCGCGTCTGTGGCGTAGTGGTAAGAGTGTTGGCACGTTAACTCTGAGTATTTGAGTTTGAGTCTCGGAGTAGAAAAATAATTTGCTGCTTGAAAACCCTTTTGCTGGTTTATGTAGTGTAATATTGCGGAGCATTTAGAAACAATGCGAGAAAGTATGTGCTTTGGCAGCATCACTAGTTTTGTTATCGAGAAAGACCTTTATTTTCGCATAGAAGAACTCATCGACAAGAAGTCGATTAACAAGTTTTTGTGACGCTCTGACGAGAGAGACGTGCACCTGACGTCTTCGGGAGCGGTGAGGTCCATCGAGGAGATTGGCAGTGGTCGTGGGACTTTGATAAGTTTTATTTCTCCTATACGTGGACCAGTAGCCAGTAGAGTAATTTATCGCAAAACGTTTTGAGTGAAGTGACACAACGAGAAAAGATTTCGAGTATTTTAAATACGTACTATATAACTAAAGTGTACTGAATGTTAAACTTATAGATATTTATTGTTTCTGCAACAGTATTTTTGCAACCTTGTGGCATGATTTTAAAATTTACAAATATTACAATTAAGAATATTAATATATTAAAACTTTAAATTATTTTAAAATAATAAAAATATTGTAAAGTAATAAAATAAATAATAACAACAAAATAAATAATAAAAATTTAAAAAAATAATTGTAATTGTTTATTGCTATACCTTTACAGATATTTTAAAGTATCAAACACGTGAATTTCTAAATACACTTCACTCCATAACTTGACGCAAGACTTCCATACAAACACGACACTATAAGTATTTTAGCTTATAACTGACAGAAATAGACCATTATGTTCATGTTAGGTAACTATTCACGTGCACATTAACACGAGTGTATAATTACCAACAAGCACAAAATCGTCTTTCAACGACGTGTAATATACAATATTTTATCTTATTCCATTTATTTTGCAATATTTAGAGCTTATTCTCTTCTACAAGTAGGCGTAGATGCATTTTATTATGTTGTTTTTGGCGATACATTAGAAGCCTTGGTGAGTATACTTGAGTTACCACTTGCTGTCTGTTGCGACAAAATAGAAGACAGGGGAAGCGAGGATCATGGGGTAGTGGGAGTTAGCAGTAAGTTCTCGATAAATATTGCAAACAAAACATATTGAAAGGCAGAAAGATGTACTTCAACCTACCATTAGCTACGATTACGATAGCCTTTTGATCGCTGCAGCCAAAGAAAGCTCATGTTATCATTATCGCCTTCGTACCACGAAAATGAGTGGTTGGTGTTAGAAAGGACTCGCGTGAACTTGGAGATTTCTGGAAGAACTAACATTTATTGAAAGAATGTGGGAAAATTGAAAGAATGGAAGATGTCCAGCAAATTATGTGATACTAATTGCGAGTAATTTTAAAACATTATATACAGGTCCACAGCACTGCTCATGTTCACGGTGTCCTTTTGAGCACGCTACAGACGAGATACAAACCTCTAATACGAGCATATACTACTAATGTGTTCACTTTGCTTCATATTGCGTGAGTGACTTCCATTACCCTCACCGTGACTTTCATTACCTGCATGTGAGGGAAATGGGGGTCAAATAGAATTTATTGAAAATACGATATTTGAGAGGGTTTGAATGCATTTTTGATTAATTTTTGTGATGAAAACACCAGCGTAATAACGAATGTGAGATATAACAGCACATACTTGTTTATAAGAGCACTTAGTACTGATTTACACTGACAAAATAAAAGTGATCATCATTACCCCGCATCCACTATTCCTGAAAATATTAAAAGTGAAGCTCCAAACGCTGTGGAAGATTAACTAGCCAGTAAACTTATAATATCGTAAAAATACGGAATTGTCAAGGAAATTGTCAAGGAAAGGAACAATTAAGGACGAATGCAAGTAAGTTATATTGGGTTATTTTGCAGCGAAAGTAAGTACTAATACGTAGAAATGTATACGTAAATGTGAATTTTAGTTTGCTGTTTGATGAGTATTATGAATAAGTGTGTTGTTCATTAATAAATTAATAAGTTAATTGTGTTTCTAGTGTATTTCTTTATTTTTCAATAAAACAATTTTTGTGTGCATCAAATTGTTCAGTTTTGCCTGCAGTAGTTTTGCTGTTGTATGTCGTAACAATTGATAGCTACTTTATTACAGAGCTCTAATACAGAGTCATTTGACCGATTTCGGAAACGTAAGTAAACAGCGTACAAATGCGGTCAAATAAGATAAAATTCATTACATTATGTTGAAGCTGCGAAATATTCCTTATATGATTGGGAGAACATTTGCAGAAACTGTGACGAAACGTTCTGTGCTTTGCCTTTTTGTGTTCTTGTTAGACGAGAAGGTTCTGAAAGGACGATACATAATGGCAATAACACCTTGCCGTAAGAGTAATTAAGTATTGAATAGATTGTCATGGTTACCTATGTTTGGACAAACATAACGTTTTCCTTAATTATTCACGCTTTGTGCTTGCGTACGCTGTTTTGCCGCGATTCGAAGCGCAGGTGCACAGAGACTTCATGATAATGCTTGCTGCCAAAGCAACTTTCAATGCGTCCAATACGCGTAGTATTTAGCTTCTCTAGACTATTGCTACAAAACTGCTCACGGTTCCAGATTCTCAAACAATACAATCTCGTCACGTCTTATATGGCAAAAATTGGATCTCGGGAAATTTTTACAATGTTCAGAGCTTCATTGCTGGTAGGTCAGGAGGTGGTGCGATCTACTGGTCACTTTTGGAAGCAGATTGAGGGTTTATTTCAAAGAGATTCATACAAAATGAATTTTTTGTTACTTGTGAGAAAATTCGCGGGTTCATCAATTCACACTACAAATCTGATGTCAGTGCTTTAATGCAGATTCTGAACCATTTTATCATGACGAACGACATGAAATGCCTTGGGAAAACCTATTAATAATGCGTCTATCCTCCAACCATCATGTACTTCATCTAATACGTGTTGAAACAATGACACAGTCTCTCACCAGAAAAGGTGGTTCCTTTACTTTGTTTAGCCTGCCTGTGTTGCTGATTGAGTTGGATGGTTTTGATCTGGAAATATTTTTTCTGATTGAAGGTTACTATTATTGCTGAGAGAACACCCTACATTTATAAGCTGTGAAGCGAATGATGGATAAGTAATTAGTCATATTTTAAAGCAATTGATTGTGTTAAAAACATTTTTCAAAAATTGTGCAGGATCAATATAAAGAATTTAAAGTAATAATTCAAAAGAAAACTTTTGTAATCAGAAATATAATAAATTTTCATCTTGAATAAAGGAATAAAACGTCAAAATGCAGTGATTTCTATTACTGACGTAACCTCAAGGACATTTAATACACATTCAAAAACGTCAAAGAAGAAATATTCATAATTAAGAGTAATAACAACAGGGTCTGTTGTTTAGTCAAGTTGGGAAATTGTTCCGCCCCTCTTCAATTAGTTTATTGCGTAAAAGTATTGTAAAGAAAGCTGCCAAGTGTTGCGTATTGCATTTGATTTGAATATTTAGTTTTGTTCTTTATTCCTTTGTAAACTTTTCCGATATTTTATAGTTATTCCGCTCTGCGAAGCGGAGATGAATCCAACAAATCAGAAATAAAAATTTACAGAGTTTTAGATCTTTCAGAGTTTTGTTTAGTCAAACAGTTGGTAAAGGATAATACATCATTGCGATGAGGTCTTCTAAGACATTTATAAATTGGGCACTCACGTAAAATGTTTAATGTTTTCATCAGTATTCATATTATATAGCAAGCAGATTGAGTTTCAGGGTATTTTATGCCACATATTTCAACTATTGATGTGGATTTCTTTGTCCATCCTGACTTGAACGACTACTTCATTAATGGGAGTGAGGAGAGCCAAAGTTAGATTTTTTTCTGTTTCTGAAGATTGCTAATCCCTAATTTCTCGATATATTGTACTAAATGGTGAATTAAAGATTCTACATGCATCATGTATAAAGGTTTTACTTAGAATTGTTGCAACAATCGAGGGAATATTTTTTCTGATTACATTTGGACTTTGTTGCTGCGTGATTAAGTCATGAAAGTCCAAACCATTCATCAACCCGCCCGGAATGGTCACTCAGTTGTATTTACTAGAATTTGGATATGCATTTCTTGATTCTAAAAGTTTGTTGAAAATTGTACATGGGTTTCGACAAGGCGCCTAAAATAGAATTTTTGTCAAATAAGCCAGTGATATTTCATTTTTTTAAAAATTACAATACTAATCCTAGTTTAGACAGTTTGCTTTCTAATCATGCAACCAGGAGTTGTTCTTGATGCCCCCCAAAATGTTTGTAGATGATTGCTTATATCTGATTCAGTTGATCCTGAAAATCTTGAAATTCCATACCCTCATTGACCTTCTACCAGACATTTTGAAATAAGCGCGTTGAGGAAGTTATGCACGTAGTTCTCCCTAACGTCAATAGGTGCCAGCTGTATCCCCTCCAGTTAACACGAAGGTTCCAATGATGACTTGTGTATTTTATAAGTGACGCTTAAAAGCCAGATAAATACCAGCCGCAACTGAACCTATTACAACTCATAAGCGAAAATGTATTTTTAACCAATTTTGAAATTTTTATAAATATTAAGAAAACTAGTAAAACATTGCTTCAACTTTAATTATCTATATTAAAATTTGCATTAGACTGAATTTTATCTCTTAATACGTACAAATGAAGCAATTGAGAATAAATTTGAAATTATTATATAAAGCAGTGTGGTAAAGAACAATGATAGATGATTTCGTTGCAATAGACAAAATATATTTAAAATATATCAATTACAGTTTCAAATATAAAACGAATATCGTCATCAGCAACTGTTTCACTAATATACTATTATTGTTACAAACACTCTTGTTCGTCTGTACTATACTATTGGCCTATACTAGCTCAGCCAACATGGTTTACCTGAAGAAATGAATTCTTTAAATTTCCACAAAAAATTATTTCATTAAAATAGAAATCCGTAATATAAGTTCTTATTCTTCAGTTTCAGTAATAAACTATGCCACCATAATTCGATTAAGAAACTAATTCTTGAAATTCTTCCATTTTTCTGCCAGACACATTTAAAACAATGGCGTTGGGGTACGACTCCTACTCATAATTGTGCGGAACGCCACTAGATGGTAGCCGCATCACCTCCAGTTGACGGAAAATTGTCAGTGTGGAAGTGTAATACGTACAGTGAACATTTGTCTGTGTTGGTGCCGTGGATAATTTTAAATTTACTGTTATTCATGAAAAATAAGCGATAATTGTGTCCTGGATTAGTCAAGAGTCATTTCACTTGTGTAAGTAGTAAACATATTTTAATACATTAAAGAGTATTGTCAGGGAAATTGTAAGTATTATGTTTCTGGAAATCAAAAGTCGTTTTACATTGGTTTACCTTGAAATATGCTTTCTAAATTGGCAGATATCGATATAAGAATATTTCACGTAACGTAAAGGAAATAAAGTTTATAACATCTGTTAAGAACACATTAATATTGTGAAATTTCATCATAATTTAAATAAATCTTGAATTTGTATGGCCAGTATAATTTTTTTCAGTTTCCTTAATCTAACAAAAAATTGAAGCATATCAGTGCTCACAAACACTGTACCGTACAAAAATACTACCGTAGTATCACCTGTCAAAGCAAACTTTTACCGTAGCAACTGCATTAGAGTCAGCAGAGACAAGCTGAAAAAAATGTAGAGGCCGTGTACACTCATTTTCCAGAACACAAATGTATATACGGGTCAGAGAGGAGGTTCGTAAATTGGCAAAAATATTAATGTTTCGCTCAAAAAATCAGTTTATAAGAATACAAAGACAGAAAATACAGCTTCAATAAATAGAATGAAATGAATAAAATACAAATAAAACTTAAATTCTTAGGCAATTTTCATCAAATAAAAACATGTTTATTCGTAAAAAAGTATTGTGATGGTCGTTTGAGTACCCAGGGTGCATTATTTAAACGATAACTAAAACATTATTTGCCGTGGTTTGAGGCACTGATGTCCGATCTACAATTCACCCCAAGTGAATTGTAGATCAGACATGTCAAGGTCGCGGGCAAGGTACCCAGTTTTCTAATAGATCTTCTGACCTGCGACCAGAGCAAGTGGCACGAAGTTTAAAAATAAGTGTAAGTTCCTCCGGAGTGTGGTACATCACTCGATACTTGGCACACGATACTGTACGAGCAATATTTACAGTTTTGGGCCAAAATTTGCGTTATTTATTCCTGTTTTCCGTGATGAAGGAAAGACATTATTCATTAAAATGAAATACGTCAGTAATATTTGAACTTATCAATTGAGTTACAAATTAAATATTTTAAATCAAACTAATGTTAATTTTGCAATCGCATTTATTAAGATTACAATAATTGCATTAACTTCCTACGTTCGAGTTAGGAACGAATATTATTTTATTTAATTATGTTCTTCCGTAAGAGTGATATAAATCTAAGAGGAAGTTGCGTTAGAGGAGATGGACTAAATAGACGTGTTAATTTATTTCACATTGTTGAAACATACAACAATAACAGAATCATTTCATGAAACAGCACAAACCAGCAAAGGATTTGTCATTCCAACATATTCCTTCTCCTTTACAAAAACGATTATAAAAGGCCAAATTTAAAAAGAAAATAAGCATGATTTAAAGTAATAAGTAATGAGGTATATAAACATTCAAATCTAGAGTGTTTGCTACAGACTTCGGTTAAATTTGTATTTGATGCAGGGACCATTTGTCGTGATATTTCGAGCACGCTTTGTGCTTAACATTTCCGCTTCAGCTTGCGCTTGTATAGATCTCTCTGGATTTAGAAGAAAAATTAAAGTTGAGTCGGTGGTGCCTGTCCGAGCGCCATGCTGCATAGGCGGACAAGTAGTTTATGCTGGCGCATTTTGACATGCCTGTCGAAGGGGAAGTAAAGAATTCAATTTATATACTTTGATATACAGGATGAGTGACGTAAATGTAGCACCTCCTGCATTTTTTGAACGGTTGAAGTTATTGCAATGCATTTTTACGGAATGGGTCTAATAGATACACGTATTCATTTCTATATTATCACTTGCATTTTACGAAACATTCAATCCAATATTGTACGTATTGTCATAAGTCAGATAAGAAATGTTTGAGTAATATCGACTTTTTTGCGACTCGTGTTTAACGAATATTTGGAATATAATAAGCCGCCACACAAGATCTCGCCAGGCTCCTCTTAACACTCGTCTCTTGACCCCTGTTAGCACACGCGAAACGGGAGCTGATTGAAGCATTTGAAAATGCTAATCTTCACAAAACCTGCAATTATATTCCGGAAGATTGCTTTCCACCCTTCCGCATCATCAGATTTTTTGTCTTTCTTTGATTGAAGTAATTTAACGATTGAAAATAAGGATTTGACGTACTATGAATTAAAATAAAATTGTTTTTACTTCAACTCCATTTAATGGTGTTTCTCAGTATAGGATATTAATGGGATCTTCAAACAAAATTAAATAAGAATAAACGATCCAGACTTTACATTTGTAGCAAACAATTTCAAAGTTAAT
Source organism: Gryllus bimaculatus (assembly GCA_017312745.1). Classification (NCBI taxonomy): domain Eukaryota; kingdom Metazoa; phylum Arthropoda; class Insecta; order Orthoptera; family Gryllidae; genus Gryllus; species Gryllus bimaculatus. The sequence goes on from BOPP01000001.1 coordinate 9,683,785, forward strand.
TAACATTTTATTTAAAACTGGACAGAAAAACCTAGTAAAATAATAACAATAATTAATGACTAAAATAAAAATGTATATTTTCTAAACGATTGACAATACATATGCAATTTTTGCTCAACAATGCAAAACCATAGAGCAAGTAATATGCCAAAGATATGCTGTTTGCAATGCTTTTAGTTTTGAGAAATGTAATCATGTTTGATTTTTTTTAAATAGATCCGTCAATTTCTATTACTAGCAAAAGATTGGTCATTAAAAGAGGAATGCAATGATGTAACATAACATGCTATTACATTGATAGTATTTCGAGTATAATTTGATACTTTCTGACGTGTGATTGTAGAGTAATCGTGGAATATTTCGTGTCACCGACCTTGCAACTTTCGATTTTAGGGAAGGTGGCCTTCGTGGCCTCTCTCGGCAACAAAGCAGCCGCCGCCAAGGGCACTTTTTCCAAAAGCAACAGTTGCAAGGGCAACTAAAAGAAATTTGAACGTTAAATTTAAAATCGCATGTCAGAAAGTATAAATTTATACTCAAAATACTATCAAAACATTCAATTATGTTATATCATTGCATTTCTATTTTTATGACATTTCTATATGCTAGTGAGAAAGTTATACAATTCTATTTAAAAAATCAAAGGTAATTAAATTTATCAAAAACTAAACATATTGCAAAACCTCTACGGCATATTACTTGCCGTAAAGTTATAGGGGTTGCCCATTTTTTGCGGGACTCTCTGTATAAGTTTTGCTCCACTTGAAAATAAGCGTCAATTAACCCATTAACACCAAAATTAATTTTGTTCGCGCTCGCACATTGTTGCGAAAGACAGAACATTTATGTTGATCAACTATGTGTGTCATCAAACGAGGACGTGGAGCGTTAATGGGTTAAGTGCATTCAACATTATCCTTATCAGACATGCGTTCTATGCGTTTCACTTGTTGGAGGGAAATAGATCATCTGGCCGTCTCATGCTACCGCCTGGGCAGTGCGCTGGAACCTTTTGTTTTGTTGAACTGCTCTCACGGTTTCTGAGTGAGCGAGAGCGGCCGAATGCTTGAAATTTCTATAGACTAGTATATACATTTATATATTTATACTAAACAAGAAAAAAGAAAACATACGCAGATAAATATATTTATATTACGAGTAGAGTAAGAATCATCAATATTCTTTACAGTATTTTGAAATATCCACTCCAATAAGAATTAGTTATGAATTTTAAGTAATTCAATTGTGATGAATATTTATTTAATTTATGAACAATTATTACATAAAACTTTATATTAGGAATGTGGTTGAAAATGAAGGTTGTGCAGTAATTGGGAATAAAAATTGCTAATTGAGAAGAAAATCGAAAAGGTTTGTTTTAGGGAGGTGACTCTGATTCTTCACTAATTGTAAATTTAATTTGAGGCGCTATATTGTAATTAACTGCTCAGTGCCCATTGTCTACTGCCCAATGCCCGTCATAAAAAAGCGCACATCGACCACACCCAACCCACTGGCGACCCATCTACCATCTATCACGAAAAGGTCAGGAAGTAGGACGGTGAGGGCTTGCGGGATGCGGAGAGGCGGAAGCAAGAAAGAGGAGTTTGTAAAATGGGGAGTGGGAGGCAGAATCCGGAAGCAGAGATCGAAGTGTGAGTGCAGGTGTCGGATAACGGGAACATAAGAACGGGACAGGAGAGCTAGAAGCGGAAAGTAGGAAGTGGCGGACGGTATCCCGAGAGAGGGCGGGATGGTGGATTCGGGGAGGGGTGGGCGAAGAGCGGGAAGTGGGAAGTGAGGACATGGGAAGTGGGGATCTCGGAGTGGGGATCGGGAAGTGGGGATCGGAAAGTGGGGATCGAAAGTGGGGATCGGAAAGTGGGGATCGGAAAGTGGGGAATCGGAAGTGGGGAATTCGGAAAGTGGGGATCGGAAAGTGGGGATCGGCAAGTGGGATCGGAATGGGGATGGAAGTGGGGATCGGGGAAGTGGGGATCGGGGAAGTAGGGATCGGGAATGGAGAATCGGGAATGGGGATCGGGAAGTGGGGATCGGGAATGGGGATCGGGAAGTGGGGATCGGGAATGGGGATCGGGAATGGGAAGTGGGGATCGGGAGTGGGGATCGGGGAAGGTGACGGAAGTGATCGGAGTGGGGATCGGGAAGTTGGGGATCGGAAGTGGGGGACTCGGGAAGATGGGGATCGGGAGTGGAAGCGGGAAGGGAAGCGGAAAGCGAAATGGGAGCGGAAAGGCGGAATGTGGGAGCGAAGCAATGACGAACTGGAATGTGGGAGCGGAAAGGCGGAATGTGGGAGCGAAAGCGAGAATGTGGGAGTCGGAAAGCGATGTGGGGAAGCGGGAAGTGGGAACGGGAAGTGGGCGAAGCGGAACAGTGGGAAGGCGGGGGCGAAGCGGGAGGGGCCAAGACGAGAGCACGCGGTCGAGCCGGAAAGCGCGCGGGCGAACCGGGAAGAAGCACTCGGAACTTTAACCGAATCGCACGTGCGTCAGCTCTCATTAAGTTGCAACCTCGCGACCGAGGGCCAGCGCAGCGCCGCGCGGCTTTGGACCGACCTCGTCAAGAGCAGCCGCGCGTAACAATTTAGCGCCGTATTTTTCGGCGCCCTACACCCTCTCCCCTTCCGCCTTCCCCCCCTCCCCTCCTCCTCCTCCTCCTCCCTCTCCTTCGCCGCGGCGGACCCTGTTCCGGCCTGCGCTGCGTATTGGCCTGGCCCGGACCAGATCGGACCGGATCCGGCGCCGATTCCGCTACGGATCCCATGAGCCCTTCGCATGTCCTTCTGGCTTCGACATTGGTCAAGAAGTTGGTGTAGAAACCGTGGAAGTCGTATCGCAGCCGTCGGTTGAAAACTGAAGTATTTCCACGTTTAAAAATATGTAATTATTATAACAGTTTTTCCAGAATTTGGTTGTTGTTTATGAATTGAAAAATCTGAACGGCCAGTTTCATCTCGAAGCAAGGCAAAGTAAACCAGCGTTATGCCTCTGGCTCAGAAAGGAGTTTTCGTTATTTATACGTAGCAACATTTCATGGTTAATGTAGACTACCTCAAGCAATTGAACGCAAATCACATAACTACTATAAAGAGAGAAATGTGTGTACGGTCATAAGGGAGATGACAATACTAATAAATACGCATTCTAAAACACAAACGATAACACAGGAGGTTGTAGTCCGAATTACCGTTTCGGTTGGACTCCGCCCCGCGCTGCCTGCCTCTGAGACTCGCGCTTATTCTTCTGGCTTGGGCTACTCTTTTCCACAGCCTTTTGGTTCTTCTTCTTCTTCTTCTTCTTCTTCTTATTATTATTATTAGCTTTTGGGTCACTACGGACTACGCAACACATTCCTCTTTTCGTTGCTCAGTTTCTATAATGGAGAGATTAACTATGGAATTATGGATTTATAGGGTTAAGCCTTTCGGCATTCCTTGGTTAAGGCACGGCTGTTAACCTTGAATATCAATGAGAGAGGGATAGTAATATATTATTATTATTATTATTACTATTATTATTAATACTCTCATTATAATACTAATTATTATTATAAGGTGATGATGACGGGTGAAAGGATTAGGATGATGGTAGGAGGTGTTAGGTACGGTAGTGGGAGGGGTCCGTAGAATTTTTGGAACCATCCCACCATTAGCCTTGTGAACGAGGAAAACTACCAAAACCCCGGTCAGGATGGGCAGCCTGGAGATAGAACCCGGACCTCCCGATCGCGAATCCAGCGCGCTACGCACAGCGCCACTTCGCTCGGTCTTATTGTTTCATAACTGATCTTTCCTTGTGGTTTTGTCCTCTCCTTACCGGAGTACGCGTTTCGTCTCTTCAACTTCATCTTCTGTTTTAAATGAACGTCTACATAGTCGTCGGTGTGTTTCTCAGTATTTTCCTATCCACAGTTCTTATTTGTGTCAACGCGCGAATACCGCTTTACGATTGATCCCCCTTTTCTTTTCCCTCTTCTAATCTCCGCGTTATTTATAGTAGCTCCACTTACTTCTCTCTAAAAAAATTTTTTTTCAACCAATGTTCCCCTCACTCTTCTCTTTTAGTCTCAATTCACTCTTTTTTCAATATGTATTTTCTCTCAGCATTGTTAATGCTGTAAGTTTTTCCCTGTCCACCGTTTTGCACTTATTTCCGTTCCTAACGAATGGCAGATCTTATTCACACTCTAATACTCATTACAGCCTCTGAAATTGCCGAATTACTTGATAAATCAATGTTTTAATTTCGCTATTGTCACCGCAGCATTTTTCTCACTCGCAATACGTGATAACGTCACGAGATACCAGGGAATGCAGTGTACTAGATTTGCTTGAGACGTAAGGAAATGCAAATAGACTTTAGTGGATTGGTTGATACCGAATTGGTATAAAATGCGTTGGTATATGAATTTCCGTTCCGAGAAAATCTTAGACATGACGCTCACACGTTTGATTTGAGAGCTAACCGCTTACCGCTGTGAATTGCTGACCCCAGTTGAGTGGTGGTGGTGTAACGGGGGCTGACCGTGAGACCTCAGGAAGGCAGCGCAACGGCAGCTCGGTTCGAGAGGGGGGAGTTGCGAAGCGCTGGGGGCGTCGTGGAGGCAACACGGCAGGCGTGGGCGTTACACCAACGCACGCCTTGTTACTGGACTGCGCCAGAGCACATACCCCGCCCTCCTCTGACTCCTCATCCCCCTGCCCAGCCCTCCTGCCCAGCGCTCCTGCTCCCTACGTGCTCCCCTCTTGTCCTGAGTGCGCTCCAACTCGCGCGCATTTCTCTCCGTCCTCCTGTCAGCTCTTTGTCTTTCTCAGCCCCCTTTCCGCCTTATCATTCCAACCGCCTCCCCCATGACGTTTATTCTCCCCTTCAACCCATTCCCTCCACACCTACCCCACTCCTCAGCTGAAGTGGCTTAAAGGATGGAACGGAGGCAGCGCCGTGGGAGGGGTGGTGCGGGGAGTGATGCGGGGAGCGGTGCGTGGAGCGGTGCGTGGAGCGGTGCGTGGAGCGGTGCGTGGAGCGGTGCGGGGAGCGGTGTTGGAGCGGTGCGGAGCGGTGCGGAGAGGCGTGCTGGAGAGGCGTGCGGAAGAGCGGTGCGGGGAGCGGTGCGGGGAGTCGTGCGGGGAACGGTGCGGGAGGGCGGTGCGGGTGAGCGTTGTGGATGGAGCGGAGGGTGAGTGGTGCTGAGGGGCGGTGTGTGAGGGTACAATGAGCTGTCGAACGGGCGGTGTGGGGGGGGTGCGAGGGGCGCTAGGTTGTGGCAGCGTAGCGAGGGCATCTTGTGGCTCGAGGCAGGGAGACGGCAGGGCTGGAGGCGAGAGACCTCGTGAGGAGAGAGAGGTTGTAGGAGGATGAGGAGCCCGTGAGGGGTGGGCGAGATACCCGTCGTGGGGGTGGAAGCACTGGGAGCAGGAACACGGTCGCTGAGGCGCGGGGTGGCACGGGAGCTGGCGGGGGCGGAACGCGCGGGGGCGGAAGCAGCCCAGATTCGAAGGGGGGCGGGGCGGGACATCTAGGGGTTGAGATGTGCGTGGGCGACGGGTGATAGTCGGAGGGGAGGGGCTGGAACCTGTCATCCCGCGGAACACCACTATTCAATTAGTATGCGCTTCGGGTCGCTACAGCGAAATGCTGGAATCGCAAACTATGAGAGCGTTTTGGATGGCCGTATGTTTCTATTAAAAATCTGCGTTTCTGTCATCCATCAGAACCGTTCACGTCCATGTGTCACTGATAGATATTTTGTTGTTGATATTAGCTGACCTCGTGCATGCCGATTATTATTTGTTGGGTTAGTGATATATATCACTACGAACTGTTTGTGAACAAGAATGTGTCACTGGAAAAAAATCATTGGTTTGAGTTATGATTCACATATTGAAAAAATAATATTAGAGGATTTGCTATAACGCATTTTTTGCATAATTATATGGAAATATTTTAATTACTTTTTTCAGCGAATGAATGTGAATACGTAATTATAGCAACATAATATGTTATTCACCATTCCCCAGTGTTATGTAAATTGAAATACAGTTATGACACCGATCATTTTTCCGCTCAGAAGCCCTCTTCATACGTCTTCGCTCAGACTTTTTGCATTCAAACGAATTACACCCTTGCTGATAGATCTTGTAGACGTTATTTCAAATCAGTCATCCAAATGAGCATCTAATTTTGGAAGGGCTCCTTAAACACTTTGTTGAATGTCAGCTTCGGCGACAAAACGTTTGGCCACTAGTTGATCACTTTGTTGCCCATCTTAAGATTAACTTAAAGGCGGAGCTCATTGATTTATGAGGGAATTCCCTTTTGGAAATGAGGGTGTTTCGAATGAGTTACCGCGTGGAGCCCGGAAAACGCAGATTTCAAAGGGTCTGCAGTATGAGAGCGGGTAGGTCACGGGTGAATCTACCAGGGCCACTTCGTATGATACTCGATAGTTTCTTCAAACTTTTAATCCACTTCCTATCTTATCACAGTCTCCATTTTTGCTTTTATTTTCAAATATCTCGTTTCAACAGAGATAGGCCTGATTTACATGTCGGTTTTTACATTTGTATGCGACTGTTCGTTGCCACCATTTTCTTATCTCTGCCACCAGCTCACTTAATATCTTAGCAATAAAATCACTACCGCAGCACTGTCTTATTTATAACTATATTCATTATGAAACTGCTTCCACAACAACCACCACCACCAGCACTACCACTATGACAGGCTTTGATGACTCAGGGTATCAGTTGGTCACTGCAAGGCGTCTGACCGGGAGATGATAGGATTCGAGTTCCGACGGTAGTAGGATTGTCGACACTGTGTAGGTTGAATCCGCTGCCATTGTCAATGCCACCTACAACAATATGACAATTCCCCAGAAAGTGACAATCACCGACAATATGACCATAACTGACCAGATGCCTGCCACCAACTATTTTACCATCAACTAAATCATGATCATTACTATCATCACTTATATTCAATTTATTCTAACATCAGCAATTCACCAGAGCTGCTCAGTTTAAGTTCCCTGTACAGTAACATTCCTCTCACACCTATTTCTTACAAAGATGATCAACACCGCCATTACCAGAACACCTAAGCTGGCGAGTGCCATTGCATGGCAATGACATCGCCGTGCTCCCGTTGGCCCCGCCCCGCCCAGCCGCGTCGGCGTGGCGTCTCGCCCAGGGCGTGTGCGTGCAGTGAACCGTTGCGACACCGGTGGCCGGATCCGCATCGATGGCGGCGGCGGTCGCATGGAGCGCCCGCACGCGACGCCCAGCTGCCGCCAAGGCCTCCTGGAAGCCGCGCTCTTCTAGGCTGCGGCGCAGCGTTTAAGTGGGTGGAATCGGACGTACGCGCGCCATTTTGAGAGTGGAGTGCGATATCACGTACGTGTCAAATCGACGTACGTGTCAAAATGATAAGAAATTTCGTTTTCAATTTTTGTAGAACGCAAACAATAATATTAGTTTTGACTGTTGTTAAGTTTATTTCTTCCTTGTGTTAAACAAGTATTTAAGAAATATATTACATTATTGTTGGATTTTATAACAATTTTTGAAGTGAATGTGTATTTCTGTGTGTGTATTAGCGGAGGATTTACTTCAAAATACTGTTTGTTTTGTTATTTAATATTCGAGAATTCTGTCAAAATATGTTTATAAATTTTAATTAACTTTTCACAGAAATATTATATAGAAAAATAGTTATAAAAGTAATCATGAAAGTTGAATGACAAAGAATATAGAGGTTTACAAATGCTTGCGTATCTATTGTAAGGCAGTTGACGTTAAAAGAACTGTCTTTTAATAAAAAAGGCTCTATCAACGTGCCCAAACTTTAATTTAGTATTATGTAAAATGTAAAATGTAAAATGTTAATTATGTATTATGTTTAGTAGTCATATGTAAAATTATATTCTAAATGTTTTATGGAGTAAAGATGAAATCATCTTTCCGAGATATAGGAGAAAAAGACACAGAAAATAACACAACTAGAGAACAGACACGAGATACTTCAAAGAATGAAAAATCAAATGGGAAATAGCAAATAAATGCAAAAGAAAATTATTCCATAAATGTCTGTGAGAACAAAACAATCTTTTATGACAAATAAAACCGCTGTTTTATAACTCTTTTTTTTTAAAAAAAAGTCCTTTGCACCAGACAAACAATTTGATGCACAACGGTGTCGCCGACGTTCCTATATAACATGGCGTAAACATGCATTTCCTTCGTCTACCTTTCTTTTCATTGTTTGCGGTGGGAAACGAATGCAACATTAGCGAACGCTATTTTTGTGCGCGGGCTGTATTGTGTGGCCGGAACAGAGATAAAATGCGCCCGCTCCAACTGGCCCAGCTCCGCCCCAGGAGCCCCGAAGGAGGGAAGGGGATAGGGGCGAGGCCAGCAGCTTTAGTTTTCGTTCGCCACAGAGCCCTGGCCCCGACAACACCATTCGCCGGCATTGTACTTTCCGCCAACACGTGTATTAAAGCGACTCGAGGGTTTTTCAAAGTGGACGAACGCGAGAACAGTTTTTTTATTTGGCTTCGCGAGAGGGTGAAGCGATAGCCAAAAGCCGTCAAAACAGTCAGCGAGGCAGTTTTCTACTCAGGCGAAATGTCGGCTCCAATTTTAGCTGATTGTTTCTTCCTCTTCTTCAACTTTTTCTTTCTATGTTCTCTTACTCCTATTTCTTCTCCTGCTTTTTCGTATACTGTCGCATACGTAAAGTTGGTGGCCAATTAGAGAGAAAAGATATTGTTTTACTGTGAGATATAATGAAATCACGAGTGATGATTGTATACAACACAAGGTAATTTCTCTTCGATTCCAACGTCACAAATTTAAGGTGAAAATATACATTCATTAAGTGCAATAATTCATCTATTAAATATAAAAACTAAAAGGTAGATATATGGAAAAGCGTCTTGTTACCGTTGGCCAAGACCTCTAGTTCCAACTATTTACTTTATGGCTTTGAATTCGGCCATCATTTTTTTAAAACTTGGTTCTATTACAGTTTTATATTAGTAAAAATTAAGCTTTCGTATTTTTGATTGATTATTGTTTTTCTTGCACATAAAGTCAATGCAAATAATGTTACGGCTTTCTTCGAGAAACTTCTGTCAAAAAATTCCTATTATCCAACTTTAGATGTAGGTGTACAAATGCAGTCTTGTCTACATAGTTAGTGTCTTACATGAAGCCTGTAGTGCAGGCTACAAAAGATGAAAGAGCACTAAGTTTATTGTGTCTTTTCCATGCACTAGGCTAGGTGTAGTTTGGATTGTGACATGCATTGCACAATAACGGTACTTCCTTCGCATACAACGCATGGGTGATCTTGTAATGACGTCATACGACATGATACGAAATCTTGTCGAAGAGATGGTACTGATCCAAAATATTAGTGATATTAGTAATACATATATTTGCTAGTATCATTACATTTTACTTTCGGGAATGAGCTTCTACCATAGCAAACCGAGTTTGAAGACTTTATACGTCAAAACTATAAGTGTAATAGATAAAAATTTGTCGTATTATTTTCAATTTACTTGGTCGCGAAATCATGTACTTCTTAAAACTCTTCTAACAAACACAATGGTTTTACGAATAAATGTCATATTCATTTTATTTCAATAATGAAAAAATATAATTTATAAAATGTTGAATAAGCAGTCAAGTCCACTTCAAAACGCATATTCTTTGATTCAATGTTAATGTTTTGAACTTAATTTCTATTGTTGTTTCTCATAATCTCATGGCATCATACCGACGATTCAGAAGGCTTACTCCTACAATGTATTTGTCTTCTGAACTGACAAGATTGCACCTACATGCTCTTCAATTGCAACAACAACTAATTCCGACAATCCTTCAATTAATAACGTCAAATTATCGATTATTTCGTGATTTCTCTCAATTGCTAGGTCATTAACCTCGTACATGTAGTGCATGTTTGGACATGGCGATGTTCTTAACCGGCTGCTATGTGAGATTCGGCGCCTACCTCCTTCTGAAGGCTTTACCCTCTCCATGTATCTCCCTCAATGGAGCATCGCCCTAGCCGCGACATGCTCTAAGCTTCCGACTTGCCCCCCCCCCCACATATGCGGTAGTGTAGTGCGTGCAACTGCCAGTGAGTGTAGGGAATTGGAGGGCACACGGATGACGAAGTCGAGCACCATGTTTGTCAAATGTGTTAAGATTCTGCCCCGGTATTCTCCTGGTAGTCATCGGAGAAACCACGGAAAATTACCGATCAGAACAGCTTATTCTCCTCCGGACAGCGGCTGGATTCGCCCTAGAGATGTAGTTAGTGTCTAAAACCCTCACAAACTTTAGTTCCTCCTGGTCAGACCCTTTACACTGGCCACATTTGTTTCCCCGAAGCATCTCACTCGCTGTATCCGCCAGGACGACCAGCACTTGAAAACAGCGGCGCTGCAAAACCACAGCGCAAGTCGCGGCTCACCTCCCGGGGTCTGGCGCTCCCCGCCGAGGCGCGGATCTAAGCGCGCCGTTAACCTTGGAGCGCCGCGGCCCCGATAAAAGACAAAGCGCGCCCGCCCTGCTAACGGGCGCCGTAAACCGCGTCGCCTTCGCCCCGACCGCTCCTCGCGGCCCTCACAACGCCGACGCCCAGGCCACTCCTCGCCCGCCCTTCCGTTGTCTTCACTCTGGCCTCTCCTCGCCTCCACCCCCAAGACACCTTCGCCCCAGCCGC
>BOPP01000001.1:9699429-9711042 GCA_017312745.1 Gryllus bimaculatus
AATGTTAGGCCCAAGGTCGAATTAGAATGTAGCACTGGTAAGATAAATTACCTTCCCGGCACCTGCTCACATCAGAGACGAGAGAGAAGAGCGCTGGCAACGATGTTGGATATTATACCTCTGGAACGTGAATTCGGCACCGATCAATGCATCAGCTTCTGGTGTTCTAACTGCCGGTATTTCTCCAGAAGGGCACCAACCGGATGAGCTCTTCCCGCCAAGTCACCCAGCATGCGTGATAATGTAGCTGAAACTACAAGTTTTGCGTGTGCTAAGAGGAGAGGAGAACACACGGTTATAAACAAGAATAGATATAAGCAGTCCATGAACAGTTTATCAGCATTCTTGTCCGACCAGCCTATTATTGTTAGAGAAATGAAAAAATCTGAGCAGCCTGCCACCAGAGTTCAACCGGTTAGTGACGCTGCAACGCAACGATCTCATTGGGCTTTCCAAAGACGAGCGACCGCCTGTGCAGTTTCCGCGAACAGGGTCTCCTTGTCGCCGGGGCGTGACCGTGAGCTTCTCGCCAGGACGTGGGGCGGCGGGGCGGTGGGGGCGGGGAAGTGGCGCCGTCGGCAGGTGAGGGCGGTGGGGGTGGCGGCGCCTGCCCGCCCGCCCGCGGGTCACATCCATCATCGGCCAATCGCTCAATCGCGTATGATGGATAGAGCCACCGCGGGCTGCTAGCGCACGTCTCCTCGGCGGCGTTTTTCTGCTCAGATTCCGCGCCGCGTGATAAATGGCCGCTTGCCGCCGCCGCCGCTGCCTAGGAAGTGATTTCGACCAGTGCGCCCCGCCCCGCTCCGCTCCGCCGCCCCCCTCCGCGCAGCTCCACTCACCGACCCTCGGCCGCCGCGGAAACGAGCCCATACGCCCGACATCGAGCGCGTTAGCTCCGCACCGCATTTACGACTCAACTGTGTTCTCATCTTCTTTGTTCTTGTTATTTATTTCAGCAGTTCTGACGTAGCCACGAGAAATACTAGCAGCTTGTCCATCGTGTTAAATTGTCATTTTTTGATTTGTAAATTCGCATTAATGAATAAATATTTTAGAGTAATTTGTAGAGAGTACGTCTCTGAACAGCGTCTCTGAACAGCGTCTCTGAACAGCGTCTCTGAACAGCGTCTCTGAACAGCGCCTCTGAACAGCGTCTCTGAACAGCGTCTCTGAACAGCGGTGTTTTTTAAGATCACGAACTGAAAGAGAAGGGTTCTGATCCAATAGATAGCTAAAATATCTAAAATTCAAGGCATAATAAATCTCTCGATTATATGACAGTACCCCGTCTCCTTTAAGCCCTTACCTTGAAGAGACGCTATATTTAAATCGGATTATAATAATGTGTCACATCAGGCACTTACCATACAACGGTAGAGTAAAGAAGCGGCACAGAGAAACATTATGGTAGACAGAAGCTACAGTGTTTCTTCGAAATGTCAACTTTGAAGAAAATTTAAATTTAAATTTAAATTTAAAAAAATTAGGCGATGATGTCCACACACGGTCAGAGAAACTGTTTCCTAAACAAAAGTTTTCCTTAACGAGTGTTTCGGTATTAATGAGCTATAGTACGTGGATTCTGACTACTCATCATATTAAAGTAAGAAACGTACTGTATAGAGCAGTAAAATCATTACTGACATTTTTCTAAGGAATTGGATTATAACTGTCGTAAATATTATGAAATACGTTTGCAACGTGCTTTGTGCGGTTGAATTTTTATTCATTTGTCGTCGTAGAAGAACATGCCCTAATATGTTTTACTCATAGTTCAGTTACCATGTATTGAAAGAGGAATAAATGTTTTGAGAGATTTCGTGGCCTCTCCAAAATTCGGTCTTCATCATTGCATTTTTCTCCATCGTGAGTACACCCCGCGATATCAGGGTATCGTTCGTTATCGATACTGACAGTGCCCAAACTAACATTCTCAGACGTAGCGCCGGTAACAACTAGAACCGAGTGTCTGTGACTGATTCTAGAAGGGTCTTTCGTCTTGAATATTTAAATACCGTAGGATATAGTTAAGACGATGAAATATAATAAAATTAATTACAATATTCTAAACCAGTAATTGGTGACACGAAGGTTTGTTGTATCAACATACTTGAAGGTCAGAATGGACCATTTTATGAAGAGAAATTAACAAGATGTAGCAGAATAGATAAGGTGTTCAATCAGCTTCTGACTGCCTGAGGACAAGTGTGTGCAAGAAGAATATTATATTTACTGGTTGAACGAATTTTCGAAAACGTATGGATGTGACTTCTTTTCAGGTATTGTTTCATGTTGAAGCCTGTATGTTAGTCGAGACCATATCCCTTCATGTTTTAGATCTTTATTTTTTACATTTGCATTATGGATTCTCGTTACTTACGTCTCTTGTGCGTTCTTCATCGCTTTCCTTTAATCGTACTTCAGTCTTTACTGTTTGTGCGTTTAAAGATTCGTTAGGTATAGCGTATTTTCTACTATCTTACCACTGTTTTATTTGTTGTAATGCCATTGCTCTCGAAGTGTTACTAGTTGCGTATTTGGAATACGTTTTTGTTGATATTCAAAGTTTTTATGTGTTATAGCAAATGAAATATATGAAGAATAAAGAGGGTAAAACCACATTTTATAATATTTCAGGAGAATATATTTTATGGTGGACTGATCTCATTTGTTTCAATTGAGAATCATTGCTACATATTTTATTTTTATATGGTTTAGCGCACTTTATTTCCAGTTTGATAAGTGTCTTTCATAGCTTATGTTACATTTTTACAAAACATAAACTTTTGTATTTTTTAGAAAAGGAAGTTTTGCCCTTTATTTTCTTTACTATTTAAAGGTATTTATATTATAAATACAGTACAAACAGTATTGGCGTTTCATTCAAAATTTATTTGCACATTTAAACGAATCAAAATAAACATTGCACAAAAAATTTTAATCTGCCAACAATGAACTCATTTTATAAAAGCATACTTCTTGGAGAATAATAAAAAATAGTTCAAGTGCTCAAAGTTTCTAGAAATACATAAAATTCAAAGGGAATTTTTCGAATGGAAATAACAAGCAAAATGTATTATACCAAGCAAATATTTATCAATAAGAGGTTACGTGTCACAGTATATCACTTCGTATTATGAAACCTAATGGTAGAAAACTTTATTTAAGAATTTAGTATTCTTAAATGGTAGAATTTAATGTAGCTGTTTTAAACTAAACCGTCCTTTTTTATGCATCATTTTAAAATTGAAATAGTTGGGAAATTATTTTCCAAAGGTTCTCATTCTAGTAAATTATGAACTAACTTGTGACAGTCAAACAAGAAGAATGCTATTTAAAAAAATACTTCGCACGAATTTCAGATCTATTGGCTTGGTTTTGAAACTAAAAAAAAATAGAATGAAGGGAATACCCTAAACTGCTACACAATGCAAGGATAATCTTGAAAAATGACCTAATTTTAAAAAATCTCGTAACTTCCAAGAGTAATTTCTGAGAACAATGCTATAAATAACACAACGTCCTCGTAAATTTTGGGAAGATCAAATTCTAGAGCGTTGAGACTGTAGCAATATTACAGAGATTCGAGTATTGATCTGGACTCTCCTTCACTGGAGGTCAACGCTGGTCATTCTGTAGATGCAATGCGCTGGTCAGCTGTGAAACGTCATGCCGCTTATCAGTGCGCAAGTTAAAGTTACAAGGAGGAGGAGGAGCAGCAGAAAGAAGTTTCACAGACGAACACTAGATGGCAGATGAGATAGCCCTGACAAAGTTGACGCCCTATTCACGAGCGACTCTTCTGATAAATATTTTACGCCTGCTTTGGGAGTCGAAGTTCTTAGAATGGAGTTACGTAGATGAGTTCACCTACAAGAGAACGTTGCAGAAAATATGAAATTCGAATACTATTCATATGTTTCTTTTCGAATACTTTGACTTCCGTATGAAGCATTATGAATAATATTGAAGCGAATTCATAACTTTTAAGTTGTATTCTTTCATTACTTATACTGATTTAGATTAAAAATTAAGCCATTTTTGAATCATGCATTAAAAAATGTCTTTTAAAATATCTTGTTTTAATGTCTAGGTAGCGGATCATTGAAAGTATCAATTTTTTAAATATTATTCTCCACTCCGCTGACGGAAAATATTGAAAAAGCCTTTCTCTCTCTCTCTTTTCTCTTTTCTCTTTCTTCTTCTTCTTTCTCTCTTTCTCTTTCTCTTTTTCTTTTCTTTTTCCTCTTTTCTCTTTTCTTCTCTTTTTCTCTTTTCTCTTTTTCTCTTTCTCTTCTCTTTTCTCTTTCTCTTTCTCTCTTTTCTCTTTTTCTCTCTCTTTCTCTCTTTCTCTCTTTCTCTCTTTCTCTCTTTCTCTCTTTCTCTCTTTCTCTCTTTCTCTCTTTTCTCTTTCCTCTCTTCTCTTTTCTCTTTTTCTCTTTTTCTCTTTCTCTCTTTCTCTCTTTCTCTCTTCTCTCTTTCTCTTCTTCTCTCTTTCTCTCTTTCTCTCTTTCTCTCTTCTCTCTTTCTCTTCTTTTCTCTTTCTCTCTTCTCTCTTTCTCTCTTTCTCTCTTTCTCTCTTTCTCTCTTTCTCTCTCTCATAAACATGTTGTCTTAAGAAATTGTGTGTCCGAAAAACATAGTTAAGAGAAGCTTATTCGAATATATTTTTTTACATTTTTGCATTACGTTTTGACGACAAGATCTTCATCTGTTCTGAAGAAATAACTACTCAACGATAATATCTTTTCGAACATACATCCTGAGTATGCTCATCACGAATAATGATAATTTTAATACTCAATAGACGTTTATTCAATTTTTATATTACATGTTTTGCTTGTAATTTGTCTGTATATTCGCTAGAATTAAGTAAATTAACAGCAGCAAAACATTATTCATGAATATTTTCTAGAATTTTAGAGATTCGTTTTATGCAATTTTTGCAAAAGTATCTAATATAGATTTCACTGCCGGGTTTACAGGAACCATAAACCACTAGCAAAAATAAAACATACAGGTGTATTATACATTATATTATAAATGCTTTTATTGGTGGAATCACTAAAGAATTTTTATATTCTTACAAAACTCTCGGAAGGAACATTTCTTGTGGTTATGAGCCAGTATTTAGAGGAAAAGTCTTGTAGGTCTGAAGAATAATCGTTACGAACACTGGTATGATGGTATGATTTCTTCATCTTGAGAAGGTTTTGCGGTCGGAACTTTATGGAGATATCTCATCTCATTTCTCTCCATTCGTCTTCGCGAGAACGATTTCAGCGAGTGCCCTCAGCGACAACACCCTCTGTGTTTTGGCGCCCTCCAGATGGGTGGCGCTGGAAAATGTCCAACTGCGAAGTTCACTCGCCCTTGTTGCCTCCGCTTCGTACAGACTGCTGGTGCCGAAAAGTCACGACTTGCATTTCTTAAAATAGAACATTGAGTATTGTGTTAGGAAAATGAAGAAACTTCAGAGGAAAAAGGAATTTATGGTGTGGTTTTGGGTAGTTTCTTCACGTTCGATTAATTGAACCAAGCACTTACAGTAGAAAATATATTTTACAGTAGAAGGTAGATAACTCAGATTAATTGAAACAAAACTCTTTTTCCAAATTGTCAAATTATTTGGGTTTTCGAAGATAATCAATAAAAGAACGGGATGATGTTCAACGTAAAGGATCAGAAATTTCTTACAATTCACTTAGATTATACAAAAGTAGGGCGAATGAATGAACTATTTATGAAGGAAAATGTTTGAATTCGTCTATTGTTTTCGTGAATTTTCGAGAAAATAGATTTTATTAAGACATATAGAAAGTCACTGTTCAGAGAAAATGTTATAATGCTCAGTCTCCGATTTCTACAAAAGACTACATATATCTATTTTACACATTGATTTTATAATTTCAATAATAGTTTTATTTTAACTGTAGAATACCATAAATTATCTTATTTACATTTAAATTTACATTTACATTTACATTTACATTTAAATTATCTTATTTACAGACAATTTCATAAGTACGTGTTATACCATTTTCTTCAATCAAATGTTTTGAAAACGTGACGACGCTTCAAATAAAAACTCTATATACATGCGTACTACCAAACAATTCACTTCACATTTTTTTCTCGTCAGAATTGAGTCAATATCCCTCTCTTGTGAAAAATATGGTAATTATATGTCAATTTTTACTATTATAAGAATAAATTGTAAGTTTTGTTTCATTTTAATGTGTTGTATATCGTTTATTTTCTATATATTAAATAGAAAATTCCAAATAAATTAAAATTACGTTCATTATATCTCTTTGGTATGTACTCTACAACAGGATTGTCGAGGAATTTAATTAATAACATAAAATGTTTTACCTTCAAATTATTTATATTTTCTAAAAAATGATATAGCCGTAAAAATGGCCTTTTCTTTCTCTCATAACAAGCATGTTGTTAAAATATACAATAATTTGCTGGAGCTTCAAAATATTACAGACATAATCAGTAAAATAATACAGTTTCAAAATATACTTGAGAACTTTTAGTTTTATCTGAATCGTCAAACACAGAATACCCCTCAAGTGATCGGAAGTTACTTCAGTAATGCAATAGCAGAAATCAAAAAGAAATAGTGGGTAATTTTCAGAGCTTTACGGCAGAATCGAATCCAGCTCCCCTCAAATCGGATTCGCCACCGCTAATCTCCATTCGCCACGCTACCTCTCAAGAACGATCAGAGCGGAGAATTGGAAGAAAATTGACGGCTAAGTGAAGTTAGAGGCTATAGTACATTGCCGGCACACCAACGAATGCGCACTTCGGGTAGGTCAGCTCTGAATTCAAACCACGGATCTCCGGAATACAAGGCTCTTACCCGTTTCGCCAACCGCCAACCGCCCTAGTTAGCATTACAGATGAGGTCACGAACAGACACCTGCCTGGCGTTCGCGGAGCGGCCCTGAGGAAGGAGGGGGAGTGAGGGAAGAGAGGGGAAGTGGGGGAGATGGAGTCGCTTCTAAATTCCATTTGCTGATGCTCTAGCACAGACCTCGGCATCCCGCACCCGCCGCGCGCGACCGCACCAACAGCGCACGGCGCAAGTAACAGCGTCGGTTGAAAAGCGTGGGGCGCTCATGGCGGTCACAGCGCTCATGGCGGGCGGTGAGGGCGGTTGACCAATCAAGCGATCCGTTTATAGGTTCAACCAGGCACCTCAATTCGCTTATTAGTATCTGCGGTTAATGAATTAAAAAAAGGTTTTGTCTCAACATACACAAGTAGTAATGCAAGCAGTCAATAAGAGATGGAAGAGGAAACTCGAATGTAAAGTGAATGGATTGGAGGAGGAGAAGCAGCAGATGAAGAGGGAGAGGCGAAGGAGAGAAGAGCGAGACTGAGCAGTGCTCCAGTGGCGCGAACTTGGCGAGAAGAAACAGTGCGGGATAAAGTGTATGACGAAGGGGCGAGGTCGTCAGGTGTTGCTGAGCGCTGTGGAGGCGGTCCTTTGTCGACTGACTCTGAAAAACCTTGTCGCTCGCCGGGCTCTGGAGTAGAGTGCATCGAAGGCCACCTGCTGGGGGGCGCAATTGTGCGCGGTTATAGGCGAAGTTTTCCTATTTACGGCGGGCGCACGTCCTTGAAGGGCGACGAGCGCCCGATACAGCACTCTCGCCTACCCTCCCGGCACCACCCAGAACTTCCCGCCTTACGCGCCCCGCCCACTCCGCCTGGCATTTCCCATCCCGGTTTCGCAAAATCCTTGCGACCACCATGCCAGCCTGCCCGCTCGCCACACACGCATACCCCCGCCCCACACGCTCCGCCCACACCGCTCGCCCACCGCCTCGCGCCACACGACTCGCCCACACGCTCGCCCACACGCCCGCCCACACGCACCCGCCACACGCCGCCCACACGCTCCCCACACGCCCGCCCATACACGCGCCGCCCACACGCCACGCCCAGCCACGCCCGCCACACGCGCCGCCACACGCCCGCCACACGCCCGCCCACACGCCCGCCCACACCGCCGCCCACACGCCACACCCCGCCCGCCGCAACGCCCGCCCGCCACGCCCGCCCGCCCGCCACGCCGACGCACGCCCGCACGCCCGCCCGATCGACCGACGGCCGCACCCTCTTGTTCCCGTCGCACCTTGATCAGTCCCACTCCTATCTCGTCTTACCTCACCGTCCTGCCTCGTCCCATCGCTCTCCTCTTCGCCTTGCCTCTCCTCTCCACCTAGTCCTGGCCCGCCTACTACTACGGTTGCTTCTTCTACCTCTTTGTGCGTTCTCGCCCATGACGCCCGGGCTCTTTGTACGCCCACGTCTCCGCCACGCCCCTTTCAGTCGCCCACAAAACGTTTAGCCTCTTGACATGACGAGAGCTGCGAGTTTCTGAAGACGGTGACAGCATGCTAAGATGTTTTGACCTTTAGTTTGCTTATCTGAAGCGTTTCGGAACAACGTTAGAACTACAGAGAGGGTGTTTGTAAAGTGCGGTGGAAATGACATTGACGGTTCTCGTTAGAAAAGTAAATTCATCAGAACTCCTAACCGCTACTTCCTCAGAGCCGTTTACTTATTATAATTCTTACAAGTTCTCAGGCGATACCAAGACTATGAATATAGATGTAGTGTTTTTTTCTCGATAAAGTATTGGTGTGAAAGAAAACGAGAGGGGAGCAGCAGTGTAGTTTTTATGACACACGACTGCTGACCAGGTGCAAACCCCAAGATAGCTGGTGATTTTTATCCTCAGGCCCACATAGTATCTAAAAAAGTTAGTAACAATTGCTTGTTGTTTTTTAACAGTAAATATTGAGCAAAAAGCGGTCAGATGGCTGAGATCGTTACGGCAGTAGTGCCGTAACGTGGCGGACTTGGACCAGAAGGCCGCGGGTCGGAGTCCCTCGGGCATTGGTTTATTTGTGTGCGTCTATATGTGTATACTATCCTTTCATTCCTCACCACCATCATCATTATCATCATCATCTCATCGTCCATACCCCCAGGTTTTAAACTTTTTTAATACATTAAAAATGTAAATATATATATCAAATATTTTTTAAATTTTTTATTCTGTATACCCTCAAGAGCAAATGAAATTTAAGATGTTTAATAACAGCTACGAGGTGGGGTTAATTTCCAGAAATACTTAAACATTTTTTTCGTTGAACAGATCACTCGTCTACCCCTGGAATGTCCTCGAAGTCACAGGGAAACACTAACAAAACGGATACATTTTGCGAGAAGCCTAGTGAAATAAAATGAAAGAGTGATATGTGGAGAAATATAATGCTCCAAAATTGTATCGTTCCAATGTAAATATTTTTAATAATACTTCAGAACCTTTTTTTCATCAAATCCTCTTGAATAAAATACAATGCTACTTACCCACATTCATTTACGAGATGAATGAGAAGGTAAATGAAACCTCAAAATGTTCCACACATTTTGAATAAAACTTGAAAATAGACTTTTTATGCGAACAGCCTTCCGCACGCCCTTCAGGGGAGAGCGGTAAAGAAACGAGACACGTTTCGGCGAAGCGAAGTTGCTGCGGAGCAGATGCTTCATAGGTGTGATGCAGGGAGCGATGGAGGATAAAGGGTGGGAGGGGGATGGAAATGGAGAGATTGCAAGGTAGAAGTGGAACTTCAAAGACTTTACTACAGTGAACCTAGAAGAGATCTTTAGTGGTCGAAAATGGTCAAATACCCTTGTCGTAAATTCTTACATTTAAACTGAAAGCTAGGGATCTATTATATTGGAAGTCTTTTTTTGATAGGCAGCGGGACTGCTAACCTCTACTTTCGCGAAGAAATTCACTATTATTTTTACAAGTTTGCGAACTGTGCGCTTCAATTTCAGCACGAGCTGGATACTGTTTTTCTTATAAGCAGCAATAATGCCGTATCCTCTTGTTTTTTAATCTTTCTGAACAATTGTTACGCCAACCTTTTTGTGCTTCAATACGTTACAATAACATGAATGCTCTCTTATAAATTTTGGTTTCCTCTTAGAATAATTGTCACAGGCTATTAGCTCAATGGAACCTTTATCTTTTGCTCATTGTTGATTGGTTAAAACATTATGAAAATGTAGAAAATATTTCTTTGTTACGGAAGGGGCGTTTCTATACTGATTTCGGTGACCTTTATCGACAATAGAGCCTAGCAAAATTACTTTCACTCAAGCCAACGTTTAAAAAATAAATTCTACAGAATTTTTGAGAAAAGGTCGAATTTGTTTTTAGAGGGCACGGCAAATAACGAGATGAGTTATAGTCAAGGCTGGCGAAGAATTTCTTCGGCACACAGTAATCTAGAGCTAGAGACAACGCTTCAATGGCCAAACGCCCATCTCTTGCGTTCCACAAACGTACATGTACCAGATTAGTAAAACAAAATGTACTTCAATTCATTTCTACGGGTCTCTTGTAGTTCTAAATATCCCGGCTCGCAGACTTGCAAGCACTGCTCACTCAGGTAAATTACTTTCAGCTTTAACCTGAATTCAAGTATGTAAAAACTATTTTTCAGAGTTATTATGGAAATAAATATTCTTGAGAGATCTTTCAGTGGTCTCGAATAATAACAAACGATCAAACATTTTCCTCTCATATATAACAAACATATATATGCCAATATAAACATTAATATTTTTATCTTTCCATGCGCTCTATCCTCTGGTGCCAAGCTGCTGATTTAACAGCTAAGTCGGTAGAATATTTTTAATGGCTCAACAAAATATCATACTGATGATTCGTGGATATTTTACTGTTTCTTCCATCATTTAATGATAAATTCAGACACTTCGTATTTCATATCAAGATTGATTAAAACAAACATTAAAAAAATAATGTCAATAACACACGTAAAATCAGCAAAGGAGAACAATCAAAGCCATTTTCGAAACTATTTTTTCGACTCTAATTTTTGTAAATGACAAACGGGAATGCAATTAAAGTGGTATGAAAATGCAATGAAAATGCAATGAACATGCAATGAACATGCAATGAACATGCAATGAACATGCAATGAACATGCAATGAACATGCAATGAACACTAATTGCTGTGTTTCTTGTTAGCTATTACATCTGAGCGTGGATGAATGCTGTACATAACATAAGTTTATTTATTTACCAGTATCGTGCAAACTATTGCCTCCATTTTCAGAAAGTTCGAAGAGAAGCGAAGGTAGCAGGAAAAAAAGAACAGTCGTCGTATCCGAGACAAAGCGGGGGCCGAGCTGAAGGGGCTGGGCTCGTGCAAGGAAGCGCGACGCCGCTACGGCTTATTTAGGCTCTTGGCCGCGCAACCTATCCCCCCCCCCCCTCGTGAGACCCTCGCCTCCCTCACCATCGCCCACACCACCCATATCCACCCTCTCCCATTCCACGTATACACCTGCTCGCCCGCTTACAGCCTCCTTCCCAGTGCCCCCGTTCCCTCCGCTCTGTCTTTGCATCACACACTCTCACCTACTACCTTCTCCCACCCGCCTCTACATCACACACTCCCACCTACTACCTTCTCCCACCCGCCTCTACATTACACACTCTCTCCTACTACCTTCTCCCACCCGCCTCTACCAGTTCCGGC
>BOPP01000001.1:9722717-9742122 GCA_017312745.1 Gryllus bimaculatus
GAACGGAAAAGGAAAAGAAAAGGAAAAGAAAAGAAAAGAAAAGGAAAGAAAAGGAAAAGAAAAGGAAAAGAAAAGGAAAAGAAAGGAAAAAGAAAGGAAAAGAAAAGAAAGGAAAAGAAAAGGAAAAGAAAAGAAAAGGAAAAGAAAAGGAAAAGAAAAGGAAAAGAAAAGGAAAAGAAAAGGAAAGAAAGGAAAAGAAAAGGAAAAAGAAAAGGAAAAGAAAAGGAAAAGAAAAGAAAGACAAGGAAAAGAAAAGGAAAAGAAAAGGAAAAGAAAAAGGAAAGAAAAGGAAAAAGAAAAGGAGAGAGAAGGAGAGATGAGGAGAGAGAGGAGAGAGGGAGAAGAGGGAGAGGAAGGAGGAGAGAGGGAGAGGAGGAGGAGAGAGGAGAGGAGGAGGAGAGAGGGAGAGGAGGAGGAGAGAGGAGAGGAGGAGGAGAGAGGGAGCAGAGGAGGAGAGAGGGAGAGGAGGAGGACGAGAGGGAGAGGAGGAGGAGAGGGGAGAGGGAGAGGAGGAGCGAGAGGCGAGAGGGAGAGAGGAGGAAAGAGGGAAGAAGGGAGAGGAGGGAGGAGAGGAGAGGGAGGGGAGAGGAGGAGGAGAGGGAGAGGGAGAGGGAGAGGAGGAGGAAGAGGGAGAGGGAGAGGGAAGAGGAGGAGGAGGGGAGAGGGAGAGGAGGAGGCAGAGGGAGAGGGAGAGGAGGAGGAGAGGAGGGGAGAGGCAGGAGGAGAGGGAGAGGGAGAGGAGGAGGAGAGGGAGAAGAAGAAGGAGGGAGGGGAGAGAGAAGGAGGAGAGGGAGAAGAGAAGGTAGGAGAGGGAGAGAGAAGGAGGAGAGGGAGAGAGAAGGAGAGAGGGAGAGAAAAGGAGGAGAGGGAAGAGAGAAGTGAGGAGAGGGAGAGAGAAGGAGGAGAGGGAGAGAGAAGCGAGGAGAGGGAGAGAGAAAGGAGGAGAGGGAGAGAGAAGGAAGGAGAGGGAGAGAGAAAGGAGGAGAGGGAGAGAGAAGGAGGAGAGGGGAGAGAGAGAGGAGGGAGAGGGGAAGCGAGAAGGAGGAGAGGGAGAGAGAAGGGAGGAGAGGGAGAGAGAGAGGAGGAGGGAGAGAGAGGAGGAGAGGGAGAGAGAAGAGAGAGAGGGAAGAGAGAGAGAGAGAGAGAGAGAGAGAGAGAGAGAGAGAGAGAGAGAGAGAGGAAGGAGAAAAAATCTCTGAACTCACAGAACCATACTGAATAGGAACCGTTGGTTGATACTTCTTAAAGGCTTGGAGTAAGCTATATACTATGATTCAAAACCATACACCGTTTGGATACTTTTTGGATAAGTGTGCGTAATGGCGTTATAGGGTAGCTATTCTAACCGCTCAGACTCAAGAGTACATTATGTTTAAATAGTTAAAGCTGCGCGCCCACATTGTGAGTAATGCGTCTTTGGGAGAGCCTCCAAGCTGATGTTGCATCAATGCACAGAATGGTCTGCGTATTATTAGAGAAGCTTATCTAGTTTTTATTTCTGTCGCGTTGTCTAATGCGAAAATAATTAATAAGGCATATTTTTGTTCTCTATTTTAAACGACAAGGTATCCAAATATCTCGCACAATATTTCATGCTATTTTGTGATTAACAGTACAGGGGTGAAGAAAATAATTGGTAGAGACAGTTATTTACTCTTGTCCTTTTCATAATATCTGGGTGTTATGGATTGACGCTAGAAACAGTGGCATTTAAAATTTTTTCTTATATTAAGCTGTTTTATTATGTGACTAACGAAATATGCTACCTAGTCAGGGTAGTTTTTCCCATTGTATGGTTAGTTTTATTTGACATTTTTGTCAATTTCTTATTCTCTTTCTACAATGAAATTTGAATTGAAACTCCATCTTTTCTAACCCACGATGGAGGCTCTGTATATGGAATATTTTTCTCTTCCTAATAGTGAAAACTCTCTCGCTCTGGGTGAGATAGATATATAGAGGCTGAAAGGAAGATATAAGTGGCTCGCTATGCTGCGACCGTATAAGTTACAGCGATGCCATGTTACGCGTACAGTGAGAGCTCGCACAGAGATGTCTTACAGAGCTGAGGTACGATTGCTGGTCTCGTGAGATGCGTCCAGTGCATGTCTTTGGTTGTCAATGAGGTAGTGCAGACGATATTTGCGATTTGTGATGCTCGCACCCCCAAACACAATAGGGGTGCGTTTGTGATCTTCAATCCCTGTGGTTTTTAGTGTGAAATTTTCCATAACATAGAGATATAATTAACTGAGTAAGCTCCGGTGCAGATTCTACTGTTTTTACGAAAAATCAGCCAAATTAAAACATATATGTTTTATATATATGGCATAATAGTTTTTTAAACAATATTTTAAGGGCCGTCGGTTTTGGGATACTTGTTTTGGTCTACTAGTTATGTGGCGGTAAATCAATTCGATATGGTTAGGTAACGTTTCCATAATTGATTGCTGCTATTTTAAACAGAATCAAATAGATGCTTTTATAATAACTTCAGCTGAGCTTCAGAGGATTTGCCTACAGCATCACTACGAAAATATGGCCCTGAGTTAATTTTGAATCTTAATAGAAATATTCTTTGAGTACTTGGGAGTTTGTTAGTGCTTTCCAATTGCACTTTGTCCCAACTCACACCCTTTTACCCCGGGGAGAGAAGTTTCTATGCCTCCTCTGGTATGGCACATTTGTCATTTTTTAACAAATTAATAATAATAAATAATAATAATAAATAATAATAATAATAATAATAATAATAATAATGTTCTCCCAAAGCCGCCAGCCCTACGTCCAACAATTGAGACTTAGCCACGTGGGAGACGGGCAACGTCAGAAAATTTGGCGGCAAACAGGGCGATGGCACACCATAGAGATATGGAGAACGGAATATGCGTCGTAAGGCCTCGGAAAAGCAGCCGCTGCCTGGGGAGCGCCGGGGCACTTCGGAGCCACCGCTGGAGGTGACAGCATGCGAGCCGGTGGTGATCAGGAGCTGAACAGGCGGGCCCTGAATCGGGGATAACCCCGAATATACTACAGCGAAACATAGCAGCACCATCCATCTCACTTATAGCTGCACCTGCCGCAAGTGCTTCCAGAGAAGCAATCTATTGCTTCAGAGACCATGACGCAGGCAGGCAACCGCAGAGGAATGAAGTGGACTATAGAAAATAAATACCTTCATCATGCGTGGAATACTACACCATTACCAAATGGAGACTGACACTACGGCCTACCGACAAAAGTTACATCAAAGATTTCTTCACCGTTTCCCTGATTCTGAAGTTAGTGAGCAAGAATAGCGGACAGCGTCGAGCAATTGTTCAGAAAAATCTCTCTCTGCACACCAGTTTTGGAAGCAATCATAGGAAGAGTGAGAAACATGCTAAACTCCTCAGAACCTAGTAATCTGAGGGCAGTGGAGACATCAGCTTGTGCAAATCAGGATGAAAATGGGACAAGCATGTCAGAAAGTATGGATTGATAAGAGTAGAGAAGAGGTGGAAATTCGCAATGAATTTGCAGTCGACTTGCGAATTTGAAGGAACTGACCCACTGAACCGCTATCTCATTCCCAGACAAAATTGCTCGAAGAAATTATCAAGAGCAATTCAGCGTCTTGAATGAGAAAGTACTGCCACAAACATCTACAACAAAGATCATCTTTCGAAGAAGGTACACACCGCAATTTTATTGTTTGCGGTTGTGGCTTCAAGATGTAACGGTTCCAAGCTTTTCAGCCGCGTAGCAACTTTCGCAGAATGACCGAAGTGAAAAAAGAATGCCACCTTGGGGAGAACGGCTAGTTGAATCGTATAGAAAGAACTAGGAGAGATATTGGGAGACTCACACATTAAAAATGGAAATATCTCAGAAAAACTGAGAAGAAAGGTGAATAACATCTCTCAATACAAAATTCATACGAAGCACGAGCCTTGAATTCAACAATACAGAACATTCGAACACCCTAGACAAAAGCTTTTGGCGTTGACAAAACGCCTTCGACGCTACAGGAATTGCACTACGAGGAAGCAACAGAATTCTCTTTTTAACAGAAACCAGAAAGCATTCTACAGGAATATGTTCAAAGGGCAAAGGGCTTGTAAATGAATATGGAAGGGTCAAGCTTCCCTCAAAGGCACAAATAGAGGACTTTTGGAAGCCTTCTGTCATTTGCTGTGTCCACAACCCAGATATGACGTGGATTGAAATGGAATATGATAGACACCGAGATATCCCTCTATGTGTGAACCAATCAATCACCGTGGAAATGTCAAGCAGCTGCTTTGAGCAAAAGCACATAACTGGAGGAGGCACCAGGCAGTGATGGCCCACAATTATTGGCTCAAAAAATTTACAAGCACTCACATCATATAGCTATATAATTCAATATTTTCTTCACAATCCAGAAAATCTACCTCACTTCCTCACTGAAGGGTAGAACATTTTTGTTACAAAGGAGGGTGACACTAAAGACCCCTCGAAGTACAGGCCTATAACTCTGCCTTCAAACTTTCTACAAACTCATACATCTTTTGTGTTTCGCAAATTATGATGACACACCATTGAGGAACAGAGCATCTTAGCAAAAAACAGAAAGGATGTAGACCTGGATCTCAGGGATGCAAGAGCACTCATTATAGACTCTGTAATTATGGGGCAATGGCTTGAAAAACAATAAACTTGTACGCATGCTACATAGATTACTTCTGAAGCATTCGACACCGTGCCCCATTCTTGGCTCCTTCAATGTTTGGATGTATGCAAGGTCCACCGTTTATCAAACTTCCTGAAAACTGGCGATGAGTCGATGGAATACAAAACTGTATCTCTCTAATGGAAACAATCCGTCCACAACAGATACTATAACAATAACCCGCCGAGGATTTTCCAAGGTGATTCTTTAAGCCCTTTATTGTCTGTTAGCCTTGAATCCCCTCTCTACTCTACTTATCTCATCTAATTATGGAATTCGCTCTTAAAGGGGAACTCAACTCTTCTTCGTGTCTCACATCTCCTTTACATGGATGACCTGAAGCTCTGTGAGCACACTGAGAGTCATATGCGGCAACTAATAAACGTGAGAGAAGTTCACGACGACATTAAGATGAAATTCGGTTTGGATAAGTGCAGGAGAGTGAATATATTCGCGTTCATATGCAAGTTTTATAAATTTGGAAACTGATAATGAACCAAAGATTACCTTCATGGAACCCCATGAAACTTACCAAATACTTGGGGTTTCCAAACTCACTCCGAATCAACACACTGTTACTAGAATATACTAACAAATGAAGTGTGTAAACGATTGGCATGGGCTCTTAAAAACTCAACTTTATGCTAGAAACCTTGTTGCAGGCCATCATTCATTTGTTATTCCAGTGCTGACATACTCCTTTGGCGTTATTAAAATGGAGCAATACCGACCTCGGACAAACCTCCAGAAGACAATTCGAACCGCTTATGTCAACACGCGAAAACATCATCTCCATTCAAGTACTGAGCGTTTTAACCTTCAAGGTCGCAAGGAGGGCGAGGTATTGTAGATCTCCATAAATCTACACAGTCTCTCAAATTGCTTCACTCTAGGAACATTGTGGGAGAGTTCAGCAAGCAGTGAGCGCAGTTGATAACTATAGTCCTCTGAACTTGAAAACTAGCTTTCCGCCTGTTCAACCAATCATTGAAACGAAGAGAAGATAACCTTATGGAAAGCAAAGGCTGCATGGAAGGTACCCTCACGAGCTGAGTAAACCAGAAGTCGACTCATCTCTGCGTCGCACGCATGGCTCCAGCACGGGATCTCTTTCCGGAGACAGAAGCCTTCATGATAGTATCCGGACCAAGTGGTACCAACATTGAACTACAGAAAACATTTCTGAGAGATTCTACATCTCATTCCGACTCGTGTAGAAGATGTGAGGCTGCAAGCAAAACTATCCAACACGTGACAAGTAGATGTAGCAGCCACGCACAGGTGGAATAACAAAAGAGGCATGATGAAAGTGGCGAAGCAGGTACACCAATTATTGGCGTTAAGAACGGGCTTACTTGCCATTCCGTGCCGTATTAATAAATATGTGCCTCAGAATGGTGCTTGAAAGTAGTGAGCACACACTCTACTGGTCTGTTCATTATCACTGACAGACATGTCGGCGAATAGACCCGATATAACGTACATTGATAGAAACCACAGCAGGTTTACTTATCGATATATAATACCTCAATACCACAACATATCGGGAAAATATCAAGAGAAGATCCAGAAGTACCCAATCTCGCCTATGAAGTCGCAACTCAGTGAACTTCAGTAAAGTGACGACTGTGCCTATAATAATATCAGCTACGGGAGTGATCCCGAAAATGCACTTCGGCCCTGGAGTGTCTTCATCTTGGATACCAGGAATGTATTAATGTGCAAAAGACAGTAATTTTAATTACATGCCGTATTGTCAGAGAGCCATTTGAACCTTCAGTATAAAGCAACACACACACTGGTCATGCATACCTGTGTGTGGTTGACATACCGACCAGTAGATACTGTGAATAATATAAGACAAGTAATAATAATAATAATAATATATAATAATAATAATAATAATAATAATAATAATAATAATAATAATAATAATAATAATTAATATTTGCGTATCGGCCAATTATGACAATGAGATGATAGGATGAAAATGAAGGGATTATTATTATTTATTTATTTTTAATATTATTATTATTTTAATATTATTATTATTATTTATTATTATCATTATTATTTATTATATTATTATTTGCAACACACTAAGGATTATATGCGTACAAAGAGTAAATTCTCAATGCAGATGCTACAAAGGAATAGACTTAAAAAATTATTCAAGTTTTTCAAATGGCTACAATAACGTGAATCATGTAACTTTTGAAATATTGTGCGATGAAATAGTTTCTTTTTCTCTGAAAAAAGAGAGTTTAACTGAAAGTGCCGTACTGATGTGTGTTTTCATGAAGATAAAAATATTAAAGCCTGCTTTGAAAATGTTTAAAAAAACATTTGGCATTTAACGTTTTTTATTTCTTTTTAAGAATGTTACCAAACTTTTATTGTGTTTTTGTTATGACATACTTTGCTCGAATTATGCTCAGCTTTTGCTGTTGGCGCGTGTTGCTTTTTCACAAAAGAAGGTGTCTTCACAAAAGTAGAGGTGTCGTTGAACTATAAAAGGCAGAAGATAAATATGTGACGCAATTATAATTTCGAAACTATTAATATTTAAAATAATAATAATAATAATAATAATAATAATAATAATAATAATAATAATAATAATAATAATAATATTTGCGTATCGGCCAATTATGAACAATGAGATGATAGGATGAAAATGAAGGGATTATTATTATTTATTATTTTTAATATTATTATTATTTTTAATATTATTATTATTATTTATTATTATCATTATTATTATTATTATTATTATTGCAAACACTAAGGATTATATGGTACAAAGAGTAAATTCTCAATGCAGATGCTACAAAGGCAATAGACTTAAAAAATTAATTCAAGTTTTTCAAATGGCTACAATAACGTGAATCATGCAACTTTTGAAATATTGTGCGATGAAATAGTTTCTTTCTCTGTGAAAAAAGAGAGTTTACTTGAAGTGCCGTACTGATGTGTGTTTTCATGAAGATAAAATAATTAAAGCCTGCTTTGAAAATGTTAAAAAACATTGCATTTAACGTTTTTTATTTCTTTTTAAGAATGTTACCAACTTTTAATTGTGTTTTGTATGACATACTTTGCTCAAATATGCTCAGCTTTTGCTGTTGCGCGCTGTTGCTTTTTCACAAAAGGAAGGTGTCTTCACAAAAGTAGAGGTGTCGTTGGAACTATAAAAGGCGGAAGATAAATATGTGACGCAATTATAATTTAGAAACATTAATATTTAATTACAAAACGACAGTTTTATTAGTTATTTTGTACAAAACAAACATCTCAATAAATTGTAATCGTCAAAAAAAGAGAGGGAAAAACTTAAGTGCTATTGAAATTGATTTATCTCCAAGAGGTTGTAGAATACATGGATAATTCGTTTAAGTTAGTTAAATTAGAAAGCTAGAAATAATTTAGAAAATTAGATTAGTAAGTTATATTAGAAAGTTTGAAGTTTAGATTAGAAGGTTTCATTAGGTTTGATTAGAAGGTTTGATTGTTTAAAAGGTTTGATTGTTTAGAAGGTTTGATTCTTCAGGTGGTTTCAGAAAGTGAAAGTTAGAAATGAGGCTATAAAACTAATTTAAATATATCATTTCAAAATAAAAATAAAAGATTAAATGCCAGGAGAATTTAAAAAGAAAAGGAGACAACAGATTCATTGAAAAATACTAGAGAAATTTAAATTGCAAAAGGAAGATTGATAAACATAATTGCGATATAACTAAAAATAAGTAATTAGAATATTTAGGAGGGATAAAAAGGATTGAAAAAGAGGATACTTTATAGTGTCAAGACGATTGACTAAAGCTCTCCTCTCTTTATGGTAACACTTCTGTCCTCAAGCAATGTTATACAAATCCAAAAGCGTACTGAGCCATGGCGCGTGTTGTGTCTTCGTCGGCCCACATACTTTTCTCAAATAGCCTAAAGGTTCTGTTCGTGCCCTTCTGATGATGTTTCGCCCCAGTGTTTCGACGTCTGGCGGCCGCTCGCCGAAGCGCGACTGGCCGCGGAAGCGCGCTCGTCGCCATTGTCCCGGCGCGGGGCGTGGCCGGCGCGTGGCGGCGCGTGCGGGGGAGGGGAGGCGTAATTTCCAAATGGGATTTGCGCTGACCAGCGCCGGCGGCGGAGTGTCCGCAATGGGCAACGCTCGGTGGGGCAGGGCGGGAGGTGGGGCAAACGCAGCGATCCGGGCGATGAATTGGTGGAGGTGATGACTGGCACTAGGCTGGAGAGCAATGCTTTAGGGCTGTGGTGGGAAACGAAGAGAGTAACTAGAGGGTTGCTTAGCTGAGTGACGATGACTGGCAGGTGACAAGAGAGCAGAATTTGGGAGCGGATGGGTGATGAAATGGAGTATTAAGGACGTTAATATAGTGGATGGTGATGAACTGTAGTTGGATGGGGAACCGTACTTAGAATTGAGAATGGGTAACAAAGCGACTCACTCACGATCCAAAGGTCGGTTGACTGGGTGGCAATGACTGGCAGATGTCAGGGGAATGGAGCATCCAGAGGGATAGTTTGTGAAGTGTCGATGACTGGAAGTTGATTGAAGAGCAGTGCTTCAATTGGGTTAAGAGAGTTCAGTTTGCTTCACAGGTTTGCTCGTGATTTAGATTACTCGGGCAGGCAAAAATGTTCGATTTTGTTCCCAAGCCTTAGTCAAAACGGCAGCGGGGGATTTTTATGGTTCGGTAATTATAAGAGTATAATGGTAAAAATTATGGGAAAACCATGGAGTAAAAATCATGGGAAAAAAGATATCCCCAAGAAAGGTGCAACACCCCCGCTTTTCCATCTTAAATTCTACATGCATCGACTAGGTTTTACATCCTGAATTCGAGAGCTGAAAGACGAGCGATCCAAGCATTATGCTCCGACAGGTATACAGTAGCGGTTTTATTCTCAATCACGTGGAAAAAGATCACGAACAATGCTGAGTCATACGAACAGCAAAGACGATTTGCAGGATTCTCCTTGGAGAATTCTGAGACATGATTTTTCACTAACGAAATCCGTCCCCTATTGATTTTCTTCACAATATGGGTTATTATTCACATTATCTTTATATATTGGCGTAAATCTATAAGGGTAGATTTGGCAAATCTATAAGGGCAGTTTTTTGAAACCCGCGGTGGTAATATTATTATGTGAAGCATGAGATACGATAACTTTAACGGATAAAAAGACGGGTGCATTGAGGGTAAGGAGGGAAGCGGCAGAGATTTTAGAGTAAGAGTATTTGCTCACTGGGAAGTTACGGAAAATTTTTAAAAAAATTTTTCACGAAATACTACGTAAATAAAATGTCTGCACGAATTGAAATTACAACATTATAGCTCTTAAAGTTTGACCCCATCGGGATTAACTAAAATAGTTATTTAGGATATAAGGGTCGTAAATCATCTAATTACAATACGAGATTGGAAAATTACCGAACGAGACCGCTAGGCCGAGTGTGTTAACCAATTGAGTATTGTTATCAGATTGTAGCGTCGTACCACACTCAAACCGCCAAATGTTAAACAAAAGGAGGAGTGATGACGCACTGGGACGTAGCGGGCCCAGAGCGGCTTTGGGGAGGAGGCAATGGGGGCGGCGAGTAGAGCCAAAGGGCCTATATAAGGCCAGGAGAACAATGCCCCAGTCTTCTTGTGCGAGCGGTGTCGGCGACAGGTGAAGCGCGTGTTTGTGCGTGTTGGTGCACTAAAGCGAGGGGCCAGCAATTCATTGTCGTGACTTTCGAGACGCGTAGATGGTCTCAAAGTAGAGCGGCTTCATACAGGGAACATCAGAGGTATGTTGCGGTGTGGTAGCCGTTCTGAAATTATCTCTCCTTGCATTGGGTCTATTTATTTAGTGTATTGTGAGCAGGGTAGTTGTTAAATTGAGACTACGGTCTAGATTGCCTAAGTGAAATCTACTGTTTTACATACCACTCTTGTCTGTGTCAATTACACCCGTATGGACGCCACAAGATAGTTACAGCACGAATATGGTACAACATTTTATCCAATTTGTAAAAAATTGCTAGATTTAATGGGGAATTGTCTTACACCTTCACATTTTTTCACTTAAGTGTGGCGGACACTGAACTCAACAAGAAGAACAATTAAAATACACGTGTGTGTATACTTTCAACATTAGATAATTATATAGTATATATAATATATATATAATATTACGGTGTATGTGTGTGTGTGTTGTGTGTTTCTGGGAAATAAAAATCAGATTAAATGACGCTGTAGAAACGATTGTTTATCCACAAATTAGAATGAACATATGAGCGTGAGTAATTTAATTTTTTAAAGATTGGTGTGAAAAAAGTTTATTCCATGTCGGAAAAGGTTTTAATTGCTTATTTTTCTGGCAAGTCAGAAAAGGAGAAATCACGTAGTTTTTGGATCCTCACTTCTTTATATTAATGAATACAACATTACATAATGTACAATATTCATATTAGTAATTTTACTCAGTTATGAGTGTTTATAAGAGGAAAAGTGAGAGATACAAGACAAAGAAATCCAAAATATTTTCAAAAGGAGAGTACCAAAGTACGCCATTACTGTACCGCGCTAGCATTGTAATAACGTACAGAGTGGTAAAGTACTTTATAACGAAACAGATTATAATGGCATAATGTTTGAGTTTACTATATCGAAGTGGGTAAAATATTTGAGATATAGGGTAAATACCTGGAGAGGGAACAGCGCAAGGGGACGTTTAGTTTGGAATTCAGCGAGGAAGGATCTCCTCTACCTCCCAAAACTTGGACCAGCTTAGGTAGCTCAAGGCATCAATTGATCGGGTTCAAATCCCGAAGGCAGGACTTTCGACGTTAGCTACATAACGACGTCCAATTCAGCCAATGTCTGAAGGAGAATTCTTACGGCCGACTTACGCTACCACATACGCCGAGAGACCAGTCGGGAGCTTAGAGCTTCCCCCACTGTGGTAGTGTTCCTGTTAAAAGATACCTGATTGGGGAAAACCCCGCCGGCCGACGGGTATGTCGGTGACCAATCGCCGCCACCTTCCGAGATTAAAAAAAATATGCACTTCATTTACTAACGAAATCCGACGCCTTCTGGTTATCTTCAAAATATGGGTTATAATTGACAGTATCCGTATCTTGCCGCGAGTATCTATAAGGGTACCATTTCGTGAAACCCGCGGTGATTATATTACGTGAAGCATGAGAAACGATAACTTTAATGGGTAAAAAGACAGGTAGTAATGACCTTAGCAGTTAACGCGCCCGGAAACGCTAATCAATCAACCAACAGGAGAGGTTCCGCCCACTGTCGGGCGGGGCGGCGCACTCGGCGGCTCTCGACGGCCCGCGAAGGCAGCTCGCGCGAGCGCCGGTTCATTAGTCGTGTTGGTAAGCGGAGGCAAATTATTGTTTGTCCTAATCATACGAAAGAGCCTTTAAACTTCCATTTAAATCAAACTAAATAGAAAATTGATTCGTGATTACGCGTGGCTCGTGGGAGCTGCGCGGGGCATTGTGGGGGCGGGCAACGCAATCAGCGCGCTGCGCAACCTCCGCCGCCGCCGCCGCCGCCGCCGCCGTGGACGCCGCCCCTGCAATAATAATGGGCGCCGCGGCGCCGGGCGATTGCAGCCGTGCAAGGGGTGCTAGATGGATGCGTAGGTAGTGCAGATGGTGGAATGGTGGATGAGTTTGTGGGGATGGACTCTACGAAACAATTGGAACAGGTTGGGGGAAGTGTATGTGGGGGAGACCAGTGATTGATTGATTGATTATTTAGTGTATCAGTGCGTGCACTTGAATAGGACATTAGTCGAGTAAGTGTATTGCATGTAATATCTTGGAGGTTTCTGTGTTCCTTTCACGGTGCAACATGGGTCCCGGATCCCACCTCCACGTTGACGTGTTTGGTAGCCGCCTCTAGCTACGGAATCACCACCACCTGTCCATTGGATAGGGTATTGCTATGGCATTAACCAAATACTGGTTTGAGCAATTATCCGATAGAATTATCTTTCAGTCAGTGATTGCATTCCACGTAACCGTGCAGCACGAGTCAAAACTTCCCCGCCGTTGGGGTTAAACCTCTTGATGAAGGAGGTGAAATTGAAGTCGGTGACAACAGATGTGAGGGTCAAATTGGAGTGAGTCTTGCGGGCTTTCGGCCAGCCTCAATCGGGAAGGAAACTACCTTGAGAAATCCAATGTTGTGAGCATTCATGGAGCTTTCCTCTGTATCAAAAGTGTCTGAAGAAAAGTCTTAGAAATTCTTCATAATTTTGAGGAAAGGATTCACCGAATACTATTTGCAATTTAGGTTTTCTGTTGCTTTTTGACAAGTTGGAAAAGTAAGTGCAAGTCCTCAAAAGAAAAACAAGTACTTATTTTCTTAGTTTAATATTTTCAATAATTTCCACTTAGTTTTCCATTAAATTACAATGAAACATTTTTTGTCTGAATAGACTAAAAATTAGTGAAATTGGAATCTAACGAACTGTTTTTCCGTACTGTCAGTCCAGCACTCCCCCGTCGTTAATTATAATTTAAAGTCTTCTTACTTCATTCTGGGCAGAACTGGAGACAAGTCATCTTGACGTGCTGGCAAAATGCGAAGGCATCTTCTTCTTAATGCTTCACCGCTATCGATGAGCAATGGCAAATCGCAGCTATCTGCAGTCGTGACGTAATCTGAGTTTAAGATCTGGGCTTTTTCAGTCGG
The DNA here is from genome assembly GCA_017312745.1 of Gryllus bimaculatus. Lineage (NCBI taxonomy): Eukaryota > Metazoa > Arthropoda > Insecta > Orthoptera > Gryllidae > Gryllus > Gryllus bimaculatus. Next base: position 9,736,143 of record BOPP01000001.1, read on the forward strand.
GATGCAATATGCTGAAAGACTTACTCTGTTTCCATATTTTTATGTAAACGTAATAATTATAATAGACGGTATAAAATGTAGTTTGTAAACAAATTGGTTGATATTTATACTTTTTTTGTTTGCTGACCCTGGTCTTCGCAGCTAGTCTCGACAGCTCAGTTCCTACTGTCGAGCTTGTTGATGCTTGCACCGCAGAGTCACGCGATGGCGTCGGAAGCACAATCCTTTATTTGTCTACAATGTGAAAGTCGTAATATCCAGCTGTTAATTTCTCGTTTTTTGACGATACTATGCAAACCATCGATCTCGTCTACTTTAGAGTAAGTTTGTCCAAATTTCAATGTAGCTCTAATGCCTTCCTGTATAATTTTTTGCCGACATTAAAATTTGTCGTCTGCGTTCAAAGTTATACGTAATCGCAATAAAAAAACACTCTAATACTTCAATCTTACAAGTAGATAAAGTTCTATTCAGTATATAAAACTTGCTTTATCAGAGGTATCAGAAGTCCTCTAGTGTCTTTTGTAAACTGAATTATGCGATGAGGTACAACTTGTAGTTCGTAATAGTAATCGTTTCTACAATCTTTCCAAGCGAACAATATTTCTATCAACGTTTTATCCATCTGCATTTTTTAATTTAAAGGCAAGAAGTTGAATTCATTTACCACACACAAGAAGCATAGTAGCATTTGACCATTGGAGGTTAATATATTAGCACTTTTAATCAAAAATATTAACAAATAATTCCTACGAAGGGCAATTAATAGAAATATGTGAAGGTGATCGGTATTAATGAAAATTGTTACCGCTAAAAATTGCAAAAATATTTGCTGTCCAAAATGTGGTTTAAGTCTAACCCAGGAAAATTGTGGATGCATCTGAAGAAGGAGAATACAAATTGTAGCTATCAATAATTTAAAAATGTAAAACTGTTCATGTTAAAAAACGAAGATCAAAAGACCTAGTTAATTTATGTCGACGTATCAACGAAACACTCAGCAAAGCAAAGGAATGGACCGTCGGTAATTGTTCTAGACGTAGCCTAAAATAAGTAAGTATCGGTTTATATGTCTGTCTGAACTGTGGAAGCTGGAATGAAAGATCGTTCTCAGAAGCGGAAATATAGCAGAAAAAGGAAGAAAAGGCAGGGCTTTTCAAAACAGAGGGTTTCCTAGAAGATCTCTGTTCGCAATTTACTGCATCCAGTAGGCCGCATGGACCAATATATAACTTCTAGGTATTGCCGTTTCATACTAGGTACTGTGAAGTCTGTACAATCAAGCAAACAAATTGCCGACGTTAAGTATTACCTGCGTTCTTGGTATAAAAGTCAGTTCGTGTTTGTATACGTTCTTATTAAATTATTATTTTCCGAATACAAATTAAAAGCAATACGAGTTCTTAGAATTTATTTTTATCAATGTGTTAATGTGTTTAAATTAAGTGGTTTGTCTCTTGAAAATGCATGTTTTCTTAAATTTGTTCACGTACTAGAAATCCTATTCCTTTAGCCTCTTACATTGTATTTTTCGTTTACGAGTCTTCTCGCGAATCAACAATAAGCATCTGAAGAGACTATTCAATTTCAATAGACATTTAATTTATTTTTATTTTCTCGCACACTACTTACGTAGTAATAGAGAGATGGAGAGGGAGAGGGAGAGGGAGGGAGAGAGAATGACAAAACTGTGAAAAATATAATATTCAAGTGTGACGATGTTTCAAAATATGTAATTTTATCAACAAGCCTGTACAAGCAAAAACTATCACTAAAATAGTTATCTTGTATTTTCTTATTTCTTATCGTTTCAGCATTTGGCACCTAGAAAGAAAATTTAATTCTGTATCACTCCCCAATCCCCCCCAGACCGCCTTCTACAATCCGCTTCCTCGAGATCGCATCCAAAAGCCTTCAAAATACCAGGAATATGCCGGTGTCTCGGGCCACGTTCAATCCTTTCTTCCCCGTTCTTGCTCCGTCCTTTCCCCTTACACACACACACCCACACACATATACACTAGCATGCATTTCTCTACTACACACGCCTGGAGGCAGGAGGCTGAAGCTTGTTTCTGATGGGACGATGCCCCCGCTGGAAGAGGTTTCTAAAAGATAACCCCTGATAGCTGAAGTGTAGGTTGGCATCGGATCTCACTTTACAGCGAAGCTCAGTATTGTATGAACTATAACATGTCTACCTTACAGAACGAATGACCAAAGTAGTTGATGAACCCAGAAGCAGTATATAATAAATCCATCAGTGATTCAATTCCGTCGACATTTTCTCTTCTTTTCGACCTCTTAACTTGCGTTCTCTCTTCAACACAAATGTCTCTTCTTATTTTTTAAGTCTCATTTCTTCGTCTTCAGTTGTGCGCTCAGCCTCCACGAAGCCAATTCCACTTGCCAGTTCTCCGCCCTCGCCCTCCCCTTCCCCCGTGCCCCCCTTCCCTGTCCGTCCGCTGTCCTGCGGCCGACGCCCGCCTCGCCGCGTCCGTTATTTGAGAGCAATTGGGTCGCAACGATTGAACTTCCCCGCCCTCGGTTCCGCCCCCAACCACGGCCCCCGCCCACGGCGGAGGAGCCGTCCTCGCGAGGACGCCCGAGGGGAGGACGAGGGCGGGGCGGAGGCGCCCACACCCGACACGCAGACTATACTCGAGGCGGTCGAGCCGGCTGATGTCCTCCAAATTTCTGCTTCCTTCGCAGAATACACCGCTGTGACAATTAAGGGGAGAATTTCATGCTTTTTAAATTACTCTCCTAGCATTTTGTTTTCGGATTTATAAAATAACTAACGTTCCCATGCAAGAACACTTGCATGTTAAACCCCAACCTTTTCCTTAATCTTTCATTTCAATATTAAGCTCATAATATACCATTTTTGAAACTCTCTTACCCTTCGCCACTTGTTCTACGTCTCCTTATAAATGTAATAACTCAACGTAATTTAACTTGTCAGTACAAACCATTTTTCAAACTCTTTACAATTCAAACCATTTTTATCTCACATTATTGCCACACAAAGAGACAAACCTACGCAATTAAATCATATAGAATGTCAAATAGTTTAATTTCACCTACTGTTGCAGTTTCTGTATGTCTCGAAACAGGTGGGATAGAATTGATAAGAGCCGAACCAGCAAAAAATGTAATAGAATGTCCAAGATGATCTCATCCTGTACATTGTGGCGGAAGGATCGTTTCTTTGAGGCTAGTGGGCTCAAAATTGCAAGTTTTAAGGTTCCGTAACCCTTTGTTTAGGAGTTATATAACTATATAGATTTCAACAACATTGAGCGAGTGTTGCCGGTTATGGAAATTATTTTTATTAAATGGAAAACAAAACTCAACCCGACCAAATCAGCAATAAAAATCGTCTCCCTCAGGTCATTTCCACTCCACCCCACTTCAAATAAATAATAACGCAATCCCATGGATCCCACAAAACTAGGCTTTCAAATATTTTGGACAGTTCGACACCAGGTTAAATTAGAAAACTCATATAACCGAAAAGCTACAACACACTAAAATAAAGTTCATCCAACTAAAGCCCTTGCTCAACAACAAAAGCAAACTTTCATGAAACAATGCTATAGTCTGATATAAAACAATATAATTAGACCGCTCATGCTCGATATGTGCCCAATATGGATCAATGCTTCGCAAGCAAACATAAATCGAATTCAAGTGGTGCAAAACAAGTTCCTCCGAATAGAAGCAAATGTTCCATGGTTCATATGAAACAGACAACATCACAAAGAACTACACCTATCGTCTACCTCTCTTAACATAGCTCACCTTTCTAATAACTTCTATTCAAATATAAATTCAATAGCTCAAGCCACCCACTATAATCTAGCAACAATCTCATATTTACCTAACCGTATTAAAAGCAGATTTCCATTAGAAGCATTCCTGAAGATTTATTCATACAAAATCTGAAATATGAGCTCTATAAGTCCCCTACATCAATTTGTAGTTAGCATAGTTAAATGTTAAGTTAGAATAGGAATAGTTATGTCAACAAAGTACATATGAAGTTAATATTACTAAAAATATGTATGTAAACATCAAGAAGAAGTAAATGAATAAAAAAATTCCAACAAAAAATAAAAATTTCTCCGTTAATATATTCAATTCTTATTTTCCTCATTTTTAAGCAGAAAATTTGGGCGGAAAGTACGTGACATAGAGGGGTAGGGACATAGGGGTAGAAGCTCTAGCAATCCTGAAATAGGTTCAACATAAATCCAATTATATTTCTGTCATTAAATTTATTAATTCTCCTGGGTTATATTTTATTTATTTTGTAATGAAATAGCGCATCTATAAATAAAAATTTCAATATAAAAAGGGGCCCAGAGAGGGACAGGGAGGATCAGACATATAAATCCCATCTTGTTTTCGGCTGCGCACACCTATGTTTGCAAGTTAGAGAAAAAAAGGATTTTATTAAAACGCCGGAACGTCCGTGTCATATCCTCACTGAGTGTATTTAATCTTCCACTTTTAAATTAAATTATTCACGTTTTCCACTTTCATAACATTCTAGTAGTTCCTGTCAGCTATTTAGTTTAACAGCGCACCGTATACTTATACTAATGATACGTATTTACTCGCCGTCTCTGTATCAGATTAAGTGCCTAGTGGACAGAATATATTGTCTGTTAAGGGAAAATAGGTTCTGCGATGCAAGGTTTCTAGGAATTGCATGTGAATAATGAGTGCGTACTGGCGGTTCCACCGGTGCCGTAATTTCTTCGTAAGCTCTTAATCTACGTTCGCGACACTCGTTCCTTAGCACTATTTCCTCTTTAAATCTTGTGTGCACATACCGCTTCAGTTTAGTCTGGAGAGAAGGAATGGTGTGATGATGGTTTAAAAATGTATTTTAACCCTCCGGGACTCGCGGTTGTAAAAGTTATTCGACTACTTGCTATAATCTCTCGGATACATCATTTGAATTTTAGCTTATTTTGCTTCAGAAACTGACTAGTGTCTTTCAGATACACACTGGTTTAAAAAAAAATTACTGACATCAAAATTTGAAAAATTATTAGAACACAATTTTTAACAACAATAGGAACATGTCGTACTTTAGACAAACCTTTCAGATGTAAATTATACTACATGCTTCGGTCTGAGGTATGCTACGCTGCGCTAGGTTTCATTGAGATATTTCTGAAGACGTCAGCGTACAGTGTAATGACACGAACACGAAGTTATGACATTTGAGGACAAGAACAAGGTTATGAGATGAATGTATGTTCCCAAAAATATTTATGACGATCTATCAGCGCAAGAACAATTCAGTTATATGTGTGATAAATCGTGAGTTGGAGGATTAAGTAGTTAATTAATCAGAAGTTATTAAAGAAACAACTTATATGATTGTAACATATAATTCAGATTTAATCAAATAAAATTCGATTAATTGTAAGATAGAGGATGTTAAATATGTATATTGTTACACGCATGTATAAAGTTACATAAATATATGCAGTAACTACTAAAATCTAATTTAACATTATCATTATTTAGTAATAAAAATATTTTTCTAATGATATTAGAAAATTGTCCAGATTATGTTACATGAGTTCTTTGGAATTTCACCTCTCTCCATCTCTCTCCTGTCTCTCACCTCCTCTCTTTTTCTCTCATCTTTCTCCTCTTTTCCTCTCTCTTTCTCCTCTTTTCTCTCTCTTTTCTCTTTTCTCTTTTTTCCCTCTTTCTCCCTCTTCTCTCCTCTTTTCTCCCTCTTTCTCTTTTCTTCCCTCTTTATTCCTCTCCTTTCCTCCCTCTTCTACCTCTTGTCTCCCTCCTCTCTCCTTTCTTCTCGCTTTCTCCCTCTTTCTCTCTCTTTCTCCCTCTTTCTCCCTCTTTCTCCTCTTTCTCTCTCTTCTCTCTCTCTCTCTCTTTCTCTCTCTTCTCTCTCTCTCTTCTCCCTGTTTCTCTCTTTCTTTCCTCTCTCTCT
>BOPP01000001.1:9749160-9759808 GCA_017312745.1 Gryllus bimaculatus
CACACACACACACACACACACACACACTTACTTGCGCTATACTGTCTCATCGGGAACCCAAACGAGAGTTTAGAGATTAACCTTGCTGGGGCGATTCTGCATTCTCAATGGGGCATGTGTCTGAGAGGAAAACCCCAGGAGTAGGCTTGTAGATCTGCACCGTTTTTCATACCCCAGCAGGGAATAAACACCTTCCTGTGATAACATACACCACACTCACGACTCTAATGACTAAAGGCGATGGCGTTGTCCCGTTCAATTTCATCTCTTCTGCTACTAATACCACGACTACCAACACAACCATTACTTCGTTCTACTACTATCAACACAAACACTACCAACACATCAATACCGCCAACATACATCACATCACCATCGCCCACCACCACCGCCGTCTCCGCAACCTCAACTGTAGGTATCAGCCATAGGTAGTCGTAACGGCAAATACTGCTACCGCCACAACAGCCACAGTCAGTCTTAACATCGTCACCACCTGCGCCATCCACGTCACACCAGTAGTCCCCGTCGGCACCACAGCTGCCATCACCAACCCCGTCGTCGTCGTCGTCGTCGTCGTCATGACGCTTTGAGCGCCTGGGAGACGGCGCGCGCCGAGCAATCGTCTCAAGAGACGGCGGCGTCACCGCCTGCGCCCTTTCTCGCCTTCCCGTCCTTTCCCGTCCCTTTCAGCCGCCGCCGCCGCCCACAAGCGCCGCCGGGCAGCGCGCACAATGCGGGGCGCCGAGGTGGCACTTGAAAGGCGAAAGATCACAATGCACTTTCCTCTTGACGCTTCGCGAATTCCTCTGTAGCCTTTGTGAAGTCTTTGTGTTAATTTCGTCGCGCGCCTGTTTGTGGAGCAGCTTTGAGGCGCCCGCCACCGCCGCTCCCTGCGCCCCGCCACCACCGGTCTTCGCCGCCGCCGCCGCGCCGCCGTCCGCCACCCCCGCCCTCGCTCGGGTGCGCGCGTGAGCGCTCAGCTTGTTCGCGGCGAGGGAGGTGATGTCCGATGTGGGGGAGGTTCGAGTTCAGGGTGAGAGTGGGACCGGAGCCCGGCGGCTGGTGGAAGAGATGGTGAGGATGCCGGAAGTGGAGGGAAGGGGTGGCGTCGCGGGACGGGGCGGGAGGGGGTTGGGACGGGGACGGAGGCAGGGACGGGCCGATGGCGGAGGGAGGCAGCAACGTAGGAGGAGTTAGGGGTATTGCCGCGGGTTGTGGTTGGAGCTAGGAGCGGGGACGGGACTGTGTACGAAGGTGGAAGCAGAGCCGGAGACGGTGTGGGGACGGAGGCGCATCGAAGGGTTGGTGTGTTGGTTGCAGATACAGGGATAAATGCGAGAAAGGGGTGGGAAGTGTGTGTGTGGTGGTGGTGGTGGTGGTGGCGGCGGCGCGGAAGCGGGGTAAGACGGGGACAGAGACGAGGGCGGGTGAGGAGCGGGAATGGGAAGACGGTGGCGGAGGGTGAAGGACGAAGGAGGGGGGAACGGTGAGGGGTAGGAGGAGGCGATAGGAGGTGAAGATGGTGGTGGCGAGCGGAAGCAGCGAAGTGGGTGGGAGGCGGTAGAGATAATCTTGTAGAGATTAGTGAGAAAATAAGGAAGTGATAGTTCTTAGTGATATGTATTACAAGAATACACAAGGTTGAAAGGACATAAAGCTTTCGCGTTTAAGATGAAGTGGTTGTACCAGTGCGGATTTGACCGTAAAATTTTTTTTTTAAACTGGATAAAATATTCTTCTGTTTTAATTATTTCGTCGTTATGAAAAATTAACGATATTTTGCAATTCCAACATTGCTTTTATTCAAATTAATGTATAATAATAATAATAATAATAATAGTTTTTGGTTCCTAATCGTATGCGTGCATGTGTATCATATTATGTAAAGTTTTGAAGAGGCAAGGAAATTAAGGAATATAGATGTGATACAAATACAAATTTCATTTAAAATATGAATTTTTTTGATTTTTGATATACTCCCCTTTTATAATATTCAACTTGATATAATTCTATATTATAACACGAATCATATCATACAAAATACGAATTAAAAGTATTTGTTTCAATAGATATCTGTACTGTAATTCGAATCGTCTGTAAGTTAACAGTATAGGTTTGTGCAGTTATCACCCTTAAGTTGTCATCGGTCACTTTGCTTACGCTCAGTTTCAGTAAAAGCACCTAATATTTGCTTGAGTTTTGCGTCGTAAACATAGTTGCACCACTCTTCGTTTGGACATAAAAGAAGATACTTTCGTAATCCGTTTCTTTTGTGCCTTAATGTACTGAAGCTCAAATCAATAGAACTTTAATTGAATGCCGGTGCGGTTGTTTTTCTTGGCGAACTGTATCAAACTATTCTGCTTTTAGTACTCAAACAAACGCGCTAGATGAGAAAAAGAAAAATCGCCAGTCTTGCCCACCACTGATCCCCATTTGAGTAAGTCTGTGCCCAAATTCTGAATTATCGATGCATGAGTATTGATGAAATCGCAAACCATATACACCGTAGTTAGGTTCGACATACGAGAACGCCGAGTTGTCGAAAGATATTAGTTTCTTACAAGACAGCGTGCATTGAGATACCGTCACCCAAGGTCTTCAAAATCTTTATTTAGATATGTCAGAACATCCTGGAAAACTTTCTATCTTGACACATCTAATTATCATTCGTACGGTCCACATAAAGAGGCTTACGGAGACAGAAGATTCGCCTACGTCCTACAGCTGAGAAAGCTGTCCACACATAGTTTCCTGCTCAATAAAAAATATTTTTTTCTGAGTGAATAGGAAAGCCGTACTATGGTGAACCAAGGAAGTGGGCCTACATTGAAAACCATGGTGCCTATGTTGAAAAATGATCTCTTTGCCCATTTTGTTCAGTTGTAATAAATCATAAGCATTGAATTCAGATACAGTATTGACCTTCGTATTTATTGAATCGTCATCAAATAAATTACTTCGAAGTTTGTTTTGTATATCATTGATAAATTTTATAAAGTGTTTTCAACAAATGTGGTCTCTAGGTATGTCACAATTTTTTTATTATGATTTTCATGTACTCTAGTTTAATTTTTTATTATTTACTACAATTTATTGATTTAATCTCCTTCATTCAAATGTAATATCTTGGATTTTATCTCCAATTTTTGGATTTTTGAAAAAGACTCCCAACTACGATCGTAACATGAATGAAATAAATTGTTGGAAAATATTTTAATGTCTGTTTTAACAAGATAAATAATATTACAATAATTGCAACAACTCCTTTTTATCTTTACATATTCTTCACATGCATCGAATGAATTCGTGAATGCTGATGCGTTGAAATACATTTGACGCTTTCATAAAAGGAACACACAAAGTCGTTGTAAAAGCAATGTGAGCTGAACTTCCCCATTTATTCCCTTAGCTTACATTTACAACTACGAGTAAACTATTTCCCTTACGATCTGTAGTGGGGAAGAACGGTCTACGTAATGGTAGCACAAACGGATACTGCTCTGGCCCGAACGAGGTTGTTGGTGGAAGCATTGATATTAGTGGTGGCAAACGGAACACCAATAGCGGCTGCGAGGTCGACAAGTAACGAACTGCGTACGACGCCTATACGTACGGCGGATTAGTACGCCGGGGCGACGCACTAAACGAGACTTGGGCGAGATGAACGGGGCGAAAGCGAAATCAAATAGAGGCGGGGCCGTGCGTCTTCCCGGCGGCGGTGAGAGAGGAGGGAGGCGGGCAGAGTGGTGGGTGGTGGCGAGGCGCAAGCGCGTGGGCAGGGCAACAGCAAGCGAGTGGGTATGCATGCGTGAGTAGGTGGGCGTGCGTGCTTGGGTGGATGGAAATGCGTGAGTGGGCGCGCGTGAGTGGGCGCGCGTGAGTGGGCGCGCGTGAGTGGGCGCGCGTGAGTGGGCGTGCATGATTGGATGGGCGAGCGTAGATGCGTGGGTGGACGATATGGCAAGTTTGGCAGGCAGGTGAGTGCACGGATGCACGAAAGGACGCACAGAGAGAGGGTAGGTACGTGAGTGGTTGAGTGGGAGATCGAGCGTGTTGACAGCGGGCCTCGCACAAGCCGGTGGACTGACGTCTGGCGGGCGGGCGCGCCGGTGGGTGGACGGGAGAATAGGTGGGCGAGCGAGCGTGAGTTCAGAGGTCTGACGGGCGATTGGACCGGCAGTGGTTTGTGCGCGCATTTTCTCTGAAGCGGACTGTAGAGACGGCCATCCCTTGCAGAGATTTTCCGCGCCACTGCCAATGTCGCGTCGTCGTCCGCTTGCCCCAACGCCCGTTTTTCGCTTCGCCTGCCGTCCCTATGCTATTGCCTGACATGCTCCATGCAGACTATGTTCAACCTCGTTTGTCCTAGGCCATCGTAATTTCTCGACGTTCCTCCTGTGTACTGGGGCTGCGACGAACTATTGTGCTGTATTTAGTTCCACTATGCGGCATTTGTTCAACGATGAAAGTGCAGGTGCTACGATACTAGTTTCTTCCATTTTGTTATAAATTGCCTCGCATTCTCGTTTCTTCTCGCCCCATTACATCTCATGATTTTTCGTCACTTCTCTTGTCGTTTCATTCCATCTAGTTCCATTTCATCCACTGTTTTCATTTTTCAGTTTCTTTCCACCAGAAACTTATCTCATAAAATATTTCTTCTTCTTCTTATTCTCTCTTCAGGTGGGGTCTTGTAGTCTCTGTTCATTTAATCCATGTTACAGCTCTATCGAAACATTTACATTTGATTGGAAAGTATTTCACCTGCTCCCCAAATTAGTTGCTGATTCGCTCTTGACACTTGCCTTCAATATGTCAAACTCTCCATCAAGGTTTAATTTCTCTCGCGTTTTTGCAGGCTCCTTGGGGTCAACGTTCACTGACGAATGTTTCGTTTGAAGTCTGCGCCAGCAATAGCCTACATCATTCGGCTCCGAGAAACTCTTAACGTTTTCTCTCTGCATATGTGCAGTGCTCCTTCCTTCGAAACTATGAATTGAAGTGTTACTAACTAAAACAGTGCGATTACATCGCATAAAAGAAAGACCCGTGGAAAAATTGCAGCCGATAATTACTGAAGTATTTGTATATGCCCGAAACGGAAAACAGAGTGTTTGAAAAATTCATTTCATGTCACTCAGTGCTTATTTTGCAAGGTTAATGAATTGAACTGGTTACAAATTCTGAAGCAATATAATCTCTATTCACTGTGAACACGGAGTAAGCATGTTTCTGAAAATATAATTAAAATATTTTATACTTAACAATATCAGTTCATGTAGTACGTTGTGAACTATAGCAGAAAATTCTGCTATCTACGGTAACTTACATAAATAACATTGAACACTTCTTGTAAAGACTCCAGGCGCCAGAGTGCATAGATACTCATTAATCTTAGAACTTAAAAGCGCTCATTAATTTTCAACTTAAAATTTTTGCTTTGAAATATTCACTGCTTTTGATGTATCTATTTCAACTCGCAAAACAAAACGATCAACACAAGAAACTACATAGATTTAATAGGTCTTTGCAACGACGTAATGAGCAAATGACGGCAGGTAAGCATTCATTCCATAGGTTTAATACATTACATTTTTGCTTTTTACTATTATATTACATACTTTTTGCTATTTACAATAAATAGGTTAATAACACTTCTTGAGCCCATGAGCCCTACCTTTTACATGAAGCAAAAATCGTAAAATTTGTTTGCGTTGAATGCTCAAATGTCTTTCTAATCAAAAACCCTTACTGCTTTAAATACACAAATTGCCTCGTCGTTGGTGGGTTCAACGACTTTCCACTATACTGTTCATTTAATTTTTATTTGTAATTAAGAGCAATGAGATAAGATGTACCAACTTGTACAAAAATGCAGTTTTTATTTGAACATGAAGATTTAGACCTTTCTTATGGAACCTCAGAGAACATTTCTACGACACCTAGAGAAATAACACAGAACATTGGCATGGTTTGTCTTCACTGGAACAATGTAAACGTCTAAACCACTGCCTGTAATCTCGTTTCTATTCTCACGCGTTTCTCGTGCCTTTGTCCATTAAAAATATTTTTGTTATACCTACAGCCTTTCAAATGATTTAATTTTATATAAGACAGTGACTTTTATAGAAAGTCTAGCCATAAGATGTAAGTGGTTGTCTAACTGATTTTGAAATAACTTAATTTATTTTAGATTAAGGCCTACATAAGCAGAAGTTTCGGTTTTCCAAAAAGTAGCATGCCTCTTGTTCGAGAATAATTAAATAATTTAATATTTTCAATAATTCTATTTCAATAATTTAAATTTACATTATTATAATTTCATGTCAATTAAATATTTTAAAGGAAAAAGATCACGAATACTAATACAACTAGTGGAGTGTATTTGTCTATACTCTTCTATAATTCTATACTTTTCAAGACTATAAAATAAGATGCTGTTGTGTAATGCAACACGTTAATATCAAATAGATAATGCCAGGCAACCCCTTCCTTGACCTTGGTAAGGCATGACTTCGTACTCAGTAACTCTCTGTATTTAAGATTATAATCGGTATGCGCAGTATGAGAAGAGACAAAATAACACAATCAAATATGTACCTTTTTCAGTCAAGTTCGCAATTGTATCATTGTTTTTAGATATTTCCCACGTTCCTGGGTATTTAACGAAAGCATAGGTATGTCATATTGCCGGAGGCAGCATTGTTCTCTTTTCATTTCTCCACGTCCCCCTGCCGGCCCTCATTTGAGACGCGCCGCCTTTGCACTGCCATCTCTTCGGGTTTCCATATTGAACGCGGTCCGGGTCTTAGCGCGTCCTTTGAGAGGGCGCCGCGCGCGAGTGTGAAATACGTGCCTGATTCGCAAAGCAGCTCGGGCGGCGCGAAGCCAGTTCGCGCGAACGGCTCGACAACGTGTCACCGCGAAGGGAGAATGTGTTACCAGGGCAGGCGCAGAGGCCAAGGTGGAGAGTGGTGTACTTTGAGATGGACGTGGAAATGGGGCTCGCGTGAAGCCCCGTGGATTATTTAGTCATTTGAGATGCGTTTGTATTTAGATATTTGCTTATCGTTTTATGTTGTTTTGCTTACACCACCAAGAATGACTTCTGGATTTGGGATATTGACTGCTTGACGCTGCGTCCAGGATTTCTGAGTTGTGTTTAACATTGCTTCTTTTGGAGGCACAGTTTAAATTTTCTTGCTTAATAAAACCACACATCTATTACTTAACATTTTACCATAACTTAAATTTTTAAACAGCCAAACCTTAACCCATGTTACTATTATTGTTTTTCAAATTCCTTCACTTTTATTCTTACCTCCGTTTTTCATTATTCACTTTTCATTCTTCCCGTCGTCCTATTAAATTCTGTTAGCTTCCTATTTCTTCTTCTGTAGCAGACTCAGTCGTATTTTTGCTTCACCTTTTCAATATAGGATAACCTCTCTCTGCTACCTCACCTTCACATGTTGCACAAAACGTATCTTCCCTCGCTCACCATTACATACTTCCCTTCACGTTTTAGTTCTAAATATTGTTATCCTACTCCAACTTGTACCTTACCTTTTCCTCCCTATCTTTCTACATCTATCCCAACCCTTTCCTTTTTGTTTCTATTTCTTTCGTTCTACAACGTTTTCTACAATGAAGAACTTCCTGTAATTTCTCTCTCTTAATATCTCTCGTCTTCACTCTCCAACCACCGCATAAACTGCCTTTCAATGTTTTGATTTGTTGCTACTCATTCCTCTTATATATTCTGTAGTTCTCTTGCTTTCTGTCAGCTCATTATGTTCTACGCTTAACTTCATTACCTGTCCAATATTTAACTATCCCAACCATTTGGCTCATCAATGATTGGAAGGATTACTAGCTGATCGCTGAATCTCTGCTTGCTGCTGATTGCCGAAGAATTCTCGAGCAACGCATGAAGAATACGGTGATAGAGGATCGATTCATTTCTCGACCCCAAGATAGGTAAAGATTTTAGTAGGATCGCGCAGCAGTCCATGGTCGTCATTTTGGATGTTCATCTGGTTGGAGGTGATCAGACCGATGACTGATACCGGAAATCACACAAATATTTAACTGTGCCGAAATTCCTACATCCACTGGTCTTCAAACTTGAAGTCTCTTGGTCTATGAAAATTCAGCTACAGACTCGCGATATCTAGCTGGACATATTTTTTTATTTGGAAATAGAAGAATGTGCAGGACATTTTTTCATAAAAACATGTTTTATTGAGGTTATCGTGAAATCTCCTTCTAAATAAGTGTGAAACAGTTCATAACCATCTACAATGGTAAGTTCCAAAACCTGGGTGTAGTACAAACGTTGAAGGGAAGGCTGTGTTTGTAAGACCATCGAGACTGATCATAATGTGCATCATAAACGTGTGGATGAAAGACTCGATGAAAGCGCAATAATGAGCCGAAACTGAAATTTTTACAATGGACATTTTTATTCGACCTCAATTTAAGAAACACTGTAATACATTCTTGATACAACGCTCTCGATTAAATAAGAAAGATTTATCGTTTTTTTGAGTTCCCTGTAATTTGGAACTATTTTCTCAAATAAATAGCAAAATATAAACACACAGGGAAACATATATAAATAAAAATTACATACCATTTGAACAATTTTCATTGATACAAAAGCTATTTTAAGACCTTACTTGATAATTGAGATAAATGTGCAAGTCTCGCCTATAGAGATACAGCTAAACACACTCTCACATGCATTCTAACGCGTACTAAAGGAGCGTGACCGAGTGCGGTATGTTAGCTGTCGAGATAAGATAACGTTCCTTAAAGTACAGTTAAATGGGAGAGGGGCCTCTGGAAGAAACGTGGAGTATTACTGCGCCGCAGTACGACTCACGAAATTCATGAAGCAGGTATGTAAAATATCTTTACTTCTTCGGACTATTCATACCTTGCATAATGATGTGTATGGGGCTAGCACTTGTCTTTTGAAAAAGTGAAAAATTTCAAGGAAGTTCTGGGCAAGGAGAAAAATGGAAGACTTGTTGATGAAAAAAGTTTCGCGATGAAGGAATATTCATGTTTTTTAGCTGCAAGAGAGCATGGGGGAATGGAATGAAGGAAGCATTACCCCAACCATTAGCTTTTCATGGACATATTTTTTTTTCTTATCTATTCTTTCGCCTTTCTACATAGTGTATTGTTTAAAAACGTAACATTGTATATCATACGATCAAAAAGAATTTCTAACTTTCAATGACCGTCATTTAATGACTTGTACTAAACTTTACACGTTCTTAAAACAGTTGCTCTGAAACTTTCGTTTTATGTTTGGATACACACTTTGTATGAAACCATATATTTTCTTTATGCTAACAGTAGCAAGTTTTATTTAAAACTGTAGAAGTAGTAAAAATTGTCCCTAATGTTGTTTACACAGGCCTCTACTTTTTCATTTTAATCGAAATTTGTTTCCTTTCAATTACCTAAAACCAAAAAGCTAGTACTGTAAAACGTTTAATTCCATGTTATTTATGGTGCAATTAAATGACACTTAAGAAACTAACTGTAGAAGGATTCACATTCTACACTATAAAATTAGGCAGTTCTTATCCTAAACTAGCTGAAGTCTCTAGCGAATTGTCAATATTTATTTATCACATTCATCTATTAGACAGGAAAATAAAGAAGAAACTTCCTTATCATCCCCGTCAACCGTTTCCACCCACTTCGTCTCGCCCAATTCCACTTGTTTCAACTCAGGCCCGCTCCGACCCAAACCTTTCCAGCCCTCGTCCCTACACCTTGTTCCGTTCGTCCCTTCCCGTCCCGTCCCGTCACGTCACGTCCAGTCGCGTTTTCGTCTTCCTCACTCCTGCCACGCCCACCTTCTCTCGTTCCTCTCCGCTCCGCTTCACCAACACTAACTTCCAATAACACGTTGCAAAAAATCTGAACGTTGTGTGTTGCCGCGAGATGAAAGTACGTGCTCTTTACTAAATTACGTACTGAGTGCGAAAAAAATCAGAAATATTCCATCACGTACCAATTTTTCGGGAAAAGGTACGCCACATTCATCATTTTCGAGAAACTTGGAAATCACTAAATTACAATACAGGAGGAATATATAGTCTATAGTATCTACCGATCATGTAACAAAAGTAATTTGTGTTACATAAAATTGTGTAAATCCCAAAACATTGTCGGATACATCTTTCAAAGCAAGCCAAGCTGTCTTCTCACTATACGTCGGCAACTGTTCAAAGGTAATATCTTTCATCAATCTGAGGCCTAATGAAAATTCCTTCATTAATTTTTTAGTACAAATGTCAGGATATTTAGATAGTAAAAATTGAAAACTCTGGCCTTCATTGTATATTGGTTTCTGAAAATTATTCTTAAAGCCCAATTTCGTATTAACGTAGCCCGAGTCGTATTAACATCTATCTTTCTCAATTGGGTATTCACGCGACACATTTTTTTCACCAGGATTGAAAATTTCTCAAAAACCACTCTCTGACTACATTTTGTTCTTTCCCTCCCTTACTATCTCGTTGGCAAAAGAACCAGCAATATTTTGTGTAAGAAGTCTGCATTCCTAGAAGAAGTTCCAGAACTCTGAGATGATCACAGATTTTACATTTGCTATTCAAAT
>BOPP01000001.1:9760556-9771746 GCA_017312745.1 Gryllus bimaculatus
CCGCCCTCGCCCGCCTCGCCCCGCCTCGCCCGCCTCGCCCGCCTCGCCCCGCCTCGCCCCGCCTCGCCCCGCCTCGCCCCGCCTCGCGCCCCCGCTCGCCCCGCCTCGCCCCGCCTCGCCCCGCCTCGCCCCGCCTCGGCCCCGCCTCGCCCCGCCTCGCCCCGCCTCGCCTCTCTTCGCCTCGCCCTCTCTTCGCTCGCTTCGCCTCTCTTCGCCTCGCTTCGCTCTAAAAATTGCTTCGGGCCTCGCTTCGCCTCGCTTCGCCTCGCTTCGCCTCGCTTCGCCTCGCTTCGCCTCGCTTCGCCTCACTCCTCTAAGCTCTTCGCTGCTCTATCCCACTCCTTCCTCCCTTTGTTATTCCTCCCCCCTCACCACGTCTCGTCGCGCCCCGCTCCGGGTGACGAGCAGGCGACGATGTGCGACGGCGAGGACGCCGCCCGTCATCTGTCTCTAGCAGCGGCCGCGCGGCAGCGCATTGCGCGGAGGTAGAGCCTGCTCGTCTGGCGGTGACGGATGCGGCGGCGGTGGTGATGGAAACGTGGTGGTAGCAGTGGCAACACTGATCTCAACGGGTTGGCACGATGACGGTGGTGGGCGGTGGCAGCGAGGACTTGGGGTGGCGTTGTGTTTCATTCACTGCGCAATGTAACAAGGGGGTGGGATTTTGTGTTGGGGAGCTGGTGGAGTTGGATACGAGGGCGACGGGGGTGGTGGTATAGGTTCTGCTGGTGGCGGAGATGATGGGGGAGTTTCGGTAAGAGAACTTTGCGGGTTAACGGAGAGAAAAGGAGGTGACAGAATGAGATGAAACGGTGAGAAGTTGCGAAGAAGTTCTGTAGAGGGTCGAGGAAAAGGAAGTGAAGATTGGCTTCGTTAACGAAGGTCCATTGTAGTGATGATTTTAATATTAATTAATGAGAACTAAGAATATTACTCGGTGTGACTACGACAAATATTCCATCTCGAGAAATCTTGATTATTACGTTGTAACGAAGACCTTGTTAATTTATTTTTCAAGTCTCTAAGAGGAATACATTCTCTTCAGTTTGCTGATCTTTTCCGAAATATTTATCACTTAAAAAGTATGATTTGATACGTCAAAGTATAGAAATTCTGATTGCGAAGTGAACGCATATGAGAGAACTTCTTAGATTTCTTGGTCACATGAATGAAGGAAAGAATTACAAATCATGACATAAGGAAACCTGTAATAATCAATTATGTTTGAACCAAACAATGGCCGTTAGGTGACTGCGTAAATAAAATTTATAAGATAATGGAAAGGTACGTCAAGTTATGTTAATTAATAAGAAATAAAAAATGTTTTCCATAAAGACATTTTAATTAGGATATTAAATTACACAATAGAACTTACACGTCAAACTACGTTTGAATTATAGAATACAGGAAAATGTTGACCCATTCATTTTATACATTTTTTTCACAAAAATATGAAGTTACTGACTTAAAAAGCGTATATCTCTCATTAGCTGCACAGGTTTGCAAACTTACCAAAATGTACCTATCGATAATTTCATTAATTTGTATCCTTCCGCCCTTGAAGTGTCAGCGAGTTCTCCCTCAAAACTTCTTTCAGCTTTCTAGGATTACTTGCCTCCTCTTCGCTCGTATCAACGACCCTTGTCGCTTATTCTCTTACTTGCAAACCGTACATTCCTTCCTCACCGAACCCATCTCACAAGTAAACTAATACTTGGAAAAGCTGTTTACCTTCTGAGAGAAGGGCCGTCCCATGAAGGCGTTCCGTTGGTCTTCGATCGTGCTCCCAAGATCGTTGACAACTTCCACAGAAGGGAAGCAAAGGCCAGCAAAACCTTAGGTGAATCCTTTGCAAATAAGGAAACAAACGCGTTCTTATTGCATTCAAACATTGATATTAAGTTTATTTTTGTTATATAAAACGATTTTTTCTCCTGACAGTTGAGAGACTCTAAACATCAGCGCTCATAGTGCACTGCTACCCGCCCTAAGAAACTAAATAAACCGTATCTAATCATCATCTACTTATAACATGCGATGGAGATGGTGTTATGGGTAACGTATCGGGCTGTTATAACCTAAGTTGGCGGGGTTCACACCCAATCAACGCCGTGGATTTTTAAGGGTGAGAAAGTCGTTCGTACGCATTCCTTCGGAGGGGAAGTAAAGCCGGCTCTCCCATGTTGGTAGATTCACTTCCATGTAAAATATACTCAAGCCTAAATGACGCGTGTGAGCTAAATTCAAATCGCCTGTTTCGTCACCCAAAAAATTCTACCTTTCTTCGCAAGTTGGTGAAAGGAGCGTAGCTTAATTTGCGTGATCAGATGGAAGAGCGGGTCTAATGCCCGAGTCTCGCCACGTAAAATAAGGTTTCATTTCAATTCAACATATCATATTCTATAAGAGTTCGAAATCGTTAAGGGTGGCTGCTTATTAAAGATCAATCGACGAAATATGCTTGGCCGCTGGTCGCGTATACAAGTGACCACTCAAAAGAGGAGATTTTTACACGTGTATTTTGGAAAAAAACAACCTACTCCACGTAAAAAATGTCCGTTAATGTAGATGACTGTTTATCAGATGTGGCCGTTGGTCCAGGTTTCACTATGTGGTGAAAAATTTGGTGATTTCCCTCTGCCTTAAATACCATTATTACAACATAACACACTTGATGTGTTATGTAGTGTTCGACCCTTTAGCATTACCAGCGCAAATTGTTGTCGCAGCCGCTTGCAATATTATACCATCTCTTAACGTACATATTTGTCGTGGGTTTGGTACAAATCTGTATAAATCAATTGGTGATCGTGTATATGATATTTGTTTTAATTTTCACCCAAAAGAAGTAACAGTTTTATGACATACGGGACAGAAGTATAAACTGCACACATTGTCATGAGTTCCAGAACTTCTACTTCATATTTTTACGATATTTAGTTGAATAAATGAATACAGCACCAGAACATACCCCCAAAGCGTGGTTACAGAAATTCAAAAATGATACATTTTCATTCCCAACTTCTTCCTCCCCCCTATGCTTCTTCATCTTATCTTTTCAGTCACAACTATCTCCCCTTTTTTCCTGCCCCTATTTCACCCGCGGCTCATGGCCAGTCGCGCCCGCCGCCCTGCCCTCCGGCCGGCCACACACGGAGCCAGTCGGCGCGGCCGCGCGCCCGTTAAGCGCCTCTGGCTAACGACCAGGTAATGTTTCACGCGCGGCGGAAAGCAAACGTCCGAATGCCCGAGAAGCTTCGCGTCGCGTCGCCTCTCTGAGGAAGAAAGCGAAGCGAAGGGCACATGGCGACAGCGCGGGCTGCAGATTGGGAACTTCTCGTCAGCGCTGCTAAGCAGCACATACTTTTTCGCATTATTTGTAACGACTGCGCAATATTACATTAACTTGCACAAGTGCTTCCAACCTCTTAGATTTGGGTGTTTAGGCCTCCCGGTGCACGCGTCTCCGTTCAACTCTGATGAAAAGCCGCGAGGCGTCAGGGAGAGAAACATACTAGTGGTTACTTATCAGAGAGATAATTCACGATTGTATGCTTAAAAGAAAAAAGTGCTCTTACTTCGTAGTTAGTCTGTATTATTCTTGTAGTACTTTAAAAGTTTCAATTTTAAGTGTATAAAGAAAATATAAAAAGTGGAGCCATCACAATATAAATTTAAAAAGTAGAGTATGTGCTTCTATTTAATAAAACTGCATATGCGGGATATAAACATGTTGTAGTGGAGAAAAAGCCAATTCATCATCATATTAAAATTCTTAGTTCTGTAATAATTTTGTCAGTTTTTAATAGTTGAATTATTGACTTCTCTTACAAGCATTAGAAATAGTAGGTAGATACATATGTGGTTGCGTCTTTAAATCGTATTGAAATGGAAAAGAAAAATATTTCATTAACCTCCCACATTTCGTACATTGTGTTCCGTAAACCCCTATAAAAATATGGTTTTTATTTTTCATGTTTTCGTATATGATTTTAAAAATAATAGGGCCGAAATGCAAAATGTAATGGCAATCACGCATTAAAATAGACTTTTAATTACATATCATACAGAAAATAATATACATTTTGGTAAAAATAGATTACAAAAATATTTTGTAATACAAAAAGTGATATTTTGAATCAAATACATTTCACCTTTTAATAAATAAATACTTCGTAATTTATATTATAACATTTCCTGAAAATAAATTTCCAAAGTGAGAAATATTGTTTTTAAAATAACATTTTCAAATAATTAGATTAAAAAAAGTTTTGACCTATTTTTTATAAAATGGTTTCAAGAACAGGTAAGAGGATTTAATTTCAAAATAATCGAAAGATCAGAACTGAGAGACTCCTCCTCTAGTCCACTGATCTTATCGAGGGCTGAGACTCAATCGTCAGCCAATAGTTCGGCGGCGAGCAAAAGTAGGGCCTAATACGAAGGGATCAGTGATCAGTTTTTTATGAATTTATACCATTTCATAAGAGAAGAGCATATTATGAATCTTTCCACTTACACATTGAATATCATACTCTTCGATTAAACTTATTTTCTCTCAACTTCAAATAGTTAGGACGTCTGCTGTGGCCCAAAGCTAGGAAAACCTACGGAATGTTTTTTACATTTGTAAGCAGATACTGCTGTCGTGGTTGAATCCATAGATCTCCATAGAGCTGACGTGCGCTTCACCGCGGTCGCTGTAAGCGGTGGACGACGGCGAAACTGATTTTCCGCGGAGCCTAAGCATGAAACATCCGCTTTACCTCCATCGATTGCCCTCCCGCTGGTTGCGGGGTAGTCGGACGCTGGGAGTGACGGCGACGGGGGCGGCAGCGACAGCAAAGGCGGAGGTGAATTCGATGGCGGCGGTGGTGGCAGTCTGCGGTGCTTGAAGTGGGGATGGCGGTCGACGTGGCGAGAAAGGAGACGGCGCCGGTGAAGGGTAAATAGTGTGGCGGATATTGGTGGTCGGAGGTGGTACAAAGAATGAGGATGGCAGAGGAGGTGACATTGAACGTGGAAGGAGTCTGGCGATGATAGTAGATGTGAGCCGGCGGGTGAGCAGGCGATGCTAATGCGGCGGGGATATCCGACACCCTCTGGAGATTGTTAACGAACAAATTAAAATAGAAAACGAGGCACAAAAACCGTACAAGATTGAGGAGGAACGGACTTTTTTTAAAATCTGAAATAATTACCTAAAAAGACACTCTTAACAAGGTAGAAGGCTAGAAGATTTAACTATGTTAGTTTCGTGAATGCCAAACTAAGAAAATAAAAAAAAGTATACGTGAGAAAAGAAACATAATATAAGAGGTAAATGTAAAATTAATACACATAATAAAGCGGATAAAAAATAATGACGCGTAGTAATTAATTTAGTGTTTTAAAATAAACTTAAGTAAAAACTACAAAAAAGTACTTTGAACACAGCCTAACATTTTTTTCTAAAAGGTGCCTCGGCATAAAAATACTTCCAATTAAGTAATTATGCTAACATTGATATCGAATGATATGATGTTTATAGTTTAGTTATTTAGGGTTGGTAGTTATATAAAATACGAATGGGGGTATTGTGAACGTAAATGTTACGTATAAATTTGAACAAGTTGTGTGTTGTGTTATGGGATCGAAAGTCATTTGATTCATGTCAGTATTCAGTATGGCTGTATTTGGAAAGTATTTCAAGTTCACATATTTTATTGATATTTTATTCTCCACAATAGTGATTTTCTGAAAAAAAAAAATGTTGAAATTGATACTCTCAATTGTGAAGAGATTTTTATTCACAGATTGGTAAATATTCAGTTTCCTGGAAGTCTGGATGGCTATTTCTGATTGCTTATTGTTTTGTTAATAAAATATTATCGAATGCGGGCAAATATTCCCGGCGGAGGCTGTATTATTGCATCTGTTTACACGTTTTTCATTGTTCCTTCATACTTTTGTTTATAATCCATTGTGAACCATTAATATTCTATACCAAGCCAATTATGTTCAACATTATTTTTAAATCCTCAGTAACATGAAATTTAATTTATGCATGTGAAACCTGTGGTTGAACTTGAAACGAATACATTTATCGCCATAGAAAAAGGTGAGCAGTTTCCTTTTTCGCGTGTTCATATTCTGGCCCTTTGTGTTTTTGTTTCACAATCGTATATTTGAATTACCTCTAAATGCTTGCAAAAGAACACGTTGTTGGGGATTACAGTTATACCTTCATTTCTAAATTTACAAATTACTATCTTTGGTGAATAATTAAAAATATCTTGCACAATTTCGAAGCATAAACATGAAGATTAGCCACAAATAATTTAGTCGCAAATATAAAAGAGTCAGAAGCTGTCGCAGTAATTAGCAAAAATTTGAATTATCATTGCATCTAGCCCGAAGGAAATTCTTAGCACTTTGTTTCAGATTTTACCTATTTTTCTCTTGAAAATTAGTTACTTTGTACTCCAGTGCTTATTACGCACAGACACATTACAAAATATCACTAAATACAAATTACCTTTAATTCCCCTTTAATCGTAAATTTCCAACCCCAGCCCTA
This sequence comes from Gryllus bimaculatus, assembly GCA_017312745.1. Taxonomy (NCBI): domain Eukaryota; kingdom Metazoa; phylum Arthropoda; class Insecta; order Orthoptera; family Gryllidae; genus Gryllus; species Gryllus bimaculatus. The sequence goes on from BOPP01000001.1 coordinate 9,767,116, forward strand.
ACTGGCTGAGGACTCTGTCACAATTGCTGGCTCAATTTTGATAGCATTGTATTGTTACCTAGAGAAGCATCATCATTATTTGTTTTTAGGTTTTCATTTTTTCTCTTGGCATTCATTTGTTTTGTTATTCATTCCTTGTTGTGCACGAACACGTTAGAGAATATCAATATATACTAAATACATATACTTTTTCTTTAATTTCAAATTTCCTTTCCAGCCAACAATCAAAAGGTCTCCGATTATATCGCAATAACAAGCACAGTTCCGAATTTGCGCCCTCTCGCGCCGGCAAGGAACAGGTGAATGCGGCTGCAAACGCAATCAGGGCGAGCAGGGGCTTTCGCATTGACAGCCGCTCTCAGCCGTCCGAGAGGGGAAGGAGAGGGCTTGAGCGGAGAGCGCCGGGGCCTGGTTGCGTGGCTGCGCGCCACCTGCTCCAGCCAGAGGAGCACAAAATGGCTCCACGTGGGCCCACCGGCGAATTCATTGCCGGTTCTCAATCCTTTACCGCGGAATTTTGCCTTCAGACGGGACGTACGTTCACTTCTACTCGCGAATATCCGTGTGTAGATGTAATATATTTGTCCCTGTGCGGCTGAATGTCCGGAGAGGCGCATAATGACCCCGTGTGAAACCACTGAAGGGATCGAGAGTAAAAGATAGTAATACTCAGTTATAGTTTTTGTGACATTAAAATTTTCATGTGCTGTTATTCTGAAATAATCCAAATTATGGCGCATTGTTGTCCACCAACCGTTGCCATCTTTATGTACCCCGTTTAAAACCCATCCAGCAAAAATGTCGCAATGGTCTCCGCATGGGTTACAATGCTTTAAATTCGAATTCTTCAATTAGTTGGTGGCTCTCCACTATTCATTGCGGAATTTTATTTCAGATGGTTCGCTCTTTTCCCTTCTATTCGCGTGCATCAAAGACGCTCGTCAAAGACTTTTTGCTGTGCGGCGTAATGTTTAGAATGGAAAGGTCGCCTTAACGGAAACCTGCCTTGTACTGCAGTGGGTAAAACTCTCTTGCCCTTTGCTCACGTTAGGATGCTACTGCATTGAACCCAGATTTTTTGTTGAAAGTTACGGAATAAGAATGTACTCGTTTAAGGAATAAGAGATTGCGTAATGCTTTATTTATCCCGTCTTGTATTATAATGTAGGAGATATCACTGTATAGTGTACAGACTATGCTACGGAGTAATGTTTGTAGCCTATCCAACCCCCTTTAAGAGTTCCAGGGATGACCCATGAGAGCTTCCGTGGGAGCAGTCCGAATGAATTGTCAAGTACTCACGCTGCATCAGGACTTGTTTTCCAATTTTTTCCAGTAGTCGGCGCGCCCCAAGTCGTCTCCAACAGAAAGAGTTTGCGTATGATGTACATAAATTTCTGGATGGAATCAGCAGAAATGTATAAACAAGATTGCCGGAAAAAGATCTGCACCGTAAAATATAATTGGGAAGCAGGTTAAATGTAAAAAAAGCAACAAAGCAAAAGGGCAATAGAGATATGAGCCGATTAGAGCAGCTGGCCACTAGAATTCTCAAGACAGTGGTCGAATTCGACCTAGCTGACATGCAAGTGTAGAAAACCTTCCTATTGTCGGTACTAAAACCCCAGAAACTCCCGGTCAGAGGTACTGTAGTGACATCAGGTTACCCACCTAATCGGAAATATTTTAAACTTTCCAGCAGTGAATGCCTTCTCCCACTTCTACGATTCTACCTCAGAGTCGCGCCTCTATTTCCGTGCGAACTCTCGTCGTTTGAGTCGAACCTTTACTTCTTTTGAACCTCGCGCTCCATCACCACTCGGCCCACTGTTGGTCGACGGAGGCTCCGGTGAAGCTGCAAGTTCGGAGAGGGAGGCGACGCAATCAGTTAACGAGGCGAAGGCGGTGTAACGATTCTATCAGGCGCGCTGCCGCTCCGGATAGGGTCCCGGCGAGGAAGACAGGAACGCGATGGGCCTGCCCCGCCCGCCTCCCCACCTCCTCCCTCCCCGGCCCCGCTCTGCCCTCTTTGCCGCACCACCCCGCCCTAAACCACCTCCAATCCGCCCCACCCGCGTCATCTCGCGCCGCCCCGCCCCGCTTCACCTCACCCCTCCGGGCCATTTCCCGCCCTCCCTGGCCCTCCTCGCATCTTCTGGCTTCCTCCTTCTCCTCGCCCCTCCTTTGCCCATTCTCTCCTCACCCTCCTCGCTCTAACCTTTCCCCGCCCCGTGACTCCACGCCCGCCTCTCCAAACCCCGACTCTCCCCGTACCACTCACCTTACCCCGGCTCACCGTCCGGTTCCGTCTAACCGTCCTCGCCCGTCTCATCTCGCCCCACACGCCTTACCCTGCCCCCTCCCACGCCGCGCCGTTCCGCCTCACCGCGGCCCTCCCCTCCTCTCCCGCCACTCCCCCACCTCCACCCGGGTGGCCGCCCCGCCCCGCCCCGTCGTGCCACCGCGGCGAAGGCGCACCTGCCGGGCAGGTGAGTGCGTTAGGCGGCGATAGAAGCACTCAAGCGAGGTGAACGCCGCGGCGGGGGCGGGACGAAGACGGACGGCGGAGGAGGGCGAGACACTGCGGGAAGGGTTGGAGCTAGTATGGTACGGTATCAAAAAACTATACCTTTTAGAAACTTTAGTGTTTTCAAAATAAAGTTAAGCTGAAGATTATCGAGTACCGAAGGTGTAACAAAAAAATAGACATTGAACGAAAACGAGACAAATTCTCAAGCTTGCAATCTACTACTTACATTTTCAGAAGCTTTTACAATGATCCAAGCGTGACAGCAGAAATGAGGGCGGGAACGGAGCGGGACGTGGTGAGCAGAATCACAGGATAGGCGAAGTTGTTACTGAGAAGGTGTAGGGGCGGGGCGAATGAGGGTATAACGACAAAGGGAAACACTGAATAAGGTGAAGTAGCTTGCAAAATGAGAATGAAATTAAATATATGTTAAGGTATTCACAAACGCCCGGTTTTACAAAGTGTAAGCAAGTTTAAGAAGGATCGTTCACAGCAGATATTAGTATTATACATCCGACTTTTAACAAAATTAGTCAGACTGCCACAATTTACATCTTTTGAGTACAGAAATGATTGATATGTGCGATTGAAGTGGAAAGGATTGAGCCGGAGGCGGAGATGAAGGCGGCGTGGAGAAGCTAACGAGACATTTAATAGTAAATCAGTTCTTTCGTGACTTGTGCCATCTCATTCTGACATTCATTATTACAAAATATGGTTGTTGTAATTGATTCATTGGCATAATAATAGTCAGAAAGATAGTATTTTGCCATTGATTGCTTGAACAATTGATTTTCATCTTATTTCGCGTCGCGCTTCTGGCCTGTAGTCCTATGGCGAGAGAGACAACTCGCATAGGCGAGCGCAACCGAGCACAACCGAATGGATGGACAAATGAGCATCAGCACGAAGATTTCATCCGTTATCGAATCCCGCCAAGCGATTTTCGCCGCTAACTTATATACCGCTAGTTCACGTGACTGTGCCTCTCGCGCTGGAGAATGGCCGGTCGGCAAACACATTCTTTAATTTCTTTTGGCCGTGTACAACGAATTCCGCAGACGGTGCATTCCGAGAGCTGCGCCCACACTAACGCCCGCTCTCGGACACTTGAACCGCTACACCTCCACTTGACCCGAGCTTCCCAACCGTTTGTTCTGTGTACAGACCGTGTCATTATATAACTATTCAATTATAATTGAACAAAAATATAGGAATATTTTGTTTCTCTACAAAAATATCAACGTGTGTTTGTGTGAGTGTGTGTTATTTGCCTGTAATAGATCGAAAATGAAAACTGTAATAATTATTTACGAAATATGAAACGTAATTTCATCCATTACTTTACGAGATCAAATCGTACGAAGAGAAATATCAAGATTGTAGGAAGATAAACCATGGAACTCTATATATACCGATGACGCAGCAATCCTGGTGACAGCGTGATTATCCCTTCTCCCTTGCGCTCAAGCAAGCAGTATATTTTCTGGTACTTTTTATTTTTTTTTCATTTAGATCTACCTCTGTGAAAACAGGTTATATTATTTTAAAAATATTGAAAATGACCAACTGGTCACATGTCATACTTTTCAAGAATTGCGTATAATGTTTTTCCGTAAATGCCATCACTTTGGTCTTTGTATTTGATATGTTTAATAATATCCTTTGTGATTTTGATAAAATTAAAAAAAACAGACTGTAAATTATCTCATCTTTTAGGATCAAAATTATATTCGTATGAAAGTGCATAAATATCACGCAATCACGATCCGGTCATTTGAGAATGTGCCGCACATTTTTCCAGCATGTTATCTTCCGATGCAAAATAGTGAGAACTGTTGGGTTGCTATAAATGATTTAGTGACTACATGATATAGTTATAGGGTAAAGTGAATGAACGAAATTAAAGAAAGTTTATAATTCTATCAAAAGAATTTGTGCACACACACACAGGGAGTTCCTGACTGACAGACGGACGAAGTGACTTACGGACGGGCTCACTGACGAACGGACGGACTGACCGATGGACGGACAGACGGACGGACTGACGGATGGACGGACTGACGGATGGACGGACTGACGGATGGACGGACTGACGGAT
>BOPP01000001.1:9781484-9795399 GCA_017312745.1 Gryllus bimaculatus
AAAATAACTTACCAAGTAAGCTGGGATAAGTCATGATTCATACTATCTTATTTCGATGCTTGTTGCGGTATTGGAGTCAGGATGCAGCTCGCCAGACCGCTATTTTACCACTTTTTAAGTTTGAAGTCGTAGGCTTCCTCGGCCAGAGCCATGTGCATGATCTTGGCTGTCCAGGTGACACCTCGTCGAAGATTGTTGCCGACGTTTCGACCATCATGTTGCGGTCTTACCATGTCCGTATCATCCTATGTATGAGCATACCAGTCCTGAGGAAGACCACGACAAAATGGTCGAAACGTCGGCAAAACAGCTTTCGACGCGACGTCACCCGGACATCCAAGATAATGCATTTTTTAAAAATTTGTTCGAAAGTACGAAAACATTTTCAAAATTAGCTTCGGCTTTTTTACATGGGAAAAGAGATTCACCAGATGAACTCTTCAAAGCAGATAAACATCGTTTTGAGATCAAAAATCGAGTTGTAGGATAAAAGAACTCGTGCGTATACTCCGCTCATTTTAACGGTATTTGACAACGGAAGATCTTAGACCAAGATGGAGTGATAACAGAAGAGCTTCGAAGTAAAATATATCTAAAATAAGATGTGAGGAGATGGAATAATGCTGATATTTACACAATTAGTTACTTTTTTTTAAAAATTAGTTAAAAATCAAAATCAATATTTTGAGTAATGCATCAAAAAATTTTAAAATGGTTTTCGAAGGAAGACGGGAATATGTGAAAAAGATAGTTATGTACTACTATTACAGACAGTTTACCGCGGTCTGTAATAGTAGTATAGAATCTCTAGTTTGATATCCGTGGAAAAATAGATTGAGACGCAAAGTGACGAAGGCATAAACCGAGTGTGTGGCTTGCGTGTCGCGCAAGTACCGCCTCCTCCGTCGGGGCTGGCCGCACGACGCCGGACTTGGCCGTGCCACCGCGCTGACAGAGTGCCCACAACGGGCGGGTGGGTGACGCAACGGCGCAGAAGGGGAAGTGGGGGGGCTAGGTGTTTTCCTAAATTTCACGACGCTCCTATTCGTCCGATTTGCATGATTGTCACGGCGTTGGATTCAGGAAGCGTGTCGCCATCGCGCTATCAGGCCACATTTTTAAATTTGTTCTCGGAAGTTTCAGAACTAATTTCAAATTCACGTTTTTCCTAGATTTTTGGAAAAAGGTCATCGTAACGTAAATTCTACTTTAAAAAGGCGTCACATGCCCTTTACAAATCGCAAATCGGACCATTGTTTCAGACGTTATCAGTAAAGTAAATTCCCCTGTGATAGTGCTGCGATCTATTGAATTTTCCTACAAGTATTTTTCGGTGCATTGAGCCCTACATTTAATATTCAATGGACGGTGGATCGTGCGAAGGCGGGTGACGTTCCAACAATAAAACGCGAGGATGCTGTAGCATTGCAATCGTGAGCAATGCAGGGCCCAGCTAACCACCAGCCAACTCTTCTTCAGAAATTAATTTTTTTCCTAACAACAAACACTTTATAATATTAGTTCTACTCGTAGTACATCCAGAACTTACGGATATATTTAGAAACTATCTGCAGCTTATCAACCATAGCTATCGTGGATCTGAGAAGCAGGTCTATTATCTTTGCCATCTCAAATTCTATTTATTTATTCTTATTGCCTAACAAGTTCTTGTTCCTAAGCAGGACATACGACTACTACGTTACAATGCCGATGTCGTGTGACAGGGAGAGAATCCTTGAAAAATCTAGAGAATAGTCGTGATGGAACGTAAGTGATATATTTCAGTGAAAATTAAATATAGTAAATGATATTGTCTTTTTCTATTTAATCTATTAACGTAGCTTTAGTCGCACAAAACCAATGGAAATTGAGATAGATACTCTAGGTATAAAGTGACTAATTTACAGATGAACGAATATAAGAGAATTTCATCAAAAACTATATTTATTATTCACAATTTACCTACATGCTCACTAGAAAACTCCTGTAGTGTGCAGTTTCATGTCAGAAAATCTGGCAAAATACGCCACAAATCATCAGAAAATATAACACACGAAATACATTAAAACATCGGAGTGATTACAGAAGTAATCTAAGAGATAAGGAGTCGCTCTGATTATGTCTCAGGAGTGATAAAAATGTCTGGAGAAGATTCTCAAAAGCGAAGATTATTCGTGAGGAACAATTGCCTGCATATACGACAGGCATATAGACAATGTGAGAAAACTTATAGAATTCGACGTGACGTGAAATAGTGATTGACGAAGAATTGAAATGAAAAAGCACTTAAGTTTTAGAGAATCAGTATTTTATAATCACAGAGTTTCGCTCGTATGATGTTGCGGCGTTATTTTTCCGAGAATTGTAGCACAGACCTCTCTTGCGCAATCCGATTTCATTAATGCCGAAATCATATATTTTTGTCGGGAACAAAGCTATATTATTATATTACAGTTGAACACATTAAATAATGTCTGAAAAACTAAAGAGAACACAAACATTTTTTCTGTAATGTTTATACAAAGGCCGACCGTAATCAAACCATTTTCTAACGTGAGAAGGGAATAATCGTCCACGATCGAAGTGGACGATTATTTCCTTTCTCACAATATGGATTACCACAAGATATATGCTAGCACCGCGAAGTCAATTTTCTAATTTTATTTTCTCACTAACAAAATAATGCAAGTCACAAATAGATGATTCAAACTATCTTTTGTCGCACTGTCCCCTTCCGTCAATTACAAGGTATTGAGTGTGCAACACACCTTGCTCAACAAAAGACGTAGTCTAGTTAATAATTTGTTTATTTGCCACCAGAAAACAACTGTGTGGGAAATAAACTGCCCGTGGTATGTTCTAAGAAAGGAATATAACCGCCTGATCCTTTGAATTTTCTTGAGTTCCAGAATCCTGCTCCTTTTCATTGCCCAATTTAGTTAAATTAAGAATACTAACAGTAATATGAAACGTGGTTGAAAACTAGAAATTTTCGCTCCAGAGTAATTGTTAACGAATTTGAAACGTCAAGATAACTACACGCAATTGATATTACTGGCAAAATAATGTCCTCATAGTATGATACTCATACAATTCTCACAAAATGGAATTGTGAGTGAAAGTCTGATTGTTAAACAAATGGAGTTACTGTGAAATCATGAAAACACTTAAAAGAGATGATCAATAATAGAATTGATAGTATACATGCTTGTATACATGGAATTTTCTGTTCACGTCTTATTAACTTTTATGTTCACCATTACTAATGATTATATTGAATAACATGAAAGCAAAGATGTTAGGAGTCGTTCTGGATGGCCGAGATCGTTCAGGCAGTTGTGCCGTAGCGATATTGGGCCGAAAGATCGCGGGTTTGAGTCCCAATCGGGCATAAATTCGTGTTCGTCCTTTCACCCCCTATCGTCACCATATCATGGCATCCTCATAGTTACCATAAACTTAAATCCAATAGTGGTAGCTAATGATCTAGATGTTTATACGACCTTAAATAACAAAAAAGACTTATCACGTCTCCAATAAATAAAGCATTAAATTATTTAAAATAGTAGAATCTCAAGGGAACGCTCATGGCTTGCTTCCGCGTGAAGTGAAGGATTTGCAAACGCCGTTATCTAAAACCAGGCCGTTAGAAACACGAGTTAACGTCAGGTTGCATGTAACGTTTACTTTTTTTAAATGTTATTAAAATATTTATTTTTATTTACTTAATAGGCAATTATTACACACACACACACACACACACATATATATGTATGTATGTATATATACCATACCGTTAAACGCAGTAGTGGTCGCTAATGACCTAGATGTTGATGCAAGCTTAGATAACAAACAAGAACAGACGTTAAGTGTGCGTACCATTGCACTAAATTATCTTGAAGTCCGTTAAATAGGGAGCCATCTCTTCAAGAAGCCTCCAATTGGCTTGGGAACCCGATGGAACTAGTGTCAGAGACACTCGACAGTTGAATCGTGGCGAGGACGATGATGGAAAGGCCCGAGGAGGCCTCGGGAGGTGGGGTGAGGACAAGCGAAGACGGAACGAGATAAGGAAGACGAATGGCACAGGATCGTGCAAGAAGGGCCGATGTTAAGAAATCCCAGTAAGATTAGGTAGCACCAATGGAAGAGGTTTTGAGTGAAGAGAAAATAAATTTTGATTGTTTAGTAAGACTCTTATGAAGCATATTTTAAAGTCAACGATCAGAAAATATCAACAACATGCAAAATATATTCCTTAATAAATGATCATGTAGCAAAAGGTGTTCAGAGGAGTGTGATGGTTAATAAAAGAGTGGACACTATGGATTGGTAAAATTACACACATTAGCTGAAACCACGAGATAGATCAGTGGGGCAGATTATATTAGTACGTGGTTTTCGAAATTCTTTGTACAACCAGTTCACAAATATATGATTAAGATTAAAGAACATTTACTCATAATTCTTATATCAAGGCTCCTGCAAGTAACGCTGCACATAACACTTCACAGAGATGGTCTTGCAGACGAAGTCGTGACTCTAGTAGTGAACTTGCAGTGTATGGACGTAAAGGAAGGTGGAGTTGCAGTAGCTTGAAGGCTCGTAAAGTAATGCATGAAGGCACGCAAACAGGAGGGCCTCCACTGAGATTACCAGTACAGCGGAAAAAGTTATGCGTTTGCAAACCTTACAAAAACCTACTTTTTATCATATACAATAAAGTTCTAACTTCTAATTCTGTTTTTCTGAGTTAGGGATCCTTTCTCCGTTACAACGCGGAAAGAATGAGATTTTCTACAGCCGAATATTTTACGAACCAGAAAGCATCTTAGCAAGTCTTGACCAGATGGGAACTTTCAGTAAATCCAAAGAACCTGCCGAGATGAAAGACGTTTTAGGACGGCATAAAACCTACTGGGAACGAAAACGAAAGTAACTGACGAGCCCAGTCAAGACATTATCTCACGAAACACACGAGATAAAAGCGACGAGAGACGCGGCAGGCTCGTGCGCGCGTTTGAGTGGTGAAGTCTGAGTCTTGGAGCCTGCCGGTGCTCCGTAGGTCGAGCTCGAGAGAAAAGAAAGCCGCATTGTGACTCACGCCATTGATCTCCTTCGGGGAATTCACCGCTCTGGAAACACGTGTCGCTCCTCAGGTGTTGAAAGCTTTGTCTGCGGGTGTGTGACTGCGGGAGGCTGGGTGGGAGAGCGGTGAGGGCAAAAAGCAAGTGGGCGAAATAGAACTGGTGGGTTCGAGGTGGGTCAGCGAGCGCGTGGCATTATGAGCACGTGACATGATGAGCACGTTGCATGATGAGCACGTTGCATGATGAGCACGTTGCATGATGAGCACGTTGCATGATGTGCACGTGGCATGATGAGCCACTGGGAACGAGACAGGTGTGTTTGTGTGTGTGGGAGGGATATCGTGAGTAGGCTGTCGCGCGAACCAGACACGTGTGGGAGAAGGGCAGGCAGATAATTACTAATCAGTCAGATAGACGATAGGCCAAGAGGGCGAGTGAGACTTTGATAGAAGAGTGATGTTGAACGCTTGGGCAAGCGCGCGAGTGCGGGGGCGCGCGAGTGTGGGGGCGCGCGAGTGCGCGAGCTTGGAACTCCCGCTTGTGAACGCTAGTGAATATCCGAGCGTACGAATGTGAGAGCTTACGAATTTGTGAGCGTAGGAGCGTGCGAATGAGCGGACGAGCAACTAGAGATGTTACGAGGAAGATCGGGGAGTGGGCTGCGGGCTGCAAGGAAGTGCGAGGAGGACAGAGCTGGCTGTAAAGGTCTTGATGGCAAGTGGAGGGGTTTGGGAATTGCTTCCATGTTGACGGAGTTGGAGCAGTTTCTGCAGACAATCGCTCTTGGTTTGATGGCCTTTAAAAGTAAATGCCTCGCGGAGGTGGTGTGATCGCATTCAGAACCCGTAAATGTCAACAGGTGTATTGAAATGAAACTGAAATTTGAAGAATCTTTCCTCCCTGTACCGTAGTGGTTTCAATAAAGATGGTAGGGTGTAAAATACGATATAAAGAGTGATTGGTTCATACAGTTAACTGATGATTTCATGAACGAGTAAGTAATGTCATATCTTTGCAGTTGAATACCTTTCATTCTCTCGGGCTTTATGAATCAAATCGGTTTCTTTCTTTATACTCCCAGATTCTCGAGTCGGGACTCCTTTTTTCCCTTTCATGTCATCTCTCCAAGTTTTGTGAAGAGTATTTGCTGTACTTTTAACGCATTATACAGAGTTTGAGAAATTTCATTTATGCAAATAATCAGTATTTTTACTATTCTACTTCCGTCGCTTAATTGTTTAAGCTGGAATAGGGAAATATTGTTAAAAAACTGTCCGCTCACCGTCAGGATAAAATATGCGTTTTAATCGTAAAAAAGAAAAAAATAGGTTCACAAATATTAAAATCTAATAATTTATTTGAAATTAAAATAATAGTACAATATTATTTAAAAGTAAATCTGTATTATGATATATAATTTCTTGAAAAAAGCTCTGCAACGTCTATAAACTTCTAAACAGTAACTTGATTTCCTAATAAATTCTTTTACTTTTCACTCTATTTCGAACTTCAGTATCTTCAAGTCCCTTGTCTTTAAGCCATCAGTAACTGTATTCGTAATACTATTTGTTCTAATCTTTTCATATTTGAAATTGCGAAACTAACGATGCAAATGTCTCAACTCCACGATCTATCTGTCAGAATCACCCATCCAGTCTAGGCATCTTTTATCTTACTCTCTGGTTTGTCCACATACTCTTTTTTGCCATGTCAATATTACTTAATTTCGTGTATCCAAGAGTTTTCTTGAACACAAACTAGTTCTTTGATGTAAAGATTCTCGTTAATATAACAATATTTTTTCGGGGAAAAGAAAATAATTCACTACATTGCCACATTCGACTATGTGCTATCATAGAAAAAGTGTCGTCTTCTAAAAAGTTACCAATCGTTAATATACTATAAATTAATGCCTCACAAAATTAGATAGAAAAGGTTATTGAATTGAGAATTAAAGAAATGATCATAGTATATTTTACTTACTCTTCAAACTTACGAAGAACGTAAGTACCAGTACTGCGCAGTAAAGAAAAATTATTGTAAGGCTACAGCACTAAGTGTCGATTTTTCGTCAAGAAGATGTATTGTGAGGCTCATATATTTAAAAATTAAATAAATCGTTTTCTTGGTAATTAATTCTCCAACAATTCAGAAACTACGTTTGTGTCACCTCGATAACGTGAAAAATTGCAAACGTCTACCCGTCCGTCCGCTGACTTTCCTTTCATAAAATAAAAGGTTGTGTCATGGAGATGGCATGGCTCATCACAATAATAAAAATAATATGAACATTAGGCCTCGAGGATAGCTCATGGGCTCATGGACAGGGTCCTAGCTTCGCGTAGTGTGGTTTCGGGTTTGATTTCCGGCCGAGACAAAGTAGTTATAGCATTCCTTTCCCTAGATTAATTTACTGCTGTAAGTCAATTATACTCAAGTTATTAAATGATTATTAGGTAAGCTATATTCCCTTATATTAGAAGATTCTAATTCAGAGCTGTTATCGACATGTTTGGTTTTCTCTAATGGATAGAAATTGAAAACGTTTGCAGAAAGACTTAGAGAAAAGACGGTTGTTAAGTTTCAAACGTTGATAATATAATCAACACTAAAGGTTTGCATGTAGAATAGTAATGAATCAGCTTGGAAGGTAAATTTGGATTAAGGCCTCTGCCTAACACTCATTTTTTACCGTAACAGCCTTCACTATTATTAATAACATTTTTCTTATCTGAATATCTCGTAGACGAAAGCACGTAAACCTCTTTATGTTTGTGATTTCCCTTTAAAAAATCGTGACCAGAAAAAAACTTGCTTTCTTGTTTTGTTTTTTTCAATATTCGAATATATTACGAATATTTTTGCAAGACATTTACTGGAAATATTATTTCTATATTACGTAAGTCAACAATGGTTCCATATTACGTGATTTTCAAATACTTTGGGCAGTTAAAATTATACCATAGCGGTGTGTTAAATAAACTCTTCTTTCGATATAAATGTGTTTGGTAATGCGTTACTTATTCTAAGAAAAATTTCTAAATAAAATTGTAGCAGTCCATTCAGTTAGTGCTCTATAATGTTTCTCTTCGAGCCTGTATATTTTCTTTAAAATCATAAACGAGGATGATTCAGGTGTGATAACAGTAATCTGGAAATATCGTTTGTCTCAAATTTTATTTCGTGAGAGTCACATCGAAAACATTAATACACAGGTGTTTCAGATTTAATGTTACACACTTCTAGAGTAGTACGTAGAAAAATCGATTTTCTTTAAGGATATGTCATGAAACTGAGTTCAAGTTTTAGCTTTTCTCTTGATTTTTATGGAACTTCTTTTGTACATGTGTTTGGTAGATCACGTTACGACGTCAACAAAGGGATTTTATGTACTCCTAAACGTCTGTTCATAGGATTGACTAACAAAACGGTACACATACCGATGTACCTTTATGCAAAAAACTCCGTTATTTTTAATTTCCCAATTCATGTTCATTTGAAAAAAGTGATAATTTTTTTAATCTTTTTGCATGCTCTAGACGTTTGTAATATTCATTTTGAGATATCCTGCATAATAACTGGAAAATTTGTATAATTAGAGTAGAACCGACGCAGAAGATTTCCACATAAATTAAAATAGATTAGTTTTCAAAATAATTGCGAGAACAAATAATTAACTCACAACAAAATCATTTAATAGTTTTTTGATCATTTAGTTAAATTTTATTTGTTATTACTTTTACATAGCCACTTTTTGTTTTTAAACTTACAAATGAATGTAATTTTTTTGTGTCTATATAGCAATGATTAAATTAAAAAAAAGTAGTTTTTTTCAATGTGTACAACATATATTTTCAATGGCGAATGGCAGATGATATTGTTTTTATTCTTGCGCTTTTTCTTGTAGTTTTTTGGGAACAAAAGAAATTTGGCTCGTATGATTTTCAATGCCTTTCAAATTGTTCGAAAACAATATATTTTTTATTTTAGTAGTGAATATTTTAGGAAGAGTTTGGATTTACATTTAAAACATTACTCATTACTAAAGGAATTAAGGGCACTTTACTATCCATCGCAGAGAGGATTCTATCGCGCACGTGCTCTTCATAACAAAATTCTAGAACCAAGACGCCGATAAAAGTCCTCATATACATGCGTAATGACCGTGCAGATCCTTAGATACACCATGTTATTCACGCCACGTCAAGCGTATTGTTTGCTCGGAACTCAATGCGCTCTCCTTGAGCTCCGACCTCGTGCACTACCGTTTCCCTCTAGCAGCTTTCTTATCCTCTTCTTTCGAAAGACTCCGCAACCTTCACTTTACTGCTTTTCCACTCACTCGTCACAGTCGGTCGGCCTCGTGTCCTTCTCCAGCATTCCTCACATTGTCAGAACGACGCATCCTGTCAGCCTCACCTCCCACCTACCAGTCTCGCTTTCTTTCTCCTTTAATGCCTCTTCCCTATCATTCGATATCCTTTTTCTCTAAACCTTCCCTTTTCCCGACATTCATTCTCTTTTATTCACCACCCCACCCCCACCTCTTTCCATTCAACTCTTCCTCTCTTAGGCATCCCCTTCCTTTCTTTCATCCTCCCCATCTCCTATCCAAAGCTTTGCGCTTCACCTTGATTTTCCAACTACATCTACTTCCCCTCAACCCCGACTTCCCCTCGAGTCCCTCTCCTCCCCCGAACCCTTCGGGGCCTCCTACCCCGCTGCGGGCGCGCCCACGCGACCGCTGTCGCTGCAGCCGGCCCCACCTCGGGATTGATACCTCAATTAGGGCAATTAGGGTGCGGCGGCGTGAGATGGCGCCACCGTGATACACGGTGAAAAATTTGAGGAACGCGAGGCGGAGTGGCAGCTTCATCAGGTGCTGGGGGAGGAAGGGGAGGGATTGGAAGTAGTTAGCGGTAGTGAGCGACGCGCGGTGGAAATCAAGTAGTAAAAAATTGGAAAGTTTGTGTGAGAGAATATTCTACAAGAACTGTGTACAGGAGAGGGAGAAAGAGGTAATAGAATATCCACATTTGAATTACCAATAAACAAGTATAAAGTTAAATAACGACAATAAAATAGAAATAATCCGAAGAGTCGGAAACATGTCAGAGAAAATTAATATTTAGCAGCGATTACGAAAAGCATCGTCTTTTAATGGTAGCAAATATGTATTTTTGCTACTGTATTATCTAATAGTAACTATCTAATGCACTGATTATAAATGTTTTTTACGGAGTAAAAGAAAAACGACAAAAACGAGTTATATATGGAAAATTAGGTAGGTAATACTGTTCTTAACGATATACCGACTTTCAAAAAGGTATTCACAGGAATTTGGTATCGAAGTTATAAAATGAATTCCTAATTATCGATTTCTTTCAATATGATCCCGATAGCCCTTGCGCCGGTAAGTCTGGCGAAGAGTAAAGGAATTGGTAATCGAAACTTCACACCTCACCTCAAGATCCACTACCTATCCACGTCAAGAGTTTAAAGAATTGAAAGGGACAGGAAAGAGGAGAAAAATAAAAGAAGAAGAGAGAAAGCAGAAGGAGACAAAAGAAAAAGGATATAAAAAGACGGAGGAGGAGAAGACAAAATAGGGAAAAGATGACAGAGACAGGAGAAATAGTGACAGAGAAGAATAAACAGTAGTAAGAGGCGAGGGAAGAGATAAGAGAGATGAAAGAGAAGACGACGGTGAAAATGGAAGAGAATGCGAAGAAAGCAAGGAAGATAAGTAAAGATAAAGACGAGGAAGAAGAGACATCAGGGTGAGGGAAAGGGAAAGAATATTGTCCGTCTTCTTTGAATCCAAACCCATGGCCCGTTGACCACCCGCGGGTTCCGCCCTTGAGCTGGCGGCTGCGCCCGTGATTGTATCGCGATTTGCAGTGCGAGCGCGATGCAGCAGGGAGCTTCCTCGTAAAGCCGCGGCCGCGGGGCGCTTGGCAGGTTAACTGCCGGTTGCGGCCCCGCCCCCTTCCCGCTCCTCCCAGCTCCTCCCGCCATACACCGCGCGGCGATCGGGAACCGCGCCGCCACGGCGGCTGCGGAGGGCGCTAATATTAGGGGCAGCTGAGCGCTGAGACTGCGGCCGCGATCGATGCCCGCCCCCGCCCTTGCCTCCGCCCCGACCCTGCTCCCCCGTGCCTTCGTCGGACACCGCCTCCGCTTCCGCCCCAACGCTTCCCCCGCCCCCGCCTCCGTCTTCATCCCCTTGTCCTTAACTCCGTCTCCGCCCCACCGCCTTCCCCGCCTCCCTCGGCACCCCAAACCCCGCTACACCTACCGCCACCTACGCTCTCCGACGCCACCGCCATACCCGATCCGCACGCCGGCTATGCCCCCACCTCCGTCCCCGCTCGGCCCTCGCTCGGCCTCCGTTCGGTCCCCACTCGGCCCCTCATGAAGTGCGCCAACCGGGCGGGGATGTCCGTCGGGGGGATTGAAGTCACATCAAATTTTCCATTTTTCTCTACAATCGTCTGGTAGGATCAGTAATTACAGGTAGAATACCATTACATTCTCCTTACTAAAATTAAATTTTAAATGGTATTTTGGTGAAAAACAGTTCCATACTGCACAGCAGTTTTTTGATGATTTAGTTTGTTCTGTAACGTGCAGACGTTTGTGGCGAAGCTGTGACAATTGTCCTAATAAAACAAGTGCCAACAATAGCAAAGACTATCTTGATCTACTCAGTTTTCTAATATCTATTGTCTATGCTGGATTTGATGTATTATTCCACCCTTTTCACAGTTGCTACCTATCTGCGCTTAAACGAAATTTGTTAACAATTTCTCAATTTTTCAGTTCGCCAATGGTAGAAGTTATCGGGAAACTTCACTGGAAATAATGTAAAGCACTTGTGAGCCCAACTTCAATAATAATAAAAATAAGCCAAGAATATCAATGACGTGAGAGATATTTTAAATAGTACATTTTTGTAACTTTTAAAAAGTCAAAAAATCTCTATTTTCAGGATTTCACAAAAGAAAGATCCCAAAAACTTTCTTAATTTTCGTTAATACCAATACGTCGACAAACATAGGATTTTATAAAAATGTGTAGGCATATTTTGCTCCATAAGATGAAAGAATTAATCTAAAAGGAGACATTTGAGAAATATTTGAATATATTATTGAGGCGTCATGTAAAGTACCCTCAAAAATGAAAATATGTTTACAAATTCAAGGTACCGCGACATCAGCCATATAAATTGTGGAATATCGATTATGGTGGAAATCCTGCTAACGGTTTACTCCCTACCGTCGTTCACAAACAGACGGAAATAGATGGACAGACGTTTCTCTGTAAACCAATTGTCGACTTCGAGGACCCAAAAATCTGGGATTCCGACTCCACAATATGTTAGAAGTAATTTATAACGCACAGGAACTCAAATTATGCCCTTTTACTTTCCCCTTTACATACAGAGTAAGGTATGTAAAATGCTGCGCGCAAAAACAGCGGATTTTTCAGCAAAATAAAAATTCTTTGCCGGACCCTGATAATGAATAATTGAATAAATTCAGTTGCTAAATGAAGAAGAAAACACGTGGTGTAGCCAGATTCCTGTTTTGTGGGTTCTTTATACCAAAAAATCAATTGACGGCAATACGTTTGTCTGTCCGTCTGGTGTCTGTGAACACTACTAGCGCCTAAAGCATGCGTATGATTTTTTTCAACATTCATAAAACCCTTGTTCATCTGGCTTGAGTCGAAACTTTGAGATTTTGAAAAACACTCTTTGAAATTTGGGGGTACTTTAAATTAAGCCCTCCCGACATTTTCAAAATTTTCTCAAAAATGGCTCCAATTCCTTTCTTTAAAATCTAGCATTCATCCTGGAATTTTAAAAAAACTGGGAGTAAGTAATATGTTCAGTGAAAATAGATCCTTATGTCAGTCGTATGTATAAAAATATAACAAGTTTGTGTAAATCTTAGATAAATGTCTAAAGAATACTTTTCGTTACGTTACATATCAATAAATCAAAATTCCGCCGAGATAAAATGTCAAAAGTGAAAAAAGAGCTAAAACACATTTTTCGATATTACGTCGCTATGGTATCCTAAAAAATTATAAAATTTTGTTTTTCTAGGTTGTTTTGTGAGTACAATAATATTGTAGTTTGATGGGCCAATTTCACCAATCCAATTCCGCTGTACCCACGAAAGCAATAAACAACATTATAAACGACTACCATACGCTATTTTAATAATAGCATTATACATTTATTAAAGAATGAGAGTTATGTTCGGAAGTAACTTTATTATGGCGTGAGAGGTATTTGACATCTGTGCGAAAAAACACTTTGGGCTATTCCGCTCCCTGCTCTGCGATTGGCGGAATGTGTGATGACGCAATTATTCGTACCATAAACGGGGAAATAAGTCGCAATCTGTGCCGTAAGAAATTCTTTTGTGGATGATTTCTTCTAACGAAAAATTTGTTTATATTGCTGGAACAGAAAAAAATATTTTTGCAATTTGTCTTGGTATGCGAGTCGGCAACAACCTGAAATAAACGTTCTATTAAAAATTATTTTGGGTAGCGCGAGGCAGACGATAAGAACAACAGAATCAAATATCTCGAGGGTATTTCCACTTCGTTCTGCCCCCAAGCTCGACACAGTAACGTCTCATTCTCAAAACGCATCTAATTTAAATGAAATAATTCCGTGCGAGAGCAGAGATTGTAAGAAAAAAATCCGAAGAGCATCGTGTTCTTTCGTCCATAATACCTCCCGTCAGGGCAGTTTCGCGTTTCCATCAACATCTAGTTCATCGCGCCTCGCTCCCTCGCCCCCCCCC
>BOPP01000001.1:9795620-9828816 GCA_017312745.1 Gryllus bimaculatus
GCTACCCACTACACCCGACGCGCTGCGCCACTTTCGACCTTCCGTCGTCCACTGCTAACCCATGCCTCTCGCTACCCATTGCCACCCGCCGCTATCCACAACACCCGAAGCTCTCCAGCCACCCACTGACAACCCTTCACCCTTCGCCACGTATCGCCACCCACCGCTACCCACCGCATCCCACGCTCTCTGCCGCAAACCCACCGCAACCATCTTCCAAATGTTCACAGCCACCCTACGCCTTCGTGCACCTACTTCTCTACTACGCACTTCCCTATTCGCCACTACCCATCACACCCTACGCTTACCGCCGCCCCCTATGCTTCCCGCCAGACTACACCTTCCATCACCCACCACTACACTCCCATCACTCACCACTACCTATCCCTCGGTCACCGCCAAACTACGCCCCCTACACCCTACGCTCTTTTTCACCACCGGAAGGCCAACACACTCCATCGCCCCCATACTACACTGACTTCCAATGCTACCTTTCGAAACGCTACGCCCTCCACTGACATCCACCGTAAGTTTTCGCCGTCTGCCCACCACCAGTAATCACCATTTCCACCCATCACCATAAGGAGAAAAGGTGAAGATAAAGAAGTAGAGGCGAGAGAGCGAAAAGACGAAGAAGGATTAAGTGAATGGAAATCGAAGCCAAGGACAACTTAATAATAATAATAATAATAATAATAATAATAATAATAATAATAATAATAATAATAATAATAAAGTCAGCGGCAGCAAATCAATAAGAAAATAAAGAAAAGTTTTCGTTTTCTCCTCTTACCGCTCACATCCGGCGATCACTACTCTTACCAATCACCCGCGCCACTCATCATCAGCGCCATTCGCTTTTTTACCGCCTTTGGTACTTCACCTGTCACCATTCCCACCCAACCGTTCTCCGTCAACCCAACTTCCGCCGCTCAATCTGGATGGCCGGTTTGCATCTGGATGGCCGGTTCTGCCTTCTTCGCTTTGCTCATCCTCACTTTTGCCTTCATTGACCCCTACATTCCGCCTACCCTTCCGGTATAGCTCGCTTTCACCTTCCGACTACTCAGGCTTCGCCGCATACGTTCCCTGGCTCTATTCCTACATCCATTCTGTCTGTGACTAACTGTATCTTTCGCATCCGTGTATCTTTGCCTCCGCCTCATTTTCAACATGTAACTTCCCCACCCATTTCCCACCCCCCTGGCCATTACATCTTTAGTCTTCTCTCCTTTGCCTCTTCGACTATGCACTTGGCATCAGTGGCATTTCCTCACTGAACATGAAGTGCCATTTTACGTAGTCCAATATCATGCACTGATTTTCACTCGATGCCCTCATTTCTTCATTTCGCTGAATTCTCTGCATGTCTTCATATGTTCATTGCCTTTCGTGCTGTCGGTCACCGCGTCAAATCGTTCATTTCCATTTTCCTTGCCCTAGTCCCTCTAATCCCGATTATCCCAAACCAGGAATTGTGGTTCAAGGCATAAACTGATGTCACTTTAGTGCCTATGATCGGGAAGTCATAGGTTAAAGTCCCGTCGATGGCAGCATTTTCGACACTAGCTAGGTACGGCTCTGATCGGAAATGTAGCTAGGTACGGCTCTGATCGGTAGCTTTCCGTAGTTTCTCCGATCAATACCACGCGAATGTCGGAGCTGTACCCTAACGGGCATTTGACTACTACGCACGATCATTCCTTCCTCTTCCTTATTCTATACTCACCTCTTACTTACACATACTAACACTAATATGCACTACACTACCATACTTGTCGGGAGACCTGTCAGAAGCTTAGAGCTTGTCTCGGTTGGAGCGTTGCCACGATGGAGGTACCTGGTTGGGGAAAATCAAGCAAGCCGACGGTAGGTCGGCGTCGGATCTCGATAACCACCATTCCCCGAAAAAATCCACCACATTTACGGGAATATTTACCTTAGCAGTCGTCGTGAACGAAATCACGAACAATCAATCAATCAATCGATCAATCAGTCAATCAACCGATGTTTTCAAATTACATCGTTGCTAAGCAAATCTCCATTGTTACTTCCGACACACAGTTATCATCGACCTCCGCCTCCCTTCTTTAATACCTTCAAAGACATACCATCCCCAGTGCTATCGCTACCACCTCTCCCGCGCACCCCTTTGACGCTCATTCCATTTCAAGCGCAGACGTCTTTCACGCGCTACCTTGTTTCCTTCACTTCCTCTTTTCCTCCCCAACTCCCTTCCCTTCGCTCATCGCTCTCGCCCTCGACGCCCCGCATTCAGCGCGGAATTGTAACAGCGCCTCATAATGCGAGATTTGCCAGTGAAGGAACGTTCTTGTAGTGGTTGTAATATACACTTCGCGTTCGTCGAGCCAACTTAATGGAGGAGGAGTGAGTTTGGCGGGAGGTTTGTTCGCGGCCGCAAGGAGGTAGAAGTTGTGGTGTTGGTGGTGGCGACGACTTGACTGCAGGGAATGTGTTGACGTGGGGCACGGCCTCAGTGGGGGGGGGGGATGACGAGGTGCCGGCTGGAGGCGGTGCGGCGGAAGTTGGTACGCTTGTTTGGAGCGCGTTTCCGTCGGGCGTGATTGCTTGCGTTGCGGCAACCAAGCGTTAATGACAGTGCGGGAAAGACGCTGTGAAGATGTGGCCGTGAAGGGAGGGGGCTGCGGTGAGGTTGCGGGGGAGGGAGAGAGGGGAACGCCTGTTTCCTTGCAAACACCGGAGATCTTGATCACGCTGTGGCAGATGCGTGTAGTATTGCATTTCCTCTATTTAATAGCTTTGAAGTAATTGAGGCGTTTAGTGAGAGGGGGCACTGACACACAAATTCAAAATATCGATTTTTGAATTTGTGTGTCGATGATCGAAATTCAAAATATCGACTTGTGAAAATATTCAATTATAAACCCGTTGAATGTGTCAGCTATACAATAACCAACATGTTAATATTTCACATTGTATATTTGTATTGTTTTTAGCTCTGAGGATGATCGCTACGCGATCGAAATGATCATTAGTGGAATTAAAATATTGATACCTGACAATATCTCTATTTATTTATCAATCTATAACAAGTTAACAACTTCAAGTACTGAGGCTATGATATCATCTTTAATGCAGATAATGACGTTGAAGATAAACTAATAAAAGTCAGAAATCTTTGTGAAACTATACACAAGTATCTGAAAATTCGATGACGAAAGGAGACGCAGCTTATGTTGCACACGGGAATTGCAGTCCCCGCACTCATGTATGCCAGCAAAACATGGGTGAACCCTAAAAATATCTAAAAAAAATACAAACGGCAGAAATGAAATTTCTGCGAAACACACTAGGGTACTTGCTTCTCGGCAAGAAACGGAATTCTCAAATACGAAATGTTTGAAAAGTCAAAGAATTGTACGAAAGCATTCTCGAAAATAAGTTTAAATGGTACAATAATGTATCAAGAATGCCAAGTTCATAGCTATGAACTATAGAACCGAAGGAAGAAGCATTGGTAGAGAAGAAAAATGGGTGCCGGAATTGGCCACACTACCAAAATCCTGTTGGGAAGAAGAAAATAAGACTTTTTTTATTGCTTCATACACATTTTTGGTAACACTGGGAGATTCACAACATAGATATGGCATACAGCGAACTGTACGCATTGGATTCAGAGTTAATTACCATCCGACGAGGACTGCTTGAGAGACGAGGTCTGCACCCAATGCCTAGACGCCGGTTTCGGACGCGCTGCGCTGCTGATGCGAGGGCGGTCGCAAGCGGCGGCTGGCGTGCCTTGGCCGCCAGGAGTCGCGTCGGGCGTCGCTAATGGGCGGATCGAGTGGCTCCCCTATCGCTGGCCATCGCGCCGCTAGGCCGCTAGGTAATCGGCGCCCATCGGCGGCGCGAGCGCCGGCCCAGGGGCGGGGCGCGTGATAACTCAATGCAAATGCCGGCCAGCCATAATTGCGGCCATATTTTACTTCGATAACCCCGGCGGCAGCTCGCCCGCCCACAGCCCGCCGCGCGCCCATTCGGACTCACCCCCCCCTCCGGCTGCTCGCGCGCTCGCTCTCTCGCTCGACCGCTCTATTGTCTCCTCCTCTCTCAGCCGTGCTCTCACTCTGCCTCACCCGCTCTCCAGCTAGCTCTCTTGCCAGCTCTCTTGCTCGCCCTCTTGCCCGCTCTCTCACCCGCACTCTCGCCCACTCTCACGCCCGCTCTCTTGGATGCTATCTCGCTCGCTCACTCCCTTGCTTTCTCTTCCGCTTCCTCACCTTGTCTCGTGCGCACTCTTACCAGTTATCTCGTCCGCTTTCTGTACCGATTTCTCTTTCTTTGCCTTCTTGTTGTCGCCTTACCCGCATTTTCCCTACCTTCCCACCATTCTCACCAATTTTCTCATCTGCTACCTCGTTCACCTTCCCTATGATTCTCTCTTCAGGCCACTCTCGTCTCGCCCTCTTCTTTGTCCACTAACTCGTTCCACCTCTCCTCCAGTCTCTCGTCAACCATATACCTTCCTGCCCACTTAGTATACACCCTTACTCTCTTTTTCCCTCTGATTCACTCTCTTTCCCAACGCGTCCATTTTCTCGACAATTCGCGTCCAGACTCTCGTTAATTCTCGTTCAGTTTCTTCAAATCTCTCGTCCAGTCTTATCATTCCTTCTCTTGTTCATTCTGCCACTCACTCTGTTTCACTCATCGCATGCGCGCCTTGACGTGCAACGCGCGCCTCACTTTCTCACATCTGGAGGCACTAGATTACCGCTCTCTCGCAAGCGCGCGCACGCCAGACTCCGCCCACGCATCGGCGACTCTTCTGACCCCGCGAGCAAGCACGCACGCACGCTCACCGTCCACGCAGATGCACGCAGGTGGCGTTCTTCTTGCGGCAACGTCGTGATCGCGTTTTTTATGCCAGGTCTCTCCCTTTCCCTCTCTCTCTCTTACATCGTGTGAAGCCACATCACGAACGTTGTTTGAGTTTACTTTACTGCTCTTTGTCTTGGTAGTATCCTGCTCCACGATGCGTAATGTGATGTCGACGTGTTTGTTTTTGTGTATGAATTTGTCTTTGAACAAAAACGTAAAGGTAGGGAGAAATATTGCAGCAATACGAAATAGAGACTGCATTCCAATGAAAATGTTCAAACATTTTAACATTGATATGCTACTTTAGAAAAATCATTTAATTGTATTTTTTATTAAAATATTGATCTGGTATTAGTTTTAATATAAATGTATACCAGAATATTCAGTTATTTTTATTTACAAATATTTTATTTGGTTATTTGTTTACAACTAAAATTTATTTTTTCAGTACATTTTACTCCTTTTCTCAATTATATTATAAAATGTCACATAAATCTTCCATATCAAATGACATTTACTACGACAAGAACATAAAAAACTAACGTAAACACGAATATGTTTGCACCGGATGTACAACTGATGTTGTCTTTTCTTCCCTGTCGCATGTTATACTCGTATACACAGCTCTGAACGCATCAAATGAGATACTTCTCAGTCTCCTCACACAACTCTACCTCCGCGCCGTGTCCAGCCTACCATATATATATATATATATATATATATATATATATATATATATATATATATATATAAATATCCAACAATCCGCTCGTCTCTTCATCCATTCACTCACACGCACATTATCTATCCACCCATGTCATCAATTCACTCATTAACTCGTCTATTCAACCATACCCGCATCTATCTTGCCACGGTCTCACCTATCCAACTATCAAGTCATCCATTCACACACCAGCTCATCCATCCTCGTATCAACGTCAACACACCAACTTACCTATCGACACATTAATTTCTCTAACCACACACCAACTCGTCTATCTACCCATCAACTCGTCTTTTCTCGTTCCAACTCATCTATTTACACACAACTCATCTTTTTATCCACCAACTCATCTTTTTGTACACCAACTCATCTTTTTGTACACCAACTCATCTTTTGTACCAACTCATCTTTTTTGTACACCAATCATCTTTTTGTCCACCAACTCATCTTTTTAACACCGAACTCATCTTTTATACACCAACTCATCTTTTTATACACCAACTCATCTTTTTTATACACCAACTCATTTTTTATACACCAACTCATCTTTTTATACACCAACTCATCTTTTTATACACCAACTCATCTTTTTATAAACACCAACTCATCTTTTTTTATCACCAACTCATTTTTTTATACACCAAACTCATCTTTTTATACACCAACTCATCTTTTTATACCAACTCAATCTTTTTTTTACACAACTCATCTTTTTTATACACCAACTCACTTTTTATACCAACTCATCTTTTGTAACGCAACTCATCTTTTTGTACACCAACTCATCTTTTTGTACGCACCAACTCATCTTTTTTTTATACACCAACTCATCTTTTATCCACCAACTCATCTTTTTATCCACCAACTCATCTTTTTATACACAACTCATCTTTTTATACACCAACTCATCTTTTTAACAACTCACTTTTTATACATCATCTTTTTATACACCAACTCAATCTTTTTATACACCAACTCATCTTTTTAACACACTCCATCTTTTTATACACAACTCATCTTTTTATACACCACTCATCTTTTTATACACCAACTCATCTTTTTTTATACACCACTCATCTTTTATACACCAACTCATCTTTTTATACCACCAACTCATCTTTTTATAACAACCCAACTCATCTTTTTATACACCAACTCATCTTTTTATACACAACTCATCTTTTTATACCACCAACTCATCTTTTTATAGCGCCACCACTTTTATACGCCAACTCATCTTTTTTATACACCAACTCATCTTTTTATACACAACTCATCTTTTTATACGCAACTCATCTTTTAACGCAACTCATCTTTTTTATACACCAACATTTTTATACACAACTCATCTTTTTATACACCAACTCATCTTTTTATACACCCAACTTCTTTTTTATAACACCAACGCATCTTTTATACACCAACGCATCTTTTTATACACCAACGCATCTTTTTATACACCAACGCATCTTTTTATACACAACGCATCTTTTTATATACACCAACGCATCTTTTTATAACACAACTGCATCTTTTTATACACCAACGCATCTTTTATACACCAAACGCATCTTTTTAATACACCAAACGCCAATCTTTTATACACCAACATCTTTTATACACCAACCATCTTTTTATACACCAACCAATTTTTTTACACCAACTATCTTTTTTATACACCAACCATCTTTTTATACACCAACTCATCTTTTTATACACCAACTCATCTTTTTATAACACAACTCATCTTTTATACACCAACTCATCTTTTTATACACCAAACTCATCTTTTTATACCACCACTCATCTTTTATACACCAACTCATCTTTTTAATACACAACTCATCTTTTTATACACCAACTCATCTTTTTATACACAACTCATCTTTTTATACACCACCTCATCCTTTATACACCAACTCATCTATTTATACACCAACTCATCTATTTATACACCAACTCATCTATTTATATACCTACTCACCTATTTACACACCAACTCATCTATTTACACACCAATGCGTCTATTTCTACAGCATTTCTTCTACCCACACTTCAATTCATTTACTCAAGCATTTATACATCTGCAATTTCACTTACCTTTCCATCCATCAACTATCTGTCCCTACACCCACTGACCCATCTGCCCATCTACTTTCTCGTCCCTACACAGACTCACGCACACACGCCCCCGCGCCCGCCCACCAGCCACACGCCGTCAGTCTGTTCCCCTGACGCGGCCTGTCGTCCTTGATAATCATCAGCTCACTCCGTTCACCGCATCGCTTCTCTGAATCCCTCGCGACGGTTTGTCTGGCATTGCTGTCCATCCAGCACCGAGACTTATTTCCCCTGGCGGATGGATCAGTGCCTATTACGGCCACAGTTTTTTTCGCTCATGAAAAGAAAATGCGTGGTGAAAGTGATGCACGTTTATTTCGAAATAAGTAAATCTCGGAGTTAGTTGACAAAATGATTTAGTTTTCACGAGTGATGTGAGTTAAATTAATTGAAAAATTAGTTAACAAATATAATATTTGACGCGTTGATTGAACTTCTTTGCAATAGGAATATATGCCTCTTCAAAGAATGTACATTTTCACTTCATACAAAGTAAATACATCTTCCGAGGGTATCTGGGCTTCGTTGGAATGCTAAAATTTACTATTAAAACAATAATATTCTACAAACTCTGTGTTTTGATTAGCATCGCTATTAATAATCGCACATAATTAATAAGGATGGAATATGGAAGATGTGTGTATTTAATTTTTAAATTGGAACTCAGTCTCACAGCTCAGTTTCACAGAAGGCTGTTTAGTGTGAGTAACAAAATATTACATTAAATGAGAAGAAGAAATAGCTTTGCTTAATAAGTTGTGAAAATAAAAAAGTATTGCATGTAAAATAGAGTAATTTTGATGAATATATACATTTTATATGTATTATATTTTTTCTGCTTTACTTTTCTTGCTAGCGGTATCAACAATGCTAATTGGCATAATGTGTATCACATACGAATTAGTGGTCATTGTTTCTTGTAACCTATTGTTGTTACGCCAGACTCATAACAGAAGGCGATACTGACTGCTCAGTGCTTAAAGAAATGATTGCGTCTTCCCCTGAAACTGCTGGGCCTTTTATAAAATAGTATGGAAAACACAAGACGTATTAGTATCTAATATAATAAAAATATTATTTTATCACTTAATGATTACTACATAAGAAATCAGTGTTACAAACACATTATATTGATTTAGAAGCAGAGTTAATTAACTTAACGAAGCGGAAATCATTGTTCTGGCAGATGTTTTCATTTTTTATTGTGTCAATTATCAGAAAGTAGCAGAGAAAATATTAAGTAATTAATGTTTCTTACAATCATAAAATACTCATCCTAAAAATACACCCCCATTTCCCTGTGTCGCATTGCGGGCCTTGCTGGCTCGAACGTTTCATCACTGAGTCATTCCACGTCAAATCGAACCAATTCTACGAAAATTTGACCTTGATATTTTTGATTTTTTGAAACGTTATGTATCCATTCTAAAAACAGCTATCACGTGTTCTTTTTATTTTCGTTGAAGTCTTATACCCTTAGAGTAATTTGAAATTAAAATTAAAAACTAACTTGCGTAGTCATATATAAGCACCCATACCTTCGTTATTAAAAAAGATAAAGAATTCAAATTCCTCTCATTTTATGTACTATAACACGACTTTTTATTATATTTGACCTAATATTATACAATTTTTTTATTTTTCGTAGTTTTTAACTCTGAATTTTATTTATTTTAACTTCACAAAATATTTTAAATATAACAAAATATCACAAAATTTACTACCTATTATTGTATGATTGTGCAGAATTTCAGAAGGGGATATGCATACAAACATTTGAAATACATTTCTCATTCGAACATCCAACATAAGCGGTATCGTGCCCTATGAAGTTAAATGCACTCAGTCTACTTATCATAAAAATGAGAATGTTTGGAATAAGTAGTAGAAATTGTAGGAGTAGTAGTTGAAGTTCAAATTCATTCATTTATTCATTAATATACATTTTACATTAATATACATTTAGAAGTTAATAAAATTATACGTCCACGAAAATATATTTTTGTGAAACTAGTTTCACTTTTAAATACCGGGATTTCAATAAGCCACTTTCTTTTCTCTAGTCATCAATTGTGAAAAATGTAAAGTGAATACCACTAACATTTTTTGCCCTCTTGAAAAATGTCTGTGGTTTCATAATTGAATCATGAAATGGCTGCCGATTTTCATATGTAGCCAATGTTTTGGTGATATTGCCAATTCCATTACTTGGCCCTTTCGCATGGAATGTAGCCAAGATACGCCATTCGAAAATCTCTCCAAAACCTTTTTGGTGAAAACATAAAATAACAAACTTTTTTCGGCTTTTATATTGTGCACTTACTCCATCTGAAAAATATATTACTTTTTTGACCTTTATTTCAACTTTTAGAAAATCAGTCAAATGTCTTTGGAAGAGTTTAACTATATTTTTACACCCTATAGACTTTCGGAAATTGTTATTACACTTTTGTGCCTTAGATAACTATTATATTTGAAACATATAACAAAGGTGTAAAGTGTGACGTGGTTTTTTTTATTCCAATGTGCTCACTGAACTGAATTTTGAATGATAGTGGTATAGGATGTCACACGCTTAAAGTTTTTCTTCTTATATGCACTACAGTGATTTGTGAGATTGAATGTATTAAAATTAAAGTCATGAATTGGGTGTTTGATATTACTCATTGTGTTAACAGTCAAATACAAATAATGTAAAACCTGCAGTAAAGACGGTTTACACTTGCTGCACATAAACTCACACTACTATAACAAATAAAATTGAATCTTCTGGACAGCACTGTATGTGTCTCGTCCTGACGTGGCTGTAGCGGGACCGAAGTCACGAAAAGTTAAACATACTTGCCGAAATCTCGATGAGGGCACTCATCAGGATTTCGAAGAAGGGGCTCTTTATGTCTGGTTGACCCGAATGTATTGCCCGCGCTGGATCTGCTGATGACAGAATGAGAGCTTTATTTTCAAAGCCAGTTACCAATAACAATCGAAGAAAAAACATTCTTCCAAAGCTACAGGTTGAAAAAACCTGCAGCCCTACCGAGACATTAAATTTTTTTTTTAGATTATTCTTTTAAGATTATTCAGACTCCATGTTCCATTTCGATCTCCACTGTTCGAAGTATTACTAATATTGAAACATCCCCGCAGTAAACTATGTAGCTGCGCACGTGATCAATTAATATTTTTTAATTACGTTATTTATAAAGAACCCAATTTGAAATTTTGAACATTGTAATTTATTAAACAGAGATTATAGTATTATTTTTAAATTAGAATTTTAGTTTTGCAAAAATCGGAAAATTGAAATTTTTACAGTTAATTGAGATTAAATCAATTATTGATATTTAAAAATAAATCCAACTATACATAATCTTAAATAACTGTGTTTGGGGCTAACCTCAGTTCTGTATCATCAATGTGGCAGAAGAAAGAAGCATTTTTATTTCTTGGTGCGCGCAGTTTTTCGAAAAATTTCATGCGGCATAAGTTCCAAAATAATTAAGTTAAATTGTAATAAAAACATTCAAGCCTCTTTTAGTTAGCCTCAGAACACATTCAAGAAGTTTCAATCAATTTCGAACACCTAAGGTCAAAACATTGTTCGATTTGACGTGGATTGACTCCACTGTGACTGCTGCCTTTTCTTTCGCGTTAAAATACACTAATCATTTTATTTACGCCTAAAATACGCATCGTGCATTGTTGGTACATTCATGTAAAACGTTCATACATTGAATTCAGTGGCAAAATACTGTTTTCGTTTAAGTATTTGAATTTAAAAAAAATATATTTATTTATCACACTTTGATTGGTTAAGAATTTTTAAAATGATAAATGATATGTAAGACAGAAATTCTCATTTTATAATATTACATAGCCATTAACAATATTGCGAGAAAGTACGTTCTGCTGTAGCATCATGTTTTTTATTTTACTTCGAATTGTTGCATATTGTTGTTTATAAAGCAATGCACGTTTTTCAACAATGTGGTCACGTTTCATTCTTTCCTCGTTTTGCTCAGCTTTTGTTCATCTTCCGTCTTCTTTTAAATGGCAGATGACCCGTAAAAACGAGGTCGACCAAATAGATCGCATTGTAAGCGGACCTAGGAACACTGGTGGAATTTCAAGTATTTGAGAGTCTCTCTCGAGCATAAAGAGAAGATTCTAAAGAAACAGCTCTGAAAAGAGATGGAAGTTGAAGTCTTGTCTGACAGAAGAATAGGTCGTCTGAAAAGAAGTCTAGACATTTGCAAAGGAACTGGAATGCCGGAAAGAGACGAAAATAGAATGGTCGTGGGAGAACAAAAATTTTTATGGCTCATGAAGACGATGGGTTAATTTCGCTTGCAAAGGTAAAATGAAGATGAGACTGACAGCCTTTAGAAAACTACATTGAGGTTTGTTCAAGTATTGCTTGTAAATATTCACTTTGAGAAAAATATCATTTGACATTACCCATGGCGAAAATTGAAGCGAAATCCTTCTTTATTTTCCTAGCGCATGAGTAAGGAGTAAAGAGCGTAATTTTTAGGCTCTTATTTTACTTATTTTTTAAAAGTTTAACATAAAAAAACAAGCTAAAGTTGTGTGTAACCTATTAAAGTGAAGAAGTGCTATCTGTACAGTACTAGGTGTATCTTTAAGTACAAATAAATTATTGTGAACTGTGAATGTATTATTGTGAACGAACGAGATTCAACTTTCTTCTTCTCTTCTTCTTGTGTTATCTTCAATTTCTTTCCTTCTCCTTTTCTATTATTTGATTCGGTTCTTTTTCGTAAATTGCAAAAGTTGGTGTCAAATTTTTAAATCTTCAGTCACTTCTTAACCATAAAGTATTCAACATTTTAATTAAGTCGTATTTTCTGACGCACATTTAATTTTTACCTCTCCTCTAAACGTTCTTCTTATACTTTCTTATTATTTCAAAACATATACACATGCATATTCCTTTATCCTTTGTAATGATATTACCTCTTTTCTGGCTCCACTTTTGCTCCTGACTATTGTTTCCATCATTCCATTACATCTAGTGCTGTTTAGGTTTTTTTTACATTCTCGTATACGTACGCATTTACGGCATAATGTAGGAGTGGAGTTATAGAGATGAAATTGTAGATGTGTTACACATGTAATGCTGCAGCGAAAAGTCTTGTTTTTGAGAGAAAATCTCGTTTTGTGGCCCCTCACTACCGCAATGGTGATTTTTCGTGTTCTTTTATATGGTAAGTTATGTTTCCTAATTCGTAGCTTATTCATAATCAACATTTTGTGATTCTTTAACACCAATAAAGCTGTTTTTTGAAAACTTCCGTTCGTTTGTGATCAAAAACAATATTTTCTCAGAAACAACGCCAATTTTTCCTTAAACATGTGTGAATAGTACTAAATGCATACAAACGTCATTTCCATATATTCTTCCGAGATTTCAAGAAGTACACGAATAGAAAATTTAACATTTGTTAAACATTATCTCTCATATTGTTAAAAGTAACATTATACATGTATTTCACTATATGATACGGTTGTTAAGACGTAAGAACCAATATATCTTGTTAAAATATCAATGAAAATTAAATGTTTGAACCATGTCCAAGATGTGTGTAATTTTCAACTTTTTTACGGAATAGGAATAATTAAATATACATCAACAAGATATTATCAAGAACGGTACCATATTTTACTTTCTCGTGTACATGTATGTATATATGGAGTAATATATGTAGTATAAAAGAACGAAAATAATCTCTTGGCCTGATAGGAAACTATAGTTTAAAAGTTTAATTCTTTCACCGAGAAGAATGGTACAGTAATGGGGTCAAGTGGGGCAAGTATGTAAAGTTACATTCCCACGATAGTGTAGCCCTACGCGGTATTTGGGCAAGTGAAGGTATTCTTAACTGGACATGTTCTCGGAAGTACGATAGGGACTTAAGACGACTTGGCAGGTCTTTCAGACTCCTTTAGATAGCAACGCATGAAGGTAGCCCCGATTCAAGGGAACAGGTAACTAATTTATACTGTGACTTTTGTAGCACCACAAGTTTTACTTTTAAAACTCGACATACCGTTTAACTTCCTTCCAGTTGTGCTCTGGGCTGTCCGGGCGACGCCGCGTCGATGACTGAGATGCCCACGTTTCGACCGACATATCGCGGTCTTCTTCAGGGTTGTACTGCCTGAAGAAGACCGCGATATGTCGGTCGAAACGTCGGCACCTCAGCCATCGACGCGGCGTCACCTGGACAGCACAGATCATGACTGGCCGCGGAAGCCTACGATATCATTTCTTCCAGTTCACAGGATACATTCTACAAAATATTAATACCTTTACTCCACCATTCATATCAGTCTTTCCTTTCTGCATACGTGTTTTACAGCAAATTTTTTAACATTATATTTAAATTTTCATATTTCACATTTACTTATCTGTTTTATTCTTTCATTTTTAAGACTTGCATATTCCATTCTCGTATTTTAACCACTTCACTAATTTTCTTTTCCTTCTTTTAGAATTACTTTCCCTCCGTCATATACTCTACTTCATCTACGCTCTGTGTTCTTTCTTCTTCCACCATTTTTTCGCGTTCTATATTTTCATTCTTGTGCTTCCCCGTCTCTCTTTTGTCTTCTTTTCTATATCGCTATTCCGTAACATTGAGTAGTATTCTTTGTCTCTTTCTACCGCTCCTTCGTCTTTTCCTTCGCCGTCAGTTCTATGATATCCCATGTTTCCTTCATTTTTTCTCCTTCCCGCCAGATATTTTCTTGACCTACCTATCTTTACCTCATCCCATCGCGTCATTATACTTCGCTTACCATTTTTTCACAAGCTATATTTACATTCATATTCACTTCCACGTAGCCTCCGCTTTACTTACTCCCATACTTTTCCATGATTTTTTCAACTGCGTCTGCACTTCTCTTTCCTCGCCTTTTTTCGTTCCATTTTTAACACTACGCTTTCCTCTCTCTTGTGCTTCTTCTTGCCGTAGCTCTTTTCACCTCGGCGCGTCGCCACTCCGCTCGACGGCCGCCATCAGCGCAGGCGCCCGCGTCGGGCCCGCTCCGCTTCGCTCCGCTCCGGCGGTGGGGGCGGCGGCGGCGGCGGCGCTTCTTCGCGACCGAGATTTATGGGCGTCCCGCGAGAGACGGCGGTCGGGGCGGGGACGGGGGCGGTGACAGGGGCGGTGAGGACGGGGACGGGCGGGCGGGGGCGGGAGCAAAGCGTAGCGCCGACGGGCGCAGCGTTCCGCGGCGTCCGCAGCCTCAATTTGTCGCATCTTCGCGTCTGCCTTCGCCCCGGCCCCGCTTCCGCCCCCGCCCGCGCTCCACCCTCGTCGAGCTAATTCACTCGGCGGCACCGCAGGCCCACGCGACGAAGCCCAATCGATAAGGCGGCGAAGGACGAAGGGCAAAGGGCGGCTGACGAGCCTCCAAGATGCTGGGGAGGGAGGAACGAGTTGGCCGAAGACGACAGGTTTGGGAGAATGCGTTTTGTGTGTTCTGGTGTCTTGAACGTTGCGCCGTTTACTTTAAATGGTGAACCATGAAAACCCTCTGGCCTGAAGGTTGTATATAAGTATTTATAGTAAGTATTTGGGAGTCACACTATCAGCAGATGGTAGAGACGAACAGGATGTGAAAAATAAAAATATAAGAGGAAAAATATCCACAACCCTTGCTATGGAACTCAATTATTTCAATGAAGACAAAGAAACGCATATATAGCTCCTTCATAGAGAGTACCACACTCTACGGGGCAGAAGTCTGGACACTAACAAGAAATTTGAAAGACAAACTTCAATCAACAGAAATGATGTTCTGGCGAAGATGTTGTAAACTTTCTCTGTTAGATAAAATAAGAAACCCTGAACTAAGAAATAAAATGAAAGTGCAAACAACCTTGAACGAAACGATCATAATGAAACAACTAAAATAGTATTGACATACGAGAAGGTTGAAATCGGATAGACTTCCTCAAAAAGTTTGGGAGTGGATATCAAATCGAAGAAGATGCAGGGGAAGACCGAGAAGAACATGGAACATGGCAATAACTGAAGCCATGGAAAAAAGAGAAATGGAGGAAAACGGTGTATGGGATAAAGAGGCATGGAAATTGGGATGCGGAAAACGGCCAATGCTGTAAAAAACCGCTAAATAGATAGAGATATTTATTTACAGGTTTGAATGACCAATACATACGCATCGCACCCCTAATGCAAGAGGGTCACAGCACTGAAAAAGTTGGAAATTGAGATACACTCATTGTGTTAGATTTCTCGTTTTCCATTACGTGATATGGAGCAATGCAATTTTTAGTTTCATAAATAGGCAAGTAATTGAAAATCAATTTAAATTAGTTTTTTTAAATGGCCTCAAGAAAACTTTCTAAGGCTGTCCTGCGAAATGAGTAATTTTGGAGTTGTGGCAATTTTGCATTAAGTGTGCGATATTTCAGTAGACAAAATTAAATTATTACAACGAAAAATACTTTATTGGTAAATAAAATTTTCCCACTTTATTCTGTTTTCACAATCTGTTTCTTCCAATTATTTTCTTTAAAATGTGGTCTAATTTATTTCAACTATACTGGACCTAACTCTCTCTTTCAAATTCGAGGCTAAAAATCTTCGGGGGTGGCGTCATTCATTTTTTTCACATGACCGTGTCCATACCACGTCCGTACCTTGAGAAATTAATAATATTAATAATATAAATTATTAATATTAAATATAATAAAGATATTTAGTTTACATTGAATCAATGGGAATCACTGAGTGTGATGACATATTTGGTATTCAAGGTAAGAAATTGATTTAAATGTTTACTTACCAGCTTCTTGTTTCAACATTGTGTGATTCCCTGCCAAAATATCAATTTTCTGATATGCTGACCATTTTGCTATAAATATGCAAAAATTTACCAAAATGTGACTAATGAGATTCTTTATTGAAGTGTCTAACATTGTGATGGCTGCGAACGTACGTGTTAGGTTTAAATGTGCATAATATTCTTGAATGTATTGTTAACTTTCAAAGTGACAATATTTATTGAAGTGAAGTTGACGTATTGGTGTTTTGATAGACCATGGCCTCATTCGATATTACAATTAAGATGATTTTAGTGTGTATGAATGAATGTTAATTAAATAAAATGCCATACATATTCCTTGGAAATTCTTCTCAAATCTGAAATATATGTGGATTAGTTTGTGGAGTGTCGAGTTGATAAGGTTAATTGAATGAAGAGTTTATTATATGAGTGATAAAATAAGTATCTATGACTGGAACAAGAGAACAAAAATGGAATAGTCATGACCTGCGGAAAACGGGAAAAATAGAAACATTAAAATTAAATTATTCGCTCATGAGTTTTACAAAATGTCTAGAGCAGTCGTCTCCAAACTTATAAAGCTTCTACACAAACATATGTTTTTAAATCCCACCGTAGCAAAGCAGAACAGTAGTAACATCTTTCATCGTAGTATCTACATTACAAATACGATGTACACACGCAATGTATAAAGGACGCAAACTCAAGGACGCAAATGTATAAAGTTACCGAATCAACAATGGGAGCAACTGTGATAGATGTGCCGAAGTCCGCCAGCAGGTGTTCTCCCGAGTCTTCTGAGCTCTGCGTAGAAATTACGGGTTGGACCACCTAGTCGTGACACTGCGATGTTCCTCGTGAGCTTCCAGTATCTCGCAATGGACGGTTTGGCGATCGCTGCGCCAGAGGTTGCTGGGGATTCGCATTCAGCCGCAGCTTCCGTCACATCTCGCCTCCCCGATCCCATTGACTGCGACTGTCCACCTGGCGGCGTCCGCTGTCACGCGTACCTGCTCTCCCCGCGGACGGCGGGCGCTGTCGCCATCCATCGCCCACGTCAGTCGTCGCCCGCCGACGCCGCGTATCGCCCTCACCGTTCATCGCCCACGTCAGCGCCCGCCCCTCCTCGATAACCGCCCGCCCTCCCTTACGACGCCAATCACCTGTCCGTGCGTCTCCCTCGCCGGGTCCCCCCCCTCCACCTCCGCCTCCAGTCCGCGCGCTTTCGTTCGCTGCCTCCTCCCACCACTACCGACACCGCTCACCTCCTACCACACCCTGCCGCCCACTTCTCTCCTCCCGTACGCCTCTCAACCACCAGTGGCCTCCGTCTATCGCGTACTGCCCCTTCCCCGCCGCTGGGCATTTCGGTTGCTCACCGCCCCCAGTGAGGGAGGGTGCGGCATCTCGGCTGGGTGTTTTCACAGCTTCGCCAAACCATGGCACCCGAGAGGTGATTTTTATAGGAAGCAGACTTTAGGAAAGAGTGCGATGACATGTCGTGGTAACAAGCGTGACATGGCGATGTATGACGGGGCTAGATGTGGCGTGGCGGGGTGTGGCTTTGCGTGGCGTAGTGTTGAAGGGGCCGGTGGCCCTGGGGTGTCGTGGCTCGTTGGAGGGGAAACGTGAGGAACGAGGCGTTGCATGGAGGGGCGAGACGGTCTGCGGGGCTGCGCGACGTAGCATGACGGGGAGGGGCGATGCCGCTGGCATGAAATGAGCATTGGAGCGCCCAGCAGACAGAGCGATGCGACACGGTGTATCGGGGAGGAGAGACGAGAATGTGACGAGGGTGGGCGTGTCGAGTAGGATGCTTTGAGAGTGGCGTGGTGGTAGGTCTGTGATGTGAATTGTGACGTGGTTGGGCGTCGTGGGAAGACGTGAGGCGATGGAGGACGGGGAGGAGCGGGGCATTGCAGTTCTGGATGGACGAGGTTTCCGGAGCCGGAAGGTGTGTGGCGCTGAGTGACGTAGCATGATGTGGCGGCGCGGCGCAGTGCGGGACACAGATAAGCGTAGCGGAGCTGAGCATATCAGTTCTGGGCGCATTTAACTCCGCATGTAACTGGGCGGGACATGGCGTGTCGTGGATGGCCAACAGAAGCGGGACGGGAATGGGCGTGGCGGGTGGGGCGTAGCGTGGCGTTGTGGCGTGAAATGCGTACTGTGGCATGCGGTGTTTGGCATGGAACGATGCTGCTGTCTTAGCGCGGCGTGGCTTAGCGAGGCGTCACAGTACTTCGGAGTAAAAAGTGAAGGGACGTGGCGGGATGGTACTTGACATACTAATGCGATTTGAAATGGCGGGGAAGGGAGAAGTAAACAGGACAGTGGTTACGCGTGTCGGGATGAAGCGTAGCGTGTCGGGTGGAGGGGAGAGGAGACCTGATGCGAGAGAAAGATGGTAAATGGTGGTATCTGTCATAGAGTTACGTAGCCGTATTGTATTTAGGATTATGAGTGATGTCCTTGCGTTTGGGTAATGGATGGCAAAGGAGAAGGACGGACGGATATAAAGGTGGTAAATGATTAGTGGAAGAGCGTTGGAACACGGAGTTTTGGAGAGGAGAAGCATGTGCAGGGTGGGGATGGGCCTACAGGCGCGTTGCGTTGCGAGGTGGGCGAAACGCTATGCGTGGCTGTGTGCCGCAGGGGGCACGGAGCCAACGCGTCGGCCGGCAATGGTCGTGGTGGAGGGAGGACCTGTCGGCACTGAAACGCGTGTGAAGGAAGGGGGCACGGCAGACAGTTGCGTGGTTGAGTGTGAAGTGGCGTGGCAATAAGCGGGTGAAACGATGTACATGGCGGACGGATGTGGAAAGATGTGTGGCTTGACCGAGTGTGAGGCGGCATGGCATGGTGCGGGTGGAACGATTGTGCAAGGCGGTCGAGGTTATTATGACCCCGGTTGGGGCAGGGCGCGGTGGCGCACGGGCGCTCGGAAAGAAAGCGACGGCCGATGAGGGCGGCGCCGTCAGATAAGCTGCTCCGTCCACGGCGAGGGGTGCATCACGGGTTGCGCTCGCTGCGGTGCCAGGCTCCGCGCTTTCACTCTGACGATAGTTTTTTTTTTCCCGCACCATCCACTCTGATTCAGTTTGGATACCAACTCTACAGGCTAAGTTAACTTAAAGCCTGTATTGCTGCTGTCTCTTCAGAGGCTCTGACCAGGAGGTCCTAGTGTTCCAATCCCGACGGTGACAAAATTTCTGACACTTGCTGCATATCTAGGTCGAATTCATCCGCTCTGTGGAGGAGAAGTGTGATGATGGCTGCTTAGATCAGTACCTTTTTGGTTTTCGCCGATATACACCAGAGCTATTCTCAAAAAGGACTCGTAAGTAATATCGCGTTTTCCTACACTCACCCCTTACATACACACACTTAGACTATCATGCACTACACTATCACGCTAGTTAAGAGACCAGTCGGAAACATAGAGTTTGTTCCGGCTGCGCGCGGTGCCCCGCTGATGGGAGATACCTGTTAGGGTAAAATCCCCGCAAGCTGAGGTCGGTCTTCACCGAATCTCGACAGCCAGTGGCCTTCAAAATGACCTTCGCACCTAGAATCTCTAATCAATCAACACATGGGAGTCCAATTGAAGGTGGAAGAGATACCTGCAGGTGATATACAATTTAAATCTCAGCATTGTTAGGAGTACATTTTCTCGTACTTCTCGATTTTCGTCTCTGATTTTCGAAATTGTGCGCGACAGAAAGAGACAGACAAAGAAGAACAGAGACAGGCATAGACAGACGGAGATTGAGATGGATATTGAGACGGAGATTGAGACGGAGATTGAGACGGAGATTGAGACGGAGATTGAGACGGAGTAAACGGCACAGAGAGAGAGAGGATGAGAACCAAACCAAGAGGGACAGTGATAGTGAGAACGAGAGGGAAAATACGAGAACAGGAAGGAAAGAGGCAGCGAGACGGGGAGTGACGGAAAGATGGGTGAGACGGAGAGATGAAGAGATAGAGACGACGAGGAGAGAGAGACGAAGATGGGAAAGAGTGACAGACGAGGACACCATTTATAACTGAAGAATGGCTGGGCCAGTTTAGATTATTTATTATATTTTTTGGATTAATTTCTGCCTCGAGTAGCAAAATAACTATTCTAGTGTCAGAAAAATCATTAGTTGGCGCTGGAGAACAAAACTAAATATTTATGTCAAATGCAACCTGCAACATGCTCGAGGGGAATTTTTTGAATCTATATTGTTAAATAACTCCCAAACGATAGGGTTCTAAGGCATAAAAAGTAAAATTTTGATGCATTGGTCTTTAAAGAAACGTTTATCACACCATGAACTACAGAATGAGACCAATTTGAACATTCTATTACATTTTTACTGGGTA
Organism: Gryllus bimaculatus; assembly: GCA_017312745.1. Classification (NCBI taxonomy): domain Eukaryota; kingdom Metazoa; phylum Arthropoda; class Insecta; order Orthoptera; family Gryllidae; genus Gryllus; species Gryllus bimaculatus. The sequence continues at coordinate 9,816,538 of BOPP01000001.1, forward strand.
GGGTGGAGAGGGAGATACGAAGCGAGAGTTTCGATAGTCAAATACAGTATCGCAGAGACCTATGTAAGCTTTCGTTTTTTGTATCATATTAAACGATAATTTTATTCACGACTTTCCTCTCCTTTTCTACACTGCCTCCCCACTCCGATTTTGCTTTTCGTTCTTCCTCTAATGCCCGTTTCCGTGCTATAATTCTCGTGCTCTTGTTCACGTTCCTTACATCTTTTTCTCTCATGTATTTTTTCGTGTATTTTGAACTTATTCATTTCAACTTTCATTGAGACACCTTCTCATATAAAGACATGTTTATAACATGTTTATAAATCATTGCGTAAATTATGAAACGGATTCTCATTTGTATTCACGAATGAGAATCCGTTTCATAATTTGCCATATGATTTCAAGATCAATGTTATAACAAAGGGAGTAAAGTCTTCACTCCGTTTGTAGTTTTATTATTTGCGTTTTCTATCATTATCATCAATAGTCATAATTATGAATATGCTATTGTGTCAGAATTGCGAATCGACTTATTTTTCTATCAATTCAGGTACTACCTATCACTCTTCAAATAGAGTTCAGGTTATTCATTTTAGAACCCGACTCCTACTGTTTTTCGCGCCCCTCCTTTGCCTACGCTTACCACTTTGTGAGCAGTCTAATCTTGTTCCGTGCTACTTGCTCCTGTCAATTTCCATCCACGTCCCTTGAGACCTCTCAGTCTCCTGCACCTCCAGTTCTGTGTTATCTTCTTCTTTCTTGTTTCGTAACAGTCACATACCAATAGAGAGTGACAAAAACGAACCCCAGCGAAATATGTTTTCCTATGCCTTTATTTGGTTAAAGATGTGCTGTTTCATCGTTTAGAATTTTTATTACTAGGAATTTTCTGAACCTTTAGTGATGATTTCGACTTTTCACGCTTATCGAACATTCGATAAGCAACAGCTTACAAAAAGTTCGAAATAGGCGTCATGCATAATTGATTCGTGGAAAATCCAGCGTTCTGTTACTCTTATGGCGAGGAGTTCTCATAAACGCATCTCATTTTCAAATATATCGATTTATTTAACAGTTGCGCAATAGCGGGCGTATAGTAAATCATTATTTCTTAAATGTACTAAAAATGTCTTTGATCATATTGCAGTTTATTCTGGGCTCCTTCATAGATTCTTTGCCCTCCTCTATTCCACTGGTATGCGAATGTTCACATTACGAAACTTGTTGTTATGATTATATAGCATTGTAGGTCATTATAGCGGCGAAATTTTAAATACTCTTACATTTTGTATTGTTTGTATGGAGGCTATAACCAATATTTAAGAAGAAAGCCAAATAATAATTAATAATGATGATAATACAAATAATACAAAAACAACGAAGAAATCTAGCGTGGCCAAGCTGGCTAATTCAGTGACGAAAAATTATTTATCGAATATGTCTGTAAAATGATGACTTGATAGACAATGTCCAAGAAAATTTATTATGGTTATGTATCAATACTACATTATAATGTCCCATATTACATAATTTCGTTCTGACGATAATTGCAGTTGCAAAATTTCCCAATTAACGGGAAATCCAATACCTGGATAGAAAATGGATTTCTCATATAAAAACTATTGAATAATTGTACAGAATTTAATGCTCTCGCATTGTATTGCAAAACAACGACTTACAAATATAGTGGTACGAGTTAGAAAAAATTTAATCCAAGAATGCTATTGCATTCGCTATGCCTTCTTATTTTACGTACATCAGCCATTTACGACAATAATGATAAGAAAAGAACTCAAGAAGGCGAGCCGTCTCCTTCTGCCGCACTTTCCCTCACGATGTAACTCAAGCCCTTTACTTCCGCTTCACCTTTCAATCTCGTACATCGCCCCTCGCTCTTTCTTGACTTTTCTGCCTCCTCGTTCATCGTATCCGTCGTCACCCTTCTTCCCATAGCCTGCCTCACCACCGCTCGTAGCTCTGAGCCCACATAGCGGCTTTCGCAGCTCACTTCGGAGCGAGGGGGCTTTATTGGGTCGCGTTAAAGATGAGCGAACATTCATCACACAGGGGTTTAGTGATGCCTCCGAGAGGGATATCATAATTTCAAGAAGTTCAACGGAGAAGGGGAACAGCCAATTCCTGCTTGATAAGAGTGTGCTTGGCCTTCAGGTATCTTGGTCTATAGAATAAAATAGACGAAATTATTAAGAAAATCATGTAAACATAAATAAGAGAAATTCAAAACCGGTAACTTTAAGTAATTTACATCCCTTTTCCCCTCTTCCCCTCACTCTAATACCACACTCTCTCACTCTTACTCCCTCTCTCTCTATTTGCTATAGTTCTATCTCTCCTTCTTTACTCTTCACAATTTCCCCCTCTCCCACTCTATCTCATCGCTATCGTCTCCCCCTTCTTATGTCCCCTTTCCCTCCCTCTCCCCCTCTCATTTTTGTCCTTTCGGCTCCTCTCTCTCTTCTTCATGACTGTCACTCTCTTTCCCTACCCATCTCTCGTCTTCTGTTTCGCTTTCCTCCTTTTTCCCTCTTTTTACCCTCACCTTCTTTCCCCTATCCCGCTCTCCCCTCTCTCCTCCATCTCTTCCCTCTCCCTCTCTGCGATTCCGCTACAAACTGTGTTCATATTGCCTGACAGCTCTCACCATTGCCAGACTCTCGAGTCTATTGTGGGAGAATATTCTACGTGAGAAAGAGAGATAAGCCACTCGCTAATTGCAAATTCGTAAGGAAATGCGTGTGGTCATTGACCAGTTGTGGAAGCTACTACTAAAATATATGTCTGGAATTGATACCAGAAAACCCTGGAAACGATTTTTAGAACAGCAGATTTTTAGAACAGCATCCTCATAACATTAAATCGACTTAAGAAGCAACAATGTATTGTATCGCATGAAAGTCGCAACGCGCAAACACAAATTGAACTATAGTTTTGCCACACACCAAAGACTGAAACGAGATACGAAATTGAAACTCTGTTTCTCAGAAGCCTCCAGTCGTTCTCCTTTAACGAATTAGCGGTCCGCAATGGACATTTGCTGCAAAGGTTCCTCAACGGATGGTGTTCTTTTAAACATCAGGAGCGTCTTCCTGTGGAGACGATGGTAATGGTGGTAAAGGGGGACCGGCAAGAAATGAAAGACGGCAGTAGAAGTAGTGGAGATGGATTCCTCAAGGTCAAAAAAGAAATGGGAGCGAATGTACGGGGGAAAGTAAGGCAGATGCGCAAAGTTAGAAATGGAAGCAGGTGAGTGGCGAAGCGGCAGCTGCTCGAGGGGTAAAGATCTAACGAGCGACATAGGAAGGGGTCACAGCCCACTGGGTGAGTGGTCGCACATGATGCACATAAAGCATGTGAAGAATGAGATACAGGAAAACGGAGCAGGTAGAACCGAGTGATCACGAGTGTTGGCGAGTGTGCAGCGCAGTATAAAATGACGTACACAGCCAGTTAACTGCATAACCATCGAGGACTATGATAAAAGTAAGAGATCGTGAATTCATGAGATCTTTCGTTCAAACTGGAACAAAAGGAGTAGTTGGTACTGCTACATATTTTAAAGAAAGCCTAATGGGAACAAAATGGGCAGAGTGTGGTACATCATTTGAAGTGGGGTGTAAGTAAAAGGATCGGTGGGTTTTGAATTGATTAAATTGTGCTGACGATGGCTGGCAAGTAACGAAAGTCTGGAGGGACGAAAATGGAATTAGTGGTTAGCCCCAGTACATCAGAAATAAAATGACATACTCTTTGAATAGATACTTGGTTAAAATTGACTATAATACATGCATTGAGAATGGGGATGAGAAAGTGGAACAGAAGTGAATGCTATGGCAATGTTAGTGTGGGCTGGCAACGAGTAGAACAGCAACTGCGTGGGAGTCGTTAGATTTCAGTACTGTAGAAAAGTGCCGGTGAGAGTTTGGAGCAAGGGTGTGAGGCAGAAAGTTGGGGCAGATACTTGTGGCACAGAAAGAAAGGGTTGGATAGGTGGGTAGGAAGAGTGTAGGACATGAAGTGTGTTTGGTAGGGGTAGTATGAGGCTGACACATTGCGGGATAGTCACAGTGCGGGATAATAAGGGTGTGCGATTGTCACAGTGTGGGATTGTCACAGTGTGGGATAATCACAGTTGTGGGATAATCACAGTTGTGGGATAATCACAGTTGTGGGATAGTCACAGTTGTGGGATAGTCACAGTTGTGGGATAGTCACAGTTGTGGGATAGTCACAGTTGTGGGATTGTCACAGTGTGGAATAATCGGTCTCCGTTTACGACGGTCAAGATGCAGACTGGGCAGATGCAGAATGGGCAGACTAAAGTAAGCGCAGTTCGTGGCGGAGACAGGAGGCACGAGTAGGGTATATGTGCGGCAGGGTATAGCAGCTGATACTGGCAGAGCGTGGGTCAGGCAGAGTGTGGAACAGGAAGGGGCGAGCCAGCGACGGGGTGTGAACTGCACGGGCGTCGTGGCCCTGGCGTTGGTGGAATTCTGATGGAGCGGACGCGCCAAAGGCCACGTGGGGAGGGCGGGGAGCGGAGAGCGGAGAGCGGGGAGCAGGGAGCGGGGAGCGGGCAGCGGGGCGCGAGGAGCGGGTCGGGGTCGTGGCCTTCCAACCGCGCGAGGGGGCTAAGCGAGCGGCTCGTTTGTGGTGGAGGCGCCCTCCGCTGCACCGTCGAGGTGTGATGGATGGTCTCCTGAAGGCACCGCAAGGATGCCGCTTTATTTGAGGAGCAGCCCGCCGGGGAGCGTTTGCGTTCTTTATTTACATCCGGTTTGCGGCAGCCTCCCTCAGCCGCCCGACAGACGCGCTCCGCTCTAATGAAACTGCTTGCAATAGTGGGACTGCTTTTGCCGGCCATATTTAGAGCAAGTCTTGTTTCGAAACGTATGTGATAACCCTTTATCGAAGTAAATTTTAAACAGGACCTGGTAGACGTAAATTTTAAACAGGAAAATATAAATGTTTGGCTACGCCAAAAGGTCAACCACATATATAATATTTGTTAATTTTACTGTACGTTAGCGTTGATATTTTAGAAATTCTCATGGTCATAATTCACTAGCCTTAAAAATGTTTGATAACAAATTGATTCGATAGTTTTTTCATAAGCTCCAGTTATGTGAAGAAAATTGCGGACAGAATGTTTTCATTTTATATTCTTTAAGCCTATATTGACCAACAATAAAATACTTTTTATATAATGTACAATTTTATATAGCAAATGTTGAAAGCACTCAACCTCATTTCACCTCGTGTCACTGCATTTCACTCAACTGTAATGCCTTTCTTTCATACATTTTTCTTTCGTCTGTGCAACCCAATCCTGCACATAATAATAATAATAATAATAATAATAATAATAATAATAATAATAATAATAATAATAATAAAAATAATACCGAGTGAAGTGGCTCAGAGCGTAGCGCAGTCGTGCTTCCCGGAGCGCAGAGTGACTTCGCAGTCGGAAGATTCCGGTTCGATTCCCGGGCCGACCATCCTGACCAGGCTTTTCGTGGTTTCAGGCGAACACTGGGAAGGTTAAAAAAAGTCACGATTATATCTCATTATCATCATATTACCTCATAATTAGTAATTAAAGGTTTAACAACCTTGTCTTACCAAGGGACGCAGGGGAAAAGCTGATCCCAACATTGACGCACCTTCATTTATTTCCGGGATATGATTAGATTCGGATGAGAACGTGTGACGTGGTCAGAAATGGCCAATACGCAAATTATAATGATAATTATATTAATATTAATAATAATAATATAATATAATGACACTATGATTATAATGATAATAAGAATAATGATGATAATCATAATGTTGGAATTTGATAAAAGAATGAAAAGTATATTCAAAACATTTTTCAACTTACGAAGTCTTGTAGCAGAAATTAATACGTACTCAATACAAATTATTACATTCACATTGGGATCATTTAATGGCCTAAAACGGATATTGAATTCTTGGGCTTATCAGAATCAAAATTACTTGCTTCCAACTCCACCATCCAAAAAGCACAACCTAAAGGGCCCACTCCCAACACAGATGGGTGCTGCTTAAAATCAGCAATATCCAAACCAAACGGATAACCATAATGAGGATAAAAGTCGGTTAAAAGCATCATCTCATCTAGATAGGCTGTCAGAGGAATCAGATGATAAATATAAGCCGTTATGCTTCAAACAATATGTTATTGAACTCCAGCAAGCATCCTTCGATCGAGATGTGGGGCTAGTAAGTAGAAGACAATCTACGGTAGATATCCGACTGAAGTAGCCAATTCCAATGTCGACGCTGATATGACCTACAAATGGCTCAGTATTGAAAATGTATACCACGAAACTGAAGTGTGAATGGTAGTAATTCTAGGCCAAGTAATTGACAAAGAATTATCTGAAATACATCATCAAGATCCAGATGTGCTCTTGTCGGGTGATGTAGCGAGACTATTCAGTGTATTATCTCCCGTAGTGTACTAGCCCCTACTGAATATAAAAACAGACATGATATGGTAGGGCGAGTTATTCATGCCCAATGTGTGATGTAGTTGCCATAACACACCATATTACAAGTAAATCACCAAAAAAGTGCTGAAAAAAACCAGCTATATACTGTATTGCGATCAAAGTGTACTGACAGATCGAACAGTGTCCGAAACAGACCTGACATTACACTGTAGAATAAAAACAAGAAAAAAAGTATGTTTTGGGGATATAGCATTCGTCAAGACCACTAATCTAGTGTTTGAGGTGAATATCCAGAAATACTAAGAATTCGCCCATATCGTGAAAGAAATGAAAGAAAAATGAAATATTCTAGAAACAAAGACTATCTCTGTTGCTCTTTCAGCAACGGCCATCATTTCGAATACCTTAAACTACTCCCATGAAAGATTTGCAATTAAAAGAGTTGCGCCATCAGTCTCCAGAAATTTGTTTTAGTCAATACGTGGTTTTTGGTCAGAAATATTCTGGGAAGTAATGGAAGTTTTTAGATTCTTCAATAATAAATGTAATGCTTATGAATTGTTGAAAAAATATGCATATGTTTGTCGTCTCTGCGATAACTATTACTTTTGTTTATTAGTATACAATTTATTTATGATATTAATTAAGAATGCCATGCTCTGAATGTAGAAGTTATGCTTTGATAGATGATATCAGCGTTACTTCTGTCTCAGTACCAATGAACTGTGCACGATTAAATAATAATAATAATAATAATAATAATAATAATACAATTTATTCTATAGAAAATGCTAGCAATTTAACAATATGCAATATTATATCGGAAGTAATATATAAAGAGCTAGGAAACTAATTTTCTTTTACATTTTCTGAAGATTGACGAAAAGTTTGCAAGATAATTGCAGGGAACTATTTCAGTCTCTAATAGATCAGATTGGAAATGAATATTTCTCAGCATATATTTTTTATATTATTGTATAAATTGTGTATCTGTGATATGAAAGTGGTTGTTAGGCAATTTATATAATTTACCTTTTTTAGAGGAGAATTTTCTTGCATCAAGGATTGAAGAATATATTCATATTATGGTAAGTTATATATTTTCATTAAATTATTGATGTAATTATTTTGTTAATATCTATGAATGCTTCTTGTCCGTTAAATAGTTTACAATTTATCAAACATATTTTCTTTTTGGTGTTTGAATTACTTACTGAAAAACTTGGGGGTTATTAGAGAATTTTACATTGTGTATATGTAATATACATGTTACCAAACATCGATGTTAAAGGATGACGACCATTTTTATAACCTACTAGTGGACCCGGCAATGCTTCGCTATTGCCCTCTCTCCGTCTGTCTTTTCTTTGAATCTCTGTTTCTTTTTGTTTATCTCTCTGCATCTGTCTCCCCCCCCCTCTCTCTCTCTCTCTCTCTCTCTCTCTCTCAGTATCTACGAATTAAGTAAATTTTATGTGGTTATATGCTTTTTTTAGAAAAAGGTACATCGTAATTACATTTTCTGAAACTTTCAAATGAAAATGAGTGTACTTGCAACTGCAGTAAAACAATATTGTGAACAGATACTACCACGTGTGAATGGCACAAGGACAGAAATTAAATACTAAAATATCAGAATTGCGAACTTCTGAACAATGTGCTTCAAACACTCAAAATAAATAATAACAAATTGTGGATCAGGTGTCATTTTTTGCAGTGTCAAAACTGGGGGGCGGGGGCCTTTGCTTCAGCGTAGGAAGACATTCAAATGAGAATTAAGTGCGCTTACAGATTTCGAATAATAGAATGTATATGTGTATGTGTGTGTGGGGAGAGCAAAGTTGTACTACATATTTAATGAAAAATTTGATATTATATAATAATTTGATATTTGATATACAAATTTGATATTATATAACTATATACTATAAGTTGAATAATGATATTTTTCATATCTCCCGTTTATATTGCATCGATCAAAATACATCGATTTTTTAAATATCAATGCTTCAAAGTTGATAGACTCCTAACATTAAATTCATGTGCAACACCATTTAATTTGACAGAACTCTGTTTAAAACACGGGAGACGTCCGGAGCCCATCCCTTTAAGTTCGATTTTATAGATGTTTTTGACTTTTTGATAAATTAATATACTGATGTAGCTAATAATATATTGTCTGTGAGTTCATTTAAACAAAAAACATTATTTAACTTCTTCCTCTGTCGATATTTGTTCATACCCATTCTTTCATTAAAATTTGCTTTTAATTACAAAACCTCTTAATATTTTGTTGTGCCATTTGAAAGTTGATGTATCGCCATAAAATAGTAATATATTAAAATACACCAACATCTAAACTTGGAAAAGTTTTCCAAATGTAGTCTAATTATTCAGTTTGTGAGTGCATAGTCCTGATTTTCTTTATCAAAAAATACGCTTTAATAACTCAAAATGCAACCAGTGCTTCAGATACATTGCAGCATATTTTGATTAAAATATGATCATAAACAATACCATAATCATAACACATTGATCGTAAACAATACTCGTTACTTTCAGCCTCCTAAAAATTTTGAAGCCTATAAAAAGCAACTAAATATAATCGGTGGATCTTTGGCATAGTATTTCTGAGGTTAATGTATAATGAATATTTAATTGAAAACAAAGTTGAAAATAATAACAGCAATGAACAAAACAGCTTGAAAGCCCGAGTTCCCAGTATGATCTCAAGTAATCAGCCCAAGAAGTGTAAGCGAAGACGCAGGGAGGTGAAACCCTTGCGACGCCTGCGTTGATCGCCTCTCCGTGTGCAAAATACAAGGAAAGACAAAGGCATTACCAGCGTGTTAAATTTTGATATCGATGTCACGTCCCTATATCATGACATTCTACCACTTCCAAATATTACTGTTAAACGTGTGAAGGGGAAAGTTCATCCGTTTAAAACACGGAAGACATTTATCTCTGATGGAGTTTTTAACGGTTAAATTTCAAAAAAAGGTCTTTTGTCACATATTACGAATACGTTTAAACATAATATGCGCCTTCGAACTCGTGAAAATCCCACGTACCCTGAGTGCTTAAGGAATTTGTTCCGACGATAAACAATCGAAATCACAATAGAATAATGTTGAAAGCAATGTTTCCACATTTTTTTGAGAATTTCAATAGAATGTCTACAAATTGCTGTTAACTGGGAACTAACTTAAATGGGAAGTCATATACATCTTGAAATAATCCGTTTGCCGTGTTTGTACCAGAACCTTCAATGTTGAATTTTCAAGCATAAGAACGTAAGAAGTTTTTCATCACCATTGCCTAGGTCTTGTTTTACAATGGCTATTCGTGAAAACTTAGTAAAGTTTCTTTCAATAATTGATGACATAAATTCCTTATATCTCGTTCAAATTTTTCTACCGAGTTTTATCGACCTAATTGTTCATGCAAATTGCTCTAACAACTTATTTAAAATGACTTTCCCAAACTGCATGCAACAGATTTTTCAGCAAGATTCCATATTAATCATGACAGCTTACATTTCATGTACGACACAAATTAAACGTTTCAAAGTAACAATTATGAAAATGATACATTGACTTCCTTGTTGTATTCGCATACAATCCAATTCTTCTCGATATATTTAATCTAGAGTTTTCGGAATATTTTGAATGTTATTCCACAGTCGAGGACTTTTCGGAATTGAAATGAGTAAATAAAGGTTTTAGAAAAAAGCATTCTTATACTATCATGTTATTTGGCATCTGAGAGAATGAATCATGCAATAGAGTACATTTTAGGTTAAGTTATACATAATGTATGACAATCTTCCATTGTTAATTTCGATTTACTAAAACATCGTAGGCCATGGCATCTGTTGACACATCCTGCCAACAACTTCAGCAGAGCGTTCAACCTTCGTAAATGCGTGTGGGCTAAATATGCATGAAGGTACGTAATCGTTCATTTAATCATCTCTATCATCCGCTTAATTTTCACTCATAATAAAATCCCTCGCACTGTAATCTCCCTGGTATCATGTTTCCACCAGTCTTCAATTAAATTATTCCGTTTTGGAAACCAGCAATAATTGTATTAAAATAATTAAAGATGTTGTCATTGCCAACAATATTTTTTAATGCAATAGCAGCTTTCGATGGCTTAGCTATCGTCATCAGTTGTCTGCTAGATGGAAGCCACAAAACGACTACCTACCTATAATAATTGTATTTCTGAACTACTGACACAATTCATTTCTGAGGTTTTTTAAGACACGGTATGGATTTATGGCACAACGAACGCAGGCTTCAAATTTTTATCCACTCTCTGACTCTATATTTCAATCATTGTTTCATTTCATTTCTGTCACCTTGCTCCCCTGATAGAAAATGAACGTCATTATTTTCATGTTCGTTGAAACGTGCGTTTTTTTTGTCAACAGACATCATTTAATATTGACTCATCATTCATTAACATTATATTATTTGCATCATTCACGTGCTCAATGTTTGTTTTATGGATAGAGCAAAAATCTTTTGCAAATGCAGCATACTTATTGATGAAATATACAGTAAAGCTATTTGTTTTATTTTCATGCTTGTGAATTTTTTGTGCGGGTTTAATAACTTTGTAAACAATATTAAAATCATATATATTATTTAGTAATCCTGTAGGATAAAGAATTAAAACGTAGTTTTAAATGTCACTTTTGTAAAATGTAAAATTCTTTATATGTCCAATTGTTTGCAAAGGCGGTACCATAATTACGTCCTGTCGCTCGCATTGAACTAAGAGTATAATACTGTAGTTGCAGGGACATATTCTCGTAATTGGAGGTTTCACACGAGCTTAGGTCGCTCCCGGCATTACGTGATGTCATTGCAGTACCTCTGGCAGAGGTCGTAACGCTTGAGTCCCGACGGTGTCAGGATTTTTGTCACTAGCTAGATCGCTAAGTCAAATATAGCCGCCGTCTGTAGGACTATTCTTGCGGCCGGCTGCTCTCATAGATAGCTCTGATGCAAGAGAGGAAATCACCGCAACATCCCAAAATATAAAGACATGTAATTCACTTACGTGCCTTAGCAGTTGACGCAATCAAGGAATAGAAGTTTGTATTAGAAGGTTGCATACAACGAAACAATTAAATTTTTATTTATTTCACAAGAAATTGGATGCGTTCATTATTTATATCCAATACGAAATTCTGTTCGGCACCATTATAATCTGTGCCATTGAATACTTCGGGAAATGTGAAACAAAATGACCCCAGGTAAGGTCTTCCCATCACCAGTGTGGCTGTGACTTCTCGTCTCCTCCTACACTCACAACCACGACACAACCATACTTCTTGGTCAGATGACTTCCATTAGTACCAACCCATCTCCGTTTTGACATCATTCAAAACGCCCATGGCCGTCCTACTACGAGGTGACTGTACGGCGATCCCCATGCAGCTCTTCCTTTCAACTATCTCGACTCCCTGCTTCCGTAGCCTCTCGTGACACACTAACCCCATTGTCCTAGCCGTCTTCCCCTCCTCCACGTTTCCCATTATACTCTTGCCTCTCTGTCTTCCTCTCTCTGTCTCTACGTGTCTCTCCGTTCTTCTCCTGTACGCATGACACTTCTCCCCGTTTCCATCTCTTCATCTCCTCCCTCCCTCTACACTCTGACCGCCCCCCGCTCTCTCTTTTCATCGCTTACTCCTCCCTCTTCTCTCTTCCCCTTCCTCCCGACCTCGCCCGTTATCCACGCTGCTGCGTGGGAAGCCCCGCCT
>BOPP01000001.1:9835569-9880461 GCA_017312745.1 Gryllus bimaculatus
CACCCCGCCCACGGCGTCCAGCCATTTGCATGCAAACTGCGCGGCGGCCGGGCCGACCGGCGCTGGCCGAGGCGACCGAACAGTCATAAAAGCTCCCCGCAGCACGCGGCCAAGTGCCGACGCCTCTCCGCCGCGCCCCTTACCCCCCTCCCCCCCACGCTCTGCGGACGATAACACGCGCCTCGATCACGCGCTGCCAGTCGATATTTGCGCTGCGGATTTGAGGCGGATATTTTAAACGGAATGACTTCGTAGTGGAATGCGGCTCGGCTGGTCGATTCTACCATGGAAATAAAGTGTCTCGGTTCATATTGGTTTATTTAGCTGCAGGGTTTTTTTTTGTATCGATAGCTATGTGTGCCGTTCAATCGGGCTTTGTGAGTATATATTTTCAGTGCAGTGGAGATAGATTAAAAGGAAGTTGATTCTTGAATAAGGCTCGCTGCTCGAATATATTTCGGAAATGAAATACCATTATTTCCGGTTGATTTTTCAACCGGAAGGGTTTGTTGTTTGGATAACGATATCTTTGCAGTTTGATTGTGCTTTTCGAGTCCATCTTTTGAGTGCACAGTTATGGCGGGTATTTGAAAAGAAATGGCTATATACAAAGATATAGTTCCGATGATCGATCGTTCATTGGAAATGAAAGACCTTGATGTCTTCATTTGGTTGTATTGACCGGGAGGACTTTTTATGTGAATAATGTTGACAGTGCAGGTTGATCTTTTTAGTGTAGATGTTTGGCGAATATTTTAAAAAGAATTTGATTCTTGGAAACAACTCTGCTGCTTGCTCGTATCTTGACAACGAAACTTTGTTATTGCTACTGACTGTTTGTTTACACGAATTACTGAAGAAAACTGGTCTATACGGTTCGATCATGCTTCTCGATCACGGCACTAGATCGTTCTGTAGTGTTTAGTTGTAAGGATTCAATTTTGAGAAACTAATAGAAACAATAATTGTGAGACTCCTTCATTCCTTTGAATATATCATAGTTGACATTACATCCTTTTAGATGTTCCTTGACATATTTATCCAACGTTAGTCCATGATGTATGGAGATTTGTCTAAGACGGTGCTTTTGCTGCTTGATCAGGCATTGTGACTCAATCTATTAGCACTATTTGTGGAGGTTCAAAGTAAATAGTGCCATACAACACATCTGTTCTATAATTCATTAAATCTAACGTTTCACTTCGTCAGGTGTTGCTATTTATAAAGCTTTGTTTGATTAGCTCAAGCTGTCCGAAAACCTATGGTGAGGTTCGGCAGTGTTAGTGAATCTCCAACCACCATTCGGACGTGTGTTTAAAAATGAAAATAAAACATACCAAAAAGTTATTTCGGTAGTCCCTTCTTTTTTATACAATGTGTATGCATGAGCTACGAGATTCTAAACAGATTTGTTTATGAAGCTGACTTGTGCTGAAGAGGTGGAAAACGCTCGACTGTCTGTTCTCGGGGGGCAGGAAGTGCTCTGCGGTGAAACGATACGATGAGAAGAAGAAAGAAATGAGTTTTTTGCTTTACCTATAAAAGCGACCACCTGAATTAGAAGAATTCTGTGTTATCCTGACAAATTGTGTGACTCACCAGAAGAATAAAATCAATTAATTTTCGCATTTTTTTGCAACAATTGGACTTGAAGAGCAAGTGATTAATTTACACACTAAGTGCGGAATATACTAAAATTCGCAAGAATTGACTTTCCTATTTATGTGGATGGAAGAGTTAAGGTTTATCATTTGTTTGTACTTCTTACCAACAACCATGTTAAAAAACCGTTTTATTAAAAGATAATCTGGAAAAATAATTCATCCAAATGAATGCGAGTGATCTAAATGTATTTCGCTGGAGCAAAAACAAGACAAAAAATTTCTTTAAAATGTATAATAGTTTAATTCAAAAAAACAATGCAAAACTGATCTTTGACAATGCGCGGGTTTGCTTTTCCTTCGAAAGCTAAACCTATTACCGCAATAATGCTGTGGCCATCGCCATCGAATTGCGATCATTCTTTGCGCCGGCTGTAGCTACTGACTTCATCGCTCAAGAGCACGGTCAACCTCAGGCATACGCAACATCGCTCACTGAATAAAGAAGCTACAGAAGATAGAGATCTGACGTAAACAGTAGTTGTTCCTTATTCTGAACACAAACTTGAAGTGAACAAGTAGCAATGTTCTCTCACCTTTGCTGCAAATCTCATTTAACTTGATGCGCGAGAATTGGAGCGGAGTTTAGATTTTCGTCGGCAAATATGCAGCTTCTTTGCCTATGTTAATTGATTCTATTTATCGGACAATTAACACGACTGCTAACATTTGTTGCTGAATTAAGTTAAACGAAAATGTATAATTTACATTATAAAATAGAATGGCTAGGGAATCTGTGACTCCAAAATTCGTGCTCAGGTTGTTCTTAAGTGTGAGCTGTGCGCCGTAGTTCCTAGAAAACCCTTCAACGCAGCGCGCCCTCTCGTCGGCAAAAGAGCTCTCTGCACTGACGACCTCTCCCGGACGCGCCCGCAACTGCTGCGAGAGGCTGCGCGAACAGCGTTCTTTCAAACACCTGTTATTTCTGCGCGAGCGCTGCGCTGCGGCCCCGTTGAATAGCTCGTACAATCACGTGATTTGCCGCAAAGTTTCTCTCTTTTGCACGAATTGCGAGCTCCAACTCGAGGGAAGAAAAGTGAAAACTTTCTCAGGAAGTGGTTACTGTAAATAGAACTTCATGACGACTTTAGGTTACCGAAATGAAATAAAGATAGAACTAAGCATTTTGTCCGCTTTAATATACAGATAAAGTAAGACTTTATTACAGATGAACTTTCATTGCGTGGGAAGTTTTGATTTTGTGCGTTATTTTGTATTGCACTGTTTAAGCGCAATGTCGCAAATGGTGTACAACACAATTCGGTATCATTTAAAGAAAGCTGTATTTTACGTACTGAAATATACGCTATGACTAATAGTTCCAATTATATTATACCCAATAATGTGACAAAAACGGGCAAAACAATTTTGCTTTTCTGTTTTATTATGACAACGAGATGCAATATTCTACGTACCAGTGATATTAATTTGCCCCTAATTTGCAATATTCATATTAAATTAAATGAAACCAGAGATTCGTGTGAGTTATTCGGCATTAACGCGTAGCACGTAGAGTGCGAGGAACCGTTAAAAATGAAATTCATGTTTTTAAATTGTTGCACATATATTTCCGTGCTTGATATAATAATACCAACGTTTTGCTTTAGCATCATTACATCAGGAAGTAACAGATATAACTAATTTGCTTATCGCAAAATTCAAAAAAGTAAAAAGGAACTTTTAATTTATTCAGTTCATGACAAAATGAGGAGATATGTCATTCAAATATAAATAATAGATTTTATTGTATTTTATTGTAAATGGACATTTTTTCCTAATAGATTAAAAAGATTTCATGCAAATGTTGTAGACATTATCGTATTTATTAGATTGTATAGAGTTACAGTAGTTCACGTACATGATTAATACACATCATTTCATTAATCTAGAAAATATTTGGTAACTCCCGTAGTTAGCATACTTTCTCTAAATTTCAATTATATGTATTAATTTATTGAAATCTGAGACTGATGAAGTAGTTACAAAATTACAAGAATAATTTTTAATATTATTTTTGTTAATAATATAAGCTAAGATTGTTATTTTTTAGAACAAAAATTTTGGAAAAATAAAAGTAAAATCACTGCACTATGTAGTTCTTTTATTAAATTATGCATTAAATATTTTTGAATTAAAAATTTGACGAATGAAGATGGTGTTATCTAGAAGGCTCTTGCTCACTCATTCTCTTTCTAACAATCACCCTTACGTTCCCCACCTTTTCATCCCCATTTCATTTCTCTCCCCTCTCTCACATCTTCCAATCTCTCCTCTCTTCCATCTCTACCTCTCTCCTTGGTCTCTTGTTTATCTCTCTTCTCTCGTCGGTCTCTTCTTTCCCTCTGCTGTGTCCTTTCACATCCCGGTCACTCTTCTCTCTCCGAATTCCTTCTCTCGTTAACTCTCCTTTCTCTTCTGTTTCTCCTCTCTTTCCGTCTTATCTCTGTATGTACTCTGTCTCTCTTCTGTATCTCAAAAGCCTCTCTTCTGACTCTTTTCTGTATCTTTTCTGTCGCTCTTCTCTCTTCTTCCGCTCTTCTTCGCTATTCTGTCTCTGCTCTGTCTGCTCTGTCTCTGCTCTTTCTCTGTTCTGTCTCTGCTCTGTCTCTGCTCTCTCTCCCCCGTCTCTCCTCTTCCTCCGCTCTATTCCGTATCTCTTCTCTTTTCTCCGCCTCTCCTCTCCCGCTCGTCCATCTATCCCCCTCTTTCACTTCCATCACTCCTCTTCCTATTCTCTCTACCCATATTTCCTCTCTTTCTTCCGTCACTTTTACTCATTTCCTCTCTGTCCTTCGTTTCTCCTCTCACTTCAGTACTCTTCTCTGTCCTAAGCCTCCATTCACTTTTTCCTCTGCTCCCTCTTGTGTCTCCCTTTTCTCTCCCATGTCTCGCTCTCCTAAACGCGCGCGCACACACACACACACACACACACACACACACACACACACACACAGCCTCCTGAGCGTCCGAAGCTGCTCCGGGACCGAGGGACCCGCAGCCAGAGCAGACGAAATTGTGCACAGCGCGATGTCGCCAACTCGTTTACGTAATCGCTAATTACGGGAATGAATGTGTGAAATGCATACTCCAGATTAATTTTTACTCATCTGCAGTATCGCGTTGCGGGGGAAATAATTACAAACGCAACGGCGAAAAAAAAAAGAGTCACGCGCCGATTTAAATAATTTTCATTTAAAACTCAATTTCGCGATGCTTTAGAAAATTAAACCCACCGGCCCGACAGGCAGCGATAGAGCGCGCGCTGTCTGCTCTCTTGCCCAGCCGGCGTTGCTGACGGCGTGTAACGTTACGTCAACGGTGCCACGCAGTTTCGTCGGCGTTTGTTTTCCGGATGCGCCGCTCGCGCATTCTGGTGATGAACTCGCCGAGCGTTGTCGTTCTTCAAATGTTTTGATCTCTGAGTGGGATTTTGTGAGTGAATTTTCCCTTAGGGACTGCCATTTTGCATTGTGTTTAAGAGTTTTAGCTCCAGGTTTCGGCATTTTATGATATTGTTGGTTAATGAAAGGAATGAGGATCATTCGATGTCCATGAAATTACTTAATGCACGTAATTGAATATCTCTATTTGTTGATTTACTCAACTTGTTCATAATCCATTAATACACTTTCTTTTTATTTCATAAAACTATATTAAGACAGAATCCAAAGTCATTCCAAATGGTTTCGGAAAACAACGTGCGGGCTGGGGGGGGGGGGATCAACAGCGGGCACCAATGAATTGCAATATAATTGAAGGAAATTTTAATTTACAAAGGACATAAATATACTCGTACTACATTACTTTGTGGATGATTACGTTAAATACTTGCAGTTTTTGAAAAAAGGTATGTTTACATACATCATTTGAATATTTAGTGTACTTGTTACCGTTTTCCCAGGAACGCAGATGCCTTTCTCCTCTCTTTCTGACGAACTAGTTCAACATTCATATTAATTGCTTTAATTACAAAACTATTCTCTACTCAGATAAGATTTCAACGCGATCGTGAGCATGCCTGGCTGTAAGAGAACGTAGAGTACCCACGAGGCAATTATGCAATGGCTACTGTTTCGACAATTTTCCCCCAGTAAACGTCGAGAGACGAAGTCACAAATGGTTCAGAAAGGTTCCAATAATATAAATCCCAAATGATGAGACAGTAACTCCTTATCTAAACAACAATAGAGGGATAACGACGATGGAGATCCTTCGTTGTCCTCATCAATGATTTACGACTGTTAATTAGAAAAGTTTACTGTTACTTATCTAAAAATTCTTATTTTAACCATGTCTAGTTATTATAATTTTCCATCCCCTATAATCTTTACCATTACTATTATAATGTATCTGTAATATTTTTCTTTCTCGCACACTACGTTACATAGTAAATGAGAAATTATGGTTGTGATGTAAAAATGACGACTTTCCACTGATAAAATTGTTTGGTGGATACCAGAAAAATGCATAATTTGTGTTCTTATCCATATATATTTAGTAAATTAGTTACTGTATCACGTTGTGTATTAAGAACACATGTCTTGTGAGTCCTAGATACGGAAAAATTAGTTTACGGCAAAGCATCTATGTGTGTTTCTGTCAGGGCTGTTCGTTGTGTGTCTATGTGTCTGTGTGTGTGTGTGTGTGTGTGTGTGTGTGTGTGTGTGTGTGTGTGTGTCTGTGTCTGTGTCTGTACTATCGGTCTCGTCTGTGTCCATCTGTGTCCGTCTCTGAACAACGCTACTGCCTAAATCGTACACAGGATTTTCAACAAAACTAATTGTCATAACTCGTTCCGGCTGATGTCGCATCCTCTTGAATTTGAAACGCATGTTTTAATTTTGGGGTTCTACACATGAAGCCTCAAGGACATTTTCAAAATTTTTTCAAAGTAAGCAGACTTTAAAAAGGTGCATGACCAAATTCTGCTGAACTTTAACTGATATTTCGAAAATTGCAGAAGTTTATTATTTCGGTGTCTTCACACAACTCCAATATAAAAATAGTAATTCTTTCTTAGTGAAATCTATTATTACTTCTTCAAAGCAAGTGGCGCACGATTGCAGGAAATAAAGGCAATTTTAAAAGCAAGATTGGTCACGAAAACGGCTCCTGTTTCTTTTTGTCTGATCGTGCGAAGCACCCTTATTAAAGATCCAATTTTCATTAAACTCCCTGAATTTTAGGAAAATACAAAATTTTCGGATAATTAGAGAAAGTAGTATTGCGGTAGAACCGGTAGAACCGTTCTGTTACACTGACGCCAAAGGAAACCAAACACAAGAACGACAAGCGACTTCTAACAATCGGCGTCCACAAGTCTTTTACAGTACACCGTCCGTCAGCAACATCTGAAACAAATAACTAGAACTGTGGTCAAATATGCGTGTAGGCTTCTTTCGAGAAATGATCTTTCTTGTTTATATAATTTTTCCTTATAAGAAGTCTGCGTTACGAAGAGTATTGAAAGGCACATGGTCGATATTAGAAATTATCCACTCATTTTGTGATGTTTAATGAAGTTATTAACTATAATATTATAATATAACAATACTGTAATGTTATTATGATTTTGTGAAGTTGAAGAGACATATAATTCTTGAACTTTTCTCCAATAATTATCATTTATTTATTTCCTACTACAGGGACATTTCATGCTCAAATATTCAATTCGGAGGTATATATATTCAAAGTAGTACATATATACCTCATAATAAAAACATAAATAAGTTCACAAATGATTCAATCTAATAAAATTTGGGCAAATATAAATATTAAATATTTATTAATGTAATAAAACATTAAACCTTTTTTACAAACATAACTATAATTTAGGTAAATATTTCACAATTCATAAACATTTAACAATTGAAAATAGAATGTGTGTATTTTTAATTTCAACTACTTTATAAAACCACTGAAGCCAAAATTAAGGACATCAATGTATATTTTATTTCATACCATTTATTTAATGTATAGACATTTTTCTTTATGATTGAAAAAATAACAATAATTTTTTTGGCATAGAATCTAGCCAGCTGAACGCTTTTAACACCAGTTTAACTATTCAATTAAGGCAAATTTTTAATTTAATAAGTTGATGTGATCATGACTCCATACATAAATTATTCACTTATATCTGAGAATTAATCATTATTTAAAAAAAATCTATAAGCATCGGGAATCAAAAGGACGAATCACCAATTACCAACAAACACTTTCCGATTACCATCACTAATCTCTGTATAATAATTTACTCGATTCCACTCCATCACCAAATTTTCTCGCGCGTAAGCAAACCGGCAGCAACGTAGTCAGCGCATAAGTGGCGCATCCCCTAGTTCGAAAGGGGCCGAGAGATGGCGGCGGATGCGAAGAAAACTGGCGGCCCTGCGCGGCGCCGCCACTCGTTAGGCCGAGGGGGTCGGCCGGAGGCGTCGGGGGTTCCCGCGATCGAGGCGATCGAGTATCGATTTGTCGCCGCGTCCTCCGCGCGAGGTGTCTGATCCGCTTCTGCTTGACTGCGCGCGGCCCCCGACCGCTGGGTGCCCGGTCGCGGCGGCTCCGAGGGTGGGCGCCCGGGAAGGGGTAAGGGGAGGGTGTTGTGGTGGGGGAAGTTAAGGCAGAGGTGGAGGCAGCGGTGACGGAGTACTAGGAGAGATAGAAGTGGGTTATGTGGAAGGGAGGAGCAATAAGCAAGGACGTTTCGGAGAGTGTAATTAGAATCTAAGGCATGAGCATCGCCGGGAGTAGAGGAATTATTCGTAGAAGAAGAGAATGGAAAATTGGAGACGGCGAAGCCTGAAGAAGCGGACGCAGCGGCAATGGCGGCGGCAAGGGATTGGAAGAGAACACGGAAACAGTGGAAGCGATGGTCGAGCATTAGAGGAGATTACAGAGATGGAAATTGGAGCCAGGACTCGGGAGGCGACACAGGTGAAAGAGATAGTGAGAGTGGAGCTGATGGCAAGGGCAACGGCTTTCGGATGGCGCGAGGAGGAATTCCATGGAAACGGACGTAGTCGATGGCTTTAGACAGTGACGCAGATACCAAGCTAATGGGATCGAGGTGTGGACCAAGGCGAAACAGTCGAAGACGGACAAAGAGAACATAGGCATATGTGGCGGAGCCTATGAAAACGAGAGCGTGACGAACCCAAAAGCGATGACATTCACGGTGGCGGAGGTGGAAACGTGCGAGCGTCTCGTGAAAGTAAAGGGGTCTAGGATGAGACGGTGACGGCGATGGCAAAAGCATCAGCAACTGAACGTGTGAATGGCGGCAAAGGCGGAAGAGGTACAGGCAGCAAATGCGGGGGCGAAGACGGTGACAGATGGAAAATAGCAGAACATTGGAGATGGACAGGCGGGAAGGCAAGGAGGAAAGAAACAATGACGGTATTGAAGCCGTTGGTTGGAAAAATTACGCTAGGTTCAGTCGAGGAAGTAAAGTAGAAAATTAACACGTGGAAGAGACCAGAACGGACGGTGTAGCAAGGTACGAGAAGCCAGTGGAAAATGTAAAGTTTAAAGTGCGTGCTGAGTTAATTTTTACTTTTTTATTGTGAATAAAAAACAGAAAAAAACTCTCTGTAAAGTATTGGAGAGAAATACGTGCTAGATGGTGGATATAATAGCTGCTGAGACGGTAGAGGAATCGGAGACCCTTTCGCGAAGGCGATGGAGCGCTAAGAGCGAAGGTGGAGGCGAAGACGCAGGCGTCTGAATGGCGATCTCAGAGGAGGGGAGGAGTTGCGGAGTCGGAAGTGTGGCTGGTGAGGGTGAAAGGGAAGCGGTGCCGAGAGTCGGCTCGAACGCGGTCAGGACGCTTCCGGCTACAGAAAAAGGTCGCCAACGCCGCCGCCACACCCGCCGCGTTCGGTTATATCCCTTCTCGGCCGCCGAGCCTACTGATACCGCATGTCTTGCCACTTCAGTCCAAATTATGCAGACAAACGCTATACAGTCAGCTTATGAGAACCTAAAATGTCAGAACATTTAATGGTAGCTCTTGTTTAATAGACCACGAGCTGCTATCAGATTATTAAGAATTTATATTTTATTTTCTGCTTTCGGTAATCATCTTCTCTGTCTACGACTAGCACGAAAATATCTAGTCCTTAACACCAAAATTTTCTTCTTCTCCATCACATACGCAACTACCGTCACGTTCTTAATCTTTATTTCTTATCCTATGATCTAATTCCGCGCAACCAGAGTTGAGCAGCTGACAAGCCACCGCATCTCAGACAAGTCGAAATTATGCCGCAGCTGACACGACACCATTGAAAAGGCTGGAACCTGGAGGTTGGAACGTCCGCAACGTTGCGTAGAACGATGCGACTCCCGGTCAACCTCTCATGAACTCCAGCGGCGGAAGCCTACGACTCCCACCCCCGTCCCCTCCACCACACGCTCGGTCACCGTCCTCCCCACCCACATCGCCCCTCGTTCAAGCGGCAGAAAAGCGACGGGCGCGCGATTTCTCTTCAAACTCATGTTTCTGTGTAACCGCCAGAGCTCCTGAGTTTCCTCCCCTTGCGCGGCCGCATTAATCTTTCTCCTTCTCCGCACGTCTCCTCCGCCGCCCGCGCCGAGTTGACAGATCGCCGGGCGCGGCGCCGGATGAACCCGGCGAAGGCGTAAAAGCCCGCGTCGCGAACCCTGGGGAACGCCGACGCTCAGTCGCCGCCGCTGCTCTTACTACCTCGCCGCTGCCACCCCGTCGGTCGCGCCTCCCCCTTTCCATCCCCGACCTCGTCCTCACCCACGTTTCGCCGTAAGCACCACCCACACCGCCGCCACGCGTCGCCAGCTCTACTGCTCCCCCACCTCGCCCTTTTACCAACCCGCCCCCGCCACAACCGTCACCAACAGCTACCACCACCCGCGTCGTCTCCGTCGCCCGACCTCCGCCCACGTTACCGTCCCCACTCCCGCCCCGCCCTCCCCCTGTGTGCCCCCTCCCCTGCCCCACCACCGTCATCGCCCCCTCCACCGCTTTTTTCCTCTGCCTCCTCCTACACACCCTCGCCCCTTCCACACCGGCTCCCCCCTCCTCACTCTGTGCTCCCGCCCCTCACCGCCTACGCTCCTTACCGCCTCTCGCCCTCACCCCCTACCACCGGTCTCTGCTCCCGTCTCCTCTTACCGCTCTGCGCCCCTTCACCGCCTATGCCCCAACCCCCTCACCACCCTCCACCACCCCTTCCACCGCTTCTTCGACCGCCTTATTCCCCGCCACATCTCCCGCCCGCATCCTCACCTCCTCTACCACCCCACCGTGATCCTACACGTCCTGACTAGTCGAAATTGTTGAGACTATTACGCTAAGCAGGGTCGATTTATTTGCCGCCTCGGTCATGACTATTTCTTTGTGTAGTAATGGCAAAGAGAGGCTCTCTCATTCACTGCGAAATTACCATTCAACTCCCTTTCTTCAGTTTTTATTCGGTTTGGGTAGCGCAGAAGTTTGAAGTCTTTGAACAGTAGTACGTGTTATATCTGGACTAGAGGGCTGAATAGGTGTAAGGCTTGGATGTAATGAGTATTGGCATGGTGTGCATTTCTAGCGTATCCTTTATCACCCTTGATCCTATAATCTTCCTTCATTCCTTCCCTTCCCAGTTAAGTTGTGTGGACGGGGTTAAAGCCAGATGGTTGGGTGAAACGTTAGGACCTTACGGGAGACAGCATCAACTTCTCCTAGGTTGGTCTGGCTCCCTTTCTCCAAAAAGGATCACGCTTTCACAAGACTCCATACTGTGGGCTGACAAGTTACACTGCAAAAAAGTACACCTAAATTTCAATACGGACTCTAGAACCACACGGAGAGGTAAGTGGTTCGTACCGGCGATAAGTACCACCTGCTGCATGAGGTGTGTTAAGTCTCAGCCGAAAGAGGATGACTAACGGTATACACAGATTCACCAACGGTGCCCTTTAGACACCGACTTCTATGTCGCCTCTTCTGAATTGAATTGAATTGAATTAATGCCTTATTTTACGTGGCGAGACTCGGGCCATCAGGTCCGCTCTTCTGTCTGACCACGCAAATTTCGCTACGCTTCTTTCACCAACTAGCAGAGGAAGGAGGTATTTCTTGGGCGAGAAAGAGGCGATTTTGAATTTTTTGCCATTAAAAATCCACGGCTTCGATCGGATATGAACCCGCCAACTTGGGTACAACAGTCCGGTACGCTATCGCCGCCGCTTTGAATCTTCTTCTTTCTTCTCTTTCCTTCGTCTCAAGATCCACTTTTCAGCTACTTCTACCTTCGATAAGTACCTATGTGCATTTTACATTCATAAAAGTTTGTGTGAAGTTAGAGGAAGTAAGGAGCAGGGTGAATGGAAGATATAAAAGTACATTTGCAACGAAATATTATTCTAAGAGATGAATATATGGAAAGGGCCTCGATATAATTAACATCAAAAAAGAATTAATTTCTTCGTGTGATACGACGTAGAAAGATAAAGAGACTTACGAGAAGGAAAAAAAGTAGCGTAATGTAAGGATGAAGGGGTATTTTAACGGAAGAAAAAGAAAACACACACATATTAATTGGAATTATTTTGTGATTCATTGTTGCTCGTGAGGAAGGAAGAAGAGGTAATGAGGTAATAGTAAAAAACACAATAATAATAATAATAATAATAATAATAATAATAATAATAATAATAATAATAATAATAATAATACGACTTTCCTTATTGATATATCAAACCCAACACGGCAACATATCAGCAAAACATCAAGAGAAGATCCAAAAATATACCGATCTCGCCCATGAAGTCGCAGCTCAGTGGAACTTCAGCAAAGTGACAACTGTGCCAATAATTATTACAGTCACAGGAGTGATTCCGAAAATGACTCTTCGAACTCCAGAGCGTGTTCACTTGGATGTCAGGAATACATGCAGAAGGCAGTCATCTTGAATGCATGCCGTATTGTTAGAAGCCACCTGAATCTTCAATAAAGCAACCGCACACCTGATCATCATTCCTGTGAGAGGTTGACATACCGACCAGTAAAAACTGTGAAGAATCTAATAATAATAATAATAATAATAATAATAATAATAATAATGATAATAATAATAAAAATAATAATAATAATAATAATAATAATAATAATAATAATAATAATAATAATGGTAATAATGATAATAATGATAATAGTGATAATAATGTTAATAAGTGATAATAAATTGTATTAAAGGGTCAAGTAGAAGAATAAGTAAAAATAAAACTAAAAGTTATCACAAATATAAGGAAGAAGTTAAAGAATAAATATATATTATTTAATAATGGGAATTTTTACGCACGCTTCATCGCCGTCAGCGGCGCAACGAGCTCGGGAGAACACCAGCGTCTACCTACAGATGTACTTAATCCTCGTACCATATCTGCTTTGTTTTATCATGTACTATATGTCTAGACCGTACATTGTAAAAAGAGAAAATGTACAATATTGCATTTAAATAATTAATCGTAGCCTGTCCCCGACGAAGCTCAGCGAGAGCCGATCCTAAAATGGGAAAATTTTGATGAGATGCATAGTATCATCAGAGAGATGCTCTCAATATGTATATGAATTATATACACAATTATGAGATCTGAAAGGGATATAGAAATTATAATTTTGTGAAAAGTATTTTGCCATCTGAAAAAGAGGACAAAGTTCTGTGGCCCACTGAATCCAATAGAGTAGCATTTTGGACTCAGAGTAGCACATACTTGCAGTGCGCTCTAGGAGATATCTCATTACCACCATCGTTGCCCAGTTGTGTGGCACTACACAAGGCACACGTTGTGTGCGTGAAGTTCACGGTGATCACTTGCAACGCCAAGTCCAATTATTCGTCAGTAAAACGATTTATAAAGTGTCACGAAAACTGTCCACGCGTAGTGCTTTGCGGGAGACGCGCTAATTGCACGTGAGTACCGAGCAACGTAATTGCAGAAAATGCAATTGCAACGCAACTAGGAGGCGGCTGCGACAGCTACCACACAAACGAATCTCTTAAGGAAAATTCACAAAACTGTACAAATGTGCAAATAAAGAATTACGAGGAGAATACTACACGTCCAAGCAAAAGAGTTGGGTTGCGAACTTTAAATTGCACACTTGTGCATAAAAAATAACGAGGCAAGGAGCAACGTCCGCTAGAGACGGAATTTTCTCTTAAAAATAAATTTTACCAGAGGAGCTGTTAAGAGCCAAGGCGAGCGGCAAGAAAATGCGGGAGGATAAAATATGGCATCTGTGGCGCACGCAGTTTATACCTGACGAGAGAGAAGCTATACCTTCTCAAATAAATAGTTCAGAGAGTGCGGGACTTGCTTACAAACAACACTCGCACTGCTGGATTCTTGAATTCAGATGAGATTTTAACAGCCAGTTCGGCACCGTGAAAAATGAATACAATTATATTTGAAAGTATAGGTATTGTGGTGAGTTATCGCTGGCATTTCCAAATAAATAATTATATGCGTCGTCATTGCCAACAATATTATTTATTAAAAAAACTGATGTCGATGGCTTAGCTATCATCAGTTTTCTAGTACAAGAAGAAAAACAAAAACATAGAAGTATATGATGTTTTTGCGACAGTTAATAGCTGTGTGACCTCCGTGACAGCCTGCCCGCTGCTGCATGGAATACGCCGCGCGCTGCTGACGGTGCCGCGGCCGTTACATCGCCGCGTCGACGCTATCAGCGGGTCTGTCGACAGGGCCACAATTCCTTCGGAGGACATTGGTTGGCACAACGATTGTAACGGAGAAGGTTTGGAAGGAAGGGAAGGTCCAATATTGCTTCAATATTTCAATTTCGGATTATTGTATAGACAGTAAATAAATTACAGTTTATCAGTTACAGTTAACAGTTTACAGTTTACAGTTTTACAGTTATCAAAAGATTCTCTGTATCTAAGAATAGGATTTCATAGTTACAGTATGTTTCCATTACTTAAACAAAATACTAAATAAATGACAAAGTTATTTAATGAGTTTAAAATGAAAACAATTTACTTTTCAAGTGAAAACTTTTTTGGACAATAATGGTGTCTCCAGAAACCAGTAATCAAATAATAGTGTGAAGACGCCAACTGCACCGTACATAAGTTCCAAATTTCACCAAAGAACGACAACAACATTAATTTAGGTCCCCAAAACAGATTTCGTTAACATTATTTCGAAAGTGTGTTACTGTGCACTTCTAAATAGAAAGGGACTAGTAGGAATCCTTGCCCTTTCACATGAACAAACGAGTGCGCTAGAAAATCTGACCCATTTTCTAGACTCCTGTCGTTCCTGGCGCTCTTGATGCAACGGTTTGCTCGCTGAAGGTGTGGAAGTCACGGAAGGTCCTGATGCAACACATCTCTAATTCCCAATTTTTAATATTCCATAACACTTCAAAATTTCTGTACAAGTATTTTACATGGTGTTCTACCAGCTTGTAAAATTTCATGAGAATCCGAGTAACCAGCATGATGAGTGATGGGTGAGAGAAACGAGACAAAGGTCTGAGCTACTGCGACGAGTTGTGCAAACATGGTCACGGAATAGATACTAAACAGAAAGGAAAGCTACCCACGATCCAAATTTTGAACAGTTTTTGAAAATCTGGCGGTTTAGATAACGCGTGCGATTCTTTTGCACAGTTTCAAGATGGCGGTCCTCCTTGCGCGGAGGCTCACTGAAGATCAAAGGAGCCGCTCTCTACTTTCCTTTCTGTGTAGTATCTACGCAGTAATATGACGGCCGCAGGCTGAAGGATGGTCGTAGGGCTACCGCATGTCAAGCGAAGGGATCAGATAGAGGGACCTCCACCTCCAATCGCAGGCAGCGCACGCGGACTATGAGCCGGGGTAGGTACAGAGAATCAGTATCGTTAACTCTAAGATGCATATGCACCTCCTATATCATTGTTAACCAAACAAATGTAGGTGAAGAATGTGGTTGAAAGGTTTTGAATATTAGTCCGTTAATATTAAAGCCATCGAAAATGTTCTGAATTTTGTACACTCTGACAGCACCAATTCAACTGAATCTGCTGAGCTCGTTGTTGGTAACATACACTGAGAAAGCATTGAAAAATAGAAACAAATTAAGTAGTACTCCTTTATGCACACACATTTTAGAGAACAGTCAATACGAACGGGTAGATCACAATTTAATTGTTGTTTTTAAATTTACAAGAATTTTAAGATTCAAAATAATGCTTTCTATATAAATAAACGTTATTATTATGTTCAGCAAAGAGGGGAATCTAAACATGTAATCTTTTAGCTCAGAAAAGACAATGATATCCGTCACCAGCAGTAAACACAGACAAACGCACACAATATAATAATTGTTTGTTCTTGACAGTACACAAGGTGCATTCAGTAATTACTCCTGTTTGAAAAAGCCAGATCATCGTTCTTCATTGCTTCATCTGTCCCCCGCTGCTCCGTTCACTTTCACCAATCACAGAGCAATCACAGTCGGCCCTTTATCTCCGACATCTAATATAAAACTCTCTGCATGAAAGGAAGATTGAAACGACATCTGTTAGTTACCTACGTATTGCACCAAATATAGCATAATTTGTTGAACACAACTGCATCAATAAGCATTATTTTAAAAGGCCGGCTATTCTAAAACAATAATACACGTTCAAACTAAATATAGTATAAAGTGCAACCGACAAGAGGAACTGAACACATAATCTTTCAGCTCGAACAAAAACATTTATCACCAGCCCCGGACATGGACATACGCGCACAACACAATCATTTTTCTGCTTGGCGGCGCATTCAGCGATCACCGCGAGTGACTCCCGTGCCATCACCGCTCCGCCATTGCTCACCTCTCTGCTCACCTCCGCCGACAGCGGAGCGTCGCGGCGCTAATTTCATTAGATTCATAATTCACACCTCGCGAATTCGTTCCGGTAACGAGATTACGGGCATAAATACGCGAGCAACTAATTAATACCAGCCCTTTATCCGCGCTGGTGATTTATAATGCAATATTGAGTGTTTCGGCGCGAGGCGAGGGCGGGGCGAGGGCAGGGCGAGGGCGGGGCGAGGGAGGGAGAGGCGAGGACGGAAGCGAGTGGGTGGGGATGAGCGGCGGGGACGAAGAGGACGTTGTGCGATTGGGGGGAGGGGGAGGGGGTGTCCGGGTTTGCGTCGAGGACGGGATGTGGGGTACAGGTGAGGTAAGTGTTCGAAGGTTTTCGTTGTGATTATTCAAGTCTCATTCTTCTTGTCCTTCTTCTTCCATCTACATACTTGTACTCTGGAAGACTTGGTAGACGGACTGAATGGACTTGCGATGTTTTCCTAGCCCGTCACTTTGGTCTAAAGAAGAAAGCGAGAACAATATGAGAACGTATGGGGTCATTGTTTATTGTCTTTAAGCTACTGCGTTGAAACTGGTATGAGTAAATCCTTGCAACGAACTCCCAGCCCAGCCTAAATAGAGCATTCTTCCCCGGGCAGAGAATCCATCTGACCATGGTACTTGGAAAATTATTAGAGGACATAGAGGACTTATAAAGGATTATTTGGACTTAGTGTTGTTTTTTCTAGTTTAGGTTGTTTTCGCAACGTGTTTTCGCTTGGTGGAAACTCCATCCTGAACCACAACATTGCTGACCATCCAAAGACACTTGAATAGAGAACAGAGCCGCATATATATAGAGGTCGGTAGTGCTGCGAATGCCGACAATGCCTCATTCGTTCATGCGTTAACTCGTACACACACAAATACACGCATACGCTGTATTGTTTTCATGGTATTGTTAACGTTTAGGCACATTTAGTTTCCAAACGTGTTGACTGTAGTTTCTTTGTAACTAGAAACCGACCCTTTACTGATTTGCACCAACAATTTCTTTTCACTTTCTCATATACTGCTTGCATAGTACAGGGAAATTATTGTAATATAACTTTATTACAGTATTGCTGCAGCAAACCTTGGCGATTTTTTGACAGAAACACTTGTTTGTGGGCTCGTGGTACCGAAAAAGAGAGTATTCTCGTTTATGTAATTTTTTGTAGTCAGAATCCATGTTTTGTTCGTCCTTTAAATGCCGCTAGCGTCTACACCGCAGGCAGGATATTCACCAGAGTATAGCGTATTCTTTGATCAATATGTGTAATACAGCGGCCTCTGAGAAATTGAAACTGACATTTTGTTTCTTGGGGTACTTTCCGTGCAGCCTCCATTTCCAATTGTTCCAAATAATGGCTCCACAATTTTTTCTTTACATTTTGTCAGATATAGCGAAATATGCGTTTAAAAATGGCACAAATCCGAGTATTGTTGAACTCTAAATTTTTAAACTGATAAAAGTGTATGTTTTCTGCGTCGTCTACAATAGCACAATTCGAGATAAATATTTACTTCTTAGTAAAATATCTACTTTAAAATTATATCTTCAATGTTAATGTATACAATATTTTAGAAATGTGAATAGCTTTCGCATACGTTTGGATGAAATAAAGTTCAAGAACTTAATTTTTTCAAAATTTGTTCCAAACTTTTGTATTTTTTCTCGGTTAGTGTGAACGCTTATAAGAAAGTCAGATTTTTCGCTAAAGTCACTGAAATTTTGAAAATTGTCAAATTTTCACATAAAGTGAGAAAGTATGTGCAGTTGAAGCGCTACTAATTATACTCGAAATAAATTAATGTGTAACACCTATGACCACCTCATCATGGTAAAAAAAATCCAAGGTACCGCAGGTAACATTCACTTGCTTTGTTGAGAACACAGTCGCAAAAGTGAAACTCCTGTGAAAATTAGTGGCCCTGCCTTTTTAAACCGTTTTCTGGTAGAATAACATCAGCCTGGTCGAGGGCCTTCTAAAAACATCGCATGGGAACCCAGGCTGTAACGGTGGTTTGGCTGCCCCGTGGGCTGCCCCGTGGCTGCCCCGTTGGAAATAGACAGACAGAAATGGAAACAGTGGGTGTCTTTTTGGAAATAAGGAAACCGGGTCAACAGGAGTTGAAATGAGTAAAGATCACAAAGAAGCGTCAGGTTAGCAAACGCACCGAGAACGAGAGAACACAGTTGTGGAGTTGGGATGTAATAAAACTGAGATGTCTATGTTCAAGAAAAAGAAATGAGCTTCCATGTTAATTAGGGAAAATGATAATAATGATATTAACTATAATTGCAATTATTTGTGGCGACGCTTCAATCAACAACAAATCAAATACACTTAGGCTTGCTTCACCACCTATCCAACGCAGGCATTCACTTTTTTACATTTTAATTGAGGACATCAGGCGGAAATGTGATAAATCACTTTGCAATGAAGTACATGGGTGTAAGAAAGCAGTTGAAGGATGGGGGTGCCAATAAATACAGTGATGATGAGAATTCTGAAGAAAATGGCGGTGAATGTAGCACCGGCTGAGCTTATTCCAGCATTGCCGTATTCTCCATAGAGACTAGGACCGGGTGGTCCGGTGGTTCAAATCCCAATGGGGGCGGAATAAAACTAGTTATATAGGTTAGTCGAATTCAGTCGATGTCTGGAGGAGAATTGTAACTGTTGGCTGCTCCGATAGGTAGTTTTCTGTCGTTTCTCCAGTTAATACCAGAACAAAATCGAAGCAGTACAAAGAGACGACAGACCATGCGCAATCTTCCCTTTCGCGAGACGGCGGCTAGGCGAAGGCGAGGGTAAGGGCGAGGGTAAGGGCGAGGGTAAGGGCGAGGGTAAGGGCGAGGGTAAGGGCGAGGGCGAGGGCGAGGGCGAAGGCGAGGGCGAGGGCGAGGGCGAGGGCGAGGGCGAGGGCGAGGGCGAGGGCGAGGGCGAGGGCGAGACGAGAAAGGTTAAATCAGAACCGTGGTGTTATTAGCGGATGAGGAAAGGGCAGCGGAGGGCGGCGAGGGGTCCGAGTACTAACGAGCTCTCGTTTCTACCCCTCCGTCGTTCCTCATCCTTTGTTATTTCTGCCGGCAAACAACCGAGTTGCCTCGCCCCCGCGGGAAGATTTTTAAGAGAGGCCGCAAGTTGGAAACAAACGAGCGAGTTTAAGTCACTCCCTGCAGGTACAGCGCCGCATGCGGAGGCCGTGCGAACTTTAATCTTCTCGAGCGACCGCCGCGCGCGCTGCGGTCTCGCAGGCAGCCAAGTAAACGACTTCCTCACGGAGCAATCGCCGGCGGGCGCTGAGGGACTGTTGTTTACGTTCTGAGGTTCTGGACGCGGGAAAGAAGCGGCCGCTTGCCTCTTAATTATGGTACAAACCAAAATTTTCCTTTTTTTCTACGCACAAGCTTCTTCGCATCTCATTTTGTAAAACATTACTCTCTACTTCTAGTTTGTATTTCTAACTGTGGTTGTATACAACATTAGTTAGTAATTTCGTATATTAACCTTTAATTTATTGACTAGAATCTTTACGTTCTCAGTTGTAGAGCTTGGATAGAAAAAATAACGCTCATCTCTTGATTATGTCATGAAACCAACTTTTCCAGTTAGAAGGGATTATTCTCAAATTTCGTTCCTTTGGAAATCCATATTTCTGTCTCTTATTTCATTTAATTATACAATAGATTTTTTGTATTCTTCACACCTCCGTATATGGTTTTGGATAACATAATTTTTAATTTTTATGAAATCCCTTTATAACAAATATTCAGCTCATTGTAAGTGGTTAGTGGCATAATAGTAAGTGGTTAGCGAGAAGTTCATGAATTATCACAAACCTTATATGTATAAGCTTTCTACCACCGTGTTACGATACCGTATTAACGATGTCCTCATCTTCGAATATATTGAATTTGCAAGAAAATATAATACAATAACAGTAGAGTTTTATAAGATGTTCAAACGTATTAATTAATTCTACATCAATAATTAGCGAAGGAAAATTTGCAAAGAATATATTTCAATAAAATTTGTTGAGGCTGTGAAATATTACTTAGATGATTGAGAGAGCATTTGCAGAAACTGCGACGAGAAAAATTCTGTGCATCGCCTTTCTGTATTCTCGTCAAAAGAGAAGGTTTTGAAAAGACGACACGTATTTGACACGATTAATCTTTGTCAAGAATTGAGGAAATTGTCATGATTACCTTTGTCTGAACTAAAATAAACTTTCTCCTTACAAATTTTCTCCGTGAATCATGTTTCTACTGTTTTACCGCATCTCAGAGCAAAACAAATTTCTATGCACCCAATACACGTTTTACTTAGCTTTTCTGCGCGATTGTTACGAAACTGATCACGGCTTCAGATTCTCAAACAATGAGAACTCGTCGCGTCTTATGTGGAAAAATTGGATTCCGGAAATCTCTGACAATGTGTACCTTTTTGTCGTGGACGTGTAGGATGTGGTGCTAACTACTGGCCACTTTTGGAAGCAGTTCAAGGTTGATTTCAAAGAGTTTTGTATCAAATAAATTTTGCACTGTTTGTGACAGAATTCGCGTTTTTTGGCCAAATTTAGATCTTGAAGGCGCCAAGTTTGTAATGTATAATATTTTCTTCAATACTTCCAAAAAGTAGCGAAACTGAATATGGTGGAAGAGTATAGTTGATCTCCATTTTAGTGATAGAACTTAAAAACAACTATACTTAAAAGACAATCTGGAAGATGAAATAAATTCAGAACAATTATCTTGTTCTTTTAATTAAGAATGTTAATTCATTTTCTTTGAGGTTAACAGTTGTGGTTGCAGTTCAGAGATGGTTATGAAATATTACAACCCCACATAAAAGTGTTAGCAGATCTCTCTCCTAAATATGCCAAGCAGTTCACATTTCCCTCTCTGATGTACATTCTGTGGTGCCTATCTCGTTATGAGATATATTTAAATTTTACCGCTCAATAGTTATTAATAGGGGCGGATTTTATTGAAATTTCGTATTTTCTTTTCACTTTAGAACAATGACAATTAGTATAGAAATTAATTTTATGTGACCTACTTTATACGTCATTTTTGCACTTTTCGTCCATTTCGATAATAAGTCATTTTTTACCTTTTTATGTCACTTTTACTGCATCTTTCGCTGATTCATTTATATTAGTTCAATCGCACTTTCTTCAAATAATATTTACGAAGTGGAACAAATGTTCACCACAGAATTCCTGAGTAGCCTATTCGAATTCTACGCTCACATATAGTAATGCCAGCTGTTGTCAGTACTATGTGATTTAAGGTGATCTTGTGATTCGATAAATAAAAGCAGAGTTTATTTTAAATAACAGTCCAAACCCAATGTTTGCAAGCTGAGTTCATTTAAACAAAAGAAAGAAGCCTCGATTACATCAGTAACATATCTAACAGCTCGAGTTGTTCATTAGAAGTGATTTTTATCAAGTTTTACGTCCTTTTTCTTACGGCATTTTTGAAGCATTTTAAGATCATTTTATTGCTAATTTTTGGCAATGTTTTAGGTCATCAAAATTCGCCTCTTAGTTGTTAATGTACTTAGAATTCGCAACGAGCGCCTTGTAGTTGGGTGACATTGTCGACATGCATCGCTCTGCCAGTAGCTTAGGTCAGTTCGCAGGCCAATATTCACGACGCCGCTGTCGCCGCAGGTCGTTTGGAGTGGGTGGGAAAAGGGTTGGAGAGGGAAGAAGGGGAGGGGGAGATTCCCTAACTCCTGACCCGTAACTACTTCCAGCCGGTATGAGAAGTTGTGGTACGTGCGCGGGGGTTAAGAGTGCGAAAGTGATGGTCTGATTGTGATTGGTTTTAATGTATGCTGTCAAAGAACAGTAAACACGGTGACGTAATGGGTGTCCCACCTTTTAAACCTAAATCGTTTAACGATGAATAAAAGTACTACTAACAAAGCAAGGTTATTATATTTAAAAATAGACATTTTCGCTCCCGAATGATAGAAAATTGTTTGCACCGGTAAACGAACTACAGAATTGAGTTGTTAGTATTTTAAGAAAATAGTAAGCTATACCTCGGATATACACTTACAAAAAGAGAGCTCAACTAAACGAGCTCACAGTGGAGGTGTACATAGTGAAGTCGTTCACTCGTTTTGCACAGCTGGTGTTTGTTTCAATACGAGTCTAAGTATTGTTCAGTTAGCGGCACTGACCTCCCTTCTGACATTACTAGGGAACCTTTTGGCAATTTTTCAAGATGGAGAGCGATAAGGGTCACTGAGCATCTTCTGTTTTGTTGTGTAATGTCAAAAATTTCCATGCAACAGGCGTATTTCAGAGTTAGTGTTCTGCTGTATCGCTGCCTGCATACAACCAAGGAGCCAGAGTCATCTAACAATTTACAACTGCTGTAAATTGTACTTGTTTTAAAATAATGCTTGTTTTTCCTTGTTAGGCGCATGTAAGTCTTTAACTCTAAAGATTTGTTAGTTTATTGTAATTTCATTAAATATGTTAAAGTATAGTGGGTCGAAATGGAGTCTTTAACTCAGGAATTCACTGTGAAAAGTAAAGCTCATGACTCAATGAAACACGGATTTCTTCCCTTAACCCATTCATTGTAAGTCTTTCTGTAAAACTGCTTCAAAATGGATTCTTTGTAACCTGTTACAATAATTCGTCAGTGATCGTTTGTGTGTTCTTTGTATAATAAATGCTCTATTCCTTTTCGTTGAAATCACTATTATAAACCCAGAGCATTTGGAAAGACCCACACCTTGAGAGTGGCAAAATGTTATAAAATCGCCCATTTGTCAACATTTTTTGGAATAGTAGACGTCAGTATTTACAGATCATAAACTGAATTAATGCAAAAAATGTGCCACTTATAAACAAAATATTTTAGCTCTGTTTACACTAAAATTGTTTCTTAAAATCGGCATGTTTCTGTCTCCGTTGTTTCTTTTACAGAATATTTTCATTTTTGTTACTGTTGAACCATCCAAATAGAATCTGAAGTATACTAAAAGAAAAGTAAGCAATTCATATATGCAAAAGTATATACTAGTATGTGCCAAAATATAATGTTATGTAATGTGTACTTATCAAAATCGTTTAAGTGAATTGGCAGGTATGGAAAACAATGAAGACCGAATATACATTTCCAAAATATATTACATCTACAATTAAAATGTACAATTTTACTATATTTTTGAGTGAAAAATAGTTTCCCGACTCATTGAAGAAATTAAAAACGAATATTATTTTGTAATAGTATTTTTGTATCTTTTGAATTCGTATTCCAAAATGGTAAATTAACAGTGCAGTTTACCATTTTGTATTCTGGTTAATCAAAGTGAAGCAGCATTATATAAAATATTTATAGATCACTGTAGAAGGCTACATTAAATTTATTCATTTTGAGAAATTCCATAAAACATTTTAAGATTTTAACCAAATATGAACCAAGTTTTGAGGTGATTGTATGTGACATTTTTTTAAATTTTATTATCTTAATGCGTACCATATCAGGTCTTAGAAAACTACTTGAAATAATCATCTCGTGAGCAAAACTGCGAACTTTAAACCCGCGTTATCAGAAGAAACTTTCCCCTTCACCCGGAATCTCCTTTATTGTCTTGTTTGTAAATACTACTTCTTTTAAGAAAAAAATCCATTATTTAATTGCGATGGAGACAACTGAATTGTAATGTTTACAACACATCGTCGCAAAGTGTATCGCATAATGTTATTCTTTACCGTGTTGAATGATCTCAATTCTGATTAAACCTGGTCCTCCCAAATCATCTGCGAAAAACCTGTCGGCAGCATAACTGTGACCTTTAAACTCTACGTTATCAGCCCAACCATTCGAGCGCAGCGACATTTTCACTCGGACTATTTCCTTTGATGTATAATTCAGCGCGCCCGAAACGAGTTCTCCACGCGGCTTTTGTCGGCGAGAGGCGCGCCGATGAATCACCAATGGAGAGGGGGGGGGCGGGAGGTCTTCGAAGCTGGCCCACCGCCCTGCACACGCGCTGGAGGCTGCAGCCAGCATTCACGGGAACTTTGATGGCAGAGCAGGCAGGTTCCCGTGGAACAGGTGCAATAATCTTAATTTTGATCCTTTGAGCGTCTCGATTATTGGATGATGTTGGAGATACAGAATGAGTTGGTCTGGCAGTAATCGATGCCACGGCACTGATGCTGACTGGGAGATTCTACAGTTAGAATCAAGATGATAGCGGATATTTGAAAGTAACTGAATTGCTAGGTCTGATTCACCTGCTGTCTGGATGAAAATTCCAGTCCGCGGGAGATGTTTCGTTCCTCGTCCTTGTCCTTTTTTCTCCCTTTGCACACACACACACACACACACACACACACACACACACACATACACACACATACACACACACATACACACATACACCCACACACCCACACCCACAAAGAGGCCGCCTGCTATGAAATATTTGCTATTGACCTATTGCATTATAGAGCAGGAACTATTTTTGGTATGAAAAACTTCTTCAATTACTTTTTTTAGACTGCTGTTTGATTAAAATATTAAACAATTTCAGCGTGTTAGGAGAGTATTTTTTTATGCAGTTGTAGTATGAGTTTCACTACTACCAGTAGTATGAGTAAAAGCCTTTTTTAGCAGCATTCTTGCTTCTGCAACCCACTTGTTATTTAGTTTTCATGTCTGTAATACCCTCAGTAAATATGGAGTGCGACGTTCATTAAGAAAATATTAATTATTGTATTTCGTGGCCAGATTGGATTGTGAAGACATGTTTGCTCTAGTTAACAGCTGTTACAAAACAAACGAAATGATTTAAACAACTAATAGGTCCCATACCTTTAGAATATGCAGACAAATATAAGTAATTTTCATAGAATTGGTTTCAATACGGAGACAACTGATCAATTTTTAATATCTCATCACCTATTAGTGCTATTTCAAATTTTATGTTTTTATATTGTGACCACAGTTTGACAAACTGCAATTTGGCTAAGAGTTGTAGACATTTCACTACAGTGTAAAAAGAACTAATATGAAATATTGTTTCCAAATATACACAAGTTTACCTTATTAGATAGACTCACGTTATGATGTTGCTATTAATAATATAATAACTTTCTGAATGACGTTCATTCGCAGCGGACTGGCACTGAGTGTATAGCATACTCTTCAATTAACTTGATATTTTAAATTTCAAATGACAGAGGCAGACGCTTAAATTATATGAAAAATTTAATAGAATATGCTTGTGATTAGGTTGATATTTTGGATCGTAAGTTATAATTAAGTTGTATGCCTTTTTAAAGGCTTTAATAAAAGGATATATACATTTTTTGGACAATCCTAATTACTAGATAGGAAAATATATTTTCTTAGATATATAAAATTGTATACTTATGGTTATTAAACTTTACTCTTCGTTTAAAACGATTTCTAAATTTTTGATACATTTAAAATAATTCTTTACCTCTTTTTAATTTTCAAATGTATTTTCGTAAAATTGCATCTAGGTAACATTTAATTAATTCTGAAAAATACATACAGTTTCAATTAACTTTGTAGAATTTCTGTTGTCATTTCATTGCATTTCTCATTGCATGCCCATATGAAATGTTTTTATTTGATATTCGCAAATATTTGTAACAGTGTTGAACCAAGGATAAGTATGAACTTGCATGTGTAATATCATTATTCGAAAATTTAATATTAAGGACATTTAAAATAGTAGTTCATCTGATTAAGGGTTAAATTTATGTTTTAATTCAAAACACTAAATTCAAGATTGTTAGCACAAATAAAAAATGTTCTTCTGTGGAAGTTTCTGGCTTTTATAACAAACTAATATTCGGCTTGTAAAGATTCTTGCAAATATTATTTATTTATATTATTCTTGCAAATACATTACATACCAAAAAGTGTAGATGAACATTTTTTTAGAATGATAGGTCCATTTAGTATATTAGGTCTATATAAGTATATAAGGTGTATTAGATCATTTGAGTCTTGCTATTTCATCCCTCATAATGGCAAAAACATTTCGTGCTAATATACATTTTTCTCGCGAACATCAAACGCAATAAATGAATAAAGTCTCGTTTATATCTCTAGTGTCTCAGTTGCTAAACAAAAATTCTATCAAAATATCATTACTAGACGTTTGTAGGAATGCGCGGCATTTCGAAACTTTTTATCCTCTTAGTGTCTATACCCAACAATTACCCAATATAAAAAATGCAAGGCATTATTTAAACATCTACAATTACCTGAAGTTATGCAGTAAGCATTCAAGATAAAATAATCAGTATTGTTGAAAAATGCCTTGGAAAGTGGAAACAACTTCAACCTTAACTTTCTTCCGGACGCTCCTTATTTTGTAACTACAGGTCACATGTAGTACTCCTTACAATATAGGTCAGTTCGTTCTCATCTGTATCCGGAGTAAAACCGTGTGCAGCAAGGCCAATGGCGTGGAATACACAGTTGTTTTGCCGTTATTAACGACTGTCATTTTTTCACACGCTATTACTATTTATTACTTTATTACAAATGAAATAACTAATATTCTAACCAGTCATCAAAGAAGCAATGCGTTTGATTTTCCCCAACATTTTCATGTGTTAAGCATCCTCGAGTAGAGCTTTCCAAGTAATATCATTAATTACGACTATTGTAGGAATGTTGGGGTCAGTTCATGTAAATCTCACCGGTCCATCTCATAGCCCCGACTATGTGAATGTTACGTTACGTAAGTTCTTGTGTTCAAGAAGAACCCATGACTTTTAGCTCCGTTAGAAACAGCTTATCGGGAGGTAAATTGTTCTTTAATCTAAACGTCATGTTACCACAAAACGTGCAAGTACCAATGACAAACATATTCGAATTGAAGTACGTCACGCACGCAGCTTTTGAAAGTATCGCGGAAAGTTTGTAAAGAATTGCAACAAATGGATTGCTATTTATGATTTTTTACATAGCTTCTTTTTATTTTCGTGTCGTCTTATCTAAACTGTTACTTGATTTTGGTTTGTAGGCTTCCCAATGTTGACCCAATTGAAAGCCGTGCTGCACTTTAGTGGAGGCCTAACCAGAAGCCACAGCTTTCTGCAAGAAAATGACATCGCTTCAGCTCAAGAATCTTTAGAGAGGAAACTTTCAACGCCAACTCACTCGGGAAGTAAATATATAAAAAGCTTATGGAGTATCGTGAGTCAAAACCAATTAAATTTGAGGCTTACCACGTCGTCCGAATGACCGATAGAAGTGTCATAGCAATCTCGGTCTCAAAGATCGCGGGTTTGAGTCCCGCCTCGGGCATGGTTGTATTTGTGTTTGTTCTTTCACCCTCTATCATCACCACATCATGTCAGCTTCACAGTTTTCATACCGTTAAATGCAATAGTGGTCGCTAATGACCTAGATGTTTATACAACCTTAAATAACAAAAAAAAGTCTCATCACGTTTCCGATAATCTAGAGCAGTATATTATATAAAATAGTAGCATCTCCGACCGTGAGTCAATAAGAGAACGCTCATGGCGTGCTTCTGCGAGAAGTGAAGGATATTGCAAACGCCGTTATCTTAAACCAGACCGTTAGAAAAATGAGTTGACTTCCTCTTGCATGTTACTTTTACTTTACAAAATGTTTTTAAAATATTTATTTGTATGTAACCGTCAATTATTATATATATAATTTATATAAGTAGGTCTTTAAGCTATTACGATACCTACCATCCATACCGTGTTTTTTGCATTTAAAAAAGCTAGAAGGTTGTTGCGGAATTCTATTTTACGTAATGGATAGTATATATATTATATATATTATATATATATATATATATATATATATATATATATATATATATATATGAAGAAAATATTCATGTGTATTCGTTTACACAGAGACTTAGTGATTTAGTGTGGGTAAAATGTGCGTGAGATGGATGACTTCAGTTACTCTCTACGGAAACAAATTTTCAATACATTCACCTGTATTAAGGGATTGAGAATTACTTTGTTTACTGAAAAATAAGACCCTTTTTCTTTCTTTCTTTCTTACCATTCTTACCATATATATCACAAATATTACTCTAAATTCTTACCCACAGCACCAAAGAGCGTTCACCTTGTCGTCGACCTCTCAAAGGGCGTGGTCAGATATGGCGGCGCTGCACCAGGCGAGGTGCTCCTCAGAATAGCGTCGGTCCACAGGAGCGAGCGTCGACGCTGAAAGTGACCGCCATCAATTCACAACGCAGCGCGCTGCCAGTGCGTCTCCGCGTGGCGTATGACATTCACCTCAACACTCGGACAGCCTCTTGTGCCCGCTATTGAATCCCCTGCTTTGCCAAACCTGTTTGGTGCACGCATGTGTGTGTGTGTACTCTATTCAGACCACAGTCCTGCGTGGCTGCAAGCGAGATTCCCGCGGCACGCATTTGCGAGTTCGGTTCCCGACGGGCCTTCTCACTATATTGAGCGGTAGCTCCTACCTCCTGCCTCCGAGAAAATCCTACCTCGGAGTGTCGATATTCAAGCAACTGTCAATCAATGTAGAACATGTAATATGGAAAACATGAGGCAATTTTTTTTCGGGCGTCACGCGTTTCCGATTAAATGATAGCGAATTTTTGGAAGATATCACATGTTATGAACAAACATTACTGACAAGTAATGAAATATGAATGTTATAGGAATATTTAATTGGATAAAAATTTGGGATGCAATTCTCTGTTCCTCTTGTCTTCATTTGAAATGTGACGTTTCATCTAATTGTCAACATTTCATCAATTATTGAAGTTAAAATGTATTTTCTGCACGTACGACTTTTATGAACACTTTCGATTTTTATAAATAATTCAATTTATTATAATTTTTAATTTTTTGACGCTAATCTTGTTCATCCTAAATCAAGACTAGTGGACCACGAAGAACACAGAATTGTTAATTATTTGAATAAATGATTTTGTTATTTTGTTCATCCAACACGTGTTTATGTGTTTCATCAATGAGGCGAGAGCACCCTCATATCACGCCGTTGGTTTTTCCATTCACAGTGCAATGCACACTTGAAGGTGATATTACAGGTGTGCCTTGTCAACAGGCGGTGAAGGGCCACTAGTACTGGAATGAGAGAACGGTGACATGAGGGTTCGAGGGCGGGAGGGAAAAACACAGTGTTATTGTGGAGCGGGAATGAGGGGTGGAGATGAGACGGAAATGGGATGATAGTGGAGAAAATGCCAAGAGGAAAGGTGTGGGGGACGAGAATCGTTGTGAGAACACGTAGGTGGGATTTCGAGTTGAGCAACAGAAGGGAGGAGGAGGGAAAGGATCGAGGACTGCGAACGGGGAAGAGAGTAGACGCTGAGAGCAATGAGGCCGGAAACGGTCTCGAGGGAGAAGGGTCTGCAAAAAAATGGGAACGGCGGGCGGCGGTGGGAGGGGAAACGCGGGGACAGTGGCCTGGGAGGCGCGGGCGGTGGTAGGGCGGCGTATGTAGGGCGGCATGTGCGTTACGCGAGAAGCTTCTTTATTTAAAATTCTCTGTACGATTCACTACCCGCGGTAGCAATTCATAGCTGAAATTAATGTAATTTATGCAAAAGCCGGTATGGTAATTGCAGAGGCACATATTTAAAGCACGCCGAGTGTTTCCATGCATTCATAACGCGGCGATTAACATAGGCGCCGCTTCCCTGGCGAGGGAGGCCTGCGCAGCCACCGAGTGGGCGGGCGGCGGTGGGAGTGGGGGTCTCGCGGAAGGAGAAGGAGAGAGAAGAGAGAGAGAGAGAGAGAGAGAGAGAAGAAGAGAGAGAGAGAGGGGCAAAGAGAGGGGAGTGTCATGGGCGTGGTGGGGAGCAGAGTGACGCAACGAGGTGTGGCGTGGCGATGCAGTGCGTGGTGTGATCGGGGGGCGTGGGGAGAAACGGTGGGAATAGGGGGCAAAAGACGATGGGATGGGGAGATATTGGGTAGCAAGAGTGGTGAGACAAGAGTGAAGAGGGGCTTGGAAGGCTGGGAGGGGAGAGGCGGAGCTGGACGAGAAGTTTTGGACTGCTTGGGTGAGGCAGAGAGGCACAAGAAAATTGAAACAAGCTAGAGTTCTCAAATAACGGAGAGACGCGGTTTGTTGAAGTGAGAGAGTGACCAGATGGCGTGGTGGGGGAAAAGGGGGAGATGGGGAATAGGATGAATAGATAGGGTGTGGTAAGGATTTGATTGGTTGATTAGTCGTTCTGTGCACGTCAACTTTTATGGCCATTTGTTCCGTGTTCGCGGGAGCTGGTGATAATGTACCCCTCTGGACGACGAGATCCGGCACTTGCCTACTCGTTGGCTTGCATTGTTTCCAACTATCACCCACTAGCGAGGTACGACTTCAGCTGGGACAAACACTAAGATCACGACTGGTCTCCCGATATGTGTGCTTGTGTAGTGCATATAAGTGCATGGGTAATAAGGGATTAAGGTAGAACAAGGAAGATGAACAAAATTTCTCGCACGGTCCGTGTCCCGTTTGTTAGGATATTCTCTGGCATTCGGCTGACGTGTATCGGGGAAAAACACGGAAAAATACTGATCTGAGCAGCCGAACGCTAAATTCTTCTCCAGACAGCTGCTGAATTCGACCTAGTGTCGAAAATCCAACCACCTTCGGGTCTCCAAACCTACGACCTGCCAGTCAGAGGGATTGCAATGACTTGAACTGATGCCCTGAGCCACGTAAGCCGGGTTGTGGCGACGAGGTGAGGGCAAGAAGGAGTGACGGAGGAGGGCAGTTGCTTCGGGGAGCGTAAGTGTGGGCGTAGGGCTGGTGAGTGTCGTATGGCAGAGCAGGAGATGGGGCAGGGGGCAACAAGGGGAAGCTTGCAGGTAGTTAGTGAGAGGCTGTGTGGTAATGTAGGGTAGCGGCGGGGTATGTGGTGTGGAGGAAGCGGGTCGGTGTGGAGTTGGGCGAGAAAATTTGGACTGCTTGTGGGGAAACAGAGGTGAAAGGCTACAGAAATTAGCGGGATAACTGGAATTGCGAATTGTCGCTGTTTGATGGTGCGAGAGAGTATGCGGTGTATGAAGGGAGCTAGGTGAAGAGTTAGGTAAGACACATGAATAACAATACAACAGAAAGAAGGGTTATTAAAATCAT
Organism: Gryllus bimaculatus; assembly: GCA_017312745.1. Lineage (NCBI taxonomy): Eukaryota > Metazoa > Arthropoda > Insecta > Orthoptera > Gryllidae > Gryllus > Gryllus bimaculatus. Next base: position 9,867,280 of record BOPP01000001.1, read on the forward strand.
TTAAGTATATCAAAGCACAATGGAGAGTAGTTAATTACAAAGATAGAGCAATAAAGTTAAACTTTACAATACTTCAAAAGGAAATAAAGCAAATAGAAAGAGGAATATACACTAAGTATGTTCAGGGTGATAAGACATCGACGATGTGAAAGAACACTTTTTATCGTAGTATGGGAAATAAATTCCTCACTCCAAAAATATCTTAAAACCAATGTTTGAAATATATATTTTGCCATGCGCGCACACCTCTTGTGCCAATCCTCTGAAGCTCTGGGTTTTATGAGAACGTGCAAGGCACAAAACAAAAATAATGTGAATTGCAGGGTGACAACTGAATGTTAGAGGTATGAAGAGGTGGTCCAAGTTAATGAACATTTAAGATGTTTATTTAGAAAATAAATTGTATAATGACAAATGTAGCACGTTGTTATTATATCTAAATTCTAATGATGTTACAGTTACCACAATTTAATAACTGTTTGTGGACTGTGTGTGAATTGACTGCACATGAACTCTTGATTGAAAACAATGCAATGTAATGACAATACTTTTGAGTTGTGAATTAGCGTTTGTCAGTAGTAAATACAATGCTGGTTCAAGAGTGGCTTTAATGTCTTGAAGAACCGTTCATTGGGTTATCGCACCGTATCAGTGTGAAATCTGTTGTGGTGTTTTCAAGTCGCTTGACTAGCATAAACACCTTATGTGACTAATGACGCACTGCGTATACACAATGAAATCTAAGTGGATAGAAGTGATAGAATTGAATTACTCTTAGAACACACGTGTGCGCATGCTTACACTGAAATTGGCTTTGATTAATGAAAACACTTGTAACTGCGTAACTTGCACAATAAATTGTAACAAGATGCCTTTTGTAAAGAGTATGTGCTTCAGAGTGATGCATGGCATTTGTGAACTGCAACGACTGCAATAGCAGTGACCTCTGGCGGGCAAATGACTAACAATCAAACGACCAGTGGCAAGTTGGGCGATATTGCGTAAACGTAAACGTCGTTATAAGTATCTATATTTATTATTAGAATAACTCTTTATAACTTTCTTTCATATTAAGTGTTAAATTACTTTCGTAAAATATACCTTTCAAATCAATCCCATGAGATGTAATTATGGTGTGATATTACAAATGATACGATAATGATACAGTATTTTAGTGGAAATGAAATTACCCCACATTACCCCACAAGCAGTCCAAATTTTCTCGCCCAACTCCACACCGACCCGCTTCCTCCACACCACATACCCCGCCGCTACCCTACATTACCACACAGCCTCTCACTAACTACCTGCAAGCTTCCCCTTGTTGCCCCCTGTGAAGAAATTCAATATGGTTTGAAGAGCAATAAACAAAACATTCTTACAAATTTATTTTATTACCAAATATTGGCTAATCTCAATATCATGCTGTTTTTAATAAGAACAGAATCGCGTGTCTCCGCGTTCTTGGTTTAGTTAGCTAATTTTAATTGCGAATTCGAAACGTACTTTGTATTGTGGTTATAGGCGGAAATGAGCATCCACCCAATACCAAGATGCCGTATTTGAGCAAAGCATCCCCTTACCTTGTGCGCTCTTAATCCTTTTCGAGGAGCACCGATTTCAGATCAACGACTCGGAGGACGGAATTGGCTGCAAATCCAATTATCGTGAGTGGTTCATTGAGTTTACGGCATACAACTCGCTTGCATTGCTCGCTTTCCCTTCGTCGGACCGTCTTGAGCACAACTCGACCCGACCTGCGAGGCGAAGCAGGGTATCGCTTTGGCCGATTCCGCCGCCAGCGGCAGAGGACGGGGAGGGGCGGGTTGACTGAGCGTTTCCGTCGCTTTCGTTGCCGCCATCGCTACCCCTTTCGCCCATGCGATCGGTGTTGTCACGTTTTCTCCTCTGTCTGCACCATCGAGCTGGTGTTTGCGGTTTGAGGCATCCCACAACTGAAATCTTCCTCCACATACTGCCTCTCAACAGCAGACATAAAAATGCGCCAATAATATAATTTTTAAATCATAATTTTAACAGGTGTTGTTCTCAACCAAAATGTGTTCCTGATCGTATCTATTCATGATCCCTCATCATCTCACAATAAATAATACTTCTTTCATTTTTGTTTCTCTTTGTCTGGAACTTACCATCATCTGTCACCGCTGACGCCTATATAAGCTCACAGATCTTATGATACCACCACATTTGCATCTAATTTTTTTTTATTTCCTCTATTCTCACCTTACCTGAACTTTTCTCCTTTGGAAAAAAAACCGTTCTGAGGATTCTGTCCATTGTTTTCTTCCTCGACTCTTCCCCTACGCGTATATCATCATACCTTTCCCATTTCTTCGTGCCGTTCCACACGTAATGCGTTCTTCCAATCTTCCATATAAACCAACCAACTCTTCATACTTTCTCTCTCCACCTTCAGTCACTGAAACAAATTCTATCTCCCTACCCCTCCCGTCCTCTTGTTATTGTTGTTGGTTATTTCTACCCATATCTTCATCTTTTGCCACCTGCATACTTCATGACTGCGGTGCCATCGCCTATTCTCACCCCCGCAAAACGCCTTCGTCGCATCACGTCTCCCGCCTCCCCCTTCTCCTCCTGTCGCCTCTCTCACCGCACCGCACCGCATCGCCCGCCCCGTCACGCGCCGCGTTGGCGGGAAGGGCGCAATTAGTCGGATCTCTTTGCCGGCGGGTCGCCTCGCGTCGCCAATCAGGATAATGACGTCGGGAGAGCAAGAATCCCGAGCCTCTTGCGCTCGCCCCGTCGCCTCCGCGCGCCGCCTAATGAAATTCCCGCCCCCGGTCAAAGGCTCGACGGCCGACGGCGCCCCGCCCGGCGCCCCACCCTGCGCCCCGCCTGGCGCCCCGCCCTGCGCCCCGCCCCAGCCACGACGTGAGGGATCCGGCTGACCGCCGCCTCACCGCCGCCGGCCCCGTGGCCCTGCGGAGGCCGCGCCGACGCCACATGGGACCCGTCGCTGTCGATACGTGGATTTCGCGTACTTGTAATTGAAACTCGGAACCGCGTTGCCCAACTTTCAATTTTTCTTTGGCGTGTAATAAGAGGTTTATTGATGATGTACAGTACGATAGTTATCAACACAACTGTTTATAACTATCTATCATGTTATGCATTAAATTATTTTTCTAAAATCCACCTTTAAAATCACTCCCATGAGAGGTAATTACAAATGATACGATAATGGTATGGTACTTTAGATGCATTGTGAAAAAATATGATATATTTTGAAGTGTTTTTTTGTTGTGCCCATGAGTTAATATTTTCGTAATAATGTATGTAAAGCAAAATATCATAAGAATTGTAAAATATTTTTTTCTCAAAAGAGAATGTGGAAAATGCTATGTGAGGATATTATGACATCCATACTACATGATTACAATATGATTTTAATAATATAAGATTTATTTGAACAAATGTACTATATAACAATTTACATTGGCATAATAAGGTGTGATTTAGGAACACCTTTTTTAAGTCGTACTTGGAATAACTCTTATATACAGAAAAAGAGAATGCCACTTGCATGTAAGTATAATAAAACAAGAAAATGCATAAATATATGAATAATGTGACGTCATGGATACTCACAGCGAACCCATACACAGAGCTTTTCTATAACAAATATTTATTTACAAAGAAAACACATCAAATATTTACAATGAATTTCCTGCTTACACCCTAGCTCTGATAGATCTACTATCCCCTGATCGCGGGAGCGATCCAAACTCGGTCCGATGATCGGTTTCGATTATGGCATTCGCCACTTCTACTTCTTAAGCGCGCACAAAGCGAAGCTTCCGTGACCGGATGTCACACTGGGACACAAAGTCCGGAATTGGCGTACCAACTGTTGGTTTGCCTCGATCGTAGGAGCAATCTTACCCGATTGAGAATCGTCATGAGTCGTGGCACTCAACCACTCCTCACCTCGGAGCACGCACACAGCATCGCTCCCACGTGACCGCAGTCACCCAAGGACACAAAGTTCTCCACAGGCTCGTCAACGCATGACTTGCCTCGCACCATCTTGACGCCAAGTTTTGTGCAACTGCACGACTTTCTCCCACTGTCTCCAGACCCCACCCACTCTCCCAATGCTTTACAGCGCAGTTCCGTGTGGCCGCAGTAGTGCAATGCCGCCACACTCCCCTGCTGTGTAGCCATCCCTATCCTTTCGGACATCTATGGCTGATCTGAAAATAAAGAAAAAGAACACGGTCACGAAAGACAATAGCCGTTCAGCGCGCTTTTGGCGTTGTTTACCGCAATTTTCATGCAAGTATTGGCGTCTCGCCTGTTGTAGCATATCTCTCGGGCGCTTGTACGTGGCCGTGGAGTCCGGCTCATACAAAGATAAATTTATTATAATGTCATTATTTGACGTATTTAGTTTGGAATAGAAATTTTTGGCTAAGTTTTTAAAGTGCTCTTCTAGGAGCTCTTCTAGGAGCACTAAATCTGCGATTCTAATATACATTGGCGCGCACAGTATTCTACGAGCCCCACCCACTGGCTCTGTGCACTCCTTTATATAGTTGAGGCTCACGTGACCTACTACGTCACGCCACCCCCGCCGCGCTCTATTGCTGGCCATGAGGGTTTGGGTCTCTGTTTCTTAAGACCGGATGATTCCAAAGTCTCGTGTCTCCCGTTTCCGCGTTCTTGCTTTAAGGAAAAACCCTTCTCTCCCTCCTGTGGCGAGAAGTTTTCCCCTTACCAATCTCTTACCAAGCGTCCCCATATAGATGCCACGAGGCACGCTGGCTAATACGTTGCAATAATATAAATAAAATACGTATAAAGGATATCGCAGCACACATAGTAGGAAGACAATACTAGCAAGCATAACTAGTAGAAGAAAATGATTCATCGAAGATAATGCACATCTAAAATTGTATTAAAGGGTTAAACTAAATGTTTTGCATAGTATTGAAAGAAGTATTATATAGCGTACTGGTAGCTAATCAACATAACATAGGTGTGCATGACTATTTTCAAGAGAGCTGTTTTCAAATCAGAAATGACTAGTAACAAAATGATGTAGGATAGAAAATTACTGTATGTATCTCATCTCTAAACATACATCCAGTCAGTGCTTAAATAAGGGCGAGGCCAAATATATAAAGGATTATGTAAATAGTGATTTGGAATAACGAGGAAATGATAACTTAATTTTAATCAGGTTTCTTCTTCGATCATAATTTACGAGGAGCATCTTTATACCATCCAAATTGTGTTAAATCGATATTTTCTGACTTACGAATCGTCATGAAAATTGTACAGATAGCAAACGCGAGAGTCACCCGTACATCACGTACTGTACAGAAATGCTATGTACACGTTTTTCTAAATGATTATTTTTTTGTTACACTCGGTATTAAATAATTTCTGATAATTTTGTTATTATAGACTCAAATTTGTCTCACCTCACAAGAAAACAACTGTCACCCATTGATATTTTCTTTGTATTTACACACGTATTTATACATTCATCCGTTGTAGTTGAGTATTATAATGATGGAATATTCCCTGATTTGATCTCTTGTGTGTATTTTGACGAAGTGCAGAATTAATCTAAAGTTAATAACACCAGGCACAATGTATACCAATGAGTGCTTGGAAACAAACCTTCTAAAAATTATTAATTAAATGTACACTATGTCGTTTAGGTGTTCATCAAGTTAAGACTCAGAAACTAAAGAAAGTTCAATAAACTACTCGATTGTTTTTTTGAAGCCTATATAATTGTAAGAATTATTTGATTAAGTGAAGAGAAATAGTATCTATTGAAAAGTGAAGAAACGCACATGCTCGTGTTCCTCATTCTAAAGTAAAGAAACACACATGTTCAGTTCTTCAAATATTATTGTAGGCAATGTCGACAAAGCATCGTGTTTAACGACCAAATAATTTTACAGATAGATCATTGCAACTTTTAGATATATACTAGTTACATTACGTTCTATTGATTATAAAAATTACGTTTTAGTATCACATTGTTGTCATTAGTTTAACTGCCCTAAACCTACGACAATAAAGATGCCACCAACATAAAATGAAGCATATTCATTAAAATTGAAATTGTTATTGAAATATTGTTTATCAATGTGTGAGAAAGAATGATGACATGCTGATGTTTACAGTGTGTCTACAAATGTGTACATAGATAGTTACGAGGGCTAGATTGTTGTAATTGTGTAGAGCAAATAATAAAAATCTATATTAATGCTACTAAATAGTTATTGTCCGTTTTGGGAGAGCAGTGAAATGAAATTTGCGCCGCCGCGAGATAAAACAAGGTTAACGTCCGCAGAGTCACCGATTCTGATTTACAATGTAACTATTACAATTATCAGTACAAACCTCTGTTAGAATCTCGTTTCGAGCTCTAAATACCTCAAAGACATTATTACAGGTTGGCTACTTGGCATTATTTTCACATGCTTTTATCAAAACTCCCCGTCGCACTCGTCGCTGTCCTCGAGCTTATGCAAGTCCCGCTTTCAAGTACACAACTGAAACTATAGTGTAAATATTATAAAGTACCTGAAAAATATCAAAACCAAAATCTCCATTTTATTTTCAAGAAGCTGCAACTTCACCCAGATAGATCAAGGATATCTGTTTTGGTGAAAATTCTCTTTATGGTATAACCAAAGTGTATAGTAGAGTAGTTCACAGACAAACAGACATTTTGTCGTAAACCCCGTTTTCGCTACCTGAACCCACAAAATGAGAATTCGAACTATACAACGTGTTAGAGGAAGTTACTACTTGTACATACAGGGACAAAAGTTATTCGTTTTCGATAATAAAGATCCAGGTACAATTTCTTCGTCCGACAATTTTTTTTGCTGCAAAACTACATGATTTTCTGTATTCTACGTAAGAGGTAATGCGAGAGAGATAAATGCAACACAAATCTAACACGATTCCAAAGGAACAATAACAACCAAAAGTAGTTCTGAGGGTCAGTGCGTAAAAATTGCTCCAAGGTAAATTCAATCAAACATACATAACACCAATGTGAAACAGTGTGGTGTGTGAACTGTGTTTATTGATACACGATCGAAGAGTCGAATAAACGCAGAGAAGATGCCACATCACTTGCGTGTGATAACAATGATCTAATCGTAAAGTATATTGCAAGAAGAGATGGGAAGAAAACTCCGTATTTCTGTACTGAAATTTGTCTAGAATGAATTGAAACTTTAAATTTCTTTCTCTAGAAACACAGAGTTCAATATTGCCTACATAATTATAATTTTTGTGTGGTTTCAAAAAAGGCGGGTTCTTATTCATCTAGGAATATATATTTATCCATTTCATTTAAAATAATTTTTTTCGATACATTTTACCGTTAGAAATTTCTAATAACTGATTTCAGATAAAATGATATTTGCTATTTCAGTAATTTCGTATACGTTACTTACTATTGTACACGTGTGATTTCAATATGCATCTACAACATCCAAAGCTAAAATGCAAATGTAGAGAGGAATAATATATTCAGTATGCTCAACAATATTACGTATACATTTCTTTTATCCCATTATTTTTATCAAGGTCTCAATTAGTACATTTTGTAGTTCTTCTAAAATGTGTTACTTCCCCCAAAAATTAAAAAAATCTTTATATTCGGTTTTTGATCTAAAAACACGCGTATGTAAGGTATTTTGTAGATATTCTAACCCCCGGCGAATACTTCTGGAAATGTTGAGAATTTGCATAAACTTGCTACGTTTGGATACGGCTTCAATCGCCTACTGCATGCATGAGAAGATCGCGGACATAGTAACAAGCTTACTAAAGCTCGCGGGCAGTGCACTCAAATTGGCACGTGATTTAAAAGTAAGGGTTGTGCAAGTACTACAGAATGGCGGTACGTTACTGGATACTTGTCTCATGACAGTCTTTGTGGAAAATTACTTGACAGTTATTTTCACAAACTTATTTTTATTAATTCCCATTTTATGTTTAAAGAATATAAATGATCCATTATTATATTATGCATCAAAAAAATTTCAATTAATCAGATTTCAATTATTAATTGGAGTGAAATTAAACATTTTGAATCGAAAGCATCGTGATTATGTAATCGTGTTCACTGAAGAGTGATATAATAAATTTTCTACGTTCAGGATGGGAGGTTTAACAGACAAAGATCCATGTATATTAAAAACGGTGTCAGACTGTAAGCCAGTAATGTTAACTTATATAGACTTGTTAATTTATTTCACAATATTGCAGTAAACGCAATAAATAACTGAATTATGTAATAACACAACACAAAATAAAACAATTAAAGACTTCGTCATTCAAAGATATTCGTGCAACTTGGAAAAAATGTTTATACAAGTATGAATTCAAAAAGAAATTAAATATCGAATTGTAATAAATAGAAAGTTTTGACAAATTTGATGATTAATATCAGTACTTCCAAAAAATAGTCAATCATATTGTTCATAATTAGTGCAGCAAACACGTAGTTTCAAGTGGTTTAAATTGAATCGGGAGACTTATATCATGTGTCTAGACTTTAAATCAAGAGAAAACTATTCTTTATTTATCTTTTAGCCTTTGACTCGTTAGTAACTTTTTTCGTTTAATTTACTTATCTTTTTGGCCAAAAGTTCACCAAAATTATGTATTTTCCTGCCAGGAATTATAACTTATTTTGGAAGATGGACAAAATATATGTTCCATTTTCTAAGACGTCAAGGCTAAAAGTGAAAAATACTTGTCCACATGGCGATTCATAGACCCGATGTTGAGTTGGTACATTGTCTTAAATGTGAAATTAAATAAATAGAGCATCTTGCATTTTAATTTTAAACTGTTTTTTGACATAAATAATTAAGAAATAATTAACATATTCTTCAATATGTGTGCAAATGGTGTGCACCTTCAGTCCACGAAGAAAAGATTTTGCGATCAAATACCTCATGCTGTAGAAATGTTTTCTCGTATTCAAGCATATATCCTAAGCAATACGATGTTCAATAAGATTACACAATAATTATGACCATAAAGATTGTACTCTTATGTGAATGTAATTTACATTGTAACCAACAGGAATCAACGCACGGGAAACGAACGATTGCTGATTCTTTCTTTGTTACTTTAGGATGGACATGTATATAAAAGAAAGGAATATTGATTTCGGTCGCATTAGTTCCTTAGCACATTATTCGGTAAGTGTAGTGTATGTTCTATCTGGGAAGGTGGTGGTGGTGCCACTAGAAGTTGAGATTTCACTCCGACCTACACGTCGGCGTATAGGGTCCCTCTCTCAGTAGGGCATCACCCCATTCGGGAATAGCTCTAAGCTCTCGACTGATTTACTGACATGTGTTGGTGTAGTGCATTAAAGTGTACATGTGTGTAGGGGGAGGAGCGAACAAGAATGAAGAAGAAAAAAATTCACGAAGGCTTGGTCCATTTGCTTCGGACAAATCGGTCTTCGTTTGACTGTGATCTGAAAAACCAAGGAAAACAAGCGATCAAGACAGTCGAACGATAGAATATTTTTTCAAAGAATGAGTGATTTCAACCCAACAATGAAGCTAGTTTCAAAATTTCACCACAGTCGGGGATCGAACCATGGAACCGCCCGGTGTACGATGTCGTAGTGGCTAAGGTGTAGCAGCTGAGCTATCGCAGCTAGGCTGTTGTTCGAAATTCACAGCGTAAACGATACCATGGGTCGTGAACTTTCAATTGTATACTTGTTTAAATTTCTTCCTGTTCTATTTTAGCTTTAAAAAATTTACCATACCCCGCTGTTGCTGGACGAATTCCGCACCATCAAGTCACTGAGGTAAAGCGAATTCGAGACATCGCGAATACCTGGTTGGATGACTGTCTGGGAACCTCGGCATCCAATGACGCCGAGCCCTGGCCAAAGGGGTAAAATGCACTGACTGACTACGAGATGACGAGACCTGGCAAAAATAATTACGGAGGGTTATTTCAAGGCCGGCGTTTCACGGTCAACATGCGTTCAGATGCATTGCGTCGACAAAGATGAAAAAAAAAGATTTTCCATGTAGTCTTCCTGCGAAGTTTTGTTACTTCTGCTTTGCTACACAACATTCAAGAATTGAATTGGTAGGTTCAGGGTTACTAATTTGTATACGGGTCACAGGCAATCTCATCGTTTGCTCATAGAATTCCCCTTAATGAGGCCCTTCTGTAATTTCGGCAGTAACGTTGCACTCAAACCATCCGATAAATAAATCGAGTCTAACTTGCTGGCCGCGAGTGTGATGAAATTACAATGTGACATTTCTGTGATTTATTGCGTATACTATTGGCATTCGTGCATACGCTATACACACACGACACAGTTCATACTAATTTCTGACGAGCCTAGATTCTCATAACGCATTTCAATTAGATGTTCTAATATACCTCAATTTATTCATCACTTTGGAATAATTTGTATTGCGAAGTTAATTTTGAATAGAATGGAGTAAAAATAATGTTTTGAGGGAACGTAAAGATGATAGATTATTATAATTTAAAGTGGGCAGTCGTACTCATTCAATTTATGAAAACACTTTCATTTGTAAAACTTTTTATATTTTTACCTTCTTTTCGGGTATTTTTATTGAAAATCATTTAATTTTTTTCGTATAAATGTTGAAAATTTCTTAAATTTTTGATTATCTCCCAATTTATAACGCGTTGTTTGCTTTGGTGTTTTCAAAAGTAATGTTACCGTAACGTAAATATTCTCTTATCATGGGTCTTAGACTTTTGATTGTATTTCCAATATATTTCAGAATCTTTTTAACATGATATTTATTTTACATATAGAATTTAGAAATTACAAAATACTTAAATATAACTAAGAATATTTTTGGAGAAATACGGTCAAACCTAAACATCTCCATTATTTCCCTAAACACACGATATTTGACAATAATATTGATTTAATACTCTTAATATTTAAATTTAATGAAAGCAACGTGTTTTACGAACACGCCAAGTTTTGGATACGTTCAATTGCGATGAAAGTCGCAGCCAGGAAATCAACAAACTAGAACATTGAAAGGATAAAATTGAGGTGCCAGTTATAATAAGTAAGAAAATTCTCCAAGGGATTATGATTAATTTTGCAGATCCTGAAACTCTAATCGTGATAACCTAGTTTGACGTGGAGTCATCAAAAAAACATCATTATTAATGCCTGCAAGGGTCATTATCCCATATAAAGCAGGGGAAGTTTGAAATATATTATCAATGAAATTAGTATGAAATCACTAAAATTACGCAAAAGAAAAAGGAAAGACGTACCTATAAAAGCAATAAATGTACAGCAAACGTAGAATCGCCAGCTCAGTCTCTTACAGAGAGTTTCAATCAGTGAAGGAAAATCAATAATAATAGTAATAATAATAATAATAATAATAATAAGAACATTTTAGGTGACAAAAGATCTAAATTTATGAAAGAATTAGGAACATTTTTAGGAAAGGTCCGGACATTAGGGAAAATTGAAATAGGGAGTGGGAAAACAGCATTGGTTACGCTTGAGGCGAAGCCCCTAGACTGGAGAGACAATAAATAAAGTCAATACGCTACAATAAGTACGTAATTTTAATGTTGGAGTTCGTAAACAGTAAAACAGAAATAAGTCAATAAGTCGTAGTCAATTGGTAAACAACTGGTCAAATACAATAATAAAATAAAACTGGCAATAGTAATAAGCACATTAAGGGGGTGGAAGGGAAGGGGGATCGAAAATGTAAGGGCCGAGGCGTTGGTGGCGGCACGATGCTTCTGTGGCGCCGTTTGATTTTCAGGTGCTGAGGGAGGCCAAGCACTGGAAGGAACGGCGGACGCCCGCGCAGAAAATAAAATAGCTTAAAATAATATGTCGGATAGATGTGAATGTACTCGCTTCTGACGGCAGGTTTTCCCCTTCAGGGGTTTTTTCCTGAGCGCTACCTTCTGTGGTCCTCTTTCGCCGCGGCTTTTGATGCGATGGGAGAGACCATTTGGGGTGATACCAGAATTCGAAAGATTATGAACGGCGAAAGGATGTAGGTATTGTAATGGCTTAAAGGCCTTCGGCCTAGGCCACATGGATCAAGTATATAATTTGTTTGTAATAATTACCTATTAAATAAAATAATAATAATAATAATTAATAATAATAATAATAATAATAATAATATAATAATAATAATAATAATAATAATAATAATAATGCTTTTAATGGCGGGGCTAGGCCATAGGGCTGCTCTTCGCTACCACTGAATTACATACATTTAGAATAGTAACATTTTTAAGAGGGGAGGACCAGCTGTACATTTACGTCTGGGAGAAGCAAATTAGGGACCACCCGGCATACGCCTTAAGCGATTGAGTAAACCCAGGAAAACCTCAATCAGGATGGCAGCTTAGGGCCGAACATTATTGCGACTGAGTATGTTAAGAGAAAAGAAAGGACGTACAGGGGAAGGGGTCAAAAGTATAAATGATAAAATTTGTGACGGAGAGGGAAGAGAAAAATAAGTCCGAAGTCAATGAGTCCGAAGCTAAACGATAATACAGAAAGTGTGAATGAACAGCAACATGGTACATCTAAATCTCAAGGGATGCTTCGAAGTAAGCGGTGGAACAATGATTCTGTAGCATTTCAAACATCGTAAAGTTGTAGCTGCTTCTAACCAATTACGGGAGCGCCACATGTCCTGAAGTAATGACATGGTACTAGTGAGTTTGATAGATTGTTATTCAGAAATGACAATAAGACTATGGTAGCACGGTGAAATACGTCACTACGATCATGGTGATTTCAATGCAACTGAAGCATTGCGCAAACGCCACTGAGTCTGAAGCCACGCGACGACGGCACTGAGTCTGAAACAACGCGACGATGCCACCAGTGAAAAGCAATGCAACGCTGCACTGCACAGGCAATGCACTGAACCTGCAGCCACGCGACGGTGTCTTGAGTGTTTAGCAGTTCGGAGAATTCACTGCTTCTGCGGCAACGTAGGGAGCGGTAGTGATTCGTCCGTGGCCGATGCGGCGGAGAGAGCTGTCGGGTGTGAGGCGAGAGCGCCGCGGGCTCCTGATTGCACCCAGGCGGAGCCGCTTAATTGGCTGGCGGGCGGCCGTTGTTTG
>BOPP01000001.1:9880486-9928573 GCA_017312745.1 Gryllus bimaculatus
AACAGAGAGAGATTTAGCGTGTCAATAGTAAATACAATGCTGGTTCAAGAGTGGCTTTTTAATGTCTTTGAAAGAACCGTTCATTGGGTTTAATCGCACCGTAATCAGTTGTGAAATCTGGTTTGTGGTTTGGGATTTTTTTTTTCAAAAAGTCGGCCTTTTTTGACTAAGCAATAAAACACCTTTTAAATGTTTGACTTAATGAACGCACTTGGCATAAAATTACACAAAATCAAATGTAAAAGTGGGCAATAGGAAAAGTGATAGAATTTGGGAATTACTCCCCTTAGAAAAACACACGTGTGGCGCAAAAATGGCCTTACCAAAACTGAAAATTTCGGGGCTTTTGAAATTTTAAATGGGAACAAAACACTTGTAAACTGCGTAAACTGCACTATAAATTTGTTAACCAAGAATGCCCTTTTTTGTAAAAAAGAGTATGTGCTTTCAGAAAGTGATGGCCATGGCCAAATTTTGTGAACTGCTGCAACGACCTGCATAGCAGTGGACCTCTGGCGGGCAACATGGAAACTTAGACAATTCAAACGACTAGTGGCAAGTTGGGCGATATTGCGGTAAACGAAAACGTCGTTAATAAGTAATCTAATATTTATTATTAGAATAACTCTTTTATAACTTTTCTTTCCATATTTAAGTGTTAAATTACTTTCGTAAAATCATACTTTTCAAATCAAATCCCATGAGAATGTAATTATGGTGTGATATTCAAATGATACGATAACTCGATACAGTAATTTTTAAGTGAACTGGTGAAGAAATTCCAAATATGTTTGAAGAGCAATAAACAAAACATTCTTACAAATTTATTTTATTACCAATAGTTGGCTAATCTCAATACATCGCTGTTTTTAATAAAGAACAGAATCGCGTGTCTCCGCGTTCTTGTTTAGTTAGGCTAATTTTAATTGCCGAATTCCAAACGTACTTTTGTAATTGTGGTTATAGGCGAATGAGCATCCACCCATACCAAAGATGCCGTTATTTGAGCAAAGCATCCCCTTTACCTTGTGCGCTCTCGTTAAATCCTTTTCAAGGAGCACCGATTTCAGATCAACCGACTCGGAGGACGGAATTGGCTGCAATCCAATTATCGTGAGTGGTTCATTTGAGTTTACGAGCATGAAACTCGGGCTGCATTGCTCGCTTTCCCTTCGTCCGGACCGTCTTGAGCACAACTCGACCCGAACCGTGCGGGCGAAAGCAGGGAATCGCTTTGGCCGACTCGGCCGCAGCGCTTGAGTAGGGGGGGTGGGTTGACTGACGTTTTCCGTCGCTTATCGTTGGCCGCCATCGTACCCTTTCGCCTGCGATCGGTTTTGTCACGTTTTCTCCTCTGTCTGCACCCATACGAGCTGGTGTTTTTTGCGGTTTGAGGCATTCCCACAGCTGAAATCTTCGACTACTGCCTCTCAAGCAGGGCAGACATAAAAATGCGCCAAATAATATAATTTTTTAAATCATAATTTTAACAGGTTTGTTCTCAACCAAAATGTGTTTCCTGATCGGTATCTATTCATGATCCCTCAATCATCTCACAATAAATAATACTTCTTTCGTTTTTGTTTCTCTTTGTCTGGAACTTTACCATCATACTGTCAACCGCTGACGCCTATATGAGCCTCACAGTCTTCTATACCACCAAATTTGCATCTCATTTTTTTTTTATTTCTCTATTCTCACATTACCGTGAACTTTTTCTCCTTTGGAAAAAAAACCGTTTCTGAGGATTCCTTGTCCATTGTTTTCTTCCCTCGAACTCTCCCTACGCGTATATGCATCATACCTTTCCATTTCTTCGTGCGTTCCACACGTAATGCGTTCTTTCCAATCTTCATATAAACCTAACCACTCTTCATACTTCCTCTTCTCCACCAACAGTCACTGAAACAAATTTCTCTCCTAACCCTCCCGTCCTCTTGTTATTGTTGTTGGTTATTTCTACCATATCTTCATCTTTGCCACCTGTACTTCATGACTGCGATGGCCATCGCTATTCCTCACCGCCCGCCACAACGCCTCTCGCATCCACGTTCCCGCTCCCCTCTCCTCCTGTCCGCCTCTCGCACCGCCCGCATCGGCCCCGCCCCGTCACCGCCGGCGTTGGCGGGAAGGGCGCAATTACGTCGGATGCTCTTTTGGCGGCGGGGTCGCCTCGCGTCGCCAATCCAGGATAATACGGTCCGGGAGAGCAGAATCCGCGAGCCTCTGCGCTCGCCCCCGTCGCCCTCCGCGCGCCGCCTAATGAATTCCCGCCCGCCGGTCATAAGGCTCGACGGCCCGACGGCGCCCCGGCGCCTGCGCCTCGCCCTGCGCCTCGCCCTGCGCCTCGCCCCTGCGCCCGCCCTGTGCCCCGCCTGCGGCCGCCTGGCGCCCGCCCTGCGCCCCGCCCCAGCGCGACGTGAGGATCCGGCTGACGCGCGCCTCACCGCCGCCGGCCCCGTGGCCGCTGCTGAGGACGGCGCCGACGCACATGACAGCCGTCGTTGTCGATACATGGATTTCGGCGTGCTTGTAGAGGAACAGCTTCGGAACCGGGGGTTTGGCCAACTTTCAATTTTCTTTGGCGTGTAATAGATGTTTATTGATTGATGTACAGCTACGATAGTTTATCACACACACCCTGTTTATAACTATCTATCATGTTATGCCATTAAATTATTTTTCTAAAATCCACCTTTAAAATCACTCCCATGAGAGGTAATTACAAATGATACGATAATGGTAATGGTATTTTATGATGCATTGTGGGAAAAATCATTTATATATTTTGAAGTGTTTTTTTGTTGTGCCCCATGAGTTAAATATTTTTCGTATAAATGTATGTAAAGCAAAATTCATAAGCAATTGTAAAATCATTTGTTGTCTGCAAAGGGATGTAGAAATGCTATGTGAGGATATTATGACATCCATACTACATGATTACAATACTGATTTAATAATCATAAATTTATTTGAACAAAATGTACAATTAACAATCTGTAACATTGACATAATAAGGTGTGGGGATTTAGGAAACCTTTTTAAAGGTCGTACTTGGATAACTCTTATATACAGAAAAGGAGAATGCCACTTGCATGTAAGTATAATAAAATACGAAAAGTGCATAAATATAATGAATAATGTGACGTCATGATACTGAACAGCGAACGCCATACACGCAGAGCTTTCTATAACAATTTTATTAACAAAGAAAAACATAACAAATATTTACAATGAATTTCCTGCTTACACCTAGCTCTGATAGACCTACTATCCCCTGACTGCGCGGGAGCGATCGCAAACCCAAGTTGAAAAAAAAAAAAACTATTGATGATGGTTTCGATTATGAACATTCGCCACTCCTACCTCTTAAGCGCGCAACAAATCCAAGCTTTCATGACCGGATGTCACACTGGGACACAGTAGCGGAATTGCGTACCACTGTTGGTTTGCCTCGGATCGTAGAGCAATCTTACTGATGATAATCGGGTCATGAGTCGTGGCACTCAACACTCCTCACCTCGGAGCACGCACACAGCATCGCTGCCACGTGGACCGCAGTCACCAAGGACACAAAGTTCTTCCACAGACTCGCACCGCATGACTTGCCTCGCACCATCTTGACGCCAAGTTTTTGTGCACTGCACGACTTTTCTCCCACTGTCTCCAGACCCCACCCACTCTCCCAATGCTTTACAGCGCAGTTCCGTGTGGCCGCAGTCAGTGCAATGCTCCGCCACACTCCCTGCTGTGTAGCATCCCTATCCTTTCGAACATCTATGGCTGGATCTGCAAATAAAGAAAGAACACGGTCACGAAAGACAATAGCCGTTTCTCAGCGCGCTTTTGCGTTGTTTTACCGCAATTTTCATGCAAGTATTGGCGGTTCGGCCTGTTGTAGCAATATCTTCCTGGCGCGCTTGTACGTGCCGTGCGAGTCGGCTCATACAAAGATAAATTTATTATAATGTCATTATTTGACGTATTTAGTTTTTAAAAATAAAAGAAAAAAAAAATTTTTTTTTTTTTTTTTCGGGGGGGGCTTAAGGTTTTTTTTTAAGTGCTCTCTAGGAGCTCTTCTAGGAGCACTAAATCTGCGATTCTAATTATCCATTGGGCGCGCACAGTCATTTTACGAGCCCCACCCACTGCTCTGTGCACTCCCTTATATAGTCGAAGGCTCACGTGACCTACTACGTCACGCCGCCCCACTGGCTCTATTGCTGGCCCATGAGGGTTTGGGTCTCTGTTTCTTAAGAGGCGGCATGAATTCCAAAGTCTCGTGTCTCCGTTTCCGCGTTCTGCTTTAAGGAAAAACCCTTCTCTCCCTCCTGTGGGCAGGACAGTTTTCCTCTTACCAATCTCTTACCAAGCGTCCCCATATGATGCCCACGAGCACGGCTGGCTATACGTGTTCAATAATATAATAAAATACGTATGAAAGGATATCGCAGCACACATAGTAGGAAGACAATAACTTAGCAAGCATAAGTAGTAAGAAAATGATTCATACGAGATAATGCACACTAAAATTGTATTAAGGGTTCAACTAAATGTTTTGCATAGTATTGAAAGGAGTATTCATATAGGCGTACTGGTAGCTAATCAACATACATAGGTGTGCATGACTATTTCAAGAGAGCTGTTTTCAAATCAGAAATGACTAGTAACACAAAATTATGTAGGATAGAAATACTGTATGTATTGCTCATCTCTAACATACATCCCAGTCCGTGCTTAAATAAGGGCGAGGCCAATAATATAAAGGATTAAAATGTAAATAGTGATTTGCGAATAACGAGGAAATGATAACTTTTAATTTTAATCAGGTTTCTTCTTCGATCAATAATTTACGTAGGAGGCATCTTATACATCCAATTGTGGTTAAATTCGATATTCTTTGACTTCGAAATGTCATGAAAAATTGTTAGCAGATAGGAAGCGAGAGTCCACACGTACATCCACTACTGTACAGAACATGCTATGTACACGTTTTTTCCTAAATGATTTATTTTTTTGTACATCTCGGGTATTAAAATTTAATTTCTGATAATTCTGTTTATTTATAGATTCAATTTGTCTCACTCAAAGAAAACAACTGGTCACCACATTGATATATTTTTGTATTTACACCACGTATTTATAACATTCATCCGTTGTACGTTGAGTATTATAATGATGGAATATTCCTGATTTGATCTCTGTGTGTATTTTGACGAAGTGCAAGAATTTAATCTAAAGTTTTTAGTGATAACACCGGCACAATGTATACAATGAGTGCCTTGAAACACCGTTCTAAAAATTGATTAATTAAAATGTACACTATGTCGTTTAGGTGTTTTCATCAAGTTAAGAACTCAGAACTAAAGAAAGTTTCAATAAACTACTCGATTGTTTTTTTGAAGCCTATATAAATTGTAAAGAATTATTTGATTCAGTGAAGAGCAATAGTATCTATTGGAAAAAGTAAAGAACGCACATGCCGTGTTCCTCATTTCTAAGTAAGAAACACCATGTTCAGTTTTCTTCAAAATATTATTGGTAGGCAATGTCGACAAAGCATCGTGGTTTAACGATCAAATAATTTTAACAGATAGATCATTGCAACTTTTAGATATATACTAGTTAATTAGGTTTCTATGATTATAAAAATTACGTTTAGTATCAGCATTGTTGTCAACAGTTTTTAAAACTGCCCTAAACCTACGACAATAAAGATGCCACCAACATAAAATGAAGCATATTCATTAAAATTGAAATTGTTTTGAAATATTGGTTTATCAATGTGTGGAGAAAAATGATGACATGCTGATGTTTCAGTGTGTCTACGAAATGTGTAATAGATAGTTACGAGTGTAGATTGTTGTTAATTGTGTAGAGCAAATAATAAAAATCTTATATTTTGCTACTAACATAGTTATTGTCCGTTTTGGGAGAGCAGTGAAATGAATTTGCGCGCCGCGAGATAAAACAAGGTTAACGTCCGCGAGTCCCGATTCTGGTTTACAATTGTACTATTACAATTATCAGTAACAAACTCTGTTAGAATCTCGTTTTCGGGAGCTCTAAATATCTCAAAGACATTATTACAGGTGCTACTTGGGGCATTATATTCACATGCTTATCAATCTCCCCGTGCACTCGTCGCTGTCCCTCGGAGCTTATGCAAGTCCGCTTTCAAGTACACACTGAAACTATAGTGTAAATACTATATAAGTACCTGAAAAATATAAAACCAAAATTCCATTTTATTTTCAAGAAGCTTGCAACTTCACGCCGATAGATCAAGGATATCTGTTTGGTGAAAATTCTCTTTATGGTATAACAAAGTGTATAGTAGAAGTAGTTCCCACAGACAAAACAGACATTTGGTCGTAAACCCCGTTTTTTGCTAGCCTGAACCCACAAAATGAAGAATTCGAACTATACACGTGTTAGAGGAAGTTACTACTTGTACATACAGGGACAAAGTTATTCGTTTTCGATAATTAAAGATCTAGGTACAATTTCTTCGTCGACAATTTTTTTTGCTGCAAAACATACATGATTTTCTGTATTCTACGTAAGAGGGTAATGCGAAGAGCATAAATGCAACACAAAATCTAACACGATCCCAAAGGAACAATACAACCAAAAAGTAGTTCTGAGGGTCAGTGCGTAAAAACTGCTCCAAGGTAAACTTGCAATCAAACATAACATAACACCAATGTGAACAGTGTAGGTGTGTGAACTGGGTGTTTTATTGATACACGGATCGAAGAGTCGAAAAACTCAGAGAAGATGCACATCACTTGCGTGTGATACAATGATCTAATCGTAAAAGTGTTTGCAAGAAGAGATGGGAAGAAACTCCGTATTTCTGTATCTGAAATTTGTCTAGTATGAATTGAAACTTTCAATTTCTTTCTCTAAAAACACAGAGTTCACTATTGCTCCAAATTTTTTATAAGTTTTTGTGTGGTTTCAAAAAAAGGCGGGTTTCTTATTCCATCTACGGAATATATTTTTATCCATTTCATTTAAATAATTTTTTCCCGCTACGATTTTACCGTTAGAAATTTCTATACTGATTTCCAGATAAAATGATATTTTGCTATTTCCAGTAATTTTCGTATACGTTACTTACTATTGTACAAGTGTGATTCAATATGGCATTTACAACATCAAGCTAAAACCTGCAAATGTAGAGAGGAAATAGTATATTCAGTATGCTCAACAATATTAGTATAATTTCTTTTATCCCATTATTTTTATCAAAGGTCTCAACTAGTATACATTTTTGTAGTTCTTTCTAAATGTGTTACTATCCCCAATAATTAAAAAAATCTTTATATTCGGTTTTGGAATCTAAAAACACGGCGTACGTACGGGTATATTGTAGATATTCTAACCCCCGGCGAATACTTTCCTGGGGAAATGTTTTGAGAATTTGCATAAACTTGCTACGTTTGATACGGCTTCAATCGCCTACTGCATGCCATGAGAAGATCGCGGACATAGTAACAAGCTTACTAAAGCTCGAGCGGCAGTGCACTCCAAATAGCACGTGATTTAAAAGTAAGGGTTGTGCAGTACTACATGAAATGGCGGTACGTTACTGGATACTTGTCCCATGACAGTCTTGTTGTGGAATATACTTGACAGTTATTTTCAGCAAATTTATTTTATTAATTCCCATTTTATGTTAGAATATAAATGATCCATTATTATATTATCATCGCAAAAAAATTTCAATTAATCAGATTTTCAATATTAATTGGAGTGAAATTAAACATTTTGAATCGAAAGCATCGTGAGTTATGTAATGCCGTGTCACTGAAGAGTGATATAATAAATTTTCTACGTTCAGGAGGGAGGTTTTAAACAGACAAAGATCATGTATATTAAAACGGTGTCAGCTGTAAGCCAGTAATGTTAAACTTATATCAGACTTGTTATTTATTATCACAATATTTTGCAGTAAACGCAATAAATAACTGAATTATGTAATAACACAACACCAAATAAAACCATTAAAGACTTCGTCATTCAAAGATACTTCGTGCAATTGGAAAAATGTTTATACAAGTATGAATTTAAAAGAAAATTAAATATCGGGAATTGTAATAATAGAAAGTTTTGACAATTTGCGATGATTAATATCAGTACTTCCAAAAAATAGTCAATTCATATTGTTTCATAATTAGTGCACGCGAAACACGTAGTTTTCAAGTGGTTTTAATTGAATCGGAGACTTATATCATGTGTCTAGAACTTTAAATCAAGAGAAAATATCTTTATTATCTTTAGCCTTTGACTCGTTAGTAACCTTTTTTCGTTTAATTTACTTATCATTTTGGCCAAGTTCACCAAATTATCGGGTATTTTCCTGCCAGGATTTAACTTATTTTGGAAGATGGACAAAATTAAATGTCCCATTTTCTAAGACGTCAGGCTAAAAGTGAAAATACATTGTCCACATGGCGATTCATAGACCCGGATGTTGAGTTGGTACCTTGTCTTAAATTGTTGAAATTAAATAAATAGAGCATCTTGCATTTTAATTTTTTAAACTGTTTTTTGACATAATAATGTAAGAAATAATTAACATTATTCTTCATATGTGTGCAAATGGTGTGCACCTCAGTCCATCGAAGAAAAGATTTTGCGATAAAATACTCATGCTGTAGAAAATGTTTTCTCGTATTCAAGGCATATATCCTAAGCAATACGATGTTCAATAAGATTACACAATAATTATGGGACCATCAAAGATTGTATCTATGTGAATGTTGATTTACATTGTAAACCCAGCAGGAATTAACGCACGGGAAAACGAACGATTGCTGATTCTTTCTTTGTTGCTTTAAGGATGGACAATGATTGGGAGAAGAAGAAATATTGATTTCGGTCGCATTGTTCCTTAGCCATTATTCGTAAGTGAGTGTATGTTCTATCTGGGAAGGTGGTGGTGGTGGTCTTTGCCACTTAGAAGTTGAGATTTCACTCCGACCTACACGTCGGCGTATTGGGCTCCCTTCTCAATAGGGCATCACCCATTCGGGAATAGCTCTATGAGCTCTCGACTGATTTACTGACTGTGTTGGTGTAAACGTGCATTACAAGTGTACATGTGTGTAGGGGGAGGAGCGACAAGAAATGAAGAGAAAAAATTCACGAAGGCTTGTCCATTTGCTTTTTCGGACGAATCGGTCTTCGTTTGAGATGTGCTGCTGAAAAACCCAGGAAAACAAGCGACTCAGGACAGTCGATGGGGAGATAGAATATTTTTTTCAAAGAAGAGTTTATTTCAACCAAACAATGAAGGCTAGTTTCAAAATTTCAGCCCAGTCGGGGATCGAACCATGGAACGTCCCCGGTGTACGATGTCGTAGTGGCTAAGGTGGTAGCAGCTGAGCTATCGCAGCTAGGCTGTTGTTCAAATTCACAGCGTAAACGATACGGCATCGGGTCGTGAACTTTAAATTGTATACTTGTTTAAATTTCTCCTGTTCCTATTTTAAGCTTTAAAAAATTTTACCATACCCGCTGTTGCTGGACGAATTCCGCAGCCACAAGTCACTGAGGTTAAGCGATTTCGAGACATCAGAATACCTGGTTGGATGACCGTCTGGGAACCTCGGATCCCATGACGCCGAGCCTGGCCGAAGGGGTAAAATGCACTGACTGACTACGACATGAGAGACCTGGCAAAAATAATTTTACGGGAGGGTTTATTTCAAGGGCCGGCGTTTCACGGTCAGCATGCGTTCAAGATCATGCGTTCGACATAGATGAAAAAAAAAAGATTTCATGTAGTCTTTTCCTGCGAAGTTTGTTTACTTCTGCTTTGCTACAACAAGCAAATTCAGAATGAATTGGTGGTTCAGGGTTACTAATTGTGTATACGGGTCCACAGGCAATCTATCTTTGCAACATAGAAATTCCCTTAAATGAGGCCTCTGTATTTCGCAGTAACGGTTGACACTCAAACGCATCCGATAAATAATTCGAGCTAACTTGCTGGCCGGGAGTGTGATGAAATTACAATGTGACATTTCTGTGATTATTTCGTATACTATCTGGCATTCGTGCATACGCTATACACACAGACACAGTTCATCACTAATTTCTGACGAGCCCTATGATTCTGCATACGCATTTCAATTAGATTGTTCTAATATACTCAATTTATTCACACTTTGGATAATTTTGTATTGCGAAGTAATTTTGAATAGGAATGGAGTAAAAATAATGTTTTGAGGGAAAGCGTAAAGATTATAGATTATTATAATTTTAACAGTGGGCGTCGTACTCATTCAATTTTATGAAAACACTTTCATTTTTAAAAACTTTTTATATTTTTAACCTTCTTTTCGGATATTTTTATTGAAAATCATTTTAAATTTTTTTCGTATAAATGTTGAAAATTTCTTAAATTTTTGATTTATGCTCCCAATTTATAACGCGTTGTTTGCTTTGGTGTTTTTCAAAGTAATTGTTACCGGTAACGTAAATATTCTCCTATCATGGGTCTTAGACTTTTTGATTGTATTTTCCCAAATATTTGTCAGAATCTTTTTAACATGATATTTATTTTACATATAGCATTTTAGAAATACAAAATACTTAAATGCTAACTAAGAATATTTTTTGGAGAAATACGGTCAAACCTAACATGCTCCATTATTTCCTAAACACACGATATTCTGACAATAAGTATTGATTTAATACTCTTAATATTTAATTAAATAAAAGGCAACGTATATTACGAACACGCCAAGTTTTGGATACGTTCCAATTGCGATGAAAAGTCGCAGGCCAGGAAATCAACAAACTAGACCATTGAAAGCTAAAATTGAGGGGCCATTTATAATAAGTAAGAAAATTCTCCCAGGGATTATGATTAATTTTGGCAGATCCTGAAACTCTAATCGTGATACACCTAGTTTGCGTGGAGTCATCAAAAAAACATCATTAATTAATTGCTGCAGAGGGTCATTATCCATATAACGCAGGGGGAAGTTTGAAATATATTATCAATGAAATTAGTATGAAATCATAAAATTACGCAAAAAGAAAAAAGGAAAGACGTACCTATAAAAGCAATTAAATGTACGCGCAAACCTAGAATCGCCAGCTTCAGTCTCTACAGAGAGTTTCAATGCAGTGAAGGAAAATTCAATAATAATAGTAATAATATGAATAATAATAATAATAACATTTAGGTGACAAAAGATCAAATTTATGAAAGAATTAGGAACTTTTTAGGAAGGTCCGGACATTAGGGAAAATTGAAATAGGGAGTGGGAAAACAGCATTGGTTACGCTTGAGGCGAAGCCCCTAGACTGGAGAGACAATAAATAAAGTCAATACGCTACAATAAGTACGTAATTTTAATGTTGGAGTTCGTAAACAGTAAAACAGAAATAAGTCAATAAGTCGTAGTCAATTGGTAAACAACTGGTCAAATACAATAATAAAATAAAACTGGCAATAGTAATAAGCACATTAAGGGGGTGGAAGGGAAGGGGGATCGAAAATGTAAGGGCCGAGGCGTTGGTGGCGGCACGATGCTTCTGTGGCGCCGTTTGATTTTCAGGTGCTGAGGGAGGCCAAGCACTGGAAGGAACGGCGGACGCCCGCGCAGAAAATAAAATAGCTTAAAATAATATGTCGGATAGATGTGAATGTACTCGCTTCTGACGGCAGGTTTTCCCCTTCAGGGGTTTTTTCCTGAGCGCTACCTTCTGTGGTCCTCTTTCGCCGCGGCTTTTGATGCGATGGGAGAGACCATTTGGGGTGATACCAGAATTCGAAAGATTATGAACGGCGAAAGGATGTAGGTATTGTAATGGCTTAAAGGCCTTCGGCCTAGGCCACATGGATCAAGTATATAATTTGTTTGTAATAATTACCTATTAAATAAAATAATAATAATAATAATTAATAATAATAATAATAATAATAATAATATAATAATAATAATAATAATAATAATAATAATAATGCTTTTAATGGCGGGGCTAGGCCATAGGGCTGCTCTTCGCTACCACTGAATTACATACATTTAGAATAGTAACATTTTTAAGAGGGGAGGACCAGCTGTACATTTACGTCTGGGAGAAGCAAATTAGGGACCACCCGGCATACGCCTTAAAGCGTATTGAGTAAACCGCAGGAAAACTCAATCAGGAATGCAGCTTTAGGGGCCGAACATTATTTTGGGGACTGAGTAATGTTAAGAGAAAAGAAAAAGACGTACAGGGGAAGGGGTCAAATATAAATGATAAAATTTGTGACGGAGAGGGAAAGAAACATAAGTGAAGTCATGAGTCGAACTAAACCGATAATACAGAAAGTGTGAATGAAGCAGCAACATGGTACATCTAAATCTCAGGATGCTTTCGAAGTAAGCGTGGAACAATGATTGCTGTAGCAATTTCAACATCGAAAGTTGTAGCTGCTTCTAACCAAATTACGGGAGCGCCACATGTCGCTGAAGTAATGACATGGTAACTAGTGGAGGTTTGATAATTGTTATCCAGAAAGACAATAAGATATGGGTAGCACGGTGAAATACGTCACTACGATGCATGGTGATTTCAAATGCAACTGAAGCATTGAGCAATACGCCCACTGAGTCCTGAAGCCACGCGAACGACGGCACTGAGTCTGAAAACAACGCGACGATGCCACGCAGTGAAAAGCAATGCAACGCTGCACTGCACAAGGCAATGACTGAACCTGAGCCACGGCGACGGTTCTTGAGTGTTTAGCAGTTTCGGAGAATTCACTGCTTCTGCGGCCAACGTAGGGAGCGGTAGTGATTCGTCCGTGGCGATGCGGCGAGAGAGCTGTCGGTGGTGAGGCGAGAGCGACCGCGGGCTCTGATTGCACGCCAGGCGGAGCGCTTATTGGCTGGCGGGGCGGCCGTTGTTTGTCCTCTCGACGCCCACCCCCACTCCGCAAGGCTCGCTCCACCTCCATAGCCACCTGCATGGAGCAGTGCGCTCTCAACAGACGCTGTCACCGCCACGCGCCCCTTGTTGCAGGTTGTTAAGCGTACTCGTTAAAAACGTTAAAGTATATTGTCTGGTTTCTCATTACATTACTGTTTTAAAATAATAATATAGTTTTTGATAGAAAATAATGAAAACGTACCTTTTTCTTACCAATAAAACAATAAATTTGAAATACGCCTGTATCTGTTTTTGACTGTTCTGACTGATCTGACACAATGTCTTACTTGAGATTTCAATTTCACTTCCAAAGCATTTTTTTTCAATAAATGACTCAATTTCAATAAATTTATATTTAATCTTTTTATGATGGTAAGGAAGTTACTGTTAATATTGAAATTTTTACTCCTCTCATTTTATATTTCTACTGATTCATACAATGACAGATATTTTTAAATGAAACAACTTACGTCGTATTGGATTTAATTTACATAAACTCAACTCCTAGTTAATTCAGTTTTGTTAGTTTTCACTGTATAATATTTGTAGTATTGTATGACTATTTTCACCTTTCACTTGCTTTTGGGGTTTCTGTTACTTCTGTTATTTTAAATATTCTTCAATTATCAGGCACGAACAGAGTTCAATATTTTCTACTTGTTCTTCTTACGTTCCTCCTTTCTTGTTCTGTATGATATGCCTTCTATAAGAGCAATCCGACGACTCTAGTAAGCTTCGGTAATATTATGACCACTATCATTTAAATTCTCAAACATGACAAATGCGCACATTATATTTTCGTATTTGCAATCATGCAAAGACGATTATATGTTATTCATTGAAATCAAACATCTATTTGCATTTTCTGTTTGCTTAACTTTAATAACCGGCTTCTCAACTGTAATGCTAGTTTTCTATCTCCACATTCTCTCTCTCCCTCCCTCCCCCCCTCTCTCTCTCTCTCTCTAATATCTCCTCCTCAACTGCCGCCAAGTCTTTTTTACTTTAGTTTCTAGTAATTCCACATTATTCGCTCACTATTACTCTCCTACCACTTCAGTAATGCTCAGGTTTACTACATTCTTCAATTATCATATCTTAGCAATACACTCCTATTGTTGCTCTTTACACTTCGTTTCTCTTTACTTGTACCTGACGGTTTCCATATCGGACAAGTACATCTCGATTATTTCAATTAATTTGTCGTCATGTGGTTACTTATGTTTCTTTTCAAGTTTCTTTCAATACCTTTGCAAATTAATTGTACATTTTTACAGTAACACAACGCAAAGATATACTTAAATAATGTGTAACCATCTAGTTACATTTTTATGTTCTTTCTCCTTCCATTACTACTTCTATCACCCCAATCACGCTCTCTTGGACGGAATCTGCCCCCATCTCGACCACCGCCGCCGCCGCCGCCGCCGGTGACATCACCGCACCTGCCCGCGAGGCTAATTATGGCGGCTGTGCCGGGTTGGGCGCTCCCCAAGGGCCGCTGCGGGGCCGCGCAGTGGCTGCGGTGCAGCCGGCGGCTGGAGGGTCTCGGATGGGCGCGGATGCGATGACGGTCGCCGCACATGTGTCGTGGCAAGTGCCCTAGGTGGGTTGGGTATTCACTGTCGGGCATGTGTGGTTAGTAGTGGATGGGATGGATCCTTCTCTGCCTTGAGCTTGTCGCTCTTTGAGCATGTATAACAGGCAAAACTTTCGGAGCATTGCAAATCAGATCCGAAACACATACTGTAAACTAAGAGCTTAATTATCCATACATTCCTCTAGTCACAAGGGTTTCGAAATAAGTAGTTTAATCAGTTGGGTAAAGAATTTGAGGTTTGAGTTTGAAAGTTTTGGAGGATTTGTGGTGTCATTATCAGTCATCGGCAAAACTAGATACTCGTATTATTCACATATAAAAGTTTTATATAAAAGTTTATAAAAATAAATTTGTTTTTTTCTAAATGATTTTGTTTCTTATTATTTAAAAAATATTTTTATAGTTTTGTCATGCAACTGTTTGTGTTTTATGCAGTAAACTGATGAAAACTTATTTAATAGTTTTCTCCTCCCATGCAAGATAGGTTACATAAAGTGACATTAATTCAACACTAAAGTAGAAAAGCATTAACAGACTTATATGTGTTCCTTTTATCTGTTATGTTGTCTCATAACACTTTTAGACCCACAATAGACATTTCTTCAGACTCAGTATATCCCTACATCACTTTTTTTGCACTGATTGTACCGCTTTAATATTATTTTAGCCAATGGATCGCAATTGCTATTCGTTACAACCCTGTAATTTTTTTTCGTAGGGGTTACAGCCGACACCCTGTTACCTTTTACGCCATGATGCAACCCATATTCGACTTTACACTAGACACCAACTCACTTCTCTAATCTGGGGTCAGCAGAACACGAGGCCATCCGTGACAACACATACATGATAGAGAAGGCGGGACTCGAACCCGCGACCCTTCCGACCGAAGCATAGAGTTGGTACACGACCTTAGCCACCTCAGTCATCAAAGTTGGTCTGTAATTTATTTGAATAATTAAATAGATAAATTGATACCTATTTATTATTTATGCTGGTAGGTTTATGCAATCAGGTAGCAATACACTATTTGTAAACATTACTATTAAGAATATTAACACAATAAAACTTAGAAGTTTAAAACAATACGTTTAAGTTAACTTTAAGAAAATTCACTTTTTTAATCGTCAAAATTCTTTTTAATGTGTCAACATATTAAATGTATTGTAAATGTGTTCCTCGGCCTCTCTCTTTTTCCAAACTATGTTTTTGAAGATTAAAATGTTTTATTGGATAAATTGGATTGAAGATAAATAAAGAGAATCAGAACTCCCATGTGGTGTAAGAAGATAGAACTAGTTTGGATGATTCTTCGTACGGACGTACAAGCAATTATGTCTACTAATATATCTAAATATGTCTACAATCTACACAAATAATTACATCATAAACCTATTCATCAGTCATGTAGATGATTTTGTGGCATTATTCTTCACAATATGCATCAGTGAAAAAAATATTTTATGATATTAATTTCTTTTTAAGAGGTATAATCTTGTATTGCTCTGTAGTTGAAACAATTTTTCTTGCCTCCTCAACAGTGATTTATCTGAATCAATACCGACACTTTTATTGACGCTGTTAGTAACAAAACTAACATTTATTTTTATGACAGTTTTGAGTAACACTTTATTCCTAAAAGGAAAAAAGTGATGTTCTAAACTCTGTAGAGCAACGGACATAATTAAGAAATATAAAAAATGTGGAAAAATCATAAACAAAGTGCGGAAGCTGGATCAACGAAGTAAGCCGAAATGTTGAGTACCTATTACTGCCTTCATCTCCCATTCTCACCAATAAAAATTTAATCACGAAAATAAGTTGGGAAATATAATAATTTTAAATGAAACGTACTAAAAACTGTGAGAGTTTTCACGTCTCTCTAACCTACGGATAGTGATGGCTGAGAAATTTACCATGAAGGAAGACTTCACAACGTACAACGCAGCCTTCCTGATAAATTATTCCAATTCTTCCAAATCATTACAATATACAAATTCGACATTTAACAAAACTAAAACGATGGAAATTGTTGGAATGCCTCTCTTTTAGTTTGTGTAAAACCCTCATACATGCTTATTTTACATTGGTCAGGAGCTTTTCCTAGAGCCGCGGTATCTCAGTGGTCAGCTGACAGAAGGACCTGAAAGACAGAGGTCCGAGTCCCGACGTAGGTTGGGATTCTTATCTAATGATTTCCATTCAGAGCGGTTCTGAGTTCGCCCAGCCTCTTTGACCAGGGAGTACCAGGATATTTTCCGTGGGTGAAGACGGCCGGAGCGTTCTGCTTGCCACACAACCTCCTCTTTGTGCGAGTAAGTGGAGCCATACCTTCTCCTCCCCCTGCCCCATCGGTCTATGTGCAGTTGCACTGGGGAACCTTTACCACTACCTAGTAGCATCGATTGTCGATAGTTGTACTGCATTCTACACTGTCAAAACACATCAAGATACCGACGTGCTAAAAGATAAGTCCCTATTTTACGAAAAAGCTTAAACGTTTGGTAAAATATCCTTTGGTTTATAGACACTCAAACACGAATATCTTAGTATTTATTCGTTATTTTCAAAATGATATAAAACGTTTCACGGGCTGCCATGCCCGCTTCATAAGATGTAAGAACTAGAGGTAAAGGAGGACTTAATATCAACTCTCGTGTTTGATTCGTGTTCTTGAACACAAAAACACAGTAAACAGTCAGTAATGGTTATATTTAATCAGAAAAGCAATGGATACAGCACAACCACTGTCAGGTCCGTCCCGGGTGGGCCCCACATCCCCACAACGCATGATTGCCCCTAGGGGCTGAGCGATCGCCCAATTAGCAACGCCCTTCCGGGTGGCCCTGCGGTCGCAGGAGCCGTCGCGGTCCTGTCGCAGCCTCGCGCCGGCTGCCGCCGCCGCCCGCAGACGCGCGGTACCTGCAGGAGGGGAGCGGGCGGACCGGCGGTCGCACCTGATAACGACGCCTGGCCCTATATGCGATGCATAACAGGGTGTGACGCCGGTGCTAATTAGGCGGAGTACCTGTTGTTTGCCTAACAGGGAGCGTTATGGGGTTATGGTGACAGAAACAGCCACCGCACGGCAAATGGTGGCGGGCCGATAATGTCGTCTGTCATTTATCATCAAGGCCTGCTGCCACGGATCATTAAATTTTCGTAAATGAAATTATTAATTATTAAATTCGAGACTGTGAAAATAGTAACACATTATTCTATTGTTTTACGGCAAGTAATTTGTTCATTACACAACGATTCTCCTGAAAGCATTGCTTAATGAATTTTCTGTTACTCCACTGTCACCATCGTTTCGCAATGTGTCATCTGATAATGAACCGAGGAGCCTTGCATTATATTAAAATTTCGTGGCCAAATGTTGGTTAATCACTTGTAGATCTCTTTTGTCAACGCATTTATTGCTTCTTCTTCAGTCACGTCATCATTCAGCTAAGAAAATCAATTACTATCAGCAAGCGACATAGCAAAGGTTTCAACTCAAAATATATTGGAGTGAGTTTTAAATACATTCAAAACATCCACTTATCAATTGATATTTTATTTATAACTTTAACAGTAATTGTAATTGGAAAATCTATAAAAGAGCTACTTGATAGTACTGTATTCAGTTCGGAAAATGAGGCGATAAACACGTGTTTGTGACCCTTCTTATTCTTCTCGCAACTCGCCACTTAATAAATTCCCTATATTCTTGCACATAATTTCTTTTTGATTTTATTGGAAGCATTTCAAACGTTGCAGCTCATGCTTCTTCTAACGTATGGGACGGAGTTCAATAGTGCTACAGAATGGCAGAGAGTATCCCGTACTAGTTTTCTATTTCCTTTGGTCTCGGCTAGCTATTCGGACTTGCCATACACTCTTGCCAGCTGTCATATATCGCCACCCAAAGTACACATTTGCATATTTTCTTATTTTTCAGTTTTGTAACAATAGAACGAAAATATTATTTTAATGGTACGAGTATTAAAGAACAGTAACACCTGGTCCTAAATGGCAATATCCTTTGAAAAATTTGGAGCTGTTATTAAGAAAATGGCGTTTAAACGTTATTGTAAATTAGAAATTTCAAGCTCTTTTTCACAGAAAGTTTCACACAGAGTTTTCAAAAAACTTCATTTGAAGTCGTTTGAAGCACTTCAACTCACAAATACGTACAATTAGCGTTTACCAATTGCAGGAAATGTTCATATTAATGGCGTGAGAGATCTATAAAAAAGTTACAATTGTGAAAATTTGAAAAAAAAATTACACCAAAATGAACTTTACTTCATATTAAATAATGCAATATGCACTATCTGTTCAAGAAGTTTGAAGCAAACAGTTTGGAACTGTTTATGTGAAGATGGCTTTTGCGCTTCCTGAGAATGTGGAATTTTGTGCTAGTTTTCACAGAAAAGTTGAGGTTATATTTCGAGAAACGAAGATAGCGAGTATTTTGAGCTTGGTGATTGACTATTTCTAAATGTTCGTTAGTGATAGTCTAAATAAACGCGATGATATGCTGATATAAAGATAAATGAACACTATTTCAATTAAACTTTCAGAAAAACGTTTAAATTAGAAAATAAGTAATGAATAGTGATCTGTTGTTTTATAAATTGTAAAGCCACCTAATTTCAAAAGTTTTGTACAATAAAATTGACATAGAACAATTTTTTCAAGGTTTTTAATTTTCCGTAAAGTGCGTAAGTAATATTTTTCGGTTTTGACTTCTCTAAATTCTTTTTATTTTCTCGCCAAACTCCGTATTCACGCATTTGAAGGGAAACTATTATTTATGCTCTAAAGAGATAATTGCAATGCTGCGGCAGAAATACATTTTTAGTAGAGAAATCTCGTATTGATATATGTGGAATTAAAAACAAAAATAAATCTTGTTTACAAAGTAGTAAATTATTTTCTCTATTGCGTTCTCCTGTCCGACTCTTACGTTTTGTGGATTTCTGATACCGAAAACGATACGAATATTCTGATATTAACATTTTAATTTTTGGGATACTTTATTTGAAGCTATAGCGCCATTTTTAATATTTTTTCAAAAACGGCTCTTCATTTATTGATTAAACTTCTTTCTTCCGAAAGCGTACAGAACGTTTTAACTGGCACAGGTCTCATTTTAGAAGAAATCTCTGAATTTTCAAAAATTAAAAAGATCAACATTTTTTCGATTTTCCTACAATAACGATATTGAAAATTAACTGAACCTGAACAAAATATGATCCTCAGAGACCGATCCTTAAATTATACCGTGTCAATTTTTACTAAAAACTAAGGGTAGTTTTTGCGTCATTTTTAACAATTGTTAAAAATTTTAACAATTGTTTTCTAAAAAATTGTGCTAATTTTATCTTTAATTTTTTCCTCGAATGTAGAAAAGGACGATAAAGAAAGTGGTGGTGGTCGTCCTCTTTTCGGCGAACTCGCTGTGGTTTTAAAATTAGCTGTATTTTTAAAATTACAAAAGATTGTGATTCCAGTACAATAATAATTTACAAAGTGGAGTTTTTTTCTTAAATGAAATGTGCTCTTAAATGAAACACTTAAAGTAATAAGATCGAGTACAATGTTTTGAATAAAGAATCGTTTGCATATAATTTCTGCTTGAAGACAATTCAATTTGTAAGAAAAGAATTCGAAAACTGTTTTTTACACTTTACTCAGGATATAGCGAAGGGTGTTTAAAAATTTACGCTGGTTCTATTTTCGGCTAACTCTGTGTTTTCGAATATTGTAACAAAGTATTAATATTCTAAAACTACAATGTTAATGACAGATCTCTTTATGTTATTAATGAAAATCTGTGAAGTTTTGAATATTTCAAATGCAAATATTAATTTTTGAAGTTTCGGGAAGGTAGAGTTTAATTGTGAGGCAAGTGGTGTAGTAGTAACGTGAATAGTGTTATGACGCTAAGGATCTATGTTAGTATTGAAGCGCGGAGATTTTTTTGAGGTTGGAAATATTTTTTTAATATACTTTATTTTTTTGATCGCATGAACTGCAAGGCTATTAATGATGATTTATACAATTATTTACTATTCATCAAATGATTTTACAAGCTTTAGAAATTTGAAGACATTATAGACGTGATACGTTTCCGTTAGTAATTTGGAAAGACAATTTGAAAGTGAATGTGTCGTAAATAACTCTGAATACACTGCGTAGTCTATTAAAATAAGTTGTATAGTTATTGGGATGTTACATGATATACAAAGTGGTGTAGATTCTTTCTTGAACAGGTGTGAGTGGACGTCCTATGTGAAGTCTTGAAAGAGTAGTTTCTTCTTTCCTTGTTTGAAGTAAACGAGCGTCATGATCAAAAGTACTTGTTCTGTTTTGGTGGAAATGACTATGAAAATTATAACATGTAGTGTTCCATTGAAGGTTGAGACACGGACGTTTTTCTTTATGCCGCTAAGAGACAGTGTTTTATCGTGAAGAGGAAGTTAAAAGATAATATTGCTTATCCGTTACAAATAATGTGAAAAAGTATGTGTGGTTGAATAACCACAAGTTGTTCGATGTAATCGCAAGCTAAGTTTTAAATATTAACGAATGTTTTGTACCCGGACACTGGAGGCCGACAGGATTTACATTAACTTCTCCTAATGTCCAAGCGAAAATGTAATCTTTAAAGATCAAACGTTAATTCATTTAAATTGTTGCGAGTAGATAGTGTGTATCTAACGAATAATATCTTAGGTTTGGTACCAGCTACTCTGATTTACACGGTAAGTTATAACGTAGTATAGAAAGCTATATAACCCTGCAGCGAACATCGCAATTTTTTGGCAGAAAAAGTATAATTTGCTCTTAAAACCGAAAGAGTTGATAATTATTTTTTATATAAGTAGCAAATTATTTACTTTAGCACATTGTGCAGACAGAATTCAAGTTTTAAGGGTTCCTGATGCCGCAAAATTGGTTTACTCCGAAACGTCTGATCGTACATCTGTCCGTCCACCCATCTCTCAGTATGTCTCCAATTTCATCAGTCTGCACACGTGAAGCACACGTAACTGGATCTCGGTACAGGAACAGATAACATGCGTTAACCAATAACATCCTCCAATGATTGGCTTAAAAGTACCCGTTAATATTTAATGCGCAAGTGCCACTGCATGTATGGCCCAGAGAGTGCTTAGGATTGACTGATTGTTATTGATTCCGAACGCGTCAACCACGTGGTCATTAATCCCGTAAGTGTGGTTTATGTTGGTCGGGAGGTTGTGGTGGTCTTCCTTGCTGTATGGCGAGATACGGCGCCGCCCAACCGTCAGCTACCGGGGATTCATTCCGGTAGTAAACTGAGCGTGAGATCACATTCACTACCATTACACAAAACGCTATATCCACTAGCCCGAAACTTAAAAAGCAGTTCACTTGATACCCTTTGACGACAACCTCACACGACGTCAGCCAAGAACATCCCAAGCCGCTGCAGCAACGTCCCCCGAATAGGACACCGCACCCTCAACCCTCTTGGCGAGCGCCGAGGGATGTAAGAGGGCCAGCGGCGAGGCGTCAGGTCTCCTTGAACGCGGGCGGGCGAGTGGGCAGACAGCTGCGTGCGGTGGGCAAGCGGACGGTCGGCCGGCGGGGCGCCAGGCGTGACCGCCGCCTTCGCCCACCGCAAATGAGGGCGCCCCGCACGCCGGGACGCCGCCGCCGCCGCCGCCCCCGCCCCGTGCCGTGTGATGTGGCCGGCCAAGCATGAGGGCGCCCTGGCCTGTGGTCACCGCGCAGACCCCACCTCTGCCCCCCACGGTCCTTCCTGCCGCCTGCAGACGCAAAGCGTTGCAGACATCGCCTCCAGTTGCCCGTTCCATGCAGTAACACGCAGCGTATGGAGTCCAGCCGCGTGACACTGAGTTGTCGCCAACATACACCGAGAGACGTGTTTAGTTCATACAGTTAATTGATTTATTTAGACAAAGAACAGTAAACTCTGTATGTATGTATGTATGTATGTATGTATGTATGTATGTAATGTATGTATGTGACGTATGGTGGAGAAGTACCGTCTCCGCACGTTTTCTTGAGCTCCAGAATCTCTTCCAAAGATTTTAGCTTTAAATAAATGAATGATAAAAAACTGAGGTTTCACAAACCTGAGGTTAGCAACATGAAAACGAGACCCATTTTGCTCCCGAGAAACTTATTTGCATCGGTAAAGGGACTCATGAAACTTTTTTCAGCAATAATTAAAATAAAAATGCTATGGAAATTCTTCTAATTTGCCTATTGATCAATTCTAGTAAATAATTTTCTAAATAAATTTTAATAACTCTACTCAATGTTTGCTCTCACAGAAAGAAAACAGTTTTTATTAAGGCATCGTTGTTAGTACTTAAATTTATTTCTATCCTTCACCAGAAAAGGAATTGTAAGCACGTCGAAATTGTTGTACTACTGTCTGTAGTAGACAGTAATATAAAGGCAATAATTTTAGTTCACAGATTCCAAGAAAACTAAAGCTGCATTTCAGCACAAAATATGTTCGGAATGTATTTATACAAAAAATTCAAAATCAACGGCCGTGATTGCAATGATCATCAAACCGATTGTATTGCTTTGCAATTATAGCCACAAAAGCCGCCACAATTCTTTTTACTTTCTTGCCTTCCTTTTAAGAAGAGAAAGTTTTGTAAAAGTCCACCAGAAAACTGCAATTTTTTCACAGAAAAACACTTATTACCGTGCCATGGTAACGAAAATGTGAATAAATGTTGTTACTACATGTAGAAAATTCCTTCATATAACATGTTGTGCCGACAGAATCACTGTTTTGTAGGTTCTTGATACCGAAAACCCGATTTGCGCAAAACGACCGTCTGTCGGCCTGTCTACAGTCAATGATATTACCTAAACTGTTCAGATGATTTTCTTCAAATTGAAGTTTATCAATCAATTTAAAGGAACTGGAGCCCTATGAATTTGATATGGGTATTTTGATTTTGAGTTTTTTTTCCATAAAACCTCAACATTATCAATTGTTTTTAAAACATGGATAAACATTTGTAGACTAGACTTTGACCTTCGGGGACTTTAAGGACGCTTAAGAGAATGATATTGGTCTGATTACATTAGCGAACAAAATTTACAATTTTGTGTGTTCATGGAATATAATGACTATTTCTGGAAAATGGTGCTATGATTTCTAATTTATGGAGAAGTTGTTTGTAACTGACAAGGTTTGTTGTAATAGACAAAAACGTACCCAATGTTGTTAAGTTTTTGGTTTTCTTTTCTTTACTTACATATAATAATCTCAATCAAAATGTAATTTTGAACGATTGTTTACTGTATTTAGTTTGAGTATATCCTTTTAAGAAGCCTAGCAATAGTCTGAGAGCATACTTTTATTCCATTTTTCCTTAAAAAACGTTTACATAGTTACAAAGTCTTGGTGGAATCACTCATTGTGTTTGTCGCTCACAGCACCGAGATTGTCAAGAAAGAAGTCTATATGTGAATACAGACCACAATATATTATGGAACATGTTATATCCCAGAGCTTTATAATTGATAATAATTTCTAACATTATTTCTTTACTGGTCTCAGATTTCTCGTTACAAAAGGTCGTAATGAAATATTACGACCTTTTGAAGTGACATCTATGCAGCCTTTTCAACACTATTCAAATTGCCTCGAAGTCAAGATACCGTATAAGCTATTTCATTTGTGTTCCAACAAATATACCTTCTTTATTTTCGCCTTACTGATCGTCGATAATTTGGTCTTTAAGTACGAGAAACCGTGCGCACTTTTATCCTTCACCACAAAAGGTTTCATCAATCCACGTTTGATGTGCAAGGGAGGAAGATAGGTTGCAGCATTACAAAGGGTTCTAAAGTTATATTTTTCGTCCAGGAATAAAATGTCGTTGAGACGTGTGCTTCTTCACAAAATGATTTTTGCGATCTCTGCAATCCCTCTCGCATAGAAAACAGCAAAATTTAGAATATTCTTGTTGGAAACCTAACAAAAATGCGATAACTTTCAATTCGCCGCATGCATTCCCTGAATACTACTGGTATTGTATCTTAAATAACAAAAGTTTCATGATACCATACATCGTTTATATGGGCTGCATAGGTAAGAGAAATAGCTTATTTCTCATTTACGATATGAAGAAGCCTGAGTTTTAAACTGAATTGAGAGTAATCTATCATAAACTTTGTTTCTTGGGATCATTTGGTCATCCAAAGTACTCAGTAATGCATCAAGATAAGTGCAATATTTTAGATTGCTTCTTCTGAGAACGGGCAACGGAGATTTTGTTCCTATCGGCAATATAGAGTAATTGTAGTTTCCTTCTGAAGGAAATTTCAACCCTGTAATTGAAACACCAACAATTCTGCCTGATTTCACGACAAGTTTATTTCTCGAGCAATATATCTTTTCTAACTGACATTGATTCTATATCATTATATAGATATTCCACCGAAATCTGGGTCTTCAATGTCGTCCTTTTTGGTACTTTGGATTATGTTAAAATCTTCATCGCCAAAATTTTCGGAATTCAAAGCCCATATTGTCCGGTGGTGCTGCGATTGTAAGGTCGTCGCTGTGAGGAACAGGCCTGTTGATGTAGGGAGGTTGCGATATTGTTTGTTCATCTTGGCCTTGCTTGCGATTCCAACACCTTTGATAATGCAGCAATATCAACCTTTAGAGTGGTCTTTTAGTTCCCTCCATGCCATGGAAATCGCAAAAGGCATATGTTGCGAATTTCTGTTTAGCCAACCACTATGTAATATTAAATAAGGGGCACAGTAAATATGAGGGGCTCATGATTTGTTCTGGTCACAGCTTTGACACTCGATAAACAATATACATTCCTTTTTTCTTAAGGAAGTAGTATTCTCCTTTTGGCTCTTCAAAATCGCCTCACAACACCCAAACCAAATTGTTGGAATGGTTTACACTCTACCACGGAATTGCAAGGAATCTGTACGTACAAAAATGAACACTAGAACGCTACAAATAGATGAGTCGTGCACTACAGTAACATCAACACTTTTCTCGCTCCACACGCAGAGCAGAAATAGCATTAGTGACCCTCGTACACAACGTGGCGAGTCGCCGCGTCGTTAAATCGGTCACTGCAATTCCCTTCGCAATACCCGAAGTCGCTCAACTGATTTGACCTGCTGGCATCTATTTCATGTCTTGAATGCAATCTACAATATCTTAAATTGTTGGCGCCTACTGTCTGGCAATAAACCTGTAAGAAACTAGCGTTCAGCATAAACGACACGTAGATGTCTGCGAAGTATATACTATAGTTCTAGCATACTTTCGATAACACGAACACTGAGTCTGATGGGCAATTTTTGTAGTTGTGTTTGGTTTTAGCGTAGTTAAGTGCATAAAAAATAGCTAGAGGTAGCCATTTATAGAAATCACTATCGACCGGTTTTATTTTTTTAAATCTCTGATTTTTCGAAAATTGGAGAAATTTAAACTTATTTGGCGTTTATCTACAGCAACTATTGAAGATAGAACACCTTTTCGTATTGAAATCTGTATTTTAAGAACCGATATTGAAATGAGGTCATATACAGTTATTCAAAAACATTTTAATTTTTTAAATGACTCCATGTTTTTTCTCTTCATATTTTTCTCAACATCAGTTCCGAAAAGTTTCTAGAAGTGTTTAATTAGAAATAATAGTATTTCGGTTCCATGGAGACCAAAATGTGACAAGATTAACTGTTAACTTTAAAAGAAGCTCATCGTTCTATAAATTTCTCTTTTTCTTAAAAACATTCAGTTACAACACATCCTATGTATGAGAAAATAAAGTGTGTTGCTGAACGATCACGAGGAAGACCCTGTCTCAGCCAGCGTTATCTCAATCACCACCGCACTTTTGCCAACCACTACTTGCCCGCGGCCTCGCCCGGCCATGGAGCGGCCGGCGGCTGAGCCGTGGGCGGGGGACGCCGGCCA
Source organism: Gryllus bimaculatus (assembly GCA_017312745.1). NCBI lineage: Eukaryota > Metazoa > Arthropoda > Insecta > Orthoptera > Gryllidae > Gryllus > Gryllus bimaculatus. The sequence goes on from BOPP01000001.1 coordinate 9,907,012, forward strand.
TTTTGCGAGTGTCGCAGCTGACCCAAGGAGTCGCCCGGAGAGCCTAGGGCGCAGTGCGGAGCCCTGTAATCCCGCGCCGGCCCCCGTGCCGGGCGCAGCCTGTAATCCGGGGGCGGCCTTCGGGCCTGGAGCGAAGCCCCGGCTGCTGGGTGTTCGTAGGTGCACTGCCCGCCAGCCCCACCCCTCACACTCCTTCCCGCCCCCATACGCTCCTCCCCGCCCGCCACACGCTCCTCCTCTCTCCATCCCGCCCCGCCCCCTTCCCCATTCCACCGCGCCCCGCACCCATGTCATTCCCCACTGCCACACCACACCACGCCACCGCCTCTCCCCTTCCTTCCGCCCGCCACCGCCTCCTTCCAACCCTACCTTCCCCTCCCCCCCCCCAGGCATCTCGACGTCCACGCCCGCATGGGGCCTTCGCGCGTCGGGTCACACCTGTCGGATTTGGTCGGAGAAAGCAGGTTCTTGTTCACATATCGATATATCCACAACCTTATATTGGATAGTCCATTTAAAAATAGACTTAAAACATCGGAAAATAACTCGTATTGGATAATGACAATTCTTTAATAAAATGTTAACTCAAGAGGGGGTACGCCAAACTCACTTTCTAGTAGTTTTCTAGTAACTTAAAAATGATTACCCTTAAAGTACTTTAAAAAAATGAGTGTTTTTAAGAGATGGTTTTGTAGAATAGATTTTGTGTAAGGCAAAACTATCTAGCTTGAATTTTGGAGTTGGAAATGTAAACTTTTACAATTTTAGAATATGCAGGAAGAGTTTGCTTGAAAGAGACTGGTACCAATTGTGTGCCATCTTTTGATATGTGTGCGTTATACGAAGTATAAACTTAAATTCTCTATATTTAATACAGAGAAAGTTATGTTTACTTTGGCAAAAAACGGTACTTTTCGACCGAAGGATATTTGGGGACACTTTTACCAAAAAATAAATAAATATTTTTCCAGTAAGTAGTAAATTACTTCCTGTAACACATTGTGTAGTTCAATTTCACGATGTGTGGAAAATGTCCGTCTCTCTGTCTGCACGTCTGTGCACAAATAATATTCACAGAATTTTCCCGAAAGTTCTTTCTCGTCGACATTCTAAAAATGCTGTCAAAAGTGGCTTTTTTTCATCATTTTTTCTGTAAATTTCTTGTCACAATAGAATGAAATTATCTTACAAAGATGGTATATACCGGATTTTCACTGTTCACTCTGAATTTTTGGAAATTAATATAGCTTGTATTTTTTCGTCTTCTTCCTACTGCAATATTGAAGACGAGGTTTTCTTGAAACAAAATTTGTTCTCAATTATCAGTTCTTTATTTACTGTCATGTACATGTTTTCTGAAAATTGGAGTAGTTTCCCCGTATTTTCGAATAAAATATGGTAAATTAAAAAAAATATTAAAAACAATATTTACTCAAAAAGCTTAAAATTGTTCCGTCAAACTTTTCGTATGGATAATATTGAATGTACTTCACAAGATGACATAAATGTCATTTGCTCCATTTCTTTATTTTTTCAAAATGTACACAAATGTAAATATTTGACGTATTTTTTACGTCTACGGCGTACATTACCGGGAATAAGTATTTGCAAAATGTTCTAATACGTTTAATCGTAGTCCTACTAACATTTTACTAATATTGTAAGTATAAATTACAAATCAGCCCGTTGGATGTTTGCAATAGTTTAGTTGACCAAAATATGTATGGTTTAAGAAAAGCACTGAAATATAATATTTATAAAGTCAAAATAGTACATCAAATATATTTGGTAGAAATTCGTTTAATTTTTGAGGTTTAAAAGAATGCTACCAACTCTGCAGATACTTCTGTAAATAAACTGATGTTTTGAGAGTTCCTGAAGACGTAGGGGGAATAGGAGCACGAATTGTATCAAACTGCCTTTCTAATTTCTAGTAGTCATTTGTAAAAGTTAATAAAAGAAGCTGTAGCATTTTTTAAACTGCCAGTTTGAAACGAAGATGTTTACAGTATTTTTTAATGAAACACAGAGCTAACGGAAAATCAGTTTCTACCGTTGTGTCCATTTCCCGTCATAAAACAAACCACTGCATGAAGGATTTAGACAAAAGTCATAGTTGAGTTTTTAATTATTGAAATATAATGGAATCCCGGTCGAAAACAAATTCTAATGCCTGCGAAGATGATTTTAGATCCAAAGAAATTAATACTTCATTCAAGAACTTAGTAATTATACGAAAATGTGGAAAAATAGTGGAAAATGTCGGTTTCTCGAGAGATAAAAATGAAGAATGAACCAAAATTCTACTTCAGAATTATAAATATGGTGAAACTAAAATGCTTGAGGAAGTTAGTTTTCAATTATATTTAAATTAAACTAATGTCATATTATTTGACTTATAATTACTTTTTTACAAATTATTAGAGCAATTACTTACGGTACATGTTCAATATTTTTAAATTTATGCTATGTTTTACTTTGGCGTTATCAAATAAAACTCTATATTTGAACTTATCGCTGTGTTATTTATAATTTTCTTCTTCAACATTTCAGAAATTTAATGCCGTTATTTGGAATATACAGTTACTGGTGTGTGGTGTTACGAAAAACAAGCAAACTCAGAATTGAAACAACTTTTCAACATTCTATGCTTGTTTTTTCTCAAGTTGGTAAACATAAAATATCCGAACAAAAAAAGAAAAAAAATCGATTTTATTACCTTGTTCTGCTGCGTCAGGGTTTCAGGCGTTGAGACTTGTTTCCACATGAAAAAAAGGATTCTCTCCATCTTGTTGACAGATTTTTTTCATATTTTCTTACATTTATTTCAAAATTTATGCCTTAGGGAAAACTTTCCTGTCATCGTGGAAGGCTGTAATTAGGTAGACTCTGCATTGAGACCAAAATGAATAAGAGGGGGGTGACGTTTTTAACAATAAACTGTTTTTAGACACTACTGTCTCTATTACGGAAGTAAAAGCAAACCACCTGCGACCTGCATATGCCTAGACTATAATAGACATTTGGCGATATATTTCTTTAGCGCCTCAAGTCGGGGACCAAGTATGGCAATCAGCCATGATCGTCATAATTTTTGTGTGTTTGGGATCTTTTCACAGAGTCACTGCATGTAGTTATGTTGAAAATAACTAAATTAAATTCGTATTAATATCTTTTGACGCCATGCCTCTATTGTATCGAACCATTTTTCAAATAGGTAACATTAGAAATTCTGCATATTCTTGGCAACCCCCATTCCGGAAGGCCCAGAGACAATCCCTTCGGCAATGGGCTGCCGATGCAACTGCATGTCGGCAGCGCCATCGCCGCCGCCTGCAGCCGCGCGACTGCGGAGCGCCGCCCAATAACGCGCATTTCGTTAGCAAGACCACGTTAGGCTATTAGCCCGAGGTCCGGCCGTTATCTAATGACCCGCGACCGGCGCTGCGGCGTTATCTGCCGAAATTCCCCTAAATGACAACGTACGGGCGCCGCGCTGCCGGCGCGCGCTTATTCAATTTCGGTCGCTGCGGGAGCGGCGGAGCGCGAGGGGGGCGGGGTGCGGTGCGTGAGGATGGTGCGAAGGGCACGCAGGGTTGGAGGCGAGCAGGTAGGTTGGGCCACTGGGTTTAGTTGTGAGAGAAGGGAGGGTAGATCAAGGAAGCCGGGGGAGAACGGGTGGGGGCTCGAACGAAGGATGGGCATGTGATTGGGGGGTGCAGAGTGTCGAAGGTTAAGGGTCGGGGCCTGGTAGAGACGCGGGTGAGTCGTGTGTGGGAAGGCGTAGGGGGGGGGGGGCTTAGAGCGAGACTTGGGCGGCGAAGGAAGAATGTGGAGCGGCGCTGGCGAGCTGGGCGGAACGCGGGCGGAGGGTGGGCGAGGGCGAGGCGGAGGGTGGCGGGACGCGGCGCGGGGCGGGCGGAAGGGCCGGGGATAGGCGGGCGGTGGCGGGGCGGTGGCGGCGAGCGGGGAGAGGGCCAGCGGAGCGGAAGGGGCGGGCGCGGGCGGGCGGTGGACGGGCCAGTGGGCGGTGGTTGGGCTGGAGATCGCGCGTTGTGCGGGCGGGCGGGGCGCGGAGCGCGAGGCAGAGGGTGGCGGAGGGCAGAGTGGAGGCGCGGGAGGTGGCGGGGCGGGCGGGGGCAGGCGGAGCGGAGAGAGGCGGGGCAGTGGCGGGGCGGTAGGCGGGCCGTGGACGGCCGGTGGCGGTGGTGGGCTGGAGATAGGGGCGTTGTGTGGGCGCGGAGCGCGGGCGGAGCGCGGGAGGAGCGCGGGCGAGCGAGGTTGGCGAATGTGACGGAGCCGGGGCGGGAAAAGGACGCGAGGGCGTCTATCAGAGTCTGGTCGGGAGCCTGAGGCAGAGCGTGGGCGGATGTGCGGGAGTTCAGCGGCGGGTGTAGTGTGGCAGAACATGGTTGAGTTAGAGCGCGAGCTGCAGTGCGGGACTGCAGCACCGACGTCGCCGCTTATCCCAATGCCTTGTTGCCGCTTATCTATCGGCTCAGCCGCTGCCGGAGTCAGCGTTGTTGCTGCCTGTTCATGCTTCGGTCTTGCCTCCCTCTTTATCCCTCGTCCTGTGTCACATCTATCGTACACGATATGTTATAATTATAATTTGCCTGCAGTATAGAAGGGGGATAAATTGATTAATTGTTGATGATGGTGATGAAGTAAATGATGATTTAGCGAGGTTATAATGATAGCAGGAGAAACAAGTTGATATTCTCTTCCCGCGAAAGTCCTCTTGCTGCGACCGTGACAGAGACGTAAAAACTAGTGAACATATTTCCGTGAAAAAGCTCTCTTGCTTTCTGGGTATGGCCAAAAGTACCACAAAATTATTAATACCTAATTTCGTTTCGTCATCCCAGAATAACTCATTTTCTTTCAATATCCTATGATATATCCTTGTCTCATTTCCACTCTGGACGTAGGACTGCAGTTTAGGGAATCGATCAAACGGCTGTTACGTGATAAAGAGAATCTAGAGAAACCAGGAGTAAATACTGGAATGTGCTTTAGGAATCTATGGAAATGAGATTAAGAGTGCCATGGTTCGGTGGCGGTTCAGTAGAATTATTTAGCCCACATGTATCATGATCGCTTTCTCACAGATATCTCTCTGTAAATATATTACATTACTAACACTATCGATATAATAATAATAATAATAATAATAATAATAATAATAATAATAATAATAATAATAATAATAATAATTTATGTTGTATATTTCTTTTTCCTATTTTTGTTTTGCACTTTATGCTCCCCAAGTTTTTCTTTTTTAATCCCTTTGTGGTCTTTTTCTTTTTCTATTTGCACATAATGTTTCATTCCTTAGGTTCGTTTAATCCGCCGGATTGTTTATTTCTGATTTACTCTACTCCTTTAGGCGTTATGCAAGACTGTCTTTATTTTTCATCTCTAGACACAGGCTTGTTTTACACAGGATTTTAAATATTGGTTTTCCCAATTTTTAATCATAACTTTTATGGTTGGTTTTCCCTTTTGTTGTAATGTAATTTCGTGTCAGTGGTTACGTGAAATAACGGGACTTAGGCGCTTGATAATATCGTAATTAATAATATTCCGTCCTACCGCCTTTCAAATTCATGCTCTTCTCAAGTTCGTATTAGCTAAGATAGCTTGGTGACAGCAACTCTTACCAGTGCAGCCTCTGACAGGGCAGCCCAAGTGTTCTAGCTCCAACAGTCACGGATTTTCGAATTAACTCGACTGTTAGGATAAATTAGATAAAAATAGATCAACTGTCTGGGTGAGAATTTCAGCGACCTGCGGTTGTGATCGATAAATTTCTATCGGAAGTTTCACCGAACAATACCAGGTGAACACCGGAGCAGCCGAACAAACACGCCACGAACCGCGCGTGATGCTACTTTCCTCTTTAGTCGCCCTTTCTCTACCCTCACCCGCCTACGCATACACAGGATATTGCTAGTGCGTCACACTACCATGTATGTATGGGGACTAGGTCGAATCTTAAGAGATTTTTTTGGGTGGAGCGGGGCACGTGTAGGAGAGCTACCTGGAGGGAAACAACGCAAGCCTGCATGTATGTCGGCACCGGATCTCACATCCCAGAGCAGGAGGAAGGGCACCTCCACTTCTGGGCTGTGACGAGCACTACGCTCGAGGGACTATTGCCCAAAGTAGTTGATGCATCCGGAATCTCTAAATAGTCACTCAATCAAGCTCCTCTCGTCTTCGTGCCCCATCTGCATTTCATGCCTCCGCCATTGCCGCTCACTCCACCATCGAGAGCGTTTGCCCGCTGGGCAACCATGCGCACTGACCGATTGAACTAGAATGCAACGGACAAAGTGCGTCCGGCAGCGATTACTTTGAGGTCCTCATGCTGTTACAATATTCAGTTCCATTTTGTCCTACGTAAAGTCCTTAAAATTTCTAAATACGAATTTAGAGAAAATACGTTAAGGGTACCTCAATATTTGAAAATCTTAAATTATTTTTTGTAAAAAATATGCACAGTGTGAGAAACAGAATGTGTTAGTAAAATATATAAAAATTAGTGGTTGAAATGAGGAAGTTTTATTTTCATGGATGCCCCATTTTATACGTCGCACACAAAATGCATTCAATAATATTGTGTTAGTGTCAAATATATCTGTATGTAGTCAAACAACTTTCTTAATTTATAAAATATAGAGATTTAAAAAACCAACATCATTGTGTTAAGTTGTGTTCACTGAATATCGCTGAAAGAACGAAAGAACAGTGCACAATAATGAGTAATGATGTCGAATCATTAATTAGTAAATTTTACAACTATTAGCAATGACAAAAAGTTTGAAAGAATGATTCGAGTGACTTATGTTGAAACGATTTGATTCTGATAATGATTCTTGTGGCGGCCAGTTCATTTCAAATCATAATTTGTATATTACGATGTATTTGTAATTGAAACTACAAAACATATTTTTTTAGGAAACGAATCTTAAAATATTGTACGTATCATAAATATTATTTTTCTGTGTACCCAATAATTAGTGATACATACATTCATTCTTTTTAGTTCGTTTTAACTGGAATAATGTTTATTGAAGTTCATGTTCGGGAGATAACGTATGCCTCGTAACAATGTCTTCCGTTTATTTAAATTCTTATAGCCCAAGAAAAATACGTCCATTCCCCCAAAAACTAATGTTCATGCTGAATACGTAGGATTTACTCTCAACTAAATAATTGTTGTGGTGGAATTCATCTTTCTGTCTGTGAACAGCCACGTAGATGAAATAAAGATAATACAAAATAATTAAATTTGTTCAAAGAATTGAGTGCCTCAAGCCGGACTGGAATCAGGGCCTTCCAGTTTACGCCCAGTAGCTCTAACCACTAAGCTACCGAGGCAACCAATCCTTTGAACAGTTTTCACGGGTGCGACTATCGCTCCGTGTATACATATACTATATATAATTGTCGCCATCCCGTCACCTTGTTAAAAGCGATTACGCTCGGAGAATATACTTTGCAGTCGTACAGGAATCCAATATGTGACCACCCTACTGAGTAACAATGCATTTTAATAATTAAACTTGTTCAAAGAATTGGTTGCCCCAACCGGGACTCGAACACGGTTTTTCTTGTTTACGCCCAGCTGCTCGAACCAGTAATTATTAAAATGCATTGTTACGCAATAACGTGGTCACAATTTGGATTCCTTTACGACTGCGGAATATATTCTCCGAGCGTACTTGCGTCCAGCAAGGTGAAGAGATGGTTACAATTATATATGATAATAAATAATATAATAAGTAGTTGTGATAAAAAACCGTCAGGCTCTCATTCGGTGGCAATAGAATATTTGTTAATGCAAGGCAACACTTTTCTATGATATATTTATTACATTAGTCATCCCCCTTAATAGCACGTAGTATTTCGGGGGATTGCAGATATTTGCTGCGAGTTTAAGCGCGGACGCTTATAAGTTTTCTGGATGAAATGAACTTACACCGTAATAGGAGGGGGATTAGCCCATTGCTTCACTCTAAGAATGAGGATGAGAAGATGGCCATTGCAATTTATCATTAGTAACATGATCTCTGCATCTCTGGACATTCAATAACCAAGTCAATAATATACTCGTTGAGGCCACACTGAGACTTTTCTAAGCTATAAGAACTTGAAATAATCTTTGTTCAAATTATTAAAATGTTTTGTTTCTATCAATTTTGTATTCGTACTTTATTGAATAAAAGTTGCTATTTACGAAAAGATGATTTGGAGATGATAATGTACTTTCACTGATTGCTCATTTTTTACCTAACTCTGACGGAACAGTATTTTTAGTAAGCTGCTAAGTAAAATAGCCATCATTCATCGTCAATTGTTAAGTAATAAGTAAATCAATAAAACAAATAAATAAATTTAATAATTAAATAACATAGGGCAAAAAGGTGAGGATGGCCCAAATGTAAGTCTAGAGACGTTGGTGTGGACGATCTGCTCTGGCGCTGTTTCATTTCAGGTGCTGAGGAAGCCAAAGACTGGAGGTAGAATGCATGACGTCCGCACCAGAAAATTAATAAATAGCTTTAAAAAAGTCTGGTAGATCAGCATGTACTTGGCTTCTGACCACAAGTTTTCCCCCCTTCAGAGGTTTTTTCCTCAGCCATACCTTTTGGTCTCTTTCATGCGAATACGATACCAATTGGGGTGAATACCAGAACTGAAAGGTTAGAACACGGTAAGATGTAGGTATTGTAATGGCTTTAAGGCCTTCAGGCTAACAACGTATTTAATTAAATGCTATGTAATTTATATGTGAAATAATTACCTGAATTAAATGAAAAAAAATCATGTAAATTACAGCGACTCTGCTTTAAAACTAGACGCGTACTAATCTTATAAGCCAGTATCTTAGATATTTAACTACACACTCTCAAAGATGTTTTGTTTTGGCCAGACTGACAGCAACGAGCAGAACCTCTCGCGAATGCGCAGAGGTGCCAAGGTGTAACGTCGCGTCAGCACAGCGCGTTGTGACGGGATATCTAATTCTTCCGCTCCCGTTCCGCCTGGCCCACGCCTGCGATATTGTCCCCCTCCCCTTCTACCCGTCAACCGCCGCCCCCCTCCCCACACCCCACCCGACGCCGCCGCCTTCGCTGCAGATATTGCAGCCATCCTTCCCGTAATTAATGACGGCATTCAATTTGAGTAATCTCTCTAGGTTTAATTACAAGTATGAATGGTTGTACGAGAACGGTTGTTCTGCGAATTGAAGTTCCTTTAACGCATTTTTTGGAGATATAAATTATTCAAATTAATTAGAGCGTGTATATTTGCAACCTGATTAATTGGTCGCTGGCGGTAACCGCGCCCAGTCTCCGATTTATGGCAGGGTAAATTGCAGAAAAAACCGCAACAGAGGGCGAGTGGCGGCGGCGGCGGTGAGCCTGGGGGGGATGTGAGCGGGCGAGGGAGAGGGGGAGGTTCAGGGCGCTCTCTAGGGTGGAGCTGACGTGGAAACAATTCTCGCGGGAACGAGTGCGGCGGCCGATTTTTGGTTTGTGCTTGGTGTGGCGGGTAATGAGGAAGCACCGGATGAACGCCCGATCAAACAGTTCTCGTGCTCACCCTAACGATTGGACAAGTGAATGGGGAAATACTTCAAATGATCTCTTACTTTCTGGAGTTAATACGATGCACAAGTCTTACCGACGCCGGTCCGTATGGCCGAGATCGCAAAGGCGGTAGGGCCGTTGCGATTTCAGACCGAAGGATCGCGGGTTTGAGTCCCGCCTCGGGCATGGTTGTATTGTGTTCGACCTTTCACACCCCTATCATCATCATCATCATCATATCGTGTCATCCTCGTAGTTACCAAACCGTTGCGCGCAAAAGTGTTCGCTAATGATCTAGTAGTTGATCCGATCTTAAATAAAGTAACAAAACAAAGTCCTACGGGATTACATAAATCGTGGAGGAATGACCGAAACGTAAGAATGATATTTTTTTATATAACATTGAAACTATACATTTAAATACTCAGACTCTTTTGTTTAGGTAGAAGGTTGAGTTTTATAGTCAACAAAATTTCGTAGTTTTTTCTTTAAATGAAAGGTTGTGGGCCGTAGTTATGTTACCACCAGCTCTTATTAGTCTGCTTCCTAGGATAAACATTAAATTTTATTATCTTAAAATGAATACAATGAGCTCTTATCTTCGTTACGTTGTTTTCAAAAGCAGCCACATCGCATGGTGGTTGGGGAAATCCCGCTATCCGATGGTAGGTCGGTGCCGTATCTCACCATTCAAAGGTGGAAGATCACCGCCACAACCAGAGGGAAAGAAACATGCACTACACTTACGGAACAGATGATATCATTAGGTGACTCACCCAGAATCACTTACAACCAATCACATTTCAAGTTCGTTTTGTTGTGCGATCGATCTATTGAAAGCAGTCAATATTTCATTGTGTTCTTGATTGCAAAGCTGAGAGTGTCAGCGTTTTTAAATGAAATATTAGTTAAGTATATAAACGCAATGCCAATCAATCGTCTTATCAGTGCCTGTGCAAAAAATAGTATCATTATATATATATATATATATATATATATATATATATATATATATATATATATATATATATATATATATATATGGATCATTAGGTTTTTACTTCAAGGTCAATAGCAGTATTTACTGATACAGTCCACAACTTGCATGTAAGAAACTTACTAATCATAAAACATTCTAATTTCTATTTTATAAACACATTAAACTCTGTGTTTACGGTGAAGAATGATTCTATTTCCATAACTTGTAAATAACCCTCATTTCATTGCAAATGTAAGAAAGTACTGAATTACATTATACAATAGTTTTGACGTTTTCGATTTTCCGTATAGAGCATAATGTACATAGAACATTTATATTGTAATTTACTGCAACTCTTCCCTTTGTACGATGTTATTGCAAGATTTCAGATAGTATAAATTATAGAATGGTATCGGAACAAAAAGTGTTTCGACATTGCGTTATGACATTGCATTACTTTTATAATAAGACTATTATCAGTTGCAGTAAAATCTTATTTAACTAAATTCCGTGTACATTTCGCAACTTCTTTGACTGACAGAAACAGCACAACACAAATTTATGCGAAAAAATCCAAGTCCATTTTTGTTCTAGTTGCGAGTTTTGAAAGTTCATTGTGGTAGTACTGAACGCTGTAATATTGCATTAAATTAATTTTGGAAAAAATAGTGTGATTAGTGTTTGATGACACCAATATAAACTATATTTTTTTAAATTTTTCATAAATGATTAATCTACAACTAGAAAAGGAAATAGTAACAGTAAAGAAATTTGAAGATAAGTCCTGCATCACACTTTGTACGTTTAAATAAAATCATACTGATACTAGTCGAATTAAAATATTTTAAATTCACTTGAAATAAAAATATTAACAATGAAAAAAATAAATAAACAAAATTCTGATATTTAATCACTTATAACACGTTTTTATTTTTAATAATAAAATATAAAATATACATACAAAAATGAAAAAAAAACTACAATTAACTAACCTGAGTAAAATGATGTATTAAACTGAACAAATAAATTAACCAGTCTTTAAATCGTACCCCTGAAATTCAAATTGCTCGTCAAACTATTCACAAGAATACCTGCACACAATCTTAAATTATATTAATTTCTTATATTTAAAATTATTTCAATTTATTGAATTCAGTTTTTTTATTTTATATTTTTCCGTTTCATTTACAACTTTAAATGGTATCTTGATTACACTCATATTCGTTCTTACTGAGCATGACTGAACATGAGCTCACGTCTGTTACCAAATTTATTCCAATTTCTTTGTTGATTTCTGGCAATTAACTTTGTTTCCATCACCCTGGAATCTAACGCCTTCTCCATTATTTCTACCTAGCACTATGTGGCCACATTTGATGATGTACATCACTGACTCCTTTCAATACAAACGCAAAAAAATCAATGAATAAAATTAAATAACTTCCTCTCCACGTGTCACCAGTCGTCATAAATATGAGCATTTAAAAATGTGTGAACATCTTAAACTGATTAGTTATCTAATATTATTGGATATTATTTATTAAAAAATAATCTCGCATCGATTTTACTGGTGCAACAATACTGAAGTACGTATTTTATATCCCAGATGCGAATTCAAAGTGAGACTATTTCTATCTTTGAATGCCTGAACAAAATATGTAATTCGAAATGAACGTAATCAATCTAACATAATTTAATAATTTCCACATTGTAATCATAGTCAGAAATTATTGATTTACAGAACGCCGGCATGAGGCTATTAAAAAGTAGTAATGCATTTTGAATTGTTGAGCAGTGGTTATTTTTACATAGCGTAGACAACACTAATATAAATTCCATTTAAGCAACGTGTGATTAGTTCAATTGATCGCATTCACTTATAATTAAGTTGTGCGAAATAATTTGTATTTTTGTTCTCGTTTCCACTGATTACAAAGGTAATTATTACGTTCGAGGCAATGTTTCAGTGTCGAAAGTATAAAACTTTGCCACTGCAAACTCGAACCATCATGAATCGGAAGCACAATTTCGAGAAGTATTTTTTGAATATATTAAAATTTGCTTAAATTCGTACGAGACTTGTATTTATTACAAATTACACCTAATCACATTATCGCTACTGATTGTTTTCTATCTTCAAGTTCTTCATCTAAAACGGATAAATGTCTGATGCAATAGCAACGAAGAAAACTCCAAGCTAGTTTACTTGGAATTAGAGATGGATAAAGCGGGATTTTGGATGTTTTTGTCAGAGTACATTCATGAACCGTGTCTCTCATTCCATTTCTCCATTACCATTCATCTCATCATTCTTATCGCAATATTTATGAGCCTCGGAGACCTTAGCAAATGAATAGTCACGAAATTCACTTAAATAAATAAAAAAATAAATAGGTAAATAAGTAAATAAACAAATAAATAAGTAAATAAACAAACAAAGATGGTAAACATTTTTGCAAAAAATACCCTAGTAATCCCATAAGCATTTTAATCGCGGTGCAAAATAACACAAATGGGTTTAGAAGTGAACATTCGTGCGAAAGTCAAATTGTTTCTCTTTTTCAAGATCTAGCTGACGTAGTTGAACGCGGGTGTGGAGGTGGATGCAGTAGTAATCGACTTCGCGAAAGCATTCGACGTGGTACCGCATATTTACTTATTAGGGAAAAGTTTAACCTCAGAGTTGATGCAGAGTTGTGAGGTGGATAAGCGAATTTCTGCAGGGACAGGAAACAAAAAGTCGAAATTGGCAAATCAGTTTTCGACTACGGGGGATGTTATTCATGTTCCAACAGGGAAAGTGTGTTAGGGCCATACTCTTCTTCGCGTATGTGAACGATCTTCATGTGAACATACAATCAAAGGTGCGTTTATTTGCTAAGACGCTTTTTGTTTATATACCGAAACATCAAAGATAGCGCTGACGAACAAAGATTTAGAAGGCATTACGTGATTGGGCTGAAAAAAATGTACATGAAAATTAATGGATTTCTAAAAAGCAAAACAATCACGTTCGGGCGGGACGAAATTATGAGGAACCAGCCTACGTTAGGTGAGTTATCATCCCCAAGAGTCTCATCATGCAAGTATTTAGGCATTCATCAGTAGTAATAGGGTGGGAGCATGCATAAAATCAGACAGTAAAGTAACGGAATATTTGCAATTTGGTATGCGAATACTAAAGAAAAGTTCTGCAAACGCCAAAGAGTTAGCATTATCTTACGGCTGGTTCCCCTCTCCATGGAATACGGAGTTGCGTGTTGAATCCATACAGAAAGCGCAACCGGAAAAATGTAGAAAACAGGACGAAAAGCGAATAAGTTACCTATAGAAGTAACGCAACAAAAAAAGTCATGGAACCTCTAGAACGAGAAGACAGAAGGCGAGGCTTTGCGCTCTTATAAAATCGTACGTAGAGTCACCAGCTTGAAGGAAATTCAGATTAGATAGAAAACCGCAAATTATTTCGGCCTGAGCGATCACCCCACAAAATTCGAAACAAGGAAACAAAATTCAGAATCTTGGAAAGTTTCCTTTTGTAACAGAAAATTAGAGACTTGGAGCAGTTTAACCTGCCAGGCAGTTTTTTCAAAGCTTTTCCTCTCAGTGTCCGAAGTTTATGAAACAGAAATTAGAAAATTATAATTAAATAAGTATTGAATGTGTAGTGCGGTGAAGTGCTGTGAAGTGCTGGTCAATCGTGTGTAATTCAAAGGTAATCCAAAGCAAAAAATATGTAGTGTAGTGAAGTGAAGTGAAGTGAATGAAGTGAAGTGAAGTGAGTGCGGTGCAACGTGATCAATTGCTCTTTTCAATGCTGCTTTTCGTTTGTACTGGTATTGTACGGTATATTATTATATTAATTATTATTATTATTATTATTATTATTATTATTATTATTATTATTATTATTAAATTATTATTATTATTATTATTAATATTAATATTAATATTATTATTATTATATTGTTATTATTATTATTATTATTATATTATTATTATTATTATTATTGTTATATTATTAAATGTAAGTGTTGTAATTTTTCGCAAATTATTGCCATTCACTGCCACCGGGTCATACCCAATTGCAGTTCTAATAAATGTATGTATGTATGTATGTATGTAAATGTGGTTAATTTAGTATATAGGTTGGATGTCACTCATCTCGTATGTATCACTGGATTGTTAATAGCACACATGAAAATTAGTATACGAGAAGTTTTGCTCGAAAATGGATGTAGGTTAAGTGTAACACCAGTCGTATGTGGAAATTGCAGTTCTGTGTTATGCTCGATAGATACATGTGTATTATTTAGTTTAAAAAACAAGATTTTTTCGAACTATTTGATAGGCATGTTAAAACAGCTTTCATAATGTTGTTCAATAAGTCAAGTTTGCTTATTCAGTGTTTTACGCTTAATTTATTATTCAACTCGTGAAATTAAAACCATTAGTGTTTAACTATACAAACAAAATGCCCCAATCAGGGCGGTGTAACTCAAAACGTTTATCGCATTTTCTATCCGATTTTTCTTACCGCTTCTACCAATTTTTTTGTGACACTCATAAACTGTGACTTATCTATCTTAGGAGGCGGTATACTATGTCAATGTCCAGTAAACAGCGTATGTACTATAACACAACCTGTTTTTAACATATGCGTTTAGTTATTTTCAATATTTGACGCATTATGGAACTCAGTTGGACCTAATTTCATTCGTGGAATAGTTATTTTAAATACCACTTGTGCTGTGGAAATTATCAGATAAATTCCCTACCCGCTTCGTGAGTCGGGAATTTATCGGTAATTTCCAAAACACTCGTGCTATTATCTCTAATAATTAGTCCCAAGTGTGTATTGCATATTATATTTTGGGAGGTATGCTGATTCTCCCCCGTTGACTCCGTGTGACCTACACGTCTGCCTATGTTGTTTCCTTCCTCCACATCTCTTCCACCTGTGGAACATTGTTCACAGCTGGAAAAAGATCTGAGCTTTTTGACAACCCTCCGATATGTGTGGTAGTGACCTGCATGAATGTGTGTTTGTGAATGTGTGTGTGTGTATAAGAAGAAAGAGGAACAAGAATGGGGAAGAACATCTCACGCGGGTCTTGTTAAGTTACCGATACCTTATATCTTGAGATATAAATCAATGGTTTTTGTCAAAGATGACTTACTTAAGAGCGGGAATATATTTTCAGCAAACGCCGTTGTCTATAACTACAACGCTCGACGTAGTAATAATATTCATCAGGTGACAGTATCAACAGCTCACTATAAAAAATGCACATATAACACATGTACATTATTTTAC
This sequence comes from Gryllus bimaculatus, assembly GCA_017312745.1. Taxonomy (NCBI): domain Eukaryota; kingdom Metazoa; phylum Arthropoda; class Insecta; order Orthoptera; family Gryllidae; genus Gryllus; species Gryllus bimaculatus. The sequence goes on from BOPP01000001.1 coordinate 9,922,910, forward strand.
AACACCTTGCCAGATGACTTTAAACGACTAAATTCGACACAAAAGTTCAAGTCCTAAATAAAATATATTCTGCTGCACAACTGTTAACTATGAAACTAGAGTCATATTTGCGCCCCCGCCGGGGCTCGAACCGTCTACTTGATAAACAAATTGCATATGGATTGCGAATGCTAACGATACCGAGGTTGTTGTGGATACCAACGAACTGGTATGGAAACCACGGTTTAGACTAGATATCCGGCATTGCAGTACTCCAATTGTGGGATAACAGGTATTAAAACATGAAGAGCGTGCTTGTGAATGCACTAGAAATGAAAAGAAAATTGATTTTTAAAAACATTAATTTGGTTTCTTATAGTGACATATAGAGAAAGCATGCCAACAAGCTATCCGGGTGTGCGAAAACATTTATCCAAGAACAATCTTCGAAAATCATGAAAAATATTATTATTGGTATTATTATTACAAAAAGTAGTAATCTATTTTTCAAGATATTATAACGCTTACATTAATTTTTCAGAGAGACTACAGGAACGTGAATGCAATTTGAATTATTCTCCTGTTACTACAATAAAATAGTTTACTTTCACTCCTTGTGAAATGTTTTCTCCTCAGTAATAGTACGAAATTGACTGTCAGATTTCGAAATTCTGGAATAGTCAATTTGCATTAAAAAATCGAACGACGATTCAATAAATTCCACTTTAACTTTGGTTATTTATTTTAATTTATTCTTCCCTGCTCAGTAACTACCAACTTAAAAAAGGAAGGCAGACTTAAACGTGAGTGGGTCGTTGGTTTCTGTCAAACAATGATGGAAAAGTTGTAGTTATCTTGTATGCTGACCTAATCCAACTCTGAATCCTAGCTTGACATGGGCAGCCAAGAGAACCTGCAGAACATACGAAGAGAAACGGCGGAGAAGTGATGAAATGACTAGTTGAGCTCTGACGACTGTGGAGGTGAAAGTGGCTGTTCATTTATGTACGTTATGGGACGAGTTTACAGGAAGGCGGTCCGCAGAACGTAATTCTGCAGGTGGCTCTCATGTGCGTCGGAGACGACCTTAATGAATGACGGAACACGTGTTGAAATGCGACGAGCGTCGGGAGATTCACCAGTGCAACCCACGTGGGTCGCTTTTGCTTAATGGCAGTAACCTTATTATTTGGGGGCATATTTTTAGAAGAGCATTACTTCAAAATATCTCTTTGAAGTAAGGGGTTTTAATCATATCGAAATATTTAAAAAATGTAATTTGATCATAATGTAACGTTTCTTAGTAGAGAATTAAAACACATAGACAATATTTCAACAAAGACATTAATTTTTTCTTAATGATACATTAAAATACGTGAGTTATTTACAGATAGAATTCACAGTGTTGTTTTTTTCTTTTGGTTATTTCCTTGCACACGTCGCAGTTTTTTGGATTGTTTATTTACACTGTTCCCTTCTTCTGATTATTAACTTACACTGTTCACATCTTTTACACTATCGCACAGTCCGATGCACCTACCACTGTCCGATGCACTGTCTACAATTCACTGCGCTGGCAACAGTTCATGGCGCTGATCACGGTCCTCTGCACTGCTGTTCACCTACTGTTCACCTTTGATCACCACAATGCATACTTCACAGCTCAGCGCCCACTTCAGACTTCAGACAGACTACATACTGATAGCGGCCGCCGGCAGCAGCGAATTTATATCAGGCTGGAACCTGCCTCGACCTATTCGGAACTTGCGCCACACTTAACCGCGACTCGCGAATAACCCGTAACCGTTCAGTTCGGAGGGGGCGCCGGCAGATGACGCAATGCTCGCAGAAAAATTCCGACAGGTGATTCAATATTCGTTACAATAATTTATTTCAAGGGGTGTTTCCATATTGATAGATGGAAAATCGTTCAGAACGCGTGCAATAAATTTTTTTGCGAAATGTTCTATTGGTATCAGCCCCAATGGGCCTTCTCATTGCTCTATAGTCACCAAAAAGGGAGGGAGTGGATGACATGGCAGATAGGAAAATCCTGACAAAACTTGATAACTTGACCAATCCTGACAAAACTTGACCAATGCTACAAATCTATAACTAGTGATGCTACTTAATAGCACATACTTTCTTGCACTAATGTAATTAGTAATGTCATCTGTGTAGGCTTGCTCCTGAACCATCTGCTACTTGTCGGCGGTCAAATATTTTTTCATATTTTTCTCAATTTGCGTTCCTCGTACTGTAGAATTGAAATGTTTTTTAAAACATAATAGAAGAATAAAATATATGTAGTCTTTCGCACAAATTTTAATTGAAAAACTTGAAGGCATTCATGAGGAATGGCGTTTGAGCGTTTTTGAAAATGCACAATTTAAAATGTGAATATGCCCATTTTCACAAAACCTTTTTGAGTTTTTGGAAAACTTCATCAAAATCACTTAAAGTTCTTGTGTCTACAAATCTAATAACGTACAGAAAATGTCCGTTAACTTCATTAAAGATAGTTTATTAACAATACCTGTAGGTAGATTCTTGAAAATCAAAAGAATACGTCAAAATCGCGTATACGTCATGAAATTCATTGTATTGTAACGTTTCTCCGTGGTGAATTAAAACCAACAATATTATTTAAACAAAGAAGGTTTATTCGTGAACAATTATACACTAAAATCTACTTTGTCTATTTACAGATATATTACACTTAATTATTTTTCTTTACACACGATTCCGTTCTCTTGATGATTTATTTACACAGTTCACTTCTTACACACTATTTATTTATACTGTTCTCTTCTTCTACAGTATCAGCCAGTCCGATGCTCTGTCCACGGTCCACTGCACTTGACCCAAATTCCCTGCACAGACCACAATTCCCCTGCGCAGACCACAATTCCTTGCGCAGACCACACTTCACTGCGCACACCAGGGTCCACTGCACTGCTGTTTACCGCGATGCCCACTTCACAGTTCAGCTTCCACTGCAGACTTCACACTGCTGACTGCTGTTTCCCCACTGCACCACTGCTTACCGCGATGCACCCTTCACAGCTCAGCTTCCACTGCAGACTTCAGACTGCTGACTGCTGTTCAACCGCTGCACCACTCTTCACCGCAATGCACATTTCACAGCACAGCTTCCACTTCGGGCACACTGACGGACTGACTGCTTCTCTGCCACTCACTGACGCCTTACTACCCACTGACTTCTACTCACGTCTTCTACTAACTGACTCGCGGCCGCCGGCAGCGGCGCATTTATACCTGCCCGGCGCTTGTCTCCAGGCACCCGGCATATTCTCGGCGTTTCCCGCGGCTCGCGGATAGTCCGGAACCGTCTAGTTCGGGGGGGAGGGAAGGGGCGCCGGCAGATGACGCAATCCACGCGCAGCGAATTCGGCAGGTGACGCAATATTCGTAACAGTATGTAGGACTAGTTGTACAAAAGGTTTAAAGGCAAAAATTGAATCCGTGTATGAGAAAATGTCGTTTGAGCATTTCTGAAATGCTCAAATTTTATTTTCACTGAAATCTTTTGGATTTTCAAGAAACTTCTACATCATTTGCAGCTCTTGTACTAAGAAGTGCAGTTATGCATAAAAATACCTATAATGTAAATATTAACGATGTGTGTGGAATATGAACTTTACGTTTGTGTAATTTAAAAATAGTAAAATACTAAAAACGGCGTTTATGTCATGTTTGCATGAAACTCTATTCGTACAAAATGTGTGGAGAAAAAATTTAAAGCGGTTTTTAAGGAAAATATTATTTTGAAAATTGCCTTTACCAAGCTCAATTAGTCGAGAAATATTAATATTTTCAAAAATATATGTCCTCATTTAAGATCTGATTTTGAAAAAGATTTTATGCAGAGGAAAAATTCTGACTTCAATTTGAAGTTGATATGGGAAGGCGGCGAAACAAATTTTATTTTTACTATTTCCGAAATTTTCCAGATATTGCAACGAAAGTAAGACCTGCTCAGTTTTTAAACATACGAGGCGAAGTTGAAGCAAAATATTTTCAGCCATTTTAGAGCAATATTTTAAAATGTCCTTGAAGATTTGTGTACAATTAAAACATAAGATTTTAATTCAAACCACCAATTAAATTGGTATTAATATGGGTAAAAATTCTGTTTATTGTATAGCCTGCTTGCAGTATTGTTCACAGACAGATGAAGAGTTGGATAGATAGATAGATGATCAGACGTCTGGCTGTAAACCAAATTTTCGGTATCAAGGCGCCTTTAAACCTAAATTATGAATACATAACATGATGGAGGAAGTATTTTTCGACTTATTAAAACAAGAATAATCCACTGTTTTAGAATCAAGTATCTACAACACGTAATGTTCTGCCGAAAAATTGCCGTTTATCGCGGGAGCATTACATAGCTTTCTCAATACTTCATTTGTGGAGTGCGGGAATGTAAGTTTTCGATTTACAGAGAACTTCAGAAAATGTTAGAGAAGACTACACGACTGTCTGCTGAATTGAAGGATTAAAGATAATAGGTGTATAGGATTAATTGAATCACCAGAAGTCGCTTTCTTTAGACATATGTATTAATCACATGCGTTTCTTTCCTCTATTCATAGTTCGATTTTTTCAGAAGTGATGCATTGACAAGCAGAGCTCTCACAACTATAGAGGTGATAGTGGTTATCCATTTATACATGAAATTTACTGAATTATTGTGATGAAAATACCAAACGTAATCGTGTTATTAATTATAAAAAATTAAGTGCTTTACTAAAAAGAGATCCACTGGGTTATATCCACACACTACCTCTCATTTGTTCAGTCAGGTGAAATAACCTTAGAAGTTCTGAATTGTGCTTCCCGTGTCATCCTTTGTTTTGTATACTCTACACTCCAAAACCTGCTTTTGATTGATTTACTTTGGGTATTTAGGTGCATCAACCGCTATGGTCATTATTCCCGAAACTGAGGAACGAATTTTTTCCATAGAGGTCCAATGTTCCCCACAAGGTAAGAATCGGCATCAACGTACCGTCTTTTGGCCAGAACTTTCTCCTCAATCTACGATTGACAGTCCCCGCGGTCGCCCCCGCTGGTCTCCCGTCATGTGTAGTAGTTGATTGAATAAATTTTCTCAAGACGTTAACTGCTATGTGAGTAGTCTGGTTGCGGCAGTGAATGTTTTATCCCGGTTCGTTGCGGTGTTTTTCGCACACTGAATGATAACATCCGGCGCTGGTCTACTTATCGTCTTGCAGGGTCTCCCCTTCCGAATATCTCCTCTCCCGCCAACACGGATCCTTGTACGCAAATGTACTACGCTACAATTCCCCTCCAGAGAGTGGCTAAATACGATATAGCTACTTTCGGGACTTGAACTCCAGTTAGAGTCGGTACTATGACAACAGTTATTTCCCTGGGTCATTTCAGCCAGTATAGTAGTATAGGAACGCAACTCTGAGAAGCGGAGACGCCTGCAAACATATACTATTGTAGGAAATACCTTCGTTCATTGCTAGCTTCATGACGGGTCTCCTTCGTCCTTTGCTTGGCCTCGAACTCAACGTCATCGCCATGGGCGGTGAGGTTGCGTCGCCCCGCGGGCAGTCCCGCGCAGCGGGCGTGGCGCGGGGCGGAGCGGGGTGGGTAGGGCGGGGCTCCACGCTCCTGGGCCTTCGCGCT
>BOPP01000001.1:9935193-9959123 GCA_017312745.1 Gryllus bimaculatus
TATATATATTTATATTACTTTGTGTGCGATGAGATTTTTTTAAAAATTTCAACATATCTAATTTGCAAATTTTTACAATTATGAACAAAACATGAACTTATTATGCAGTATTAATATTCCAAAGCTCTTACAGAAACGTATTGGAGGTAATGATGATTATTAAATCACCAAGGTTGTTTGTCTTAATGTTTTGATTTTGGAGGTAATACAAGTAGTGCTTCTAGTTTCTATTTGAAGCATTTTGAGGAGAATATTGCGCGCAAGTCGCACAACCTAGTAAACTTGTTCTCCTGCATTATAGATTAGATAATCGGATATTGAACACACTGGCGAAACTACGACTAGTAACACAGCATCTGGCGCACGAGATCGTTCCGGTCCAACACCACAGCATACTAAACACCATTTCTTGAGCGATCAGAGATTCCCACCACAGCACGCGCACAGCGGCCAAGAATTCCGAACGGGCGTTAGACACCGCCGCTTGCCTCACCCCCGGGGAGCCGAGGGTGCCGTTGCCAGTTACGATCCTCCGCACCCACCCCCTGCAACCCTGGGGCGTGCTCACGTTAACACACGGGCCCCGCAGAACGACCGGCGCGGCCAACTTGGCCGGGCAGCGCGAGGCGCGCGCGAGTGCCCCCACCCCCCGCCCCCGCGGGAGCGCTGCCGCCGACTGCCCGCTGTTTTACGGCGCCCCGACCAGGTGCCCGCGCAGGTGCCGTGGCCGGGGTGGCCGCCGCTAATGAGGGTCAGCGCCGCCGCTGGGATGTGCAGTGCTCGCTTTCTGCAGATGGAACTCGTTCCGAGGGGTGCTCGTGATGACGTCCTCTTGTCCAGCATTCCAATGAGAAACTCACTTGGTGGTACTGGGCGTCCAAATATATCAACTTCAATGTTTGTACCGTTGCTTTAGACTTGAGTAAGTTTCCTGGATACGACAAAATTGGCAACAACAATTTATTACTTATTTATAAACTTGACTGCCACTTATCATTATTTTATGTTGATTTAATTGTACTTAAGCTCTATGAAAATAGCCCCTTTCACTCTTGGTCAGGTGCCCGCGCGGTTGCCACTTGCCACAGTAACTGCTGCTAAAGAGAATCTACGTCTGTGTAATGCTAGCGTCCGGTAGCTCAAAATCATTCCTTGTGAAGATCCTATATTCTCGCATAGAGTTTAAACGAAAAAAAAAAGTTCTGTAAATTAATGTACAACGCCGGACCCCGGCTTCCCAATCATTGTTTTTGAGATAGGAGAGTTTCATGAGGACAAAAAATTAGCAAGAATAGCACAGTCACACAAAAAACGTTCTCAGGCCCAAAGACTTGACACACATATCTTTATGTATTTTGAGGCGCTAAATCTGAATCTAAAGCCAAAATTGCGCCATTCCGTTCTCATCGTTTTTAAATCACAAAAAACAGCATGAAATTTACAATCTACAATTTCACAGTGTTTTTTTTTTGCAATTAAAAAACTGGAGGCTAGCGGCGTAGTTTGGGCTTCAGATTCGAATTCAGGCAGTCAAAATACATTTACACGTATCAAGTCTTTGGGTCTGACAATTTTGTTTTTGTGTGCCTGTGTAATTTATTTCGTGTACATTTTCTCTAAATAGTTGGCTACGATAATTTCAATTATAGCCTTTAATGCGTCAACACCGCTGATGCAGCTTCTTTGTACGAGCTTTATGTAGCATAAAATTAGCGCTTGGATTGTCGATACTGATGTCTCCTTTGAAAGAATCAATTTATAGATCAAACCTGTATTTTATTTGAGTTTCCTTTGTTCTTTAGCAAACCAAACCTGTAATATTAGTGTATAATGCTTTGTTTAGCAATTTCGTGATTTAATATTATTACAAAAAATGAATACGAATGTGTGAATAGCAAGACCCAAAGGAATTATTTATGACGTGTAAAAAGTAGTGACATTTACGATCCTTTGTATTTTCTTCCGTATTTTTGCTTCTGATTGTAGTAGGCATAAATAACTCACCGATATGTCAGAAGAATATGCGGTTTTCATTTGGTGCCCACATCTAAGTTTTAAAAGTTAAAACTAACAAAACGGGTTATCTCATAATTGCTAGACTTATGAAAAAAATATTAGCTTAAAAAGTAAAGAGATTTCTAGGCATACTGGTTATATCTTAAAAGAATAACGTAAAAAATCTTATTACACAATTTTGAGTCATTATAAAGCTACGTCAATAATATATAACATACAGTATTTTTCCTGGTAAAACATTTTCACGTGTTTCAGAGGAGAAAAATGTGTTTTTGTTGTAGTAGGAAAAAAATGTTTGTTGTTGTAGTCAAAGAACGGAGTCGAAGAACTTTTACTAAAACACGCACAATAATGCATTAAATATTTTTGCAAAAAATGAATATTGATTTTATACCGCAGACTCTCAAATCAAGTATTTTATGGTTTAATAAATCTCGTTCCTAAAAGTTTCGGTATTCATTTGCATATGCAATACGATATAAATAATATTTTTCGTTGTGAATACAACATTAAATATAAAGTGCCCATAACAGAAGTCATGAAGAAAAACTCAGCAGTGGGAGACAAGCCGTACAAAGAACTATAAATTTAAAAAAAGTAACAGTCATCAGCCTAATTCTCAGAGTCACAAAACGTTGAATACCCTTAGAAATATTTGCTCATTGATCCTTCTAGGCCGCTCGGATTGTCTTTATGTGGTTAACTTGTTGCAACAGGCTATTGGGGTTTAGAGATGGGAAACAGACGATAATTACATCACGTGCCACATTAAACGATATACGATAGCTGAAACTTAAATGGGTAACATCACACTCCCCGGCAGTACCTAAACGTTCTCTGGCGCGCAAATTTAAACTTGGCCGAACTCTACCGAGCCCCTCGGGTGAAGGATCTCGAGCGTGTAAAACGTGCGCTGGCCTACTGGGCGTGCAGCTGGTCGCGCAACGCCGCGCAGGCAGGTGTGCATCGCGCCCCCTGACGCTCGCGGTGATGGGCGCGATAATTGGTGGTCGACGCGTGCCGTCCGCCCTCTCCCCTTCTGCCTAGGAGCACCAACGCCCTCGCAAGCTCCCCACCTCAACCTCCCCCGCCACCAGGCTGCCGTCCCGCCCCCGCATCCCATGCTGCCCCTGCCACCCACTTTGCCCACGCGGGCCGACGGCCGACCACCGCCCCTTCGCCCCCATCCTCGCACACACGCCGCCCATGCCGCGTCCTCCACCACCCACGTAATACAACGCTACCCCGCTACCTAGAAATTCTGCCTGCTCACCACCCACGCTTCGCATAGCAGTCAAGGCGGGCCCCTTTATACTCTCTTCCCTCCGGCCAACACGACACTCCCGTAACAACACGCACCCCACTAAACGCCGCAACTCCTTCGCCCCCTCAACTCCCATCCACCACCGTCCCTACCCGACACCCCGGCGACTACGCTTCCTCCACCACCCCTGCCACATCCCCTGCCCCTTCTGCCCCCTGTACCGGACTTTCGCCCGCAGCACCCTTCCCTTCCCCATTGTTATTCCATCAACGTCCTCGCCTCCCCTCTTTCTACCAGGACACCCGCCTTCACCTGCTCTCATCGACCCCTCCCCGCCACAACTACTTTTGCCACCTACACGTCCGTCTTCTTCTCACTCCTTGCATTCCATCTCATCTCCGCTCCTACTCACGCATGTTCCCCTCCATCGAGGCTCTCACTTCCATCGTGTCGATTTCTCCAGCGCCTCCATCAGCGCTTTCACCCACCCTCAGCAGCCTCACCGCTCCCACTAGTCCCCCGATGATCCCGCCCGCCTCGGCCCGTGGCGTCGCACGCCAATGTCAATCTGGCGACGGGCGCGCGGGCGACGGCGGCTAATGTTTGTTCGAGGGCTGAATAGCTGGCGGCATAACGGGTACTCCTGGCGTAATGTGACGGTGCCGCACCGGGGAGTCTGTGCCCCCGTGAATGTGAGCTATGCGTGGCCCCGGCGCGGCGCGTTGCGATGCCGGGCAGACAGCCTTTCTGGATGATGCGTTTCTGCGCGCGCTCGCAGCGCTGTGCGCGACGGACGACGGGCGCGCAGAATGGACGCGCGCGTTGCGCAACGAGTGGGCGAGCGGGCGCGCAGAAAGCAAACGGCCGGATGGCCTGCGCTGTGGCTCTCCTCTGGGAGGGGCGTTCCTGTTTGATTTCTATGCTAAACGCTAATCTGCTTTCAGCCTTTTACGTTGCTGATATTCTTGAATGGTGGTAGGGGGAGAAAAATTTGATGGTTTTTACCGAAAGTGAATTTTTACCGAAGTACCTTTTTCTTTATCAATCCCGATGTATCGTTACACAAAGATGTAGTACGACAACTGTATAGTATTCAGAATTCAGAAAAATAATGTAAAAATTAATATATTTTTGAAATACATGATATAATATTAAGACAAGGAAATTGATCTACGGACACATGAAGTGGATAAATACTGGTTCAATAATAGATTGTGGTGTTTCAGGAGAATAGGAAAGAACACATTTTTTAAATTGAAAAGTGTGGTGCTTATTGCAGAAAGTTAGATAACATAAAATTTATTACAACAATGACGGAAACAAAAATGATCTGTCTGAAGAGAAACGAACAACGAAAATGCTTCACAGAAAAGGAAGTAAATGAGAGCATGCCACATGCTTCTCCAGAGAAGACTAATGGAGTCAGCTTTGATATGAAATGATGGTACAAATCTGGTACGACTGTTACATGTTACATGGAGACAATTTATATTTCTAATATATTATACTTAGGGTTCCTATTAAGTCTTGATCGTGTGACCAGTTTACAAATATTTCGTTTCGAATTTTCTGTAGATGTGTCCGCTAAAATATCTGTACTTTGCACGGGTTTCTTACTCTTTTTTCTCACAAATAAATTCTCACAAATCACAAGTGATAATAATTTCCCTGTGATTATATTAGCGAGAATTTCATGGTTTTATCCATTACAAAATTCATTATGAGGTCCAACTTCAAATCACATGTGTTATTTAATAGCGTCACCGATCATAATCCATAATCCATTTGTCAACAACAACAACAACAACAACAACAAAAGAATGTGTAGCTACCCCCTACAAAATGTAACTCGTTCTTCCGGCACAATTAAAAAACTTTACGAAAGAACACTCTTCAACAACACCCCCGAGTAAATCAATGCAAACGCAAACCGGCTCATTAAAACAAAATTGCTAATTAGTTGCTTTTTTATGTTGGCGGTTTTTCATCCTCGCCGGGCGGTTTAAAGCGTGTCAGAAAGGGAGCAGGGAAACAGTATGGAAAAGGGGCGAGCAAATGAGTGGGCAGGCAGGGGGCAGAATGGCACGCAGGTAGACAGGCGGGCAGGAAAACAGACGGGGAGGCAAGCAGCCAGGCGGGGAGATCGGGGCGGGCAGGCAGTCGGGTGGGCAGGAAGGCTGGCAGGTAGACAGGCAGAGGGGCAGCGTGAGGGGCAGGGGTAGGTAGGTGGTCAGGAGGGTGTGCAGGTGTGTAGGCAGGCGGACAGGCAGGTGAGGAGGCAGGCCGGCAGGGTTCACAGTGGCGGACAGGAAGGTTGGCAGGCACGTGGGCAGGCAGGCGGGCAGACAGGCGGGAGGGCAGGCGGGAGGGCGCGTGAGGGCCAGAGGGACACGAATATCCTAATGGTAGACGAACCAATTAATGCTTACGTAAGTTTAGACGAGTGGGCGAGAAGAGGTCTGAAGTGTGAATGGATGGAGACTATTCCAATAAGAGGAGAGGGGGCACTTGAACAAGAAGGCAGTGAGTAGCCGATGCGTTGTGACATGTTGTGTAAGCAAGGATCTGCTGGCCAAGTGGTCTTGAAGACGATCGATCAAGTAAGTGGTCGCGAAAGCGTTCGGACAAGACATCAAGCAAGGAGCCTAGCAAGCGATCGGACAGGTGATCGGGGAATTGGTCGAGTAAGTTGTGTGGGCTAACGGTATTACAAACGGAAGGGCAATCGTTCTGGCTAGCAGATGAGAAAGCGCTTCAGCAACCAATCAGGCAAGCAATTGGCCATGCGATCGAGCGGGTGGTCGGGCACCTGTTACGGCGAAATCTCGTGGAAGCAGGAAAGGAGAAATAAAGCAGGTAAGGGACAGGGTGAGAGGTCGGGTATGTTGTCAGGCGGGCGCTCGTTCAAGCAGAAAAGGAGAGAAGTAGTTCGAGGACGTGGCCACGAGAGTGATCGGACGTGTGGCCTGGCGAGTGAATGTGCAAGCAGGAAGAAGTAATAGAGCTAGAGGGTGCAAGCGGCCGGGAGAGTGTTCTGGCGAGCGATCAAGTGAGCGGGCGTGCAGGCAAAGAGAGTGGTTGAGCAAGTAGGAGGGGCGACGAAAGGCGGGCTGGGAGCCGGTAGGCTGAAAGCTTGCGCAGAGGGAGAATGAGCGTGGGGGTTGGGTGGGTGAGGGGACGGGCAGGCGGACCGGCGAGCAATTCATTAGCGAAGCCCTCCGCGGAGTAGAGGGCGCTGTGGGCGCGGAACAGGTGCGCGACGTCTGGGTCGAAATTAGCGCAGCTCTCTTAATGCGGTGGCGGGATCTGCGGACCGTGTCCGTCGCGGCGGCTGCTGGATTTTCGTGAGTGTATGTTGGCATTACGCGCATAATTCGGAGCCGTCGCGTGGGAGCACAGCGGAGTGCTCCGTTTGCTCCTGCGATCGTGCTTCCCCTCCCCCAGCCCCCGCGTTGCTTGTGCCCCGCCGAGCACGTGCTCTCGCGGGAATGGGTGTGGTTGAGGTCACCTCTTCTGCGGGGCGTGTGGTCGTTGAGCGAGACATCGGAGAAAGGGTGGGGAAAGAGATGTGGTTTTCGTTCAATATGTGTTCACACTTTTCGTAGTAATCTGCGGTGAAGGATGGATTTATCAAAGATAGTATAGGCGCAAGAGGTATTTGTATAGAAGTAACACGTGTATTAATTATTTGTTGATTTTCTCCTACAAAAGAGTAGTGAAATTATCTTTAGGCGGCTCCACACATGCGACATTCAGCGAATCCCGAGCTAACGCTCGGCGAATCTCGAGGAGTGTGGACGGGTTGCTTGCGATTTCAAATGATATTGAAATATTTGTTGGATATATTTGAGATCAACATTGTTCATCACGTAAGTTAACAATAAGCCCATAATGTAATCTACAGATGATGTATTGAAATATTAAATGTGATATTTTTTCTATTGTTAAATGTTTGTTAAATGATTTATTAAAAAATAAAAATTTTCAGGATTTTATAGTAATATTTAATCTACATAATATTTATAAACTGTTACAAATTTATTTTAAAATAACATAACATTAAATTATATTTCCCTTTTAGTGTTACCTTTAAAAAATGGTCTGGATTCATATTTTCATTACTAAGAAATCTGTATCATCTATTGATTCTTAATCAGGGAGTCACTGTAACACTCGCTTATTCCCTCGTAGTGTTACCCTTCGTCACTCTGTGCATACGGTCGTCAATGCGTTCACAGAAACCCACACACACGAAGTCGCTTCCACGACTGCCTTTGCCACCTCATCGACTGTGTGTGCTCACATTCCCGTCTATGCATCCGCCTATCTGACCGCTCCGCTGCCCGCCCCTCCACCCTTTACCATTCCACTCTCTACCACCCTCTACTCCGCGCTTCTCCATTCTACCTCACCCTTCTTCGTCCCCGCCCACCGTTCTCCCTCCCCTCCCCGCCCGCGGCGCGTCTCGCGTGCCGGCGGCCCGCCCCACCGACTCGACTCCGCTGCTCCGAGGCGTTAATATCATGGCTATGTTAATTGATACGGCGCCATTGTAATCAGCCGGCCGCTCCACGGCAGCTGGCGACCCGGGCGAGGACAAGCAATCGCCCGCCCCTCCCCGTCCGTCCCCGCCCCCTCGCCTGCGAGTAGTCCTGTCCATCGGCCGCGCCCGCGCCTGTCTGTCCACTTTGCCGCCCCGCCCCGCTCCACCGCACCCCACCACGCCACGCCACCCGCACAACTGCCCCGCCTCCGGGCTCGCCCCTTCTAGGAATGCCGGCCTATGACGCATACCGTTGTTAATGCATGTGACTGAGGAATGGAACGTTTTCGAGCAGGATACGAATATTCAGAAAACGCTGTTCGGATATTCTAAGAATACTGATCAAAAGTTCAGTGATACAGCTCCTTCTTCTCTCCCGTTCAGTCACACCAAGTCGTTTGCAAAATTGCTCAAGTAATCGTTTTCTACATATGCCCCATGCCTATGTCACTTGGAAGAGTTGATATATTAATAAGTGAGGAATGCGACAATAGTGAAGAGAATATGTTGATCCGAAAATTCTGTTGTGAGTTTTTTGCAAATTTTAAAATGTTGAATGGCAATAGTTTAGGAAGTATTTACTCTTCGCCACGTCACGAATGTAATATTGATTGATAGATTCGTGATTCCGAGCGCGTCAATTGCCGATGTCATTTAGTGTGTTCCCGTAAGTGTGGTCCATGTCTTATGGCAGGAAGTGGTGATGACCTCCCGCCTTCCCCGCGGTGAGATCCGGTGCCGACCAGCCCGTCCGCTAGCAAGGTTTCTCCCACAAGTGGGACATCGCCCCAGGTGGGACAATTTCTATAATCGCGGCAGGCGCGGCCGGGCGGTCCCCCGGATTGTGTACTGACTGTGTGTGTGTATGTAGGTAATTAAGGGTTGAGGAAAGGACAAGGAAGAGGAAGAAAAGATCGCGCGCGGTCTCTTGTCTGTTTGTTAGAGTACTGCAACGGCGTTCAAATGTTATTGGTCGAAGAAACCCAAGAAAACTATCGATCAGAGCAGCTGGTCGCTAGAATTCTCTTCCGTATAGCAACCGAATTCGACCTGATGTGTAGCTTGTGTCGAAAATCCTGCCACTGTCGGTTCTCCAACGGAAACTTCGGTCAGAGACACTGCAGTGACATCCGTTGGTTCCCTGGGCCACCTCTCCTGGTCCACGCCATGTCACGTATTTCACGCATCATGCGTCACGTCACATGCAAAACCGCACCCACTGCTGGGCCTGTTTTTTTCTGTCAGCGGCTGGATTGGTTCACTAGCTGCATTGTTTTAAAACGTTGCTAACCAGGATTTCTTGTAATCCTTACCACGGCTTTCTGAATCTTGGCTCGGCTGGAGCGCCGCCTGGGAAAATACTTGACAGGGATATACTAGCAAGTCGATCAGTAGTAGGCGCAAGATCTCAACAGGACACTACACCGCCACCAACAATATAATTCATAAAATTTGCACCACCCTCACGGTACCAGTTACTATAAGAGTTGCCGTACTCAAAATCATTAAATCAATCATCAATCATTGTCTTGCTCTTTCTTGTAGGAATGATGAGTGCCTACGCCGCTTGGGATACTAATGTGCTACGGGTACGAAATGGAACAATAGGGAACGTTTTCGTATTCACAACACTTATAGGAAATTTGGGATAATGTAAATTTTGGTATGTTGGTGGTGTACGCTGTATGTTTTATGCTACTCTGTAGTGGCGTTAACAACATATTAAATCAATTATATTCTATTCAAATCGCAAAGATTACACTGTTTGCAAAATTGTTTTTTTTTCAATTTTAGGTATAAAGTTTCGCACTAGTGGTTCAGGAACAAATTATATTTTCTTCATACTAAAATGACGTGTCTCGTAAGTCAGACAACCACTACTACAATCAATACTATTTATTCCAATTTGGCCAGTGAGTAGAACTGTAATAGTATACTGTATAATAACTCAGTCAACTGAATTCAACAAAAAATGAAAAGAAAAATGATTTAAACTACAATGTAGTGCTCTTATTTTATATATTGTTGGCCTAAATTGGGTCATGAAAAGTATTTGTGTTACGAAGAATATGATTTAAATGATTTAACACAAATACGACGTACGTCCAGTAAATCATTCAGAGGAGACATTTTCTAATAGTATATTTTCGTTTATGATGAATCCCTCTAATAATGAAAACCAATTGATCCATGTTAGTGATAATTATAATTGAACGTAATATTTTGGATTCGATACTCTGGAATGTGAATTCAATAGAATTATAACTTTTTGTGCGTTGCCACTACCCCTTTAATTCAAGTTTATGCAACAAGATTCTGTTAATACACATGTGTACTGCAAATTGCCTAAGCCGTAGAAGCTAGGGGAAAGCACACATTAGAGAAGAAAAGAAAAGCAGGTCTTTTTCGACTACTCGTTTTACACTAATTAACTATTTGTAAAAGAAATATGATCACAATCTGTTGATTTATATGAAAGTTATTAATTATCTTTTTTTAAATAATTGGCTTAATGCGTCTAAGGAAGAACTATTAAACCTAAGAGTGGGTGACTTACGTGCAGATATAAATACTTACATTCAAAACTCACCATGTATGACACAGGTTTTATAAACATTTTGTTTACTTTTGAACCGCGTTGGTCAAGTTTGTAAGTGATTTTAAGAAGAAAAATATGCGAACAAATATTTATTTCTAAAAAGTCGCCGTCGGCCGATATAGCCTCTTTATACGTAGGATACTTCTAAGTGGCGCTTCGCTGGAAAAGCGTTGATTTAAATGTAGATATTAACACGATCAGCGCAGTGGTGCTACCGTGGCGGTAAGTTGCGCGGTCCCGCCACCAGTAGCGCACACGAGCTTCCACTGCCAGCGTATCTTCGTTTTAAGCCTTCAACTGGGCCGATCGAAAAGCGCCACTACTATCTGATTAGGCGCTTAAGCTGACTGCCACAGCCACGGTGATGTCCACAGCGGTGATACAAAACCTTCCCATCCAGCCGATCAGTGGTGCTGATCGGTGGTTGTGTGAAGGGACGCGGCGCTTCTCGGAAGCGCTACCGAGTGGCTGCGTGTGAAGGCGGCCTTCCCGGAGGAAAGGAGGAGCGGGAGAGGCCTCGAGGCGCGCCTTTCGAACCGAAGGGTCACCTCAGTATAAAGACAGCAGTGCCTTACCCCCTCAAGTTCAAAATTCCAATTTCATATTAACTATCTGGGA
This sequence comes from Gryllus bimaculatus, assembly GCA_017312745.1. Taxonomy (NCBI): domain Eukaryota; kingdom Metazoa; phylum Arthropoda; class Insecta; order Orthoptera; family Gryllidae; genus Gryllus; species Gryllus bimaculatus. Next base: position 9,946,234 of record BOPP01000001.1, read on the forward strand.
TCGAGAAATACTACGGCTCTTCTACATTTTTGCGACTTTTTCTTTCATTTTAGAACAAATTTTTTACTCCTCTCATTTTCACCTGGTAAGAAACAAGACAACAGTAAATAGTAAATGTTGTTATTGATTTCAAACTACGATTTATAAGCGAATTTATTCCGAGACATGTAATACATATATATATATATATATATATATATATATATATATATATATATATATAGAGAGAGAGAGAGAGAGAGAGAGAGAGAGAGAGAGATTCTAATTTTATCTTTTTCCAATAATATTAAAATTCCTTTTCTTAAAAACTAGTTGAAAACTTCTCTTGGTCACACATTAATTATTGAACGCAGTTTGTAAACCACAAGAATAAAAAATACCCAACTTGAAATAGATGAATTTTCGTACAGATCAAAAGCACGTCAAATGTTATATCAATGCGTTCTGCATTATCTGATTTTTTATTGTGTGTATATTATTCATAAAATGAAAAAAATTAACCGTGTAATCATATCAGTAATATAACATAGCACAGTATGTATCGTAAACGTTATTATTATTTAACAATATTATGTTTGTGAAACCCTGAATATTTGTATTTATCAGACGTTTTTATCAGACTCGATTTGGCCACACAACTACTTGCAAAGATATATACGCACTTCAAACGAGACCATGCTTCAGCCATCTGGTTCGGGTCTCTTCGCCAGAAACTGCCTCGGTCCGCTGCCTCCTCCATCTCACGTGTCATATCGTGCTCGCCAAAAGGCCGCCTTATGACTCTTACAGTGTTTTGCTGATAATTATTCGTCAAATTGTAGTGGAAAACACTTTAAAATTCGACAATGTTCGTTTTCGTTCTTTTCGACAGTGATCATTTTTTGTTGGTAAAAACCTCATGCATCATCGGAATTGTGCTGTTTTCCGTGTTAGGTCGTAATTCTTCTACATGAAAGTAATCACAATGAATGTTACAACCTGACAAGTTTACGCCAATGTACAGAAAACAACGCTTCGCAGTAAGAAGATAAAATCCATTAAAATGATATACTTTGTTTTATTGTTATCTCAAGCAATAAGATGAATGTGATCAGTATCTTAAAACGCATGTCACTGATCAGAGGATTTAACCGATTTGTGAATACAAATTACAAGTGGGCAATTTATTTAGGCGAGTTATAAACATATACGAAACCTCTTCATTTTGGACAAAATTGCCAGATTGTACGGCTTCTGTTCTGCCCGTATTTAGCGCGTATTAACAGGAATAAATAATGTAGCAGTCATAAAAGTTATATTCACGTATGTCGACTATTCGAATTCAGTCTCATGCTTCCCACGAACCGTGAAGTCGATTTAACATCAGCTTTTTATGTTTGAGATTCGACCTCTCAAAAAGTGTATTTATGAATCATTTTGTCTGCTTCAAAATATACGAACTTAATTTACTGTTTATCGCAGCGAAGTTCACATTGTGTACGTACCTAGATGTTTTTATTTTTGATAATCATAATCATCTGCTCAATATGTGTAATTTCATAAATTGCCATGTCATCTAATTTTTCTTTTTGATATGGGGGACTCCAGAGATCTCACTCAGATAATGCATATGAGTAATCGAACATCACATCAACATACGGATACCCAATATTTCATCAGTTAAAGATTGACATTTATTATCTACTGCGTTAAAATGAAATATTACTAACTGAGTAATGCTGTGTGGGCTAATTATACATTGTATTTTTGTGAAGATACGCTATAGCATGAAAAAAGGAATCATAGAGAAATAAATCGTGCAATGCTAATGAAAAATCATCTGCACAAAAAGTCGATGCTAGAGCGCGTTTGTTCGACCCCGAAGGTTTCTGAAGTAAATGAGGTTAATAATAATGTCTCTGAACAATTTGCGTAATTAATGTCAAATACAGTGATCTCACGGGTATCTTCTGCCAAGGAGATAAATTACCACATTGCAATTTATAAAAGTACACTATTGAGCTAAAATGGTATCATAAATAAATACATCTAGATACGCACACAATATGTGATTTCCATTTCTATTGCATTCTAAGCATACATTCATTACATCATCGCGCGGAACCATTCCAAACATGTTAATTTTAGAGCTGCGTTAGATAGAATAAGGGTCTCAGCAAAAATTACATCTGCGCTAGAATTTCCGGAAGTTTTTAATTTGTAATACAAAACAGGGTTCGTTTATATTCATAAGAGTGACACGTTAATGTTAGGGATTTTTCACTTCTCATATATCCATGTGAAATTCAAAGCTCAAACTATACATTTTGGAAGACAATATATTGTACTCTCCTACACGCCTCCATTGCTGTTCAAAAATGTATAATAATATTGCATTTATTACTTGCCTCCTCGAATAAGCACAAAAGTATTGGCGAACGGCATATGCCACCTTTCATTTTAGCTAGGCGCAGAAGGCTTCTGCAATTGCACTGCAGATCAAGCGCTTTTCAAGAAGTCAGTTGGTGCCAACTGTCAGAATACCGGACACTTGTGGCAGTGTGCGGAATTCACCAGCGGATACAGAATGTTTTTAAAATGAGAAGCAAATTAATTTCAGGCATCCATAAATGTTTGTAATCATATATTTTTATAGCTCGATTAAAATATCCTAGTGAATTCGTAATGAAAATGCTGCCTTAGAAAGGATGAGTTCTATATATTTGAAATATTTTAGTAAATTGCAAAAAAAAACAATGTTACCCGGGAGGGTGACAGGGAGATCATGGTCCCTGTGTCCTTCCTTTGATGCGCCATTGAGTGTGATTTCTTTCATAAATCTAAAACTCTTAGAAAATTCACAATGTTATTGCATTTATTTCCTTAATCTTAGAACAAGTAGTCTACAACTGAACACCGTCCATAGAAAGATGGCAGAGAGGTACTTTGGACCATGTTAGGTGCAGACGTCGCCGGTAGGCGCGCTGCAGGGCAAGCGCTTGGGAAGTAGACGGGGCGGCGTGCTACCTGAGAAAGTGCCCGAGGCGTTTAGGGCTGAGCGGGGACGGCTGGGGCGGCGGGGGCGGTGGAGGCGCGAGCGGCGCGAACGGAATGCTGAATTATCGCGGTGCATTCCTCACCCGCGCGGCCTAATGGCGGCCGCCGACGCCATTACACCTTTTGTTGTCCTGGGAGGAGACGGACGGCAGCGCCTGCAAGCCACTTCTACGACCGCCCCTCTGACGACGGGAAATGGGGCGCCCTATATCCCACCATGCTCTTCTCCTATTTGTGTATTTCCAACTGTCTTTCTCTTGTCTTGATCTCTACTTAAATGTCCATGTCTCCCTCTACTCGTTTAGTTTCTTCCTTCACTGTCCTAGCTTGCGCTTGCTACATTCAGCCTATTCGCCCATATTTTTTCCCCGTATGCGTCATATTCTCATCTGAAGTTTTCATTCTGGTCGGTTTCGTACCCACTTTTAGAATTTCGAACATGACGTCCGATTACTCGATTTGATCTTAAACGGACTCAGTTCTTGATGCCATTACGTATTTTCTCGTTTTGAGAGAAGATGTATGGCGCCAGCTCGCCAGTTTTACTTCCCGCTTCACTTCTCACAGTACTTCATTTCTTTGCCAACTTCCCTACAAGCCAAAAGTACGGTGCTCTATATTTCAGCGTATTATTCCAAGATTTCTCGACTTTTGTCAGTCATCCAACTTACTATTGTGTGGTATAGTGTGTCCTTTTTATTTCCTGCCAATTTGATTTTAGCTTGTTCTTCTTTCGGTCAGTCTTTTTTACAGTCTCCCTAAATTTGTAGTTTTTATCGTCGGCAATTTTGTAACCAGGTCCTGAACGTCCAAACCTCTCTCAATTCTTCTACTCTATTGTCTGACTATTTTATGTCTGAAACTTGAACCATCATCGATTGACTCAGTCGCCGACAACATTAATCCGAATGTTATCCTGAGAGGAAATATGGAATACCTGCCCGACTATTTTCTCCCCGATCAAGTTTCTTATTTACTTGTTTCCACAACACCTGTCACCCACCCACACCTCAGTCCAGTCACGTGCCATTCGAATGCCCAACTCATACCTATTGACCTTCTTCCCTAATCGGGCTACTTGAACATCCGTCCTCTTTGTCATAACCATTTTCTTTCTGAATCACACAGCAGCCATCCACTCACCAGCTATTTGTTATTTTACCTGCTCTTCAACATTTTGTTTGCTTCTCCATATTCCGCCAACATACTTGTTCTGTGCTTTCACGTATGCATTTGTGCACCCATTCACTATGACGGTTATTCACCATCCTGTGATGTCAAATAACGAGAGTGATAACGGGCACTAATAAATACACGCCTCCCAATTGGTTGCTGGTTTTCAGTAACATAGCGCCCTCACACCTTAGTAAACAGCATATATTCATTCAGGTTATACTCGAATAATGAGTAGAATCAACCTTTCCAATAGGATAATGAGTAGAAACAAATTTCCAAAACATGCCGGGATTACCAACTTCAACTCTCTGCGCCGAAGGTTAACGTCCAGAAATCCATCGCCACGAGGGGACATATGGCATCGGCATCCATCCTCAGAATCAGTTGAGCATAGGGGAACTAGTGTAAGGGAACGTTTCATAGGAGTGCAGTGAACGTATTGTTCAATAAAAACGTTTATATTTAATGACACACTATGCATAGTGTAATACGAACTGTATTAAAAACAATCAGGAAAAGTGTGCAGTATACGAAATTGGATGTGAATGAAAAGAATCCATATTTTTGCAACTCCAAAATATCAAAGCCAATGTTGTCTCTCATAGCAATTAAATGATAATTCAGAGCGTATCAATAATATAAAACCTGTTCTATAACACGTGACTATGATGAAATAGTGGACTGGTGTAATTCGTGGAGTAGCTGAAGAACTTTGATATAAAACCTTGAAAAACTTCCTTGAAGAGTTGTTTTAATATACAACAGAATATTATAATTTTACTAATTTTTATATCTAATTAGAAACTTACTATTTTCATCGTCTATGTGATTTTATTACGCATTATATTGTCTCATTACAATATCGCGATATTGTGTTCCTAATAAACTATGATTCTTAGAACCTTACACTAAATAAATAAAATAAAATGTTAATATTTTATTCTATCAGACGTTTATCACTTTACTTTTCTCCTAATTTTCTGGTTACAAAGTTTTATTAGTATTTATTTAGTTATTATTTAGTAAAGCCTCCAAGAACTTAAAATTCTAGTACTTTGATGGGAGAGTCAAGATTACCTTTTGGGAAGATTTTCATTAAAATTAGAAGTTTTAATATTTTGTATTTTAAAACCTAATTGCCATTTTACATTAAAAAATAATACTCCTAAAACAGCATTCAAACATACAGCCAACACATACTCCAACATTCTTGGTTCAAAATGAGATATACTAAGATATGAAATTTTAAAAACCATCAAAATTCTTCATTCGATAACAGTATCTACAGTCATGAATGAAAGTGCACTACTGTCTCAAGAATACAAAAAACAAAAATTTTTATAAAAAAGTTCAGTTAACTAAATTGAATAAATATATGTTGAAACGTAATTGTATGGAATTATAAAATTGGGCTTCACGCAATTAATAAACGTTTTGTTTTGTAATCAAAGTGGAATTGCAACACAACGCGAACTACTAGTAGGATCAATTTAATTGTACCAATTACTTATTATGTGCTGTATAAAAATACCATTCCCATACGTTACAAGATTTGTTTCGCGTTATTAGATATATAATCTGAATGTAAATTAAAACTTTAAAGTAAATTATAACTATTTCAAAACTTACTGTTCAAGCGATGATATTAAACATGAGTGAATGAGATGTCACTTATTGATTAATTATTTATTGAAAGCGGAAAGAAAATTTGATATTGGCACCCCTACGTATACAATCTCGATACCTAAAAAGAGGCCTCAACTATTTAGTTAGTTAAAACCAGTTACTAGCTTACCCTAGCTTATCCAGAGGGTATTTTCATGTAGAATGTTTTGTTTGTGCTTTTCAAGATCGTAATAAAAATAAATATAACCATGTTTCAGTTGCCCAAATCGTTCATTTTCTGACATAAAAAATTGCATGAAAAATTGTCGAGCAAAATATTTGGTTAAATTTTGGTTTCTTTAGAAAATTAGGTTTAATTTTCGTCAATGTGATGAAGTATCAATTTATGTAAATGTCTTAAAGATGCTACAATAACTCACGATATTTCATCAGTGTACTCGTAGGTGCATTAGAACAATGAAATACATGTGTTTAGTGCAGTTCTTTGAGAATATTCAAAAAAATGGATAGGTAAAGGATTATGTCAAGCAATTAATCTTCCCGAGAGAAATAAAATTAGCTATTGATCACTTATCTAGATACTGTAAATCACTGAAAACACGTTTAGTTACTTAAAATCAAAGAATACGTTTAAATATATTATTTAGCATCTTCCGAATGGATCTACAAAAAAGTGATCGCTTCTCATTAGGAGATCAAGAAGCATCGAATGATAGGTACTTCATTAGTTTTGATTGGTGATCCAGATGTGATCTCAACGTGAGTGACGAAGGGACGGACGGATTTAACGCAGGTTACCCGATTACTATATTATGCTCGCATATCACTAATAATTTTATTTCAAAACTATTTCTGTTCTTCCCAACACTGACGGATATATCGCTTTACTGGTTATGGAAAGGCTCAATAAATATGAGAATCAAATAAAATAAATCTGCAATGATATTTTGATTTCCCACTCCAATATCCATGTAATAGCAAAATATGGAAGAGGAAATTTGCTTCGACATTTTAACCTGCATTTATGTGTCCATTTTTCTTTCCTCTGACGTGTCGCAGCGATTTGTCTTTTGGATATTCTGTCACTGTTTTAATTAGAGCAACATTCATTTTTCGCTCCAACGTACCGTGCCACTAAAAAATCTTTCTGAAGCATATAATTACATAACACGAGACATTTCGACGGGACATATGGCTAGTGACAATGTGAACCACATTTTGCACGGGACCAAAAAAGTTTACTGGTTCATGACATTGCGTGTGCATCAACTGTATATGTTGTGCCGGGCTATTCCTGCGAAGGATTATTCATGGATGAGTGCGTTTACCGATTGTGTGCTGAAATCTTTCATTGTTAATATTGTTTTAATATATGTATGTACAACAACAATGCAGATAACGTTTAATAAAAGAATATTAAGTTTTTATATATGATAATATTATAACGTTTTACGAGACATGCGTTTGTATTACGTGGTTTTTATTTCTTCATTCGGTAGAAAACAAAAGAATTGACAATTCAAACTATAAACTCAAGCCCTAATCACACTTATTCCTAAACCTATGTTAGTTACAGCGTATTACATCAAACGTAAGCAAACATAATAATATAAAAATCATAATAACTGACCAATACAAACTAGCATACCTTATAGCACAAGATTTTTCAATTTTTTCCCAGAGAAATTATTTCATGATATTTATGTTATATGAAAAAATCTGTATATGTATAATGCAAACTTTATTCGCTGCTAATAATAAAAAATACGGTCAAAATTAGGAAAATGATTTCTTCTCAATTCGACGACAATATCGAGCGCTAAAATAGAAAAATACAAGACAATTAGATTTATTATAATGTGCTACAACATAAAATGTGGAGCAGATACGCAGGTGACTGCACCATCATTTTGAATATTACAGGACGATATAACGTAAACCACTTTCTCATAGTAGAAGTCCTGAGATTTACATTGGATCAAAATGAAGAAGATTAATATCCTGAAATTTGATTCATACATACTTTTAGGAAGATTTCACACTTCATATGACTTTAAGAATTACATTTTTAACAATCATTACTATTGGTAAAATGACACTTTTCACTGTTTTAATTTCAAGAATTTTACAATATCAAAAAATCTTGTTTTAAATCTAGTTTATATTCCTTTTCTTATGACATCAGGCTATAACCTCAGTGTCGTCGCTTCAACATCCTCGACTGCATCAGATATATTGTTTCTGTCACTAGAATCGTCTAAAATTTTCGATTCTGATGTACTGTAAATACGTAATATTGTTTTCAATTATTAATTACATTGTGAAGTACTTAATAAATTCGTCTCGTTCTGAGAAAATTCTTTTTTAAATCCTCCCTCTACCGTGTAACTAGAATAACCTGTGATTTCCGAAACACTTTTATTACCTCAGTTGAATTTTTCTATCTTACTTTTCTCTTCGTGTAAAAAACATAATTGTAGAATAGAGCATGTCGAATGTTTTGACACATTAAAAGTATTCATGTAAAATTTCACGTAAATTTATCCTTATTTATTAATCGAGTAAAGATGGTCCGTCCGTGCGTCAGCCACTCAACAACCAATGGAGACAAAGTCTTATTCGCCGCATCTCGGCTACTAATGTGAAAATTATATTTTTTAGATTCGTCCAGAAGATTTTCATAAATATTTCATCATTCATATATTTTAAAAAGGAGCCTAAGTTATGCTCAACAAAAACCACTATTTTTCAGTGAAAACCACATCGAAATCGATTTATCAATTTTAGAGATGACTCCGGACAAAATGGTAAAAGAATTCATTTGCTAAATTAGCTTACGAGATTATAAAAAGTGGTTTATTTTGAAATCACAGACTGATACCCCAATTTCATTCATATAAAAGAAAGGCTGTATTTTCTTTACCTGACGTTACCAATATCACGTAATACAATGTTAGGTAGTATTCAGAATGAGCAGATTGTACGTTATGTAGCTTTCGTTGAATGGGTATATGAATGCTATCTTGAATTGCAACCGCGAGGAATACAAGCAGGATACTGCAGCGATACAATGTTCTTGCGAGCAAGAAACAGAACCCAACAGCAGTGCATCTCCTCAAAGATAATTACATGAGGACGCAAGCAAGAAACCGTGTCTAGGGTTGTCCAGTTTGCTAGAACAGCCGATGCGAATACATCACTCCGTTCTGTTGGGAATTGTTAACAGAACTTTGAAGGCCTGAAAACCGCAAATTCATAAAAGTTTTAGTTTTTATAAAAGGGAACAATCGTTAAGGTCACGGAGTCCAACCAACAACATTACTATTTTTACAGTTAGCAGCAACAATACAACGCTAATTATTGGCTAAAGCCAGAATATGGTAGGGGCCGTGATTTTCCTCTACGAATTACTACGCCATGGACAACCCAAAGATGAATCAACTTTGCTACCGTTGGGAGCTGAATATTGCTGTCACCAACAATAGTGAAAAATAACACGGCCAAATGCCCTTTCTCTGTAAAGACCAGATATAGCCCTCTACCAACTAGCAACGGCAACACTAGTTCAGCAAAATAGAAGCAAGAAAATGACCTTCCACCAGACCGAAGTGCTCAAATGCAAAAGAAACCATCCACGGATATCTAAGCAATAACATTAGGGAAAGAAATCATGATGGTAGTGACCCATTGTCAATGCTAAATAAAAAATAACGGAACGGTGCAATTAATGCTTATTTAATTTCGGTTAATAATGAGTAAGAACCGCTGGGAGAACTTCCGAAAACGGATAGTTGTATTATATGTCAATGAGACCTCACGTCAAGGAGACGGAATTCTAAAAATCCGTTTTGCGTTTTTAATGAAGATGTAATTAATGTAAGAGAATTCAATAAAGAAATAAAATTCAAATTAAATAAAACGATTATTCGGAAGTTATTACAAATAAACAAAACTCTAGTTTAAAATCATATCAGATTACAGACAGGAAATTAAATTTCAGCACAACAGGGAATTTCATACTCATAAATACCGTGCCAACAAAAAATATTCAATAGTTTTCAAAACTCATTACTCGTCTATAAGACAGAAATTTATGAAGATTCCAAGAAAAGTGTCCATATTGATTAATGTATCTAACAGTACAAATAAAACATTCCTATTTCAAAAGTTGTAATTGAGATAGATAATATAGTATAGACAGTGTATTACACATAGAACAGATTTGAATGTCAAGGCGGACAAATGTTGCAAAATCAAAGATCCCATCTAATGCCTCCGATGTTTGGATTACGAGCGTACCACAAATAATTGTAACTACTGGTACACAATAGCATGAATTATTGTGCAAATGTTCAATACCAAAAAAAGCAGCCCCTAAATTAAAAAAATGTAAGAGTGATATAGAGTAGTTACACTCTCTGAGTAATAATCTTGTTACAAAAACATCACAGAGGCTTTCCTCAAGGATGCACAAATAGGGCGTCTATAAAAAAATAAAAAATTAACCGATCGAATCTTCCCATCCACTTCCATCTAAACTTTCCTTTGACTAGTAATATTATAAATTTTACCTAACAACCTTATCCAACCCTAACTGTGAAAGAGGGGTAGGGGCGCATGAGTTGGGTGGTAAATAAGGGAGTTGCTCACAGAACGAGAGTCTGTGAAGGCGAGAAGATGGGCAAGGTAAGAGACGTGTCTCCACGAAAGCGTGCCAGAGTTGAAGTGTTACTACAATCCAATAATAATACCATGACTCAATTAGTTGAATTGTAGAAGTTAGTGTCACGTGTATCAATACATTTGTGAAATTTTATAGGTAGAAAAGTGGATTACACCTCATAAGAAGGGAAAATGTGGACGAAAGCGGATTAAAACTTTTTGCCCATATTTTGTTAACAAAAGCATCCACAAAACTACATTTAATATTGCCTCAACTCCATCTTAGACTTTATAGTTTTAAAATGTTATCCTCTTCCAATTTTCGAAAAAGCAGAGATTTTACCGAAAATGGGCCTAGAACTATATTTTTACCGTCCCTTCTAACATATAAAGAAGAAATGAAAAGTAGTTTTGGGGAAAAATTATCTATCTTCAGTACTGTAGTTGTAGGAAGATGCCCAAAAAAGTTAGACTTTTGCAGTTTTCGAAAAATCAGGTCTTTCAACGAACATTAGGCCTGCATTAATTTCGTTAACGCAAAAATTTATTCATTAATAATAATAATAATAATTATTATTATTATTATTATTATTATTATTATTATTATTATTATTATTATTATTATATATATACACACACACTTACATTTCAGTTGCCGTCTGGCTTACGGGACATTCTATACTACTATATTACTTTATATGACTATTTTCTATTCTACTACTACTATTTACAATATGTGTATTCTTGGTTATTATTTACAATGTATGCTATTGGGTGATATGTATAATACATAAATCTATTCGAATAGCTTCTTCCGATCTGAATCTAGTTTTTAGTGGCTTGTGTCCGGCATTGATCCTCTTGCATATTTTGATATACTTTTTTACCTCACTAACACTTTGGCTACCACAAACGTCTAGCCTTCACTTCACTGACACTGCAGGCACACACTTTCTAGGCAGGGGCTCCAGCTTGTCGTCTGGTGTTGCTGCAGGTCTTTTCTGCTGTTCCGCAGCTAGCTTCCTGTGGCAAGGGGTGGAGGAGGGCGCCTCTGTGGGCTCTGTCCCGCGCTGTTTGTACTCACGCGGGGCTAGGTGTATATTGCCGGTGCGCGTGTATTAGAATGCCGCACTGCCATCAATGGCCTCAGTGATTATTCTTTATCTTAAGGCTTTTGATTTGTGGCTGTCTGTAACTTTCTTTAGTGCGGCGTCACTACCCGCACACCATTCTTCCAGTGCCCCTACCACAAGTGGGAGTACTTCGGCGCTGTTGTAACCGACGGTAATGAGGTGGGCGCGGGTGGCTTCGTATTTTTGGCGCATTTCTTCGAACTTCTTTTCACGTTTGCCCTGTCGTGCGTCAGCCACTGCAAAGTCCACCACTAGTGTCATTCTGCTCCGCGCGAGTACGAGATCAGGGCGATTGCTCTCCACCAGTGCCTGATTCTCCCAGAGCACCTGCCACCCCACTGCAATGACTGCTTCTTTGTAAATGGCACCGATGTTGTTTTGTAGGGCGTTCCATAGTGGTGACAGGTAGTGGCAATCCGTGGTAACGTAACCAATGTTCTCGGATGGTTGTTGCCTGTTGTTCCACGTACATTTCATTCTCCAACTTTTGGTCATGTTACCTGAGAAGCAGTTGAGAGCTGGAGAGGAGTTGATCCTGGCCGTAAAAAGAAACTTATAGGTGGCAATTTTCATGTTCGTGCCAGACTGTAGGAAGTAAGTAGATTTCTTCCCCAACCCTTTGAGAGCGCTTGCATATATACCTTGGGCGGGATGTTTCAGCCAGCGCTGGGAGTGTGCCCTATGGAAAGCGTCACGCAGGCGTCTCGCCAGCAATGACCGGTCCTTCGCGCTCAATGCCACTCTATTCTCATCCCCATTCCCCTCCTCCGTGTTGGCCCCCAGTCAGCAGGTGACTGCATCACCGCAGGTAGCGGCGGGGTCTCTGAGGGCACCATCATCCCCGGCGGTGCTGCTGCAGCGGGGTAGGGTCGAGATGGATCAGGGGTAGAACGCCACACTAGCGGCCTCGCCCACACTCGCTCCTACGGTTGGTATCAGCTCCGCACGATACGCATCTACGCTATCCAAGGACATAGTACAACAAAAAAATATTTTTTTTGATTTTATAGAAAATTGTGAAAATATTTGTGAAGATTCTTGTAAGTACCCTTTAAAACTCGAAATATCGTTTTGAAAACTCCTAAATCTTCGTGTTCTTCCAGAACGATGGGGAATGTCAGTTTTGGAAAATTGGCTAAACAGTAGACGCTAGCATAGACTACAGATATTTTGCCATCAATTGATTTTTCAATATCAAGGACCCCCAAATCATGGATTCTGGCTGGCCTTACCGCGTATAGGAGGAAATTTATATAT
>BOPP01000001.1:9959147-10010677 GCA_017312745.1 Gryllus bimaculatus
ATATATATATATATGAGGCAAAGTATTGACATTGAAGACGTTTGAAGCAAGCACGGAAACCTCACAACACCCACCCTGCGTCAGCGAGATCAAAGCAGATCACCGAGGCACAGGTGATCCGAATAAGTTACCACCAAACAGCGCTATCTGTTAGTAGCAGCCCGCGGCGCGATGACGGCGAACTTGTAGCTTCGCGGATGGGTTGCTTGTGACGTCACGCCGTCCCTTTAAATAGCGGAGCAGCTGAACTATTTTTCTTCTTTCTGTACGAGATTCCGAGGTAAGAAGTCCAGTAGGGTGAACCAGATAGATAGCGATTAGAGAGAGCAGTCGCGAGTAAAAGTACGCAGTAATAAGTTAGGAAGTTGTAACGTCCGACGAGTGCTCAGCAGTTTATTTGAAATTAGTGAAGTTGAAGGGAGTTCAGGAAATTAGACTGGAATCCACAGTGGTTGTCGCCGTTATTATAACTAGGCTCAGTTATAGATTTGGTCGAAGATAATAGTAGTTGACAGGAAGAGAAGCTAGACTTTCACGAGGCATCATACGACTTTTAATTGGATCTGAAGTGTTGAGGTACGCCGAAATTACGCCGCTACTGTACATCACGCTACTGTACACGCGCCTGAACCGTACATCACGAGTCGGCGTGCTACTGAAGAGCCGAAGCAGCCAAAGTAAGGAGCCGGGGGCCGAGCAAGAAGAGCATAGGAGCCGGTTCCGAGGGAAGGAAGACCCGGGCGGCAGCGTTGGCGCAACGTCGAGGGACATCCGGACGGGAGAGCGTAGCGCCTGCAGCCGAAACCGGGGCAAGGTCACCGACAGCGAAGAAGCGAGCTTTGCCAGCCGCGCACTGTGCGCGTGAAAGAAGGTTACAGAATTTTGTAAAGCGACTGAGAGCAGGCAATCGTTAGATACATGAACGGCCACAATTGTAAATTTGCATATTCACGTAGATTGTCGTAAAAACTAGGTCACGGAAAAAATAACTGAAAGAGAACATTGTACGCCGGTAATACAGTTCATTCATGTGTTATACGTTGCGAGAAAGACAGTGTAAATATTGGTTCATTTCTGTGTAATCTTGGCGAAGAAATTAATTGTGAATAGTTGTAGTTAGATAAGTCACTCAACAATTTGTTCCGATTCTTAAGAATCTTAGATTTTGTGTAGAAATAATGAATTTACTTTGTTGTATTCATTGGTCAAGGGATTTAATATTTTATTATTTTTGAACGAAGCTGGCCAAGCAGTAGTGACCGTGCACGGGCATTTTGTAAAAAATTGTGGATTAGGAAAGAATATTCCAGTCAAAGTGAACAAACGATTAATTTTCAAAGTGGGTAATTTGATTTTTTGTATTTCATATTTGTGTGGTATTTGATATCTGGTTTTGTGTATTTCGTTCAGTATAGTCATATGAAGTCAAAGTGATAGTGAATGTGAATAATTATCGTGAATGTGATAGAACAAATCTGAAAACAAAACTACTAAAAATGTGAACCTATTAAAGCTTCTGCAGTAATAAGCAGCAAACATATTGGCATTAAAGCCAACTTCAAACACATCGAGCATGATGTTTATATTTTCGTGCAAAACGAGTGGGCATTGTAAGCAAGTGGGCTTGGTAGCGTTATGTTAGTAGTGTATTATTCATAAATCATAACAAGTGTTAAATATTATAGTTTCTCATTTAATTTATTCAACAAAAGAGCAAATGCCTTCAATAGATTTTTAGGAACGAAGTTTGCATGTTTTTTTATATAAAGAATTTCCTTTCCTGCCTATATTAAAGGAATATTGCAGAAAACAATTCATTGCAAGTTCTTAAAAATGTTTTTTCGCCGGATAAAAAATATTCAGTGATATTTACCCCTGAAGAAAATATCGCCTCCAATAAATCTTTTCAATTCCTCTGGAACTTCTCGAAGTACACGCAAAAAAGCACATTTTGTCCGACTCAGGTTTATAAAAGTCTCCCTTCTTTCCGCCAAAGTTGCTTGTTACAAATTTGATCTCCCAAGTGCGAGGAGGGAGGGGAGTGCCGGACGCGGACGGCCCCTGCTCCCAGGTGGCCGGGGGAGGGGGAAGGCGCTCCCTCGCGCCGCAGGTGGCGGAAGGCGAAACGACGCTCCAGGGGCACTGGCGCAGTGCTGGAGGCGCTCGAGAAGGCGCAGGAGGAGAGAACCAAGTAATAGGGGTAAGGGATGGACATAGAGAAGAATGAGCAAACAATGGATGTGAGGTTTAACATAGGAGTGGATTGATGGGGATGGGTGAAAGAGGATAAGGAAGAAGAAGAGGAAGTGCAGGAGAAAATTACGTATTAGTGGTAAGGGAGGGATATGAAAAATAAAGAGCAGAAAATGGGTGTGAGGTTTAACATAAGAGCAGGTTGGCGGGAGATGGGAGAAGGGAAGGAAGAAGAAGAGGCAGTGCAGGAGGAAATTAAGTAATAGGGGCAAGGGATGGATATAGAGAAGAAAGAGCAGACAATGGATGCGAGGTGGAACATAGGAGTAGGTTGGAGGGGGATGGGTAGAGGAGGAGGAAGAAAACGAGGTGTTAGAGAAACTTAAGTAATAGGGAAAAGTGGAGGAGGTGGAAAAAGTAGCAAGCAATGAATGAGATGGTGATTTTGGAGGAGGTTGATGGGAGAGGGAACGAAGAGGATAAGAGGAAAAACCATCTAGAGGTAAAAACGGTGGGAAATCAGTAAAATAAAAAAGTTCATCGTATCTTACTTCATCTCAAATAGGAGATGAAATAAGATACAAAGGAAAAGTAGGCAAATCAAGTGATAGATTTGCCAAGAGAGTTGGGTAGATTATTGGAGAGACAAGGCGGAAAGGGGAATGTTGAGGAAGATTACGGCTTTGTAGAATTAACTAATTGTGCTACTAAATGACATATTTTCTGGCAATATTTCTAAATTTGCAATTTTCGAAATTTAAGAAAGTTCAACGAAAATGAGATTTGCAACATTCTTTTAAGCACGACTTCTTCTAACAGTTGTAAACAATTTTAAAAATGGAAAGGTTATGGAGATAAAATGATAATTAAAAAATATATTTCGCACAATTACACGAAAAATGTTCATATTTTCGAAAAAGTGAGCCTGAACTTACTGAAACATCCATCTTTACGGAACAAATTTCAATAAAGAAAAATTTTCAATCTTCAATATTAGTTATAGGAAAGGAACCCTAAAAATTGCACTTTTTCAATTTTCAAAACATCTCTGATTTCAACGAGCATGAGACCTGCATCATACTCTTAAGCGTTTTTTACGCTATCCGAAGATCCAAAAGGATAGTGCCAAATTTGAGAAAATTTTGAAAATGTTTTCGACGTTCCATGTCAAGCACCCCCAAAAATCAAAATATCAGCTTGAAACTCACAGCTTTTCATTCAGATCGCTGGAGGAATATAAATTTAGAAAAAAATCGGCCAAACGGTTGAGGCTTTAACGTTGACCACTGTTGGACAGACGGCACACGGACACATGTTTCTCCACCGAACGATTTTCCTTTTCCAAGGACCCGATAAATGTAGTTTCTGGCAAGACCACGGGTTGGAGGATCTTTTCCCAAAATTAAGCAACTAGATTTATTTACTTTTTCGTTATCAGAGCCTGGAAATAGATTTTTTGTTGAGAATTTGCCGTTTTCCGGCACATATAGCTTTCTCTTCTTACGATTTTTTTCGTAAAGATGAAAACATAAAAACAGTAGATGTAAGTCAAACGAGAAGGATAGTCATAGTATCTTGAAGAGGAAGGACAAGGCATTATAAAAGAAATTAAAAGGCTGGGGGTGAGGCAAAATAATATCAGTTGAAAATAGAAAGTGTCTTATTTCTTAATTATCATGACAATAAAAGCAATTAGTACAGGGAAACTAACAAACCCAGTGAGTGGAGTAAGAATAGAGGAGCATAGAATCTGAAGAAAAAAATTAGAGGAAATACCGAAATGGAGAAGAGGAAAGGTGGCTGAGGGCGTATGTTAAGGAAAGCAAAGGTATGTGAGTAAACATAAATAGTGTAAATGGGTGAACAGAGCAGGGAAGGTCACAAACGGGTTGGTGAGCATAAAGTTGGGGTGGTGCAGGAGACAAACGAGGGACGATGTAGGAGAGAGACGAGGAGAAAAGGGTTGGTATGGCCATGAATCGAAAATGGTCGGGAGTCGGGAATGAGAGGGAGAGTGGATGGGAGGGAGTGGGAGATGGAATGGACTCGAGGTCAAGAGGGATTCAAAGATGTGAGGGTATTGGGGGAGGTAAGGATCTGGGTATTGGAATGAACAATGAGGGGAGCCCGAAGAAATGAAGCAATGGAAAAAATAGAAGGGAGTGGAAATGGAAGATCAAGCTATGGATACGAGATGGGATAAAAAGAGAGCCAAGAATGAGAAAGAGTGGAGGATAGGAAGGAATTAAAGGACTGAAGGAATGTAGAAGAGGAGGGGATGAGAGATGAGGGAAGTGAGGGATGGAAGCTGGGGCAATGCGTGTCATATTTGCGAGATCATCAATAGATTTTTTTGAGTCTGAAGCGACAGGGGGAGGGTCGCAATATAACAGTTTTTTTCTCAATAAAAAACTACTCTTTAAAATTTAAGTCAACCATATCGTTTTTGTTTCAGCTAAGATACGATATCTATATTATCCTTCACAGTTCATGATAACCAAAACCCTTAAAAATACAAAGAAACCCAGTACAAACACTCTATCAGGATGGACATAAACATACTACCCCGTTTCCCTCATGAGTTCCTACTTCGTTATAGTGGCGCGTTTCAACACGCTTAACCGTGAAGAGCCAAGATTCTACGAAAACAGCGATGACTCCTGTGCTTATCCCCGTACAAAGGAAAGCGCCTGGATGAGTCGCCGTGAGCAGGGGCACGCTCTCAATTTAATTTGCTAATACTGATGAATACTTTACTAGCTTCTCTTTCGTGGGAATCTCTTAGCTGCTTTTCTTACTAACATAGTGAAATATGTCTAAATCGGAACCTATAAAAGTAGAAAATCTGCCTTAACCGGAACATTTCTCCGGCCCGTGAAGTTAAATGGCATTTTATACAGCAAAAATTGGAACTTCTCCAACGTGGAAACCGAACGGATATTCATGTTCTGCGGGGGCAACACCTTTATAAAACCGAATTTCTGTGAATTTAATGGAGTAGGTCAGAGAGATACTCTTAATGGAATGAATGCTTCTGAAAATCTGTTTTAATATATTCACTTGATACGAGTTTCAGTTGTGGCAGCCGCACTGTGAAGGAAGGTTCTTCAGCTGTTGTCGTAGAAATCGACCTCGGGTCGCCTGTCGCTCAAGGCGTAGTCCGTAGGAGCGTTCTCTATTCCCCGTCTATCTGAGCGTGGGAAGGTGTACGAGTGTGACTTGTACTCGTGCATCTCCCGGCCCCGCGTAGATAATCATAACTCCTTGACCAGAGACGCATATGTCAAGACGATGCGAGAGTATCAGAAATTGCTAGTACTCTGGGCTGTGAGGCATTGTGCGCTGAAGGAGTCTGCGAACAGTCCGGGTACAGCCACTTTCACATGATGTAATGTGTTTTTATGACTTTCACAACCAGAGGATCGTTTGACATAGGTCGGAAATAAACATCAAACTAAAAATTAAATTTGTTCAACAACAGAAAAGCATAATTTAAAAGGTCTTAGTACGGGAGAAAACCAAAAAGCAAAAACTCTACATAAATGTTGAAAAAAAACATTGTTTTAGTGAACAAGTTGGTAGGCTTTTACTTTTAATGGCCAGAAATAATTATGTTTAATATTTACTTATTCTTCCATAAAAAAGTTATATTTATAAATTTTCTTATTAAAATAAAATCACATTAGTAATTTCAGGACGGAAATATCAATACTCTTATAACAAGTGCAATATATGGACAACCCTCTATAAAACGGAAATCTTCCTAAACATAATTTTTTGTCCCGATATATTACGTGTTAGCTAGCTTTTACTGACCCAAAAAATATATGTAGATTTTCCCCTCTTATTCATTTCTTCTATACAGTATGTTTTTGTTATTTTTTAAGCTCGCATTAACATCTAGATCATTAGCAAACACTGTTGCTTGTAACGGGATGGTAACTGGGAGGATGACATGATGGACGGTGACGTAACTAGGAGAACGATATGAAGATCGGGGTTGAAAGAACGAACACAATACAATCATGCCCCACGTGGGACTCGAATCCTCTATCCTTCGGTCCGAGATCGCTAAGGCACTACTGCCTTAGCGATCTCAGCCACCGGATTGGCTCTAAATTATTAGTAATGTATCATTTTTATATTTTGTGTGAGAGATGGGAAGGAGGGAGAAATGGAAGGGAGGGAGAAATGGAACGGAAGGAGAAATGGAAAAGAGGGAGAAATGGAAAAGAGGGAGAAATGCAAAGGAGGGAGAAACGGGAGGGAGGGAGAGGTAAGAGGACGGGAGAGAAAGATGGGAAGAGGAGAGATGGCAGGGAGGGTGAGACGGGAGGAAGGGGCAGATGGGAGGGAGGGAGAGATGAAAGTGAGAGAGTGATGGGAGAGTGGGAGGGAGAAATGGGAAGGAGGGAAAGACCGTAACGAGTATTTGAAGAATAGAAGGAGTGAGGAATGAGAGGTAGTGGTGGATGGGAGTGGGGAATCGAGGGGTTGGGTAATGATGGTGGAGAGAGGGGGATGGTAAGGATTGAGGGATGAAAGAGAATTAGGAAGAGGTGAAAGGGAGTTAGAGATGGGAGAGTGAGGGGAAGGGAAAAAGAGAGGGATGGTAGAAAGGCAAGTTGGGAATAGGAGTGGGGAATCCAGGGGTTCGGTAATGACGGTGCAAAGGAAAATGAAAGAGAGATTGGATACGATAGAGTGCTGGAGGTAATCGAGAAGGCGATGAAGAGCTGTACGAGGGAGGAAGGCGAGGAAAAAGTCAAAGGAAGCCGGGTAAGGTAAAGGGGGCGAAGGATGCTCGGGGATATGGGGTAGTTGGGAGCGAGGGAATCGAGGATTGTGCGAGTGATAGGGAATCGCTAGCAGAGTCGGGGAGGACGCAGCCGGAGAAAAAGGACCGGAGGCGCACGGCGGAGTTGCACACTGGAAATATTAGCCTAAGAAGTAAGACAAACAGACGCGAGATTGCGCGAGCGTGGAGTTCGCAAGACACACAATAGACCGGCGACCCCCCCTTCCCGCCCCTCGGCCCCAGGGGAAGGCCGCGGATCAGTTCCCTCCCCTCCCCTCCACTCCACTCCCCTCCCTTTCGGCCTCCCTCGCCAGCTGCCGGATTCAGCGCCAGAGACCGGGTCCATATCCATACAGATGAGTAAAAACTCAACAATGACATTCGCCTCGTTATAAACAAGGGAAAATGACTTGTATTATCTTATTCACTTCAATAAAGCCAAATTAGCTTCTAATGTTTTTTTGGTTTCATTCGAATTGTTACAGGTCATGAACGAAAGGTAGCGTAGCTCCAAATGAATTTCTCTGTAAATTGTTTCTTTATACATTCTATTTGATTGTAAAATTACTGGTGTATTTTATGAAGCAATAATAAATTATATTGTATTAGGTGAAAAAGTATTAAAATAATAAGCAAAAGTAAATAATCCAATAATAACAAAAAATTAAAAGATTAAATATATCTAGACGGTAAAAACGTTTTAGGCACAAGAAATATAATTTCAGATTACATTTGAACCTGTGCTTGTTGTTTCCAATATTGAAAGATAAACAGTTAAGAATGTTTTGATTACAATTGATATTATGAGTTTAATATGTGTTATTCACGTTCATAAATATTTTCAAGTACCTATAATAAATATATGTAGAAAATTTTAAAACGCTGGTTATTGGCTGAAACCTAAGTCTGTCCTTATCTGTAAATCGTATGGAGAAATAAAATACTTTTTTTAAAAAAACTGAAACTCTTTTTAGATTGTTGAATTTTCTCAGGTAATAGATTTTTCTACATTGTGTGAAATATTACATTTGAAATTTCTACATTAAAGAAATAATACCATGAGTTATTATACAACGTTATAAAAATGCAAAAGTTACGGAAGAACTTTAAATATTTTTTTAAATATTTTGTTTTATACTTGTATCTTTGATATTGAGATGTGCTTAGTCAAACACATAGATAATGTGTAGTCGTATTATAAAAATTGGTCGAATTATTCATAACTTTGTTTTCCAAAACAGCCTTAGCCAACCTATGAGAACGGTTATTTCCTGAAAATATGTGGCTTAGTAAATTACAATATGATACAAATATAATCTACTTCAAAAGTCTATCGATCGCTAGACTACTGAGCTAGGTGACCCAGCTTAGGACCAGTGGTAGCCCTTCTCGTAATTCGGGTGCAATTCAAGTGTGCAAGGTCTCGTGTATTACGTGAGCTTTAATACGAGAAGTTTGATAAGCGCAGATAGGAAATGTGAATGAAATAGGACACATTATACAAAATATGTTAGCATAGAGGAGACCAAAATTTGTACTATCTACAGCCGCTTCAAGACCCAAGAGTAGAGCTGGCCTGATCAGTATTTTAGAGCCAGGTACAAGATTGTTTAAAGGAATTAGATGCTGTAGTTTTTTGTTGTTGACATTTTAAAAAAAATTCAATAAGCTGGCCGTTATGATGGGAAAATATCTGGTTCTGAATATTCATTACTGTAGTTAATTTCACAGTCAAACGCATTGTCTGTACGTGATGCATTCCACACATCCGACAATAAAACTGCTTTCATGTTCTTCCTCTTCCTATTCACGGTTACTACGAAAGATTAATATCTCCCTTATCATTAATACTGAAATTACTAATGAGGTGAAGTGAACGGGCAAATTAATTGTACAGATACTGAACACCATGCATAGAAGAAAACAGCGTAGAAGACACAATTTTGTGTAATACATTTGATATGGCAGTATAATGAACCATGATTTACCTAGTTTTCATTGCGGTACATCGCCAAAAAAGTTTTATTTTATCATGCTTAACTTATGTTTTTTTTATCATTGCTACATTACTTAATTTGAATATTAATGACTGTTATCTGCTATCAAGCGGGAGGCATTTGGCAATCAAATGTCTCAACAATAACATAAAAGTAACTTGTAAATAAGAGAGTAAGAGTTTATTTACAAACTCTTCTTTCCGCTTAACAAGACATTCGGAACAACACTTGGAGAGACGAAGACGATAATTTGGTTATAACAAGGAACCTTCCCGAGGAAGCGAAGTGTGTTAAAACGGCCCAAGAATTATCTGAAAGGAGCTTTACCCAAATATTTACAAGGGGCCCGGGCGTGTTCCGCAGCGCGGGCCGGACTGCGAGAGCAAGCGCGAGGCGCGATAAGCGCAACCTGAGACAAAACACACGCCAGGCGGCCCCACTTGTTAAAACAGGCCCCGCGTCGTGCGAGGCAAGACGGCTGCCTGACAAGGGCGGTCACGGAGCGCCACTCGGGCGGTCGTCTCGCGACACAGTGGGCGAAGGGCTAAGAAAAAGGGAGCGGTTCATTATGTCGGGTTTCCAGCAGCCACAAGTGCCAAAATTGGTAGTCCCGAAAGTGTACTACATTTTTTCTCTAGTGGTGACGGTGATCTTGCTCAGCTGGATGGTGAGCTCAGATGCCTACCTATACGCCAGGTTGCGAAGTTTTTTCCAACCAGGTATCTCCCACTAGTGAGACACCGACATGCCGACTCAAGCTCTAATATCACAATTGACATTCAGTTACGCGTGGCAGTGTAGCGTATGTTAGTGTACGTTTGGGTAAGGGGTGAGAATACGATAAGGAAGAAGAAGGAAATATGTCTCGCGATCCGTGGCCCGCTTGTTAGGGTTCTCTTCCGGCATTCGCCTAGTGTTGCTCGGAGAAGACACGGAAAACTACCGATCAGAGCAGCAGGCAGCAATAATTCTCTTATAGACAGCGCCTGAACGCGACCCAACTATCCAGCAAGAGTCGAAAAACCTGCTACCGTCGGAAGAGGTACCCTAGATCTTTCGGGCCAGAGGCTTCGCAGTGACATCAGTTGATATCCTAAGCTATCTAAACCGTCGAGTTTCTAATAGCCGAGCTGTAATAGTTATTTATTGACTTTGATTATCAAAAATCAGCAGGTAATCTATAGCAAAGATGAGTCGTACAAATAATTATTAGAACACAAGTGTGTTAATAAGCCATAAACCACTAATAGGAAATCATTTTCGAACTGTAAATAATATTAGAACAAATGAATGGCCTCCCATTTACTACTATACACAGATCAGTATCATATTTTTAAAACTTTCCAAAATTGTTGTATTTCTTTCGTAAAAAATTGAAGTTAATATCAAAGTCCACTAATTAGTTATTTCAAATTATTATCTTTAAAAATTAAAAAAATAAGTAAAAGTGCGGTCTCTCGGCATTCAGTGGCTCTGATATTGTTTAAATAATATAATAAAAATATAAGCATCGTACATCCGATAGAACTAATGAAACTTATTCCAGTATTCTGAACAAATCAAAATTGGAACAACAAAGTTACTTTGCAGATGTAAACTTGAAATGTTTACCTTTCAAAAACAGCTAACTGTATATTCAGTTGAATTCAGTTAGCTCAAGCTTCAAACTACGTAATATCCACATTTTAAAAGCGGATTTTACAAAAAAAAACACGGTTTCCTGGAATACTGTAAAGTAAATATGAATCTCTGTATTCAAATACTTGCTAAAAGTAATAATAAATCATCGAAATCGAAGGAAAACTTATGAGTTTTTAATAAAAGACATGAAAACTGAGGATTTCTGGATTGAAAAGTAGTATCCTCGTCTCATTTAAACGCCAATAACGAACCTCACTAATACTAATTGAATATGCCTGTTTGAGTTGAATATTGCCCTCTTATATTAACATCTCTAAGAATTTCTGCTTCTACGTTCGTATAAAATTATATAGATATATTCCAAGATAATACAAAATTTTCATCTTCCTGTTGCTAACTTATTAGGAGTTTATTTGTTTTTATTATGCAAAACCGAGCCGGAAACGACATACACCCATTTTTTAAGTTTCCATCTTTTGACCTTCCATCCAGAGTTTCCATCCTCTGTGTGGAGGTGGGTGGGGACGGGCAGGACAGAGTGAAGCTGGAGTGTCCTGACACCAGCAGAGAAATAGCGGAGAGGAATTTACAGAGTCTGCGACTTACGGAAAGCGTGACAGAGAGGCGGAATGAAAACAGAGTTGAGGAAGGGACGTAGGTGGCAGAGACACGGAGGGTTGACAAGGGGGGCGAGCGAACGAGCTTCGGAAATTTGCTCATGTCTAAAGGGTATGTACGTACACATGCGTCTAAAGAGAAGCTGAAATGAGAGGAAGGTAAAACGAGCAAATGTGGCTGGGTCTAAAATTAATATGTTAAGCTGGATGTTCATACTTTTTACACATCATTGCATGAGAATATTAATAATAAATGTGGAATGATTCGTACATTTTCTCGAATTCAAATCTAAATCAGAATCCTAAAAAGATAATTCATTTATGTAAAGTTAAATATTCTGATAAGTTCATAACACAAATAAAACCCGAATTAGAATGCGAATGAATATTTATTCGTCTTAAGGAATTTGACAAACCAAACATGTCACTTTTCAAGATAATAAAATTGTGAACGAGCAGAGTGAGTAGGTTTTAGTTAGATTGAATAAAGTAATGCATTATTTATTAAAATTCTTGCATTTTGAACTAATACATTACGTGTGGTAAAATCATCCATTTATACTCCTGAAGGAATATACTAAATCGTATGGCAATAGATATTATTTTACTATTCTAATTGCGTATCATGAATAGTGGTTTTAAACTATTGACTGAATGTTCATGAAAATAAGATATTTGCAATACTTGCAAAATGCAAAAAAAAAAACCATTAAAATTACAGAGAACAAGGATAAAGACAGATGAGAAAAGACTGAGAATGGCAGTGTCTGAGAGTTGTGGGAATGATGATGTGGTATTGTTGACGTAATTAAATAAATCCATCAAATTGATGGAGTGACTGAGAGTACAGACAGAAAGTAGTAGAAGTAACTGGTAGCAAGTAATTGAATTGGAAATGTAATTGTGTGGACGAGTATTTTCAGATACATAACATGGTTTTAATTAATAATATAGGGGAAGTTTTGCATTTTTTGGAGGGAGTGCATTATTGCTTGTGAGATCGTAATGGTTTTGGCGATGATTCTATTAGTAATAATCCCGATATCAACAGCATATTGATAATGGAGGTGCACAAAGTCATTATATATTGAAACGAAGAACGTTTCTGCATAGTAACAATCAAAATTGATTACTAATTCTAATTAAAAGAAGCACTAAATCGATCAGCGTAGTAACGCCGCCGCCGCCGCCGCCGCCGCTGCCACCAACGGTCAAATCGGGGGGTAGACGGGCGAGGCGAGTGACGGTTGGAGAGTAGAGGCAGAGAAGCCGCGAGCGCAACACGGACGGGCTGTGCTGCCTCAAGCAAGTTTATAGTGATATTACCAACAGTTTGGAAATGATTGTAGCCATTAAGTGGGAGATTAGAGGTGATAAAAATTGATAATCAGGTGATTAGGAAAAGGGGAAGTGCGCACCAGGACCGGGATCAGTGAAAACATTAATACTGGAGTTTGAGTGGCCGACAGACACGCGTTCCATTTCCGCCCGGGTGTGATGCAGCAGCGGGCCGCACCGTGCAAACATTCTAGTGGGATTGAGAAGAACTGCTGTGATCGGAACTGCCGACGGGACGCAATTGCGCGTTGTGCATGTTATAATAGGTGACATTGCGTGTAGTGGCTGGGGAGGGGTGGACCCCGACGAGCTCGTTGGCCATTGCGTTTGGGGGCTAGCGGAGTCGACCGCCGAGGGAGAGCGATTTTCCGACAAACTTCGGGGCGGACCGAAGTTTGCCAAACACGCCGCCGCCGTTGCCACGGCGGCCCCGCTCGCCTCCATCCAGTCGGCGGTCATCGGAAGCCTCAAGGTAGCGTTACTAAAGGCCTTGTGCACGAATCACTAAAGGCCTTGCGCACTGCGTATTGTAAAGAATTTTTGTACATAGTGTGTCAATCATTAAACTTTTAATTGCACAATAGAGTTTCTTCGAACATTCTTCTAATGCAGCGTCAAACCCCCTGGAAGCCCATTCACGAGAATGTACCCGTCCTTTATATCATTTTATTTGTCGTGAAAGTACCGTTTCCCAGGTACGTCACAATATGAATATATTGTAAAATATATTAATATGGATCGACTAAGGTGCCTCAGGGCATCAACTATAATTACTGCAGTGCCTCTAACCGGGAGGTCCTAGATTCGAGTCCCGACGGTGGCAGGATTTTCAACATGGACGTGTCAGATCGGATTCAGCCAGTCTGGGGGAGAATTCTAGCGGCCGAATGCTCTGATCGGTTCCGTAGTTTCTCCGATCAATACCAGGCGAATTCGGATCTGTACTCTAATAAACGAACGAGTCTAGTAAAATTAGCAGTTGACGCGTCCAAAATCACTAATCAATGAAATATAGTAATTCGGGAAATACATAGTTTTAATGATGTTGCAAGAACGTATGGAAGGAAAATGTCGGCGCAAGATAAAAATAAGGAAAATAATGACGTCTGGTTCCACGCATAACTGAGAAGCACAGCTAACACCAATATTAGTTCTTGAAAGAAATACTTCCGAATGCGTTTTGTTGGCGGCTGGCGAAGAGAAAGGTTTCTGGAGATAATCATAAGAACTACTAACAGTTGCATAGGCAGCACATCTGTTCGAATCAAACGGATGTGATGGCGTTGAGAAGAATAAACGTCTTAAGTAGCTAATGAACACGAAGAGGAGAACCATATGAACTAAGAATAATATTTATGACACAAATTAACTCGAACGTTTGCGTTCATGTGGAGGTTTTGCGTTTGGTCATTTTTTAAACGTGTTTGACTAACATTTTCTGTATATTTGATTCTCGATTCATTAGTTACAAAAAACTTCACCTTGATCTCTCAGAAAAATTAATTATGACACTTCAACAGATCAAGATATCAACGCATATTAAATTAACACTAATGTCTCTCTTTGGTTTCTTTTTAGAGAATTTCGTAAACTTACTTACTACTACTTACTTACTATGGAAATGGAACGTTTTTCAAATAGACATGGGAATCTGAGTTAGAAACATAACAACCTTCATAATAAGCTTCAACCTTCATAACTAAGTTTTAAGTTCCTATTAAATACGTCCAGCTTTATACATTATAATGATTAACTATTTATTTGCCCGTGAACAAACGTCTCTTATGGTTAGTATTTACGTTTATTTTACACGACTATATTTCAACCAATATATTTCAACCTATTTCAACAAATGATTTAAGATTGAAAGTTAAGTGACTTAGGTGGAACTAGAGAAAATTTTCTCTTTTTAATTACTTGCCTTTACAGGAACAAGACATCTACTTACAATAATATTAAAGAAAATATATTTTGAATGAATTAGAACCAATTCTATTTTACTTTTTTACATATTTTGGCACAATTGCTTATTTTTACATATTTTACCTTTTACTACAAATTTATTCCATACAACATTACATTTTAATTTACTTATACTTTGAAATATTTCTTTCGCATATAAGTTACAGAGTCACTTTTCTTAGAAAGTAATATAATCTGGAGTTTTTCTCTGACCACTATTTATTTGCCATGAATTTTTTAACTTTACCCCTCCCTGCTTCTTGAAAACTGCGTACTCGGAGTCAAAAATGAGCAAATGTTTTGGAATCAAAGTAATTTCATCCGTGTGCATGCTCGTGTATGAAATCAGGACGTTCGAGTCTCGATCGAAAACTATCAAATATTTTCTTACAGATCATTGTCTTATTTATTTTTTGGAATTGCGGGAGTCCTTTAACCCCTCTTCCGAGATCTATTACTGGATACATGGAACTACTATTCACTTGAGCACCCGGCTACTTGTAATCAACATTGCATATACGTACGTATTTCATATTTCGAATTAAGTCTTTGTGGTGAAGACTAGTGTACAGTTACGTCTGTAGAGGTAGAACTTTATTTCAGACGCTCTAAATCCATGTGAAGATCTTATTTATGATGTTCTGTGCCCAGAAAATGCTTATAGAGAGCAATTTTAAACACAATAATGAGTTTTTATTGTATATATTTTGGAAACAAAATACACATAGGCTAAATATAGGCCGTGTGTATTGTGCTTTTTTTACTACAATAAATTTTGTTCTCTCGTTGGAATTCTTCAATAAATATCTCTGTTGTTCATGATAAAAATAAGTAATTAAGATATATATATATATATATATATATATATATATATTCAAATATTTCTCTGAACTTAATTATTTACTCCATTTAACTACAAAATTTGATTCAAATTTTCCTCCCTTTAAATATTGAATAAATATACATAATTCAATTATCCTGTATAATAGAAGATTAGTCTACCTTTAAAACTTATTTATGCAGGCACTCGTGATCCACAAAATCTGATAGTGTCATTATCTAGGTTTCAAATTTGTGTGAATATTCAAAGAGAAACATTAATAGCATGTGCTTACCAAGTACATTCATTGCATCAACATGTCCATTAGATTTACACAATATTTATTTCTCAAATATTGCAATAATTTTAAAATTTACTTTCTAATAACATAAGTCATTTTATCTTTTCTTTAGTTTGCAGATGCATATAATTTAAAATAATTTTATGGAGTTATTTTATCAGGAACAGAGACATTATTCATACAATTTTGAACAAAATGTTCGTGATGAAATGAAGTCAAAACCATAGCAAGAAGGTTTTGTACAATGTCATTTGGCAACGGAAGAATTTCAATGGAGGAGGTAAACGGGAACCTCAGATAAATTGCATTTAGGAACGTTAATTAAAGGAACGTTTTATTTAGGAAAGATGCACTTGTGTATCGATATATTTAACAACCATTTTCAGCAAGTGTGTTTTAAAATATATTACATTTTTTAGGTTTGACAGGGTCATAAATATTTTGAAAATTTTGTGAAATTGCAGTCCCTCAGAGATGCATATGTCCATTTTTGTGTTTTGAAGAACTAGCTCAACATTCACAATGTTGCGTCGATTGCACCAGCAGTACCTAAAAACGACAGTTGTTACAATTAAATTGCAACATATTTATGGGCATATCTGACTATAAGAAAGTGACAAAGCCATTTGCCATAGTGACGGTTTTGAATTCTTTTGTAAATATCCGATAATCTTTCGAACTATCTCTTAGTATTCGATATGGTTCTAATTATACAAGTCCTAAACGACGATACGGTAACTCTTGACATAAACAAACTTAGGAATAACACTACGCTGGAGCCCGTTGTCCAATTGTTACTCGGCTGTTAAACTTGCAACATAAAGGGAGGTTTCTCACATTCTAATAAAATCCGTAGCATAGTTTCGAACCGTGCAGTTTTGGATGGGAACAAATATCATCCACATAATAATGAGTTTCGACGAAGCTCGAAGCGGCGGCGATGGTGTAACGGTTAGCGTACTGGACTGTTGTACCGAAGTTGGCGGGTTCAAACCCGATCGAAGCCGTGGATTTTTAAGGGCGAAAAAATCCTTCGTACGCCTTCCTTCGGAGGGGAAGTAAAGCCGTCTGTCCCATGTTCGTAGATTTACTTGCATGTAAAAGATCCTCAAGCCTAAATGACGCCTCTGAGCTAAATTCAAATCGCCTGTTTCTCGCCCAAGAAATACCCTCTTTCTCTGCTATATGGAGCGTAGCGAAATTTGCGTGGTCAGACGGAAGAGCGGGCCTGATGGCCCGAGTCTCGCCACGTGAAATAAGGCATATTCAATTCAATTCAATTCAAAAAGCTCTTAGCTGATGACAAACTTTGCCATTGCGGGGATTTGACTTCCCCTCAACACCTCCCGATCCTCAAAATTTCAGTTGATGACTTAACTTTGTTATTAGAGACAAAAAATATGTTAAAGAGTATTTCGACATATTTGACGTTTTGACATTATTTCGTTTTATATGACATAAAATAGTCGAGAAAGCTGTATTACTGACGCAGTTTCAATAGTGAATGTGCAACTTCGTCTACCCTCTAAATACATGTGTAGGCTCTAGGAAAGAGACTTGACGAAACCCAAATTAACATTTTTACAAACCTTAGGGCTAACATTTTGATACAGTTAGTGGATATTTTGAGGTATAATATTACAATTGTACTTATAGAACGTGCTCTCGCTCAGTTCAACAAACTTACTAAATCTTTGTGGATGTTACATAAGCGGCCGAAAAAGACTCCGAACGAGTTATATGCTGCGTGACAGCGCCAACATTTACACTAATATGATATGCGTGATTGGATAAAGCTCTCTTTCCCTACATTCTTAAAACAAATAATAAATTATATTCATTTTCACGTAAGTTAATAAATACAGCAAATGAACACAAATGATTGTACTCGAGTGACTGCAGTATAAGTAAACGTACATCCAAAACAAAAACTGAGACAACATAACGATACCTGTGGAAGGGTCGCATGTAGTACGGATTCAGTGATATAAGAAATATTCATATAGCAAGTCTTACTTACATGTACCGTTGCTGGGAATCTACCAAACGCCTTCCTCCCCTGCCCAATTTTCAAGACGTTTTCAAAACGTACGATATGGTATTGTGTATAGCGATGCAATTAAAATATCTACAAATACATTTTGCATATATCTTTTGAATAATGTTCCCAGACACTTTAACCGATATATTAGTTTGTGCCACAATTGTAGAGCATGTTATATTTTGTAAAGTAATGGTAATCCTCTTCCAGTGAATGCGACGTGAGATTCGACGCCGATTAATCCATCGGTTTCCCAACTCTAAGAACCTCACCGAGCGGGGCACCGCTGCATCTGCGGAGAGCTTTAAATTCTCGATAGATCTCGCGACGTGTGGTAATATTGTGGATGTATATGTTAGAGTAACGAAGGGGACAAAGATGAGGAAGAAATATTCGCATGAGATCCGTGCTCACTTTTTTAGGGCACTACTCCGGCATTCACCTGGTACTGATCGGAAAAAACACGGGAAACTACCGTTCATTGGAACTGGTCACTAGAACTTACCTGAAGGCAGCGGTGAATATGTACGTACCAATTTACTAGTTAGCTACGAAACGCGCCACTGTTGGGTCTCGGCACTTGGCACTTGGGGAGAGAGTTCCCACAGAGAGGACCACGTTGCCACAGGACCGCTCGATGGAATTTATCCCCGGTTTTAATTTCATCTTTCTACCGCAAGAGCTCGCTGGTATTCAACTCGCGTTCGCCGCGGGATTGGGAGGCCGGTTTGTGCAGCCCTCGGATGTTTTGCAGGATAGCCGCCCCGCCCCGTCCCGTCCCGCCCCGTCCCGCCCCGTCCGCGCAACGCCGCGCTCCCCTCTCGCTGGAACCGGAAGCGTCGCGCCGCGTCCTCGAGGGGACGCTTCGACTGACCTCTCTCCCCCCTCCGCCCCCGCCCCGCCCCACAGTGAATGTCCCGCGAGAGGCCGCTGAGGCGGAGCTGAGAGTGAGGGATGATACGCAGGCAGGGGAAAGGTTGTAGCGGGAAGAAATTATTCTAACTTATTTTTCTTTTCCTTCTTCTTCTCTTTCTCTATTTTTTTTCTTCTGTTGACGTTGATTCTGTGACTGCTGCTTCTTCTTCTGCTGATACTTCTGTGTTTTCTTTTCATTTCCTGCTGCTTCTGTTTCTCTTTCTGCTCATTCTTTTGCTTCTCATGCGTCTGACTCTAACGTATTTTCTCTTTCAATTTCTTCTTATTTTTCTCCTTCTGCTGCTGCTACTGAATCTGCGGTGCTTCTATTTCTTCCTCTGTTGCTCCTTTTTTTCTTCAACTCCTTCTTTTTCTTTTTCCGTTTATCCCTTTCATTCTCCTTGTTGTTTTGGTATTTGTTCTGATTTTTTCTTTTGGTTCTTCTCGTACTTCTTACTTATCTGGCATTTTAACTTACCATGATTTTCGACCTTACATCTTAAAACTCACTCAATACCGTAGAAGTATTTTCTAATTCATGGAGTTTATGAGTCAGCCCATTGACCCACCATAAAGATGAATGTGGGAAGGGAACGGTGAAGAAATAATCATGGAGTTTGTGATTCATTGATTAAGGAACTTTGTGATTATTCGCATGGAATTGATCGTGGGTCTCCACAGAAACCACCGATCAGTAAGCATCTTGAATTCAGCCAGAAAGTTGGGCTTTCGCAAAGGTGTTTTGTTGATACGGAAAGTTCGTGTATATTTGGGACTCAAAAGTAGGAGTTTTTCCAATAATTTTGATATTACTGTGTGTCTAACACATCTAACGTAAGTAATGATAAATTCCATAATGCAATAGCATTCAAGCACTTTTTAATTTTAAATTGAAGAGCAATTATATCAGAGATCGCGGAGATGGGCATATGAACAAATTTTCACTTCTGATAGAAAAACGGAATTTTCTTCAAACCATCACAAAACACCAATGCTTCAGATTTCCATTTACTGCGGTATTTGGAAGAAACTAATTGAAATAGCGTCTTTACTTTTGTTTACCATTAATGTTCATTATTGCTTGGGTGTGCATATGATGTTATTTTGAGAATAACTACGATTCAGGCTCTCAGTCCTCATACATTATTTTTATACCTGGATTAGCGTTGGATGCGCCAAGAATGGTGGAAGAGGTAAATTACGGCCTTTATTTTGACTAAGATAAAAGAAAAATAAGTTTATTTACTACAAAAATTCATACATCATATTAGAGAACGTATTTTCACTCAATTTTGCGGCAGAATAATGAAATGTTTGGTTTCAAAAATTTTCGGAACTCTCATATAATGTTCGAACAATTTTGAAACTCAATTTTTACAAAATTCTCGTCAATTAGGCTTTAAACGTATTTCTAGTTGACCATTATTAGTTTAGCGTACTTCGGTAGCTTTGAAATGACATAATTTGCGCTGGGCATTTTACGAAGTTATTGTAACACAAAACTCTTAATTATTACAAATCAATTGTACTCATCGCAGAATTGCGTTATTTTGTTGGTCTCAGTCCCACGGTACATTGGTTACATTAAAGTGATTATGACTTAAAACGGAAGAATGTGTAAATTATATTTAAGTATTCGAAGAACCATGTCTCATTGAAATGTTTCTTTAATTTTATGAATTTATCGGATTAAATTAGCACTCGTTTTCGTCAATACTCGATATTTCGTTCTCCATCAAACCCGGTTATAAAGGAACTTCTTATTCCAACCCATGTATATAAAATGTTATTACATTTCTCTTTTAGTAGAAATATAAGATGGAAAACGAGGAATTCCTAAAATTAAGAAAGAATTGTACTTACCAAGAACAAATCGAGACCCATACCACGTTCCCCTTGTTTGTTATTCACAGTGATCCATTTCTTTTCTTTAAAAAGAACACTGACGAAAGAGATATGGCACCTTCACTGTTGCTCGCTTTCTCATCCCGAACCGCTGTCCCTGGCGATTCTCTCGAAAGATCGCGCCGCCCGAAGCGAGGGCAGTGAGAGGGCAGGGGGCGTGGGGAGCCGCTGGGGTGGAGGCGTTCGGAGGTGGGATGGTGCCGGAATCAGGGGAAGGAACCGGGCGAGGGTTGGCGATGAGGGGCGGCGAGACGGTGAAGGCTTCGTTGAGGGCGACGGAGGCGGGAAAGAGAGGAAGGAGGAGGGGCGTCAGAAGGCGGTTAGAGTTGGAGTAGAAGGGAGATGGGGCAAGACGGTGAGAGCTTTGAATGCGTTGAGGGCATCGCGGGAGGGAAGGAGGAGGGTGGGAAGAGGTGGTTAAGCAGAGAGGTGATAACGTGAGCATTGGTGTCAGGGATGGCATGTGCAGATATGGCAATTGAGTAACGGGAGCTGCAATGCCGATTGGCGGATGGGGGCCATGTATAAGGCGCTGGGCCGTGGAGATGTCGCGGTCGGAGAGATCAGAAAGCGGGGACAGGGGGTGGTGGGATTGCTTGGGTGGAGTAGCAGCGGCGATGGTAGGGGGTGGGCGGGCACCGTGCGAGTCGCATTGTAGCGTCACCGTAACGGGATGGGTGGGAGGCGTGGAAGCGCGGCGGGCAGCTGCGTGGTGCGGAAAGACGCAGGGCGGCACAAGGCACGGGGGGTGGCAGAGGGGCGCAGTGGTTGGAATGTGGGAGTGGGTAGTTGAGCGTCCGAGGGCGAGGGGAGCTGGAGCGGTAAAGGGCGTAGTGATCGAGAGCGCCATCAGTCGGGCATTCCACTTGCGGCGCCGACTCCCCGTCGTAAATCGTTTCAGTCGCTCACCATTGGAGCGCGGCCCTCGTCGTCCCGCCTCCCCCCCCCGCGCCAGTAAAAACACTTAGGAATTCGGCGGACATACTCAATGGAACGCCCCGCAGATCCATCATGCGCGATTGCGTTTAGCAGTGGAATGTCGATATCAGCGAGAGACAAGAAGAAGGAGATGAAGCGAATGGAAGAGAGAAGAAGAAAATCGCAGTTGTAAAGAGCTTAGAACGTATGATCTGGAAATAGATATGAGCGGTGAGCAGGAAGTCAGAAGAAGAATTCCCGAAAGCCGAGAATAATGAGAATCTTCAATTGTCGACGCTCAGAAAACCGGCACGACCGAAGTGAAGGAGAAGTAAGCAGGCAGGAAGTTAATAAACATTATGTTGTTTTTGTGGTCAGATCTTTCGCTAACGTGAGGGACCTCGGATAGCAATAGAAATGGAAGATGGCGGGAAGAGAATAACAAAAGGTAAAAAAACTACATGAGTAGAAAAAAATAGGTTGGTAAAACACTGCGATAAACTTAAGAATTAAACAAGAGAGGAATGCTGAAAAAAGAGATGAAGCTTATTGAAATGCATGCTGAAAGCAAATAAATGGAAAAACTGTTAGCGCAGAGTAAGCGATAAGAGAAGAAATGAAAAAGGAATTGTAAGGATTAACTGGTTTATAATGATAAGGAAAAGAGTTGCTAGGAGTATCATTTAAAGGATACCTATTTCTTGATGTCAAAATTGATAAGAGACGATTCCATTGGATAGTAGTTGATTGTAAGGCAGAAACTGTGCTTGTCAAATTTTCATACCTAGTTCTTCTAATTTAATTAGAACTCATCACTGTTTAAGCCAGTAAAGTTTTAAGCCAACATAGCATATAATTAAGCAAAAGCATAAAACACAATTGAATAACAGAAAGTAAAAAATGAAAAATCGTACGGTTATGGAAGAAACACGGTAGAATATTTGAGTAACACATTGAGGAAACACCTCTAAACTTTCACACCACAACAACTCTTAATTATCTGAGTCATTACTAATAGTAGCTGTAATCTAGTAGAAAATATTCTAGAAGTTAGGGTCAAAAAAAGTTAAGAACATAAACAAAAAATTATTGAGAATCTCAGAGAGTCACGGTGCACTGCGTTTTTACTTCATATGCATATATTCGATATAAATGAACAAAAATTCAGAAACTTATTGGCCTGAAAATGTAGATAAAAGTAAACAGGTGTTAAAATTGTATAACAGGAATATACCAATGAGAAAGTGAGAGAGAGTACTACGAGAGAAGAGACTGTGTAGATGCACAGAGAATGCCAGATGGCCTGAACAAGCAGTAATTACTCTGATAAACTAGACAATAATTTTGTGGAACGCGATGACAATGAGAATCGAACAAGAGCGGAAAATAGAAAAATTGCAGTCTATTTAGAAATGTAAGTATCTCCACCAAGCGTTGATCTTTCCCATATTCGCTTCTTTACTAGCCGAATTTATTTTCTTCTTTGCATGTTAAGGCTATTACAAATGAGCGAGTGATGTAATTATCATTACCATCCCATTCATTTCTTTTCCAGTCTGTCCATCCCAATGATAACTTACACGACTTCCAGACTGATTCATCGGATTGTCCGCCCGTTTGTGTGCGCTCGGCAGCGAAAAGCGCTCTTACAAACGAGAGCGAGGGTCTAGCATCAGATATCAAGCCCTGTAGAGCACCTGCGAGCGCCAGAACTAGCAGGAGTGGCTGGGAGGGAAGAATCAGGCCGCGAAAACCAATTTGAACAGCTCTGCCGGTTCAACTTGTCTCGACGCTGGGAGAGTAAGCGCTCAGGCAAGCGAGTCGTTGCGAATCCGAGGCTGATTATTGCGTCGGGTTGCGCCACAGCTCGGCGCGGGACGGGTATGGCGGCGAAGTGCGGGCAGCGGGAGCGCGACACGGTGCGCTAGGTTGGCGGCGTGCCGAGGCTGATAGGGTGGCGAAGGTGGCGTAGTTGCGAGGGTGTGGGGTGTGTGTCGTTGGGGAGATACAGGCGGGAGGTAGCGGCGAGCGAGAGTGGACGGGAGCGGCGAGCGTGACGCGCGGGACGCCGAGCGTTTGCGGGACGGCAGAGGGTGCGAGCGCAGGGTGGCGGGCGGCGGAGGGTGGCGGGGTGGCGCGAGGTTGCGGGCGCGAGGGTCGGGGGGCGCGAGGCTGCAGAGCGCCGAGGCAGTGGCGGGAGCGCGAGCGGTGAACCGGACGCGAGCGTGGCGGACCGAGGGTGGCCGCGGAGCGCAGGAGCGGTGGCGGGGCGGCGAGGTTCCGGGGCGCCGAGGGTGCAAGGGGCGCCGAAGTGGTGGGAGCGCGCAGCGGTGCGGGACGGCGGGAGCCTAGCGGGACGGCGAGGGTGCGGGCGAGCCGGCGAGGGTGGCTGGGGACGCGAGGGGCCGGGGACGCAGGGTGGCGGCGGCGGAGGGTGCGGCGGCAGGCGCCGGCGCTGAGTGGCTGGCAGTTGAGGCGGAGTGGCGAGCGGGGCGGTGGCGGCGAGGGTGGCGGGTTGCGCGGTGACAGAGTAAAGATATGGAAAGACATTGGAAATGACGAGAGAATGGAGATGGAAAGCTTGCAGGCGTCGTATGCCGTAACCGACATATATATCTTACATCAGAGGAACAGAGAAATATGAATACAATACAATTCATGGATTCGATTGCATGGTTTGCGTAAATAACTTGGTTGCGTAAATAACGTAACGATATAAGTGGTTGAAAGATTGTGGCAAAAATGGCAGTTGTAATCAAAACGTTGTGCAAAGGGGTTATTGTAAGCGATAACACTCGGCCGTGGTCTAGTCCTGCCAATGGCTCTGGCGATTTGGCAGGACTTGGTCGAATGGCAGGATTTGGTCACATATATAGGTATAATAAATAGACAATGGTTGGACGGACAAAGCGAATATACCTACTACGATCATCGCCAAATGCTCCAAGATAATGATGTTTGTGTTAAAGCCAACTTTTTTTCCCTTCAAGGGCGTTGTAACTGAAGGGTTGTCTGTAAGGAACACATCTAATTCTGAGTATATAATGTATTCCAATGTATAAATATATTACAAAGGGAAACAAGTTAGTAAACTATACCACATTAAATTCTATATCTTCATTTAGTATCGGCGTAAAATTATATATAACGTTTCTTCTACCTAAACAACAAATTTTTCTAAAATGTTCCGAAAACGTAACATCACTTTTATGTCAGTGTAACATGTTAACACTTTTATTGAAAGTTATATTCAGGTACTATTTTTTACTTAAAAAAACGCGAACACTGTACATTTGGGTCTACGTTTTTTATATTGGAAATATAGTGAGAGTAATTAGATGTTGAGACCATTTACAAATACTTAAAGAAAGTACATGTATGTTTTCAGTGCGTTTTTTAAGTAAAAAAATAGTACCTGAATATAACTATCAATAAAAGTGTTAACGTGCCTATGGACAGCCCAGAAATCTGTTAAACATTTTCTAATTCTAAATTGATACCTTGTAACGATGTTAACGGTAGAAAGTTACCAACATTCATGTTGGCATGCACGTATTATTTATCCTTTTGTGCGACTACTTTCATCTTTAATCTCGTATTTTTGAGATGAATGTATGTAAAATGTAGGCGTGCATTTTTTGTTTCGTAGTAAAGACTGAAACATATAATTGACAATCAAAACATGTGCTCTGCAACCCGAATCTCATGTAATGTCACAACAGCGCTCAAACCGCAATGAAGTGGTTGGAGTCAGAAACATCTCCGGAAACAACTCCTTCTGCGTTGCAGTCGGTGTGAGTGAATATAGTGCCAATTCGATTGCACGCGTGACGTGTCTGTGACGGTCTGGTTGGTATCTACACTGCCTGGAAACTTAGTCAATGGAAAGGGACCTCGCTGCTAATTGCTGTTTGAGATGGCGGAAGCGGGAAACACCAGACGGAGCCGACTTCAGAGCGGATAACTTGGAGACTCGAGGAATCTAGTTGCAGATCTCGACTGCCTGCCTTTGTAGAATGAGGTTGCCTCTTTCGATCAGATTTAGGCGGTATGTAATTCCCGGTGTCGGAGAATAATTAAGATCGTAAATTGGATAATTGTATATTTTTATCTTTTAATTACACATGTTAAATATTGGATAATATTGAAATTGTCAGTTTTTATTTGAAAGTTGAAAAACAATTGAATTTGAACCAATTTGAAGCGAGTGTTACACACATTTTTTGACATAGTATTAGTATCTTATGTCGATCTTTTCCTCTTTCTTCTCTAGACACAATGATGTTAAAAGAAATAATTTCTAGTCAATGTTATTGGCGTAATGATTTGTGTTATACATATTTTTCAAACCACAAGTATTTATAAAATATATTTAAATCTTAGAAGTTATATCCATGACTTTCATTTTGAAGGAAATAAATACACTTACATTGATTGCTGGTGTAAAGTTAAAGGTAAAATTTGATAATTTAAATATCTGCATATTCGACGTCGTGTTATGTTGGTGTTATTATACACTAAGCAAAATATTAAAAAGTTCGTTCAAATCTTCTACACTACTCTGTATTTTCATGTGTTGAAAATTTCTATCAACGTTCTAATTTTGTTTTAAATAATTAAAAATAATTTGTTAAAAATTAAAACTAAATATAAAAAAGTGTGGTGCAAATCTACTCATTATACTATTTATTTCAAGCAACGGTCATTTCTGACCCCAGAATACGGTGTTGTGAATTTCAGTACGTTCTTTCAGTGTATTATCAGGTAGCTTATAGAAGAAAAATGTACATTTGCAAGCTTCTATTAAAGAACGTACAGTTTCTTTCTTATAGAGTAGTGAACTCTTATCGCCTGGAAGGTAATGGCACGTCGTTTACCCAAAGTCCTATATAGCAGCGCCCATAACACAGAATAACATAGTCTTAGCGCCTTCTCGATGGACGCGCAAACAAATCATTGGTTCTCTGCTAGGAAACTGACCCACGTCGTTCATTTGTCTCGATTGGTGGTCGAGGAGGGGTCTAACCGAGAGTGAATGACGGACGGGCAGATGCAAGTTATTCAAACATTGTAGAATGGTAATGTTGACTGCATGCAGTTCTACTCAAGAGTAATATTTTGCCGTTTTGGAGCACATCCAAAGGAATATGGTGACGTCACAGCTGTTAAAATGTTACGCGTCATTGGAACAGCTCCATAACGAAAAAATATGAGACTTTACTTCCTGAAGATACTTTCACACTTTATTAACTATAGTAACGCGGGTATCAAATATGTAAAAGTATAGTATACAATAAGCTCATATTTCTGATGTAGAAAGTATGTTTCCAAAACCACTTTCATTCAAATTCTATCTTATAATTTAGTAATGAAATAGTCCTATCATTTGAGGCAAAATATTATATCACCGTTCTATATTATCACACTCCTCCACATCCGTAAACTGCTCTCTGTTATTCAGTATTAATGAATAATACATTTCGTGATATCATTACACAAGAACTTTACTGTACATAAGATATAACAAGTACCTGACTACCACCCTACCTTTTCAATGCACTGGGCTCTCCATTTTACCTCTACGTCGCCAACACCACTCCATTTACTCCGTCGGCCCTGTTCTGGAGTCACTCCCTTATCTGTTCTCTTTGGTACTTCACCCCGTTGCTCTACCACCCCTTTGTCTCCATTCTTCTCTCTCTAAATATCCCATCGGAATCTCATCGCAGGATTCCTGCTTTTTTCTACAATATCTGAAGCATCTTGTCCTCGCTGATTCATGCATTAGTGCTCATCATCCCTCTCAACTCCCTCACCACATTATTGACCACTTCCTCCCTCTTTTCAATGCCTTGTCTCTCACCTCCACCGGTTGCTTCTTCCCTGGCCCCCTCCTCCATACAGTCCTTTCACCACCTCGTTTTCCATCTCTCTTTCGATCTACCTTCTCACACCCCTTACGTCTTTCATCATTCTCTCACTCCTTACGTCACTTCCTCTCTCGCCACTTTTGTCACTTTACCCTCTCCTTGACTTCTGACACCAACCACCCTCCTTCCTACCTCCTTTGGCACATTTTACTCCATCACGCCATTTCCTACAATCTTCCCCACTTATTTCTTGAACCAGTCTCGCACCACATTCATGCCCACCCCCTCGCTTTTTCTTCACTCACTCTCACATCATCTTAGGCTTCCCATCATCTCCTCACACGTCATCAAACTCACAATTTCTCTCTCTTTTCTCCTGGACGCCCTCTCCTAATAACCCTCATCCACTCACTGAACTTACTCCCCTATCCCTCACACTCCCTCCTGCACTGCGACTCCCTCATCCAACGACGCCACCCCCTTTTCGCTCCGACAGCACAAACTCCCAACCTCACCCTCTTTCGCTCTTCTCCACCCCCGCGCCAACCCCCACCAACCCCCCTCGCAAAGGCCCCGCCTCCATCTCGCCCCTGGGAATCTGGCGGGTTGAGAAACGCTCCTTATCTGTGCATTTAGCAATACAGTTCCAAATGAAAAAAGTTTCGTAATGAAGGGCTTATGAGGACGATAATGGTGACGAACGGCTGCGCGACTGAGTGCGGGGAAGCGGCTGGCGTGAGGGCCCCTGGGGCTCTGGACGGGGGCGGCAGCGGAAGGGTGGGGGCTGCCAGCAGGGACCTCCCGTTTGGCGTGTGTCCGAGAGAAAATGAAAATGAAGTGCGAACCTCGAAATCAGCAGAACTTCTCCGAGTGAAATGATTTTTATTGTTTGCGTGGTTTACAGCGTTGCTCTCTTCGAATTACGAGCTCAGAGGATTCTGAGTTCAAATTGAGGGTGAACATCCGAAAGCAGGAGTTGAGAAGTTGGCATGCTTTCTTGTACAGGCACGTTTGCAAAAAGGCGTTCATAGTTTTAAGGAATAATAATTATTTTGTGCCTAGATTTATTTCCATTCCCATGCTTGGTTATAAGTAAAAAATGCTAAAAAAATTGAAATAAGTCAATCAAACGATGACATAGTAAATGTAAACGAAAAGTTTATTATATACATCGTAGTTTCTAAATACAACTCAATTAACGACATAAGGATCCGAACATTCAAAATTAAAGATTTCGATTTTCTTCTATTGTTTTATGACTATTGTTTTCTGATCATAGTTGAATATACGATGTACAAATAACAAACTTTGGTGATAGAGACTGTGGGAGCACAAATTATTTTTATATGATCTCACTAGACCACAAACTCTTTTGTTTCAACGTATAAAGAGCACTTTTTCGTCCCTGAAAAACAGATTTCTTGTATAATTAAAATTGGAATATAATAGAAAGCATAGAACCGTACGGTTTCCCCTCCTAAAAATTAGTCTTCTGTTGTTTACACTAAGGCGCTCCATGATAAAGCAACAAATATAGACGTTTTTATTATGAAAGTGAACAGAACAGCAAGTAGTTTAATAAATAGGGTTGAAAAATGAAAGCAGAACAGGATGAGAAAGTGACGAGTCGTGCTTATTACGAGAAAGACGGAGATACCGCATAAGAAACAAAGCACGGATAGAAAAAAGTTAGATAATATTCCAACAATGTTATTTATTCATACTCTTCGCGAGCTAAACATCAATAATTCGCAAACACCGGCAAGTGGGCGTAGAAGCTGTCGTGTGCGCAATGGATAAAATACCATTGAAAATGTAATATAATTAATATTTAATTCAGGAGATGTATTATTAAAACACTTTTTCTCTGATTGCAATGCGCCCATAACATTTTGTCTTTTAATACGTAAAGGTCTGACATAGTAATAAAAAATACTTGTTCACGTAAATTCAGGAGCGTCAGAAATTCTATTTTCCTACAGAATTAATGGTAACTACCGATCAGAGCAGCTGACCGCTAACATTTTTTCTCCGTAAAGCGACTAAATTCGCCCTAACTATAGAGCTTGTGCTGCATTGTTATGTCAAATTTCGTCTTTCTCGCCCCTTCGGCTCTTGTATGTAGTTTCAAACCACTGTTCCACCACGTCAGGCATAGCTGCCACATGCCACTCGAACCTTCTCCTTGCATGTTTGAAAACCAACCCAGCATCAACAGCAGAAAAACTCTCCCGGCACGGTATTCCAACAGAACCCATGGCGGCTGGGGCCTGGATTAGTCACCGGCGAGCGACACGTTGGTCACAGCAGCGGCTGCCGCCGGCGTGTGCATGGGGAGGAGCGGGGCAGGACGGGCAGAGCGGGGTTTGGGGAGCGGTGCGGGTGGAGCGGAGCTGAGGCAGGCGGAATGGGAGGGGGGCGCAACGAGCGTAGCGGGCTCGGCGGAAGGGGCAGGCGATGAGGAGCGGTGAGGGGTAAAGGTGGGGAAAGAGGGACGGGGAGGGGCGAAGAGGGATAAGGAGGGCTGTGGGCGGCACGGAGGAGATGCGGGGGTAGTGCGGGTAGGGGCGGGGTAGGGACGGGATAGGGGCGGGGTAGGGGCGGGGTAGGGGGGAAGGGGTGGGGTAGGGGCGGGAGAGGGGCGGGAGAGGGGCGGTGAGAGGTGCGGAGAGAGTGGAAGGGGCTGGAGAGGGGCGGGAGAAGGGCGGGGGGGGCTAGGGGGCCGCGGGGAGGGCCGGGGCGAGAAGGAGGGGTCAGGATGGGCGGGGAGGGCTCGGGGCGGTGGGAGAGGGGGCGGGACGATCTGGAGCTGCCATACGCCGCTCTCCGCTCTCCGCTCTCCGCCACGCCGCGCCGCGCCGCGCCGACATATTGCCCCAGCGTTGGTTTTTGTTTGTGCCCCCGCGATAAGCCCCGCCATTGTGCGTCGCTCCGCCCTCGCGTGCTTGCGCGCGTCTCTGGTTTTGTGGGGCGCGTATCGCAGACGCACCTTTCGGCTCGGCCGCCTTCACCGTCAGGGGCGGAGGGGAAGGCAGGGGTGATCGTTGCCTGCGGAAGGTGGTGCTTTCAACAGGCTTTCGCCGGACGGCGCCGGCGCGGCGTTGTCTCGAAAGGAGAATGTTTTTGTCTCTCGCCCAGGGGCTCTCAAACACATGACGTGAAATCATCGTTTTTTATATAGAAGGTTAAAGCTTGGAACACAACTCTGAAATGATTGGAAGATGCCACCGCAATAGTGACAACACTATATGCATGTTTAGTCCATGAAAGCATACGTACTCGTATTTAATTTGCTATATCCGGGCTTTCCACGAATCATAGATAGATATTTGACGAGCCTATGGGGAAAACAGTACACGTAAACCGTACCGGTTACAATTTATATGAAATATTTTTATAAATATGTAAGTTACATTAATGCGGAGAAGAATAATTAAAATTTATCTTCTCCGCACGTTGTGTACTTATAAAAAGCAAACACTTTTTTTAATACGTGACATGACATGTTCGTTCAATACGCATTATGAAATGATTCAATAATTAGTATATCAAAGGGAAAAAGGAAAGTGGATTCGATTTATACAAGAAGACAGCCATTATGTTTTATACATGAATGGCAAATTTCGGGTATATTTAACAGTAAATATCTTTATCAAAGTTAATACTCTTATCTGTAATTCAAAATTTTACAGAAACATTAGGGATAGTTAAATTGACATAAGAAACTCACACACTCAGTGTTTCAATAAACAATATATCAGTTTAACTTTATTGCAACAAAATATACGTTCGTTTTCGTGCTTTACTTCTTTAAAAATACCAAAGATTTTTCTATTAAATTGCAACATTATTTGAATACTATATTTATAAACATTTATATAGCTT
The DNA here is from genome assembly GCA_017312745.1 of Gryllus bimaculatus. NCBI lineage: Eukaryota > Metazoa > Arthropoda > Insecta > Orthoptera > Gryllidae > Gryllus > Gryllus bimaculatus. The sequence goes on from BOPP01000001.1 coordinate 9,990,349, forward strand.
GGTCTTCCTACATAAATTACGTAGAATTTTTATTTCCCTTTAGTAGAAAGGCGTCTCTAATCTTGGCGTAACCAAAAGAAGGTTAACTTCACACACCTATATTTCAAAATAAATTTACAAAATACTTCCCTTTTCTTTTATAATTCCCCTTCCTTCTCTTCAATATATTAATGAATACTATAGCTTCGTATTTCACAAAATACTGAAAACTTCCACAACTGTTTTAACTGACTTGTTTTTTTAAATTCTGATCACGCCACATCACTTCACCAGCTCCGCTCTTGCTTCCTTGGTGGCTTTTCACCAAACCCTCTCTTTTTCACATTGTTTATCGTTCTGCCCTTTTTAATTGTTCTATTTCTTTCTCGTTGCTTCTGACGGTCCTTAATCGTCTGGTAAACTGTAGTACAAAACAAGTAGCATTGTTCTGCCTCAACGTACTATCGTATTTTTTCTCATACTTTCTTCTTCTTTTTCTTCTTCTTCTTCTTCTTGCCGGTTTTTTAACCACTACTTCGGTCTTCCGGCGCCCACTCTTCTTCTCCTGTCTTTTCTGTTTTTCTATGAATCAGGAGGTAATTTCTACTTCTCGATTATCTTTCTGATCTGGTCTTTCCATCCTGGTCTTGGTCTGTCTCGTTTCCTCCTTTCACTTGGTTGCCATTCTAATAATATTTCGGATAATCCTATCGTCCATGTCCAAACCAAATGAGTTGTTTCTTTTCAATATCGTCCATAATATCATGTTTCAGATTCATTTATTCCTTAATCCGTTCATTTCTAGTTCTTTCCCTTCTATATTTTGCTGCAGCTCTTCAGAGGAAAACCATTTTCACATACTTCTTTCAAAAACTTATTTTTATTGGCCACTTGTCTTAACATGATAAATTATATTTTTCGTTAAAATATTCTTTGTACTAAGTAAATGTTTTTATTTCCTTCTAATGTTTATACTTTAAATACTGTTTACATTGTTGTATCCATTAATGGCGATAATTTATATCGATATCATCCGTGTTTTCCAAATTTCAATACAAAAAAATACTTCCAGATATAGTGTATCTCAGTATGTAACATTGTGGCAACCAGAATTTTCCGTCAGGGGTAGGATAGAGGTATAATGTCTAGACGATTCCATGTTTTTAATAAGATTTTTTTTGTATCTGCTTTCAAATGTGTTGAGTTTTGCTGAGTTTAAAATATAGTCATTTCTAACGTAAATTTAGTTCTTCGATATCTCAACTGCGTAATAAAGATGTTGATATACGTTATTTATTTAAAGAATTCGTAAAAAAATTCGTATTTATTTAAAGAATTCTTTGTTTTTGAGAGTCTATGGCGTCAGATTCTGAGTTGGAGAGGATGAAGGTTATGCCCCCCCAATATGTGTCACAGGTAAAAACGAATTTTATTTCGTTTCCATAGCTTCTTTTTTAATAAAAGAAATCTTAAATTTTCGCATTATTTATTCTTTACTTTGCGACGCTCGTATCAACCCACGAATAGCATCGGTGCCGTTTTCACAGTGAGGGAAGGTTCGTGCCCATGTAACGATTCTTTTCAATTCATATGTTTCATAGTTCAAAGTACTTACCAACATATATTAATAATTATACATAACTAATAAATATAAACATATATTTAAGTATGAACCTTCCTAATATACGTTTTTATCCTGATCAAAATAACTTTCTCGACAAAACGTTTGCAATAACCGGGTAACATTACGGTAATATCTTTTTTTGCATCTGGATATGTAACCAAGTAATATATTTCTTTCCCCAAAGTTTTACTTTCATTATAACTATCACATGATGATTTCATTTTAACCTACATTTCCCAAACTTTGAATATTTCATAAGGATTTCTAATGATCAGTTCGTGTTCCTTTAAAATCTCCATATTGTTTGGATAATTCATTATTTTCATGAAATAAACATAAAATTAGAAGCATGCAATGGAAAACAAGACATGCAGTGCCTCGGGGCATATCTGAATATTATACTCGTACAGTGGCTCAATTTGTTTTACATTTGTGTGTGAGTTTGTCTCTATGAATTTCGAATGTTATGCTTTACAATGTGATCAATAATAACTTGGTTCTGTAAATTTTCACAAAACTGAAATGATGTTTGCATGTTGTCGAAAGATCATGTATTTCTAAATTACGAGTACAATGTGTGACACATCATTCAAAACTCGACATCCTTTTCCGAACAATTCAATTTCAGTCAAATAATTAAATTGAGCAATGTTTGATATCGAGGGACGTTCAGGAAATTTCATTAACGTTATACTTTATTTTGTAACATAACCTATATATATATATATATATATATATATATATATATATATATATATATACAGAAGAATGCTGGTTGGAATTTGCATGTTTGCATGTATGGTTGTTGGTGCGTTTGTTGTTTATAAAAATGGGTTAAATTATTCAGATCCTGATGAAATAGCACACCTGATTGTCAACAGATGAGAAAAGTCACTACTTTTACATACTTTGTACACCCAGTCCACCTTTTCCCGCCTCTTAACTACCAATTCTACCCTACCCTAACTACCCTACCAATTCCATTTGTGTTTCCGGAGAATATAAATAGGGGCGGAGAATCAACGGACCACCCCATAATAAATTACAACATAAAAGAAGAGACATCTTATATTTTTAAGAATTATTTCTGCATATATTTAGCCACTTATTACACTAATTATATGCAAGTTTGTTGTAAAATAATATATGTTGCTCAATTACATAGCAAGGTAGTTAAGATTTTCTATTCTTGCGGTGTCTTCTACTGAGACACAGATGGCCACGTCCTTTTTGAAGGACTATTTCAACACACAATATTTGCGTGGATCGTTAGCTTCGGATATTTGCTACAGTAACTATCTACATCAACTGATGAAATAAGATTGCACATGTTTATGAGATGGCTGTAAGCAAACACTAGAGTTTCCACGAAGCGATTACGTATGGCGACGATTTGAAATGTTTTGTGAATATCATATGAATGGGTGAAAACCAGAACCGTTTAAGTGAGATTTTATAAATTCTGAGAAAACTTTCAATTACGTATGGTAATCCATTTTTCAATGGAAATGTGGTTTTGTAGTTTTAATGAACAATTGAAATGACGTGGTTTTAATGATGAAACAAAGCACCACGACTATACCGATTTAAACAGATTTCTGTGAAATCGTATAGTATTACTGTTCTGATGTTCATCCATTCATATAAACGTTCAAAAACGAAATTATTTCTTAAAGGTGGGAAAAATAATAATAATAGCAATAACAATAATAATAACAATATTAATAATAATAATAATAATAATAATAATAATAATAATAATAATTATTATTATTATTATTATTATTATTATTATTATTATTATTATTATTATTATTATTATTATTATTATTCTAAACTGCGAAAGAGTAACTCCTTTCCTAAACAAACCGAGAGAACTCTCATTGACCCCTTCGATTGGTATGGCTATGATAGCAAAGTTTAATTGTTTACTTTTTAATTTTTCACAAAAGTTTTTCGCGAATATCTTGATTCAAATAGCAATGCATGTCGTTATCACTGACTGCGGGACCGGCTGAAGATGCGTCGAGCGGGCGGTGTACAATGAAAGTGAATCCGGATGGGGCCACTCCAGGCAGGGGGTAGCGACGGGGCAAGGATGCGCGTGACGGGGCCAGGAAGGGGGAGACTGATTGTTAGAGATTCCAAGCGCGCCAACTACCAAGGTCAATAGTCTCGTAAGAGTAACATATTTTTTATCGCGGGAAGTCATCGATTATCATCACCAGCTGGATGGCGACATCCGGCGACGACCTACCGTCGGCTACCTGGATTTTGCCCAACCACATACCTCCGACCAGCGAGGCACCGCCCCCAAGGGACAGGTTCTAACCTTCCAACCGGTCTCCCGGTATGTGTGTAAGTGTAGTGCAGGTTAGTGTAAATGTAAGTAAGTGGTAGGATAGGACTAGGAAGAGGAAGGAGTGGACGCCCGCGATTCGTGGTTTGTTTACAAGGGACTGTGCCGGCATTTGCCTGATGTGTCGCAAAAACCACAAAAATTACAGATCAGAACATCCAGAATTCTCCTTCAAATAGTGACTGAATTCACCTAGCTGTATAACTGAGGTCGAAAAGCATGACACCTTAGGATTTGAACCTAGGACCTCACAGTCATATGCACTTCAAAATGAGGAGGGAGAGAAGTGTGGCTCAGGGAGAGCAGAGAAAAACGAGGACAGCGTATCAAAATACACGATCCTTATTATCAACAGCTACATAACCCAAAATATAGAACTACGATTAAGACTGACCAATCTCCGAATGGCTGATTACATACATTGTCCGTCTTGCATCTACACGTACCTTAAAATAATTTTACGCAAGAATAATGGCAGTAAAACCTATAATACTTACTAAATATGATTGCATTTGAAATCTGTAAAAGAAGGAAGCGTGTGTTCTAAGAACACGTGAAACTAGCAACTTCTATATGTGGGTCCAAATTTCCTGGAGAATCGTTCTTTATGATGCAATATATTGAAAAAGTGTCTTTGTGTCTAGCTTACAACAATTATATTTTATATCAACATAGTTTGATCAAAATAAGCATTACACGTAGAGCAAAGCGAATGATTAAAGAAGCAATGAATTTGAACGATTAAACAATCAACATTTTGAAGGCGGTTTTCTCAGGTGAGAGTTTCTGGTTACGTCCTTTTTAAAGCAACCTTCATATTACGTAAATAAACATTATCACACAAAAGTGATTTATTAATGAAGTGGCTATTTATTCTACTAACACCTCCAGTGGAACTGTAGTACGTTTCTGAAGTGTGTCAAAACAACGTCCGTTGTATTACCGCGGAATTCATCTCCAGCCTCCGTCCAGGAGCCCAAGCTCGCGGTGCTAAACCTCCTCCCTTTCCAACGCCGCACCGCAACGTAGCTCCTGCGGCCGGCCCAGGCGGGTCGCCGCCTTCACCTTTCGCCATAAAGCTGCCATCGGCCTCCGCGCCCCCTCCCCTCCCCCCCTCCCCACCCACCCCCACCACTTTCCAGGGCGACGTTCTCCGCGATCCACTCTCGCCCTCCGCGCCCGCACACGGGATCTCCGCTGCTGCGAGGCCGGCGCAGAACGCCCGGGATCCGCTTAGCAACGCAACTGTTCGGATCTTGGCTCGGCGCAATTTGCTCTGGAATGTGCGCCGTTTATTGGCTCTGAATAATTGCTTCGATCGGAGAGGGTTTCTAGAGGCTGTGAATTAAGCTAAAAATCAAGAATGCGTTTGAAGGTCACTGGGTTTTTTAAAAGTTTTATGTTCGAGAGAGACGCAGGAAAAAAAATCGTTTACTTATCGGGTAGTTGGGGGAAAATACGGGGTACTTGAGTGGTTGACGGCTTATCTGAAAGATAAATATTACAAGAAAGAGAAATGTTATGTTTGTCTACAAAATTTTGAATAATGAAAACTCACTTGCATCATTTTATTAAAAGAAAAAAACAACAATATGATTATTATAGAAGCAAATAAATTAAAGACTTCAGAGAGTGAAATAAAACTTTGAACTGAGTAATTAGTGATATTGACTGCAAAATTTCAGTAGTGTCATAAATCGCATTTTCAAGAATATAGTTATTTAATATTATCTTTGCTTTACATATTTACAGATTTGTAAGTAGGAAAAGGCATATATGTATTTTAAAATATCCAATGATTTAAGTTAAGTCAAGACGTAGAACTCTATTTTTGCGAAACATTTATCATACACACCAAATTATTTAAAATGGTTGCAAGGAGATTATTTTAGTCCATAATAAAACGAGAAAACGAGCCATTAATTTTTCTGTAAATTAAAAAAAATATTGGGAAATTTTCGGGAATCAAGGAAAAAGGGCTCTTACAAACCCAGAGGAATTGTAATTATTTAATGACCTGCTAAGATAAAGTATAAATAAGCAAAAAAGATTGTTTTTTTCGGAATTGCTAAATATGATGTGATTCCACTCTAACTAGAGTGATGCAACGTACATTATATCATGCAGCAGTCCATTAAGACCGGACTCACATAAAAAAATATAAAACCGGTTATCACGAGATGGGAATAAGTGACAACTAATATAGAACTGAGTTGTCAATATTGTTTGTTTTCAAAATGCTATTTATAACGTTTATAAATGTGACATAATGACATTGAATGAAAGTAATTGCTTAAAATTTAAAACAATTGCAAGTTTACGCCTTCACGTCGAAATGAGTAGAACGAACATCAGTTGATTCTTTTCCCTTCTTTTACATTCAAAAGTAATGTTGAAACCATCTCGTATTCACCATCTCATCCACAATAACCATCTAACATTTCAATAATGTAACATGCACTACAATGTTTTTGAAGTTACGTCTCAAACACGTTGAAGGGGTTGAATATGAAGTGATAATTATTGATACTAGTATCAGATCATTGCTAAACGTTGTCAATTTGAAAGTGTTCAATTCTGGATCACGGAGCTCTGAAATGAAATATTAAAAAATACAACAAATTGAAACTTGGGTATTTTTAGGATAGGGATCTATTTACAGAAAGGTGTACGTTAATCGTCAAATTAATTTTACATTAAGAATTTAGTTCTTTAGAAGTACGTCACTTTTAAAATACTCTCCTTCGTTTCCAATTAGCCAACAATGAATTAAACTCGAGATTTTTAAATACATTATAAAAAATACAACAAACTGAAAGTTGACAAGTTTTAGGTGACGGATCTCCTCAGAAACAGTCATGCTAATCACCCATTTCTTTTCTCATAACCGCTTATGTTCTGTATCCCAAAGCGATTACCTATCCATTTTTGAGGATTTAAGTTTCCGATTCTGATGTTCTTCGAAAATAAATTTTCCTAGTTTATATTTCCGAAAGCAACATTCTGCAATACATTCGCAGAATGTTCTTTGGCACAATAGCTATTTACGACTTAAAGCCTACCAGCAGCATCCCGGCCTTGCGGCCATGGGTAATGGGTTCGTGCGGTTAGCACGTAGCCATCCCTACGCTGCATTCCGTTACACTCAACCTGAGAAGTGAACTGTCTCATTGTCACCCAGCATCAGATACTGGGACATTTCAAGGAAAGAACACAATTAATTTTTGCCTCGCTGGGGAGTCGAACCCGGGGTTGCGTTGTGAAATGCGAGCACGCTAACAAGCCACCGATGACTATTTTGCCAGAATACTAACACATAATTACATTACTTTCCCGGAATCTGCGAAAATGCCCTTCCGTCTGAACACGAAAATTTCGCTACGCTCCTTTCATCCACTAGCGGAGAAAGAAGGAATTTCTTAAGCGACAAAATTGGAGATTTCTCACAATCTCTCACAATAAAAAAATGCATTAGCTAAGACAACCACTGATGCAGCCCCCTTATTTGTTTCCCCGTGATTCCAGAAAACCTGCTTTTCCAGTACGCGAGGACTGCGCTCGACTGTCGCGCGGCGCGGAGGGGGGGTGCTGTGCTCATCAGCCGGCCGCGGCAGCAGGTGTCCGTCCGTGCGGCGGCGCGCGTGGGCGCGGGAGCAGGTGCGCGTCCGAGGCGAGCGCGGCGCCCTGCGTGACAACGCCTCTCCGCGTGAGGGTCACCCTCCGGCCCAGTGGGGGGGGGGACACGTAGCGGAGGGTGCGCGACGCTGGCCCCATCCGCTCATCTGACTGCCAATCGAAGTGGACATGACGAAAAGTCATTAGTTATTAGTCAAAAGTTATTAGACAAGTGATTAGTGATTCCGGGCGCGTCAATCGCTATGGTCATTAGTTTCGTAAGTGTGATGCATGTTTTTCCTCGGGATGTGGCAATTGTCTTCCCCGATGGATGACGAGATCCGGCGCCGAGCTACGTCGGCCTGGGGTTTTTTCCCAACCAGCTATCTCCCCTCTGTTGCACCTTCCAGCAGGAACGAGCTCTAAGCTCCCACCAGGAGTGGCAGTGTAGTACATGTGCATTAAAAGGTGGTGAGGATAGGACATGGGAGGAAAAACAAAGATCGCCCGCGGTTTGTGTTCCATTTGTTAGGGTACTACCCCGGCATTGGCTTGGTGTTGATCGAAGAAACCTCGGAAAACTACGGATCAGAGCAGCCGACCACTAGAATTCTCCCCCAGACATCGACTGAATTCGATCTAGTTATCTAGCTAGTCTCGAAAATCCTTCCACCATGGGGAGTGGCACTCTAGGACCTCCCGGTAAGAGGCTCACCAATGACATCAGTTGATGCCCTGAGCCACCTTTCCCGGTTGCATGAAGAAAGACGTAAGATTTTAAATTGACTGTGGAATCCATCGATTGGCCGGCGGAGGGGGTGCACAGCTGCTACTCGGGTGATACTCTGTTAACCTTGATCGTGGGGAGGTAGACTGTGGATCAAACTCATTTCCAAAAAGTTATTTGCAGTAATGTGGATTAATGTTAGAATTTATTAATAGAATTTGTCTGACCAAGTGATGATATCACTCAAGACACTTAAAAACAACTTAACAATTATTATAAAATCAACATTATTATTATTAGTATCTCATTCTACATTTTTATATTAATTAATTTCTTTTAGCCGATCAAGGGTAATTAACTAACATAGTTGAAGTTTGTAAGCCGAGGCGTGCGACGCGATTAACTACTAACCAAGACCGTTACCTATTTCTGATACCAGTCTACTGTCGTTCAATAATACCCATTCAATTGCTTTTAATTCTGTTCATTCGAATGCTGTCATTGCTGCAGACACAAATATCCATAACGGGCGTTGATCTTTTATAGTGGCGTTTCCTATGTCGTGAAGTTCTCGAACACGAAGTCCATGAAGTGCCACCGCCATGAACGCGCATGACCGATGGGCGTTGGACAAACGAGAGACAATTCTTACAGTGCAGCTCTTTCCCATCTGCCTTTCGAATTTAGATAAGCTAATTCTCACGTGGCATTTCTCATTTGGTGGGACATCAATGGTAGATCCTTCAAAGGCATGTACTGGTGCCGATAATGCTCACGTTTGGCCACTGAACACATAATGTGATATTTCACATAGCATTGTTATATGCATTTGTATCTTTGATACAGGCCCCAAATTTTTAAGTAATGCCATATGCACGAATATTCGTCATGTCACGTTCTCATGTGGTCAGAGGAATTTCATGTCTCTACCGAGCACCTGTGCATACTGGGTTGCCTGAAGATCAGGGGAAATGCCCTATGTATAACTATATATAAATGTATAACTCTTACCACTCCATGTTAATAAGTAAAATGTTATCTTTATCGACACTTCTGTATGTTAGAATTTTGTGACATTTAATTTGAAACACTTCTATATATGAAGATAACAAAATTATTTTCAGTACATAACTTGTAAAATTTTAAATCCAAAAAAGTATTTTATTATGTAATGCATAAGTACGCTATTCCTTGCTTTGAAGACGCAACTTAGCGTCTGCTCAGTCAATCAGCAATAACACTGATGCTGCCAGTGCCCTTCAAAGACTTGAAAAATTTACTGGACTTTTCCCTCTAACATAAGCTCTATAGAATACACTTGAAAATACATTTGCCGGGTCCTGTGGTACGTGCTTCGTATTCTATCAAAGAGCTTCGATTTTGTGCCAGCGTGATTATTGATTCGGCCCAGTGCGCCGCGCTGTGTCGTTAGGCAGCGCGAGGCCAGAAGCGGAGAGCGAGGTGTGACTCAGCGGTGGCGGCGGGGGAGCGGGAGGCGAGCACAGGCGGACCGTGCGTCGCGGAGGCGCCAAAGCGGAAATGGGCGCGGTGCAGGCGACAGGTGCATTTCTCAGAGGAAACGCTTTGATGAAAGAAAGACGGGAAGGAAACGTAAGGAGCGCAGTTCTAAACGCATCTCTTGCTTTGCTTGTTTCGAAAGCCGAGGAAGACAAAAAGAAATGACTAGGTTTTATTTTATTTCATTGTGTGACAAAATTTGATAACCATTACATCTAGAGATATTTCGACTAGGTTAGTCACGTAGACAACCCTTGAAGCGCCTGGATGTGATTCTTTCGCAGCCGGATGTCGGTCTCAGTTACGTATATCCGTTATGTCTGATCGCGAGGACTGGAATATTGATCGGGAGGACTAGGATATTGACTTATCTCATTCAGTCGGGATATTGTGAGAGGGTCAAGCAAGAGTCCTTTCAAATATCGCAAGCGTGAATTTAAACATAGTCATTTGATTTGGTGAAGCAACTATGTCACATATCTGAAAGAGAATGAAAAAAAGGGGAGGAGACGGAAGAAGAGATGATTGAATTAGTGGTACCATAGAATGGCAAAGACTTTCTTTCTCGTACTAATTAGTTTGCTTATCACTGTATTGTTGTACATTTTTGGGGTTTGACCCACCTTCTTCCAAGCCGCCATCTCTTGGGGCTTCATCCATTTTTTCTTTTTCTCAATGGATTCATAACTGTAGATTTGAAATATGACTTTCAAAATTCTCTAGAAGGGTAAAACCTTGTCCTAAACGTACATTGTCATTAAATAACTCGGAGCCGTTTTTAAGAAAATGTCCTTTGAGCGTATCTTAAAACCGGGTAATGTAAAGCCCTCTTTTTCCCAAAAACGTTCAATTTTTCGAAATAATTCATTAGAAATTACTTGAAGTAATAATAAATATCATAATGCATATGAAGTGCCCCGAATATAATGACGGTGTGAGAGATATTTTCAGAAAAAGTACATGTGTGTAAGTTTTGGAAAAACAACAAAAGAATTGGTAAAAAGGGACATTAATGTCATGTTATTTGGAACAATTAGAACTATCCGAAGAGGAAGAAGCAGTGACCGATTTCGAGAGAAAGGAGCGTTTCAGAAAATGGGCAATTTTGAGCTCTTTTTCACAGATTTTTTTTAGTTTTCAAGAAACCTCATAAGGGAACCTTTAAAGCCTTTGTATTCACGAATGCAATAAAGTCCCAAAACCTTCCCTATTGTAAATATTAACAACGTGGGAGATATTAAAAAATGTAATTGTGCAATTTTTGAAAAAGTTAATAAATACATCAGAATTAGGTTTATATCATATTATTTAGTACAATTCATCGATATTTAAAGAAAAAATAGTTTTGAGACGTGTTTGAGTAAATTTTGTTTTTAATAATTCGTAATTTTGTTAATATTGCCACGCTCGCGCCTCTTATTTAACTTTGAATAGATCTTTCACTCCTGCTGGTTACCTGCAAGTGACTAAAGGAAGTTGGACGTTGTTACATAGAAATGACACAAGTTATTCAGTGAGCATAATTTCTCTAGTTTATCGTCTGAATAATCACGAAAAAAAAGAAAAGAATTCAAATGAACTCATTTTCCATAATAACCTGTTAAACTTAGTTTATATAAATTCTTAAAAAAAACTAATTTTATTGAAAAATTAGAATTGTTTTCTAAAACTCGTCACTGTGCGGCCAAGTTCTACCATTATATCGCATGTGCTTGTTTTATTTTTTAGTCTTTTCATAATTTTTGCCTGAAGGGCCGACCCCGAACCAAGCCAGGTTAGGCGGATGACATCACCCGTTTGTTGTCCTCGATGACATTGACCTCACTCAGCGGTTCCGGCCTTTTCTCTGGATAGGAAGGTCGCCGGGCAGAGAAGGCTGGCTGGCGTCTCTGAGGGCGTTGAGGCCCTGGGCTCAGATAGCAGAGTTCGTCGGGCACTGCCACACCCTCGCGCCACACGGCTCACGGCAGGCACGCAAACGAGTTTCCTCTTCCACGCACTCTAAGATCGAATCATCAGGTGCTCATAGTTCGCGTTTCTAATCATTCTCAATATCCGAGACACTAAGTAAAATTCAATATAGTGTTCCGAAAACAACTTTACATGATTTGAAAAGGTTTAATCACTGTTTTTCAATAAGGAAATTACTCAAGTAGAAACTTTGTATTAAGGAAAACCACATTTGTTTCTTTCCTTTAACATTGGCTATGAGAATAGAATTAGAAAATTTGGATATCATTTTGTCCCCACTTTTCTCAGGATGGGCAATCATCCACGCCTCTTACGACGGCCAAATAAGTCTCCTACGTACGACGTTCAAAAGAGAACTCCATTCTTGCAGCCGGTAGAGAATCTCCTCCTTCTCTGCTCTCCCCACTCTTTTTTCCCCCAGAAATTTGTAGATCGCTCTGCAATTTAATGAACATGCCTAGCTATTGGTGCAAGCTAACTACGCAGCAATTGAGCCTCGGTCAATCGTAGAAGGCGCCTTAGGGGTTTCTTCTAGAAATTTCTATTATCTCCATCCTTGTTCCTCACACTGTTTATTAAATGCAAGTGGTACCTGAACGTTGTCGCGGTAGCCCAAAACTTTCCATTACTATGGGTTAACCATAGTAATTGGACTGTTGTACCCAAGTTGGGACTGTTGTATCCAAGTTTTGACTGTTTTACCCAAGTTGGCGGGTTCAAACCCGATCGAAGCCGTGGATTTTTAAGGGCGAAAAAATCCTTCGTACGCCTTCCTTCGGAGGGGAAGTAAAGCCGGCTGCCCCATGTTAATAGATTTACTTGCATGTAAAAGATCCTCAAGCCTAAATGACGCCTCTGAGCTAAATTCAAATCGCCTGTTTCTCACCCAAGAATACCTCCTTTCTCTCCTAGTTGATGAAAGGAGCGTAGCAAAATTTGCGTGTGTCGTGGTCAGGCGGAAAAGCGGGCCTGATGGCTCGAGACTCGCCACGTAAAATAAGGCAAATTCAATAGTAATGGTCGCCAGGTTCGGCGGGTGGGCGTGTGCGAGGGATGGGCGAAGGGTGCAGCTGCGTTCTTTCCCGGCCCTCGCCCTTCGCCAGTAATTTCACCAAGAACTAAGAAACAGTATTTTAATAAATTTCAATTACTAAAATTCAGTGACGCTACAATATTTCTCTCATAATTGTCCGTATCTCCTAATATTTTCAAAACAGTGAATACGACATTAATTGAAGAACTTAATTGTGAAGAATGAATTTTATTTGAAGGAAAATTGGCTATCTCAATATTGTTGTTGTAGGATGACACCAAAAACTTCATACTTTTGTAATTTTTAAACAATTAGAGTTATCAGTGGAAATAAGATCTATGATATCTTTATAACTGTATTTCATTTTATTCTCAAAAGAAATGTAAAGAAAAACGCTTTAGTTTTTGAAAGCATTTTGACAATGTCGTAAGTATTTCATGCAATGTACCCTAAAATTTAATGAGTACTTTTCAAAATCGCAGGGCTCTGATACATGCCAGATCGACAATGGAAAACTCATTTTGAAAAAAAATCTAATGAATAGTTAAGGTGCTAGTTTTGTTCTCATAGGAACAGACGGACACGTGGTCCGATAGACGGGCAGTTACTAGCACAGTCAGGCAGACAGATGGACAGACAGTCGGACAGACATTTAAAAAGCATTCGATTTTAAGGGATAGTTCCTTTACAATCTTGCAATCGATTTTCTGCAACATTATACAACTTTTTCTATACTACGTTTATTAGATTACTCCGTACATACGTACGGTGTACGTACGTATACGAGAAAGGGAAAACGCGGAAATCGAAAGGAGGACTGAAAAAATTTATGAAGAGAGATAATTGGAAGAGGAGGAAAAAGTGATTGAAGGATGGAAAAGAAAGAAGCAAGAAGAGAAGGATATAAATAAAGAAATTGTGCAAGAAAAACAGAAAAAGTATTACATCAATAAACAGAGACAGTATGAAGTGTTCTTGAAAGTGTAAGAAAATGAAATTTTCTCCGCAGAAATCTCAATATTTTTTCCGGAAACGCAAAGTACTTCTTTCCAGAAGAAAAGACATGTAAGTTCCATTGTTTTAACATTTACAATATACCTGAAATTCAGAAAAGCGCTAATGAAAAAATTTGAGCATTTTATTTTAAGAAAGTTGTGATAAAGTAATTTGATGACAATATGTTAAGTGAGCGAGAAATTTTATTGCGAGTTAACATAGACTTCTCCAACATCTTTGTCATTAAATTGATGAGGATCGTTTTAAACCTTACGTAACTATAAACGATCTTACCGATCATCATCATCATTATTTACATACTCAAATCTGTCGTTTGTGAGCCAGTATTTGATAACACAACAATATGTAGTTCACTTACTCATGCAAAGTTTTCTATCAATCTGAGCGACATATTCTTGTTTTAAAATGTTTCAAACCACGCTCTGTTGGTACGTTGTCAATGAAAATAAATGAAGTAAACAATATCGGTGAATATGAAATTAACTTGTATTAACAAGAACTCGGATGATACAGCGTGCAATCGAACAGTGAAGGCTTCGCTGAGAACCTGAAATCTGAGCTCCGAGATTAAACTATGGGCACGCGGAGTGAGACAAGAGGTATGGGGCTTTGCGTGAGTTTGAAATTAGCGCGTTATGGCCTGTGAATTGCCTAGCCGCGGGCCGATCCGAACAGGCCGTGAAACAGTATGAGGTATGCGGAACACGCGCTGAAGCGTGAAGTGTGAAGCATGGGATTCGAATCGTGAATCGTGAGGCGCAGAGCATGAGGGCCGGAGGTGTGAGGCAGAAGCTATGAGGCGCGAGGCTCAAAGCCCGTATGGCGCGTTGTCGCATGGCTTCCTATTATGTGGCGCGAACGCCAGCCTCGCGCTGAGCCCTACGCGTCTGCGAAGTCCCCGCTGCGCCTGTGGCTGGCATCGGGGAAACCGTTATCACTACAACCCTCAATATTCTAGCAGAGTGGTTTTCAACCTCAGAGCTTTTAGGTTATTGGCATTTTTAATTTATTTCAGCCCATGTTTTAGGTTTTTACGGTTCTAAGCATTCTCTTTTAGAAAATTAATTTTTTTTTGAAAAATAATAAATCATGATAAATACTTAGTTTCGTGTTACAAGGCGGCATAAAGTTTACGCAGACATGTTGTTATATAGTAGACAAAAATGATATAAACCTATAATAATAGAGATTTTTAATATAATGGAAGTAAAAAAATAAAATGTGTACAATATATTATTATTATTATTATTATTATTATTATTATTATTATGCCAACAAAGTGGCTCAGGGCGTAACGAGATGATTTCGCAGTCGGAAGACCCGGATTCGATTCAGCACTGATGTGATGGGAGTGTTCCTATCCCGTTACAGCATAAAATCTGGCGTCGATCTTCACGTAGGCTTGCGGTTCCTATCCATCAGAGCAGCCGGCCTAAATTCTGTTCTTCGAGCAGTTGAATGTAAGAGATGAACCAAGATGCATGAGTGGACAGTCTGAGGAAATGGTTGTTTGGATGATCTATACTACTTTCATACTCTATTCTCTTGGTCAATACTAGTTTTAGAGGCGTTTATACAAGTAGGGCATGAATAAAACATTAATGGTCTGATTAATGACTTATAGAGGGGGATGGCATTTTTTTAATGAGAGCTTACAATTGGAGTATAGAAGTGACTTCAGTTGAATTAGTTTTTTTATTTGGTTTGCTATGATTTTCCTGATCACTTGATGCCTGACACCTGAAGTCTTGCAGGTGGGAACGTGTGGTGGGTTATGTGTGAGTGATGAGCTGGCGGTGGAGGCTTCTGGAGTCGGTGGCTGGACGGTGGCGGTGGCGGTGGCGTGGGCGAGGGCGGAGTGGGCGCTTGGGAGGGAGACGGGGTCGGGGCGGGAGGAGCCCGGCGGGCGTGCGGGTTCGGGCGACGAGCCACGACGCGCTGCTCCCCCTAATGGGCTTGCCCTGAGATATGAGCGGCGGCGGGTGGTAATGGTGGCCGAGGGCCTCCGGTGATACTCGCGGTAAGCTATATGAGTGATTAACGGCGGCTACCGGCTTAACGGCCCACCAGCACAACAAAGCCCCGCCCTCCACGACGTCGTGAACTTCTGTGGCAACGTCCGAGGCAGGGTGCGTTGCGCTATTGCGGACAGTATTAATGGACCCGCCCTGTGGTGGTGGTCATTGTACTTTGTGTAAATATTTATTTATTTATTTATTTATTTATTTATTTATTTGATTTATTTATTTATTTATTTATTTCATTTATTTAATATTTATTTATTTATTTATTTATTTATTTATTTTATTTATTTATTTATTTATTTATTTATTTATTTATTTATTTATTTATTTATTTATTTATTTATTTAGTCATTAGTTAATTATTGAATATTCTCATAATCATTTTCCTTCAACCAGCATTGTATCGGCCAATCCTTATATTTCCGGCTTGCTAAGAACATACGTACACTGGAACACGGAGAATTTGTTAAATCAGTTTACTATGAAATGTAAAAACAAAACAAAAAAGGGAGAATTTTAATTGCGGAATTTTAGAGGAATGAATAGAAAAAACTTGTATTTTTTTTTACATTTTCTGTGGCATTGAATACTGGGCAAAAGGCATAGAAGAGAATGACAAAAGCCGCGCGATAAGGCACTTTCGAGAGCGAGAGACGAAAATACATATTACACCCAAATAAAATAAAAAATAATATTTTTTAGAGTTCTGAGAATGATCTTTGTAAGATATACATATAAAACTTCGAGAATTTAAATAACTTTGTTTGCACACATATGTATTTTAGCACTGAAATTTTGACGAATATGTACTTCAGGTGTTTTGATTTTGAAAGCGCTGTTCACAAACCTTTCGTAGGGATGAAGCCAAACATATTTTTATTGGAATTCTAACATTTTTATTTTCATAGTTTTGCTTACTTGCAAGGGAACAAAATATCCTATTTTATTTTGAAGATGTCACCCATGACCTTTTTAATTAAATAAATCGTAGTCTTATTCCTTTTGTTTCACGCCTTAATCTATAATAAATTGTTCGGAAACAAATTCTTCAGAGAACGTGATTATTTTTGTGATTACGAATGCATTATTGTCATTTTGAATGAAAACCAAAACTGCATTGGTAATTACAGATAACTCTTCTTGGAAATACAATTGACGTCATTAACTTGTTGTTTACCAGCAACTAGAATTTAATTCTTCTGTTTAGTATTTCCACGAATATTCACATTTCCCTGAATAGTGTGAAGTAAATTGGTGTTCGGGATTTGTGTTAATGGAATATGTGGTGATGCAGCAAGAAACGCTCGCAATTACTGGGGTAATTTATTGCTGTATAACGCTTCTTCTCAAAGTGTGTTCCTCTCCTCGGCCACAAGCACGGATTATAATGGACTTACAAACAATAATCAGGAAAAGTTGAATACACATCTAAGGCAGACATCATGTTATTGGCGTATCACCGTCGAAGAATAACATTTTAACTATAATTTTTAAAATTCTATTGAAGCTAATTATTACAAACTAGATTAAGTGATGAAGGTGATATTGAATTTTAAAATGAATTCGAAAAAAACCTATTTTAATTATTTAAAAATTGCTTTGGTAATTTATCGAATACATGCATTTTTATAACAATGATTTTGAAATATTTTACATCACAGATTCGTATAGTTTTGTAATTTTGGAATTTAATAAAGCAGTATTTGAGTGACCAATATGTACTCAATGTGTTCAATAAGTGCAAAAATCGAAATATATCAGCATTATCTTTTTCATTGCGACCATATAATTTTTAATTTATCGCAATAACTTTTTTACTATCTTAGCACACTCCTTACTATGAGATGTTTGTTATATGAACTATATTTCTTCTTTTTTGAAGTAATACTAATAGCAATAATAATAATACAAAAATCCACGTGATTTTTTCTGAAAGCAACTTAAGCATATCAAGGTTAACATTAACGTCCCACATATCAGTATATATTATCTATATTATCTATGTACGAAAATACCCTACCAACTAAAAATTGTATTTGCCACTTCTATATTTGATTGAAATGTATTTCAGAACAATCGTACATCAAAAAAAAGCGTATTCCTTCATTAGTCTTTCTGATAGCAGCATCTTTTGTAGACCCTTATTTTGTGAATCAGGGGTTAGATGTTCTGCAGTAAAAAGACGTTATCCTCAAAGCAAGATCAGGGAGTCTTTTTCAGAATAACACCTTTACAAACTGTGTTTATCGAAACGGAAGTGCAGAAAACACGGCCTGCCGACGCGAGCAATTCCTTACCAAACACTCGTGAAAATAATAAGCTTCGGATATGAGAGGAACCACGCAGTGGAGGTGAAATTGGAAAACGGCGGGAGTGGGAAAGGGGGAGGTGGAAGAAGGGGTGGACCGTTGATGCGCTGAGCGGTCGTAGTCACTCGAAGAGACGAAAAAATGCAAGAAAAAAATACGGTTCGATTCTCGGACAATCTCATGTGAAATTTGTTCGCACAAATCGAGTTTCGCTGCTACACAGGAGCTATTCCAACCCCTGTGAAGTATCCTACAATTGCCCTAATTCCTTCCTAATTCTTGCCACTGGGCAGGAGTGAGTGTGTGACACAGGAGCGCGTGTAAAGAGACGCGTGCTACCTGGCGATCCTCTTCCTTAAGACTGTCTACTCTTACGGATATCCTAATGATAAATCCAATAATGTTGCCGCTAATGACCTAGTAGTTGATTTGAATGTTAAATAAACAACTCGAAAATTCTGTCATCGCCGGGACTCGAATGCAGCACTTCCTGGTCAGAAGTACTACAGTAACATCAGTGGATGCCCTGAGCCATCTCTCCCGATACGACGCATCGAATGAGTCATTTGTACGAAATAGAAGAGACGAAGAGGTCAATATAATCACATCTTCCCACGTTCAGCGCCCTAAGCTTCCATTGTGTCTGCTTTAAAATATAATAATATCTAGCGTACCCGTGCGATAACTCTCTAATGTTAAATGCCACCCTCTTTTCGTTCTTCCTTTTTCATATCAAGAAGAGATGTTGTTAACGAAACCTGTGTGTTTATTTAAAAATTAAAAAGGCAACTTCCAATGTACGTATAGAATTTAAATTAAAAAAAATACCACTGAAATTGGCGTTTGAAACAAATGTTGAATAAAGGTTTATTTAGTTTTATAGATTTATTTTTAAAACAATTTACAACAATTCTTTAAAAACAACATTTAAAGTAATTATTCAATCGTCCTTGACAGTAAGCTTTTCGTTTTTTTTGACACACGAATATTGACACAAGAATATTACAACATCTTTTTACTCTACAAAAAGCTACTTCATAATGTCCATTAGAAAACACAGGATCGGAGAAGCATAGCCCTTCTCTTCGGAATATTATTTAACTTTATTACCTAACTGAGAGGGACACCATTGCAATTTAATGTCTAAAAATATGAAGTAATTAGTTTCATGTCACATTCAGTTTCAGATTATGTAGGTTACTGATGCTACAGAATACTATAGGTTATATCACAAACTTTTCACAGAAACAATTCAACAAACAACAATGTCAATACTTACATTCGATAAATGATCGGTTGCACTATTCACATAAAAAATAATCTTCAAGCAACTATTAATATTTCGAAGTGTTGCTACGAGAACTTGCAGATTTATTGTTGAAGAAATATGTGCCTTCTCAGCGTGACGTCACAAAGATCGCCACCAGCGTCGAGTAAAGTAATGTGTATTGCGTAATATCGATAAGCGCCGGACTAGCAAAAATGTTAAAGCGTTTCCAAGAGTATCGTATCCTCCAGATTACAATATACGAAAGGTTGAGGCTTTTGGCCTTAAACATTCGTGTTTGAAGGCCTTAAACGCGTAGTTTAGGAGTTATTTAACAATATACATTCTGACATTGCTGTTGAGTTTTGCGGGTTGTATTTTAACTCAATATTATTTGCATTTTTAGACAAATCCTTCACATTTTTTTAAGTTAAAATTCAATTCGTCATAACTCCGGGAAACTTTTTTCTTTAGAAATCTCGTTTATAACCATTGGGCGCGTGTGTGAGTCGCAAAAAGTATGCTTACTGACATAATATAGGAGACGGTAATAAGAAGCCGACAAGACGTTAACGTGAGTGCCAGACGTGCGCACGGAGAGACCGACGGCCACGCAGGGTAACTGGTAACTTTCTCTAGGTTATTAGGTAGATACATCGGAGGTGATCTATAGCTATTGACATCGGAAAACAAGGAGCGATGTCGAAAATGCTAAAGACGCGAGATCGGAGTGGGCGGAAGCGCAGCGAGTGTAGGGCGCGTCGACGATGGCTAAAAAGGGGTAGGTCGCGGGTGCCCCGGGGGGGCCGGGCCAGAGGGGCAGGGGGGCGACGTCCCGGGCCGCGTCGCCGGCAGGTGGCGCCCGCGCGGCCCGCGGCGCCGGCGC
>BOPP01000001.1:10011021-10024439 GCA_017312745.1 Gryllus bimaculatus
TTCGCCGCCGCCCCCTTCGCCTCGCCGCCCTCAGCGCCGCCCTCGTCGTCTCCGCCGCCGCCGCCCTCGCAGCTCGACGCATCGCCTGCTGATCGCCGGCGCGATGGGTCTCCCGCCACCCCAGCAGACGCCCACGTCGTCTCCGCTGCCGGCGCTGGCCTTCGCCCTCGTGTTGCTGCTGCTGCTTGAACCAGGTGAGCGACTCCAACGCCGGAATCTCGTCGGGTTGCTGGTTGCTTCGTATGTGTGTCTTGTGTTGAGTTTTTTTGACAGGGCAAGTGCAACGTCGTGTGTGTAAACCCGCCATTGGAGGATCACAGATTGTTTCTTCGTGTGTCAGGTGGCTCATTACGTCGCATATGACATGTGTTGGGTTTGATGAGACGCATGACTGTTACTATGTCACGTGTTGCTATTTTTGACAGGGAAAGTGAAGTATCATTTGTGTGTAAAATCAGTGATATGACAGTCACTGTTTTTTCGTGTGTCATGTTGTTTCTCACGTCGTTTGTCCCGTTATCTAGTGGGTTTGATGACACGACCAGTGTTGCACCGTGTGTTGGAAATCTTTCGATGTGTGTCACGAAATATCTGGAAGATGATGTTTTCTTTTGGATGATGACTACATAAGTGGGCTTTGCATGATCCAGTATCAGGTTTAAATTGGTACGTTTTTTTTGTGCTAAATGGAATATTTTGTACTGTTTGTCAACGATAGAAGCGATTTTATAATGAAAAGTGACGATTTAAAAATTCAGTGTCTTCAGTTCAGTGATTGAAAAAAACCGTTGCTGCGTGTATTGAAGTTATAGAACACATTGATGTGTTGTTAATATTCTGTGTAGAATCGGGTTAGTCAGTCTGAATAGTTTCAAAATGTTCTTCTGGGAATTTCCTACATACTTAATGATTATTATACCTGTTTTCAGGATAAATCGTTGATGTCACTGAAATGTCATTTGTTCGATGATACTCCTGAACGTGACTTCGTATCTCAAACTTAGTTATAAAGTGTGTAATTAGTTTTAATAACAGTTGGTGAAGATTAAAATCATTAGCGTCGTTCAGAGATATTTCTCTCAGATCATTTACTAATGAATTCTGTGTTGCGAGTTATTGTGCTTCGTATTATCAGTTCTATTGTGAAAATAAAAAAAAGATTTGTATGTTGATCTAAAACCCCGATTCTATAGCGATTCTGTGGCTAAAGTAGTAAACATTTTTCGTGCTCCCACTATGATGTACAGCTCTGTGCCCGAAGTTTAACATTCATTCTTCACAAATTGCTTCATCACCGCAAAACTATGGCGTTGCTAGTAATATTTCAGGAAGGCTGTGATTCAAAAGAATTACGCGTCTCATTATCGTAAAGAAACTTCCTCGTCACTGGTTAGTGTTCCCAGTTACTTCCCCGCGAAGGCAGCGTATCGCCGCACCTCGCCAGCGGAGGATAGCCGGTGGCGGTCGCGCGGGGGCGACCGACAGCGTCGCAGAGGCCTTGGCCATCCCGAGGGGCGCGCCGCGCCGACCCGCCTGACATGACCTTCGCTGCGGCCGCCATTCCAACGCCCTCTGCTGCTCGCTTCGGCCTCCATGGCCCTCTGGAAGCCTCGCAGACTGCACGCGGTAGATTTCGCGATAAACTTGGAAGGGAAAGGAGTTGAAATGTGGAAACCGAAGGAAACTTTGAAGAAATTGTACGGAAATCACTAGCCTACACACGTAAAGTGAAATATCAAATGTTTTTAAAATCTAACAACACAATACGTGGTGATAAATGAAAAGTCATTTATGATACACAAGAGTAAAATACGTGTTTAGGTCCAATGAAATAGTTACACACCGCAGGCCACATTTAGACTGGTATCGAAAAATTACAACTACTGAAACGAAAATAAGTAAAAATAAAAATATCTAAATTACGTTTGAAAGCTGAAACGGAACCCAAAATTTGTTGGTAAAATTCACAACAGGATATTTACGAATTTTGTTGTAATGAGCAAATTGTATTACCAGTGCAATAGAAATCATTGCCGTTTAATTTATTTTAATTTCTCAAACTAATCATAGTTTTCAAGCAGAAAGAAAATGAATTATGGCTTACATGACTGAAACAAATAAAACGTTTAGATGATTTTTTTAAAACGCAAATATTAATCTAGAAGTGTCTCATCTTTGCATGATAAACAATATTTCTATTAATTAAGAAACGTAACTGTGTTGTTGCGCAGTAGTTTGATAATAACTGAACTTTGACTTGAACTTGAACTTTGCAATGTAAGACAACGATAACAGAATAGTAATACTTTCAAATCTGGGTTCCACAGAGTATTTGGTGAATATTTGTAGCGTAAAGGCCACTATTTATGGAACGTGAACCTTCATTCACTAGTTCATTCCGTCAACATTATCAGTATATCAAGAGGAGGCTCTCGTACAAAACCTGGGGATACTATTTATATGCAATTACAAGATATAAAAAAACGAATCTAGGTAACAAATTCTTTGTTTGTAAGGAGGTGGGCAAAATAAATTGCGACGTATTTTGATAAATGTTCATCCTTTTGTAATAATTTGATGCGATGAAAGTGTTCCAGAGGTTACTTAATAGTTATGTTAATTTTTTATTGCACTTAGGTAAGCTTGTTAATTAAATATTTATAACTAATGTTGAACCAAAAAAAACTATCGGTACGGAAAATCTGAATTTAATTTTCTATAAGAATTTACTTATGCGTTTCTAATTGAAATTTACTGAAACCTTTTTGAAGTTTTTGACACTTTTCGTAGGGTTCACACCAGTTTTTGGTATACTGTTTTTAATGAAAGGTATGCTGTACGTATTCATTTCCAAATACATTTTTAATGCGATGCATTATTGTAAACGAATTGGTGATGATTGGAATTTGTTAAAACAAACGAGACCAGTAGTATGAATTACACTGCATAATTCAATTTTATATTGTTACCAGTAAGTCTGTTTCAAACCACGGCGATTATGATACATTAGCTAGTTTTGACACGTACTGGGAACAAAAAGGGATTTGCACACAGTTTCACACCACATACTATAATTAAATTAAATTCTTCTCACCACGTCTGTTCTATATGCAAATTAACATTTGTATAGCATCGTAATTTACCGAACCCTATAGAAACAAAATTATGCAAAAATCAATAAATTCGCAAAATGTGTAGAATTTCAAAGTGCTTTTCTATCATAAATATAAATAAAACATTCGCAGGTGCTCAATTAAATGTGTTTTCAAATTTCTTTTTATATTGATATACCACGCGTGCATCCTGCTTCAGCAGGTGCAATCGCCTTTCTGGGGGAGGGGATTCCGGTTTTTACCCCCAAGATTGTTAGCCCTAGATGTACGGACGATTACATGACGAGGGATGAAAAGACAGTACACAGACATGGACATGCATAAATACACCAATGCCCGAGGCGGAACTCCAAACCGCGGTCTCCTGGTCCGAGACCACTACGATACTACTGTCCTAACGATCTTGGCCTTCAGACCGCCTTTTTTATTGATGTTATTATTATTATCATTATTATTATTATCATTATTATTATCGGTATTATTATTATTATTATCATTATTATTATTATTATTATTATTATTATTATTATTATTATTATTATTATTATTATTATTATTTCTTTCGCGAGTATATATGACTACGCGGTACGTGCATCCCAAGGGGGCTTCAACTTTATTATAATTGGGGTAGATCCACGATACTTGTCTATAGGGGCATTTCAATTCAGATGCCATTTTTACAACCCAGGATTGTTAGCCTGTAGTGATGTGATGAAATGATGATACTGATGATAGACACAAACGTGCAGAAAAACACACAACACAACCCTGCCCGAGGTGAGACTCAAACCGCCGGTCTTCTGGTCTGAGTCCGCAACGGCACTACTGCCTTAGCAATCTCGGCAATCGGATCGGCTTCATTTACATTATTTTTACTTTTCTTTTAGTTTATTTCTAGAATAATTACATTAGTATGCACATAAATATTACTCATGGTTGAAAATGATTACGCACTCAACATACATTAAAAAATGAAGTGATCATATTTCCAGGTATATGCATCTGGAACAAATGTAGATCATTGTTTCAAATTTAGAGGTTTCGATCATTCCACTTGAGATGAAAGAGAAAAAATGCCGTGTGCGGAACTTTTTAAAATAATTTGATCTGGAAATCAACCAGAATTTTATTTGTTTACTTTTGCTCCGTGAATACCTTTAAAAGTATATTCTGAATACGGTGGCGAAAATTGTTTTATAGTAATAGTACTAATTCTTTGGGTGTAGGAGTTCTGTTGCAAATAAAAATAGTACGTACTGGATTACAACTTGTAGAGTGTGTGGATAAGTTACACTCCAGTAAATAATCATTACTGCAGTTTTCATTTTTTTTATTTTATTCTAATGATCTATCTTTTAGGGCACCGAAAAAGAAAGCCAGGTATCTTTTTCGGCATTGTGAAATTATTAATTGATAATTTCTGAAATATCGTCCATGAAATGTTTTCCTCGATATTTGAGAGATGGGTTGACCACTTTGTCATCTAAAGCACGTAAGCGCAACCCCACAGTGAGCTGTAGAACACAAGTGAATTAATAATCAGTGGTCATTTATTAATTTATATCAACACAGGTCGGCCATCTTCTGTACGACGAATTGATAAATGTAAATGGAATTTATAGTGCAATGAAATTTTTGAAAATGGTTCGATACCACGTTGCACGTTATTCGTATCATAACGTCGTATTATAATTCTGTTGGTTGTCAAATCGAATCTAACTTCTTTTGATTAATATCTTATGTCCTATAGTAACAGCGTGTCTAATGAAACTTCTTCTCCAAGTAACTAATGACTAGATTCCCGTAAGTATCAAGGAAAAAGGACATGAATGAAAAAAGTGATAATTACAGTTTTCATGATAAAGGTCGGATCCAATTGGTTGGTGAATTCTCAAATGCTCTTGCTGAATTATCCTTGAGAGTTGCCAATTTTTTTGGCTAAAGAGACACTTGTATCAAAAGACTATGAAACTCACAATACTTTCGATAGATCGATTGCATAGCACGCAAGCGACAAAATGAACAAATGATGGCCGGTAAGGGTCCAATCTATTTTAAGATATTATAAAATTTTCTGTTCATCCTGAAAACGCCTAATAATACCAAGCTATAAAATATTTAGAAATCACCAACTTTCATTTGAAAAAAAAAATAATAAATTTAGTTGAGAAGAAATCTCAAGTTTCTTTCCAAAAGGTCTTCTCTTCTTATAGTATTAAACATAAAATATACTGTTCTCATGTCAGAGGTTATTTATTTATGTTCTTTTAAAGTTATTTGGTTTGACCTTTCCTGAATTTGAAACACAATAATAGATTTTTAATAATCATGATTCTTTGAGAAATACGGTGTATGAGGCAAAGAAAGATTCGCTCCAGCTTTTGTAAATATTTTAATAAACATATTCTGTATGATGTATTTGTAAATTTTCCTGTAAAACTCATAAAAGATAGCGCAGTATAACAATGATTAATCTTACCAAACCGCGAATTCTCTTAAGAAGCCTCTCTTTTTATGAATTATACAGTTAATTATGTATTTTATTTTAAAATCAAGAACTCGTCGAATTAGATATCAATGGTGGCGAATGGAAGAAATGTTTAACCTCTGCGCCTCTCGTTGTTGTAATTCAAAATACGACTAATTAAATGTTTTATCTCTTGTCTCTTACTATTAGCATACGTTTATGTGGAGCTAAAAGACACCGGTGTCATTTCGAATAGTTGCTTTTCGTACACTAATATTTATTGATGAATAAGGCTCCAACAATGACTAATAACTATTAGCTCTCAGTTATGTTCTAATAAGCCAACAAATATGTTATGGTTTCTATCAAAATCCGATAAAGCAAAACATCCATCACGAGAATCGAGACATTTTATTAAGCCCTAATTGAATTCGGAAAATAATTGTGCCGCTTTCGCCCCTTTTGCAGATCATTCAAAATTGTTATTAATTCTCATCACAAATGACTAAAAATATTGCCGTCCCCTATTGCCATATTTTTTTACGACAATAAAAAAATCACTAATGATTTGCCTCTTTTTAATGCTTATTTGCTTCGTGAAATGAACTACAATACTGAAAACGGTTTCATGAAGAATAAATTATATAAGGGTTTTTCATCTGTAAGTTAATAGATATGTGACCGTAATATTAGTTTCTAACCAATTCTCTGTTCGTGAACATGTGCTCCTTGGTCTTATAAGAGTAATGAACGTACAATGTAGCTTTAATCAGTAGATTCCATAGTTTCTTCGAGCAAGAGAATGCCAGAACATCATCCTATACAACGAGCAACTGACCACGTTGAATCTGCCATTTTCACCCTTTCTCAGACAAGGGTTGCGTATCTTCGCGATATCATGGGACTTCTTTGAGAAATGGAAGACGGAATAATTAGTCTCGCGTGAGTATCAGTTAGTTCTTAGGTAATTCCACGCCAGTTCATGATCAGTATCATTTTAATTTGTTACTATACATGAAATCACATTGCAACATTGTTTTCGCGCGAAGTAACGACTTCAACTCGCTATTTAACGCATTTCTGTGAATGTTTTGTTCAAAAACTCATTGAATCCATCTGAACCTAGGATAAAGTATGAGTCGCAATCTGAAAAGGCAATCCGAATCACAAAAGAAATAATTTGTATAACGGATTAATGTTTTATATTGGAAATAAATTACAATAAAGCTTATGTTGTGAATTAAGTAAATTATTGTTTAATTGAAAATTAAAAAAAAATTAAATGACATAATTGTTGATGAGACAGGAAATAAATATTAAAGTAAATAAATAAATAATGAAGTAAATAAATAAATAAATAAATGAATAATGAAGTGAATAAATTGAAAAATTAATGGAAAAGTGTAAAATATAATGAAACTTAGACTGTATCTGTGATTTCTTAACGAGAAAGATACATTTTAACACGAACTCCAATGCGTCTAAATTAATATGGAAACGTATTTCTTAGCTTCACCGATGTCGAATATAGAAGTAATTTTATTTTCTGTGCTTATATGTTTATTAAATTTCGAATGAAATATAATGTAATAACTAACATATATCTTTCCAGAGATTCACCTAGATTTCGTCGCTGTATGTGTCTTTTAAAACCGTAATCCCGTCGCCAACAAATGTTTTTATACGTCGGTACGAGTATTGACTGCCATACCATACACAACATAGCATATTTGCTTACTGATTTGTTTTTCTTTTCTTACCATGTGTATTAGCTTTTTATTTCCGATCATACTTCGTATGATGTTTATGTAATTTATTTAAAGAAAATTCCGTTCATAAATTTATAAAACGGTTACCGCCATCGCCGTTATATATATCATTTAGAGTTTTTTCTTACATCAACTTGTAATTGTTATGGGGTTCTGATAGTGAGCTTTTAATTCAGAATATTCGCTTGCAGTTTATCTTTAGGTAACATTTCTCTATTCGGGGCGGTTCTGCGTTTGAACATTTTGCTGCAGTCTCAAACTGAAATATACACCAGTAGAAGCAATTATGATAAACGAGAATGCTACGCAATAAGAACAATACCACATGAAATGTCCTTGAACCTTGCTGCAAGGTGACAATAACTAGTCACGTCTCGTGACTTGACGCATCGCAAAATGGAACAATCTTTCGTTACACGTTATTTCTCTGAACAATCTCTAAGCGGAATAACTGTACGTAAGTTAATGTAATGTAGTTAAATTGCTGAATATGTTGAATTTCCTAATTTACTTCGGGTCATTTGTTCTTTTACCAAAACGACAGAAACTAGTAGCATTACAACAGCACGTACTTCATCGCCCGTGCATTCACGCGAAAAATACTCAATTTCTTTTCGAAAAAGTGTGCATGACCTTATTTTAATACACATCTTCATGGAACAGATTTAATCAACGGCAAAAATCTCTGTATTTATCATGAAAATTGTAGGAAGTAGCCAAAAACATAAAATTTTGGAAATTTTCGAATAATCAGAGATTCCAACGATAAAGGGACCTGCATTATTACCTTAAACCTCCTTAACACTATCCAACAACAGAATGTAATAAAAAAAGATAAGTTTTTTTTTTAACATTTTGAAAATGTAATAGTTTTTATATAACGAACCCCCATATTAAAATATAGGTTTCAAATTCAAGCATCAGCCAGTCACTACGGCATCAGACAGATTATTTCGCGAATTTCAAGTTTTGGAGAAAATCAAATGAAAGTTTTAGTCGCAAGCGTTTGTTCATGGATGGACGCACGGACGGACGTTTTGCTGCCATTCAATTTTTTCAGTATGCCCAACAAAACATGGATTCTGGCTACACCATGTGTTAGAGAATACTTTTTATAAATTTAGCAACTGGATTTATCCACTTTTTCGTTACTAGGGCCATGTAATAATGAGTTTTTCGGCCAAAAATATATTTTGCGTACCATTAATTAACTTTCTCTCTACTCCGAAGCGAGAAATCTTTTAAAAGGCCGGTCTATCGATAACGTGAGATAGACATGTATCAAAATTCAGGAAGTGAATTACTTGCTAGTGAAGTACATAAAATATAAAAAAATAAAAATATAAATGATCTCTATCGTAATAATTGTAGAGGAAGCCAGAAGGCAAAACCCGTATCTATATTACTGATTTCCTATGCGGACAATAATTGAAGGAAACATGCAACATCCAGCCATGTGATACGTGTCAATGGTTTCGTTATATACCCAGAGACGCATGAAAGAATATTTTATAATTTGACTGAAAAATGCAAATATTTGGTTGTGTTATTCAAGCTATTCTATGCTTTCCGGCTGAATTGTCATACTCAGTGCGTCACTGTTTGCGGCACATTTGACTACATGCAGCAGCAAGGTTCAAACTAGGATGCAGTGTTGCATTACGGATAAGCAACGTCGATGTTCTTGGAGTGTAATCTGCTATACTGTGTTACTTACTATATTACGTTGCTGTAATATTCGTGAAATTTTTCTTTAAATATTTAATTTATTATAGCGTTATTGCAGGATATTTTAATGATTGTTATTGAGCAGCCTGCATAGTACTTCTTGGAAAACCATCGTATCAGCAGCTGAAAATTCTCAGTCCTATATATTCTCCTAACACCACATTCATTAATCAATTCTTGCCTGTGTGCCCAACATCCACATAGGAATGAGATAGGCCATGTTCCCGCTCCCAATACTTTTCAATGCCACCAACACGTGCACCTGCCTGACCACGCAACCGACGTACAACTATCCCGATGTCCTCTGCCCCGGAAACCCCACGCGGACGGGAGAAATGCAGCCGTGGCAGCGAACCCGCGCCCCGCGGGATCCGTGTTCGACATGCGTTCGCGCGAGCGCCACCGCCGCTGGAGTTTGCCCTCGATCCGCTTACGCCAGATTAGCCCAGTCGCCGTCCGCCGCCGCCGCCATGTTTGCCGAGGACTTCCGCCGCCGCCGCCTCCGCCGCTCCGGAAGTGCCGGCAGCGCCGGCGATTCGCCACCTCGCACGGCCGGCCGGCGCGATGAGGTGGTCTCTGTTGACACTAGAGTCCGTCGAGCCACGGCGGCGGAGATGGGGAGTTGGGGAGGCGGCGGTAGAGGAAAGTAGCTGCAGGGCCTGCCAACTCTAGACCAGCGTGCGCCACCGCGAACAGAACGCGCGCCGCGGAGTAGACAAGTGCCCCCCTCCACACACACACACACACACACACACACACACACACATACACTCGAGAACTGGATCGTCTTTCTCAACCACATCATATTCTTATTTGTGTTTGCAGTTGTAATGGCGCTGATGTAAATAGTTTGATGAACAACTTTGCATATCAAGAATTTTACCTTGCTTTAAAGTCTCGGGTTCCTCAATCCTCCGTTTCTTCTAAAAACAGCTTCGTCAAAGAAGTAGTGATCCATGCCCAAAGAACCACTTGCAGATTGTCGTGAACGAGCTGAGCTGGCTGCTTGGACTGCTAAGCTGATTGGCCGTCCGATTGGCCGTCCGATTGGCCGTCCGATTGGCCGTCCGATTGGCCGTCCGATTGGCCTTCCGATTGGCCGTCCGACTGACCGTCTGACATTTATCAGCAGATACTAACACTAACTCCTAATACCCTGCTTGCGGGGGCGCGCATTTGGTACGCAGCACCGGTGACGCAGAATGTGGAGATGTAAACTATGCAACTCTATTGCATACTGTGTTCAGAACAACAGCTGCAAAGATTGGGTCGTCACTTGTTCGCTACGGCTTTGAAAATCAATTTTCATATTTGCACAATATTACGAATTTCTGGAGAAAATGAAATACATGGGAATATATTATTTATAACTATAATATCTGTGGTATGGTGCAAGAAAGATCAACGTAAACATGCAAAGTTTTATGAGAATGGAAGTAGTTTATGCAGAATGGGTTATTTTCTCTTTTGGCAAAACTTTGCATTCAAGTTACAATTTCTTATTTTGACTATTTGACTATTTGTAATAAAGTTTTTAAAACTCTAAATCGTTACTTTTAATTTGGCCATCTCGGTTGAATTAAATTTTAATTTATAAACCTTTTTTATGACATTGTTTCTTCCTACATAAAGCCACAGATGTATACATAAAATGCTTGACTGATAAAGAGAAAACATGAGCGGTCTTCGCCGTGAAGGCGCTACTGGAGCAGTCCCGCGAGCCTTTGCTCGACGCAAGCGTGGTCTCGGTGGGGTTGGCAGCACTCCTTTAGTTCCTGCAGGACGGATCACGGCCTGAATGGCGGTGATAGCGACAGGGGCAGTGCGATGGAAGATGGAAGTAGGTACCTAAGGCTCTTAGACACAGCAACGGCGTTTCAATGCAACAACCAATCGTCACTCGCATACGTATCGTAAAAACCGCGGCCATTTCATGATATACATATTTGCATGTGCTCGTTTTAAGAGTATGGTAGGCGGATTTTCACATGAATGACGTAAATCTGAATATTTCGTAATATATCTATATGCAGTATGTTCTTAATTTTCAGCGATATACCGTAAATTACCTTAGAACAAATATACGATTTGATACTGTACTAACATTTTATTTTGATACTGTAAAAAACTGCTTAGAGCATTAATTTTGAATATCACCAAATCTTGGTAAATAGCAAGTAATTTTATAGATGAAAAGTAATGTAGCAAATAAAATTCAAAAGAAATTATATAATGTAATATTTAAAAAGAACTGGCAAACTTCTAACTCTCAGAAATTATTAAAAATGTTTCTAAAAACAGTACTCACTAAACTCGTACAATTGATAGGTTGTTCATAAATCATTATCTTTTGTCCCGCAAATCATACACTTTTTTCCTTAATAATGTTAGTTATGTTTTTCTTGTTAATTATGATAATGATTCAAAGAAAGAGTTGGATTTTAAAGTACTGGAATTCGGGTTTTTGGGAATAAAGTGTAATTGATTATTTATGATGTTAATGAGAAAAGTGCTTAATTCAGTCATAAAAATAGCATTTTGCATTAAACGAACGATAATTCTTTACACATGGGAATGAGCGTGTTTTCGGGAATAAATATTTCTTTTAATTGATTAAATAACTATTAATAGCAATGATCAGAAACTTAATGTAACCATAAAAAAGTAATTTTGAATAAAACTCGCAACGGAAGATAAGGCATTAAATTGTTTTATCTCCCCTGAGGGCACATTCGCAATTTCAGTCTTGTGCAGCAAGCGCGCATTCCAATGCTTATTAAAATTTGAACCCCAAAGGTTGGCTGTATTGTTCTCTGCAGACAATCATTCGCAATGCATCTGAATTGGTTCTGGCACTATTTTGTATCGCTGGGCTGATATTCTATCCTCAAGGTAGCAGTTGCTACTACTGAATTGAAATGGTATTGCTAATGCCACTGGTCAAAAGCAAACAGAGATTGTAAATAAAGTAAATGTTGGCGTTGAAACAGCCGAATTCTCACGAGTAAAAATTGAATGTCAAGACAATGTGTGTAGAAACATTTATCAAAATATACGTAAGTGATAAATGCGAAGGGACAGCTATAATGAATGTATGCATCTATTACATTTTGATTCGAAAATAATGTAAAGGTCACTATTTGATAACCAAGCATGCTAGGTAATTTGGAGAGTTCATTTAAATATATATTTCTGCAATATTATTAAAGATACCGATACAATTTGCTGTATTGCTTAAAGGGAAAGAGTAATTTCATTGTTTATTTTTGTCCATCACAACGTGCATTTTGTGCAAATATTTTTTTTTAATTTTTATGATATGTTTCAATACGTTGCTCTTCCAAAAAGATAGCAAGAGGTATGATTTCAAAACTTTCCTTGTGAAGCAATGAGATGGCAATATTACATATTACCATTTAATCTTTATTACATATTTAACATTTTGAGAATTATACTTTGTGACTTCCGTGGTCATATTGCGATGAATCGCGATATAGATCGATTCCAATGTTATTGCGGATATTACTGAATCTGAGTACATAATTTTTGGTTTTGTTCCAAAATAATCATATCGTTGAAGGGGTTCTCGGACATGCTGTATAAAAGACTCTGAGGGGGTAGTATATGCTAGTGTCTATTGTATAGTTGTAAAGGGTAATATAATTATTTTTATCATATAAAACAGTTTCATACCTTTATCAATAGTTTATTTTTAATTGAAAAAGTGACATCAAGGATCTCGAAGACGAAAATACTTTAAAATTGTTGTTGATTAAAGTATGAAACAGACTTTTTAAAAGAAGGCTGAACCATTAATATTTTACAACTATAAGACATGTTGGCAAATTCCTTTATATATATTTTTTCATAATAGTCATTATGTAATTTTAAAAACAGTATATGGTTAGTATAAACTATTACTAATGGCTAATTTAACTAATAGGTGTTTGAAGATACATTAAGATGCAGGCGAGACCAACTATTAAGCAAATAGGTTATTAAAGAATTATTCATTTTCATTCACATTATTAGAGTTATACCTCCTCGCCTATGCCTCTACTTCAGATTCACTTTTTGCCTGTTGAAGAGCATATTTCTGCAGTACTCATAACTGTGGCATTATATTTTTAAGCAACTCAAGCCTTGCATAGACAACGACCAAAAAAGGAAGTGAAATAGGCTTCAGCCGTCGCCTCCAAATAGCCCATCCAGCTTGTGGCAGACGGGCACAGCGCTTTGCCAGCCAGAAACTCTATCTCCCTCGCCCACGCCCTCGTCCACGCCCTCGCCCACGCCCTCGCCCACGCCCTCGCCCACGCCCTCGCCCACGCCCTCGCCCAC
>BOPP01000001.1:10025963-10058437 GCA_017312745.1 Gryllus bimaculatus
CCACGGTCGCGCCACGAGTCGCGCCACGAGTCGCCCACGATCGCGCCACCGGTCCGCGCCACGATAGTCGCGCCACGAGTGCCACGAGTCGCGCCACGAGTTCGCGCCCGAGTCGCGCCACGATCGCGCACGAGTCGCGCCACGAGATTCGCGCACGAGTCGCGCCACGAGTCGCGCCACGAGTCGCGCGCGAGTCGCGCACGAGTCGCGCCACCGACTTTATCATTTGCTTCTGTTATCATGCTGCAGCTGTTGTTATTTTTACCTTTTACAGTGTTCCGTACAGAATCAACCGATGCATCTGTTTGATTATTGAAATTAGTCCGGTGCAGATTTTAAATATACCATTGTCACCGCCACATCTATTTTACTTTTGCAGTTGTCGTGGCATTCTCTAGTGTCTTATTCCCCAGTCGTCGGAGTCTGCAGGTTTGCTTGAATTCTCAAAATTTCCGTACCCTTGCATAGATAATGGCTTTTTTTGGGTAGTACCTTCCAATTTCCCATAACAAACCCCTCCAAAAATTCTGAAACAGCCCTGCAATTATTCTATCGTCATTCGGCCCCTTTCTGCTTTTTGCAAGAAACATTTTTATCTTTCGTCTCTCTCCGCCCACAATCCAACTCTCTTACTCTAAGTTTCTGCTATCTGAGTGAGAACCTCTTCTACATCTTGCTTACTTTCTTTAAATCCTGTCTTCTCACGTCGGCATTTTTCCTACTGCCTCAATACACACGTAACCATTAGTCTCAACTCCCACACAATCCCTTCTCCCCATCCCACTCCGACAAGCCGTGCACTCCACCGGCCCGCTACCGCTAACGCCAACCGTTCCATTACCACACCCATCCCCCAGGCGCCACAGCCCACTGCCGTCACCGTTTTCAACTGACATGCCCCACATCACCACTCGGTAGACGTGACATTCGTTCGCCGCCGCCACCGCCACCGCCTCCTTCCCTGCCGCCGCCTCCCCCTCCTCCGCCACCTCCACCCCGCCACCGCCACTTCCCCACGCCACCTCCACCAGCCGGCCACCTCCGCCACCCACCTCCGCCTCCGCCACCGCCACCTCCGCCACGCCGCCACTTTCCCACCGCCCCTTCCGCCACCGCCCCTTTCGCCACCGCCCCTTTCGCCACCGCACCACGCCACCTCCGCACCGCCACCTCCGCCACCGGCCACCCACCGCCACCTCCCGCACCGCCACCTCGCCACCGCCACCTCCGCCACCGCCACCTCCGCCACCCACCCCTTTTCGCACCGACCACCTTCGCCACCGCCACCGCCACCTCCGCCACCGCCCTTTTCGCCACCGCCACCGCCCCTTTCGCCACCGCCACCTCCGCCACCGCCACCGCCAGCCTCCGCACCGCCTCCGCCACCTCCGCCGACCACCTCCGCCACCTCCACCACCTCCACCACCTGCCGCCCCTCCGCCACCTCGCCACCGCCACCTCCGTCTCCGCGTCTTCCATAATCCCCTTCCAACTTTAAAGAGTCCACGCGTCTTGCCGCCGCAATTTACTTTGCATAAAGGATGAGATAGCTGGAATTATGCATACGTGATGACGCGCAAGTGGAAGCGAAGACGACTCGTTTCGCATGCGGCGGAAACAGAGCATTGTCTGGGCCCTAATCGCCGCGCCGCGCTCTCGAGTGTCTGCTTGAGGATGGGGGGCGGCTCCAGGGCGCGCGCGTGAGATGGCGATGGAGCGATGACTTGGCAGCGGGAGGGAGTGGGGGAGGAGAATGACGGTGGCAGGATGGCGCACGCAGTGCTGAAACGTGAGGAGGGTGGAAAGAGAGCGAGGGAGCGCTTCAGCAAGGGAGAGCGGATATGTGAGAGGGGGAAATGAGAGAGAGAGAGAGAGAGAGATAATGTGTGTGTGTGAGAGAGAGAGAGGAGGGGATTGGAAGTTAGGCGAGGGAGAGAGGGGGAGAGAACCGGAAACTACCGATCAGAGCAGCCGGTCACTAGAAATTTTTCCAGACTCGGACCGTGAATGAAAGGTTTTGTAATGTACAATTATACGTACAGTATTATTAATACTGGTGTTAGATGGACTCATTCTTAATGCCATTACACTTTGAATACTTCAGTATCTTCTGTGACAACTTCTATGTGCTTTTTTTATACAACACACCATACGTTATACATTGTATTTCCGGAGAGGAATAAAATATTTATTTCGATCTGAATTTTTTTGTTCTTTTTCTGAATGTGAATATTGTGTATTGTTTGATTTGAATGTGTCTGTGTGTGTATTGTTTTATTGTCATTAATACATTGAAAACTCCATCCTGCTGCTGTTTGGAATGAACAATCACCCTGAGAATAATTCATGAAAAACGAAATAATGAAACTTTTTTCTACCCGATAAATGTTTCTGCAAAGCTAATTCTAAGGCACAAGTTAAAACAGTGTATACAAAAAATTGGATTCTGTAGGTGAAGAATGAAATCCTGAGGCACAACTTCCTTCATGCCGGCAAGTCAGAATCACTACAAAACGTGACAATAGTGTGTACTCACGATAACACTGTGCAATGTGTCAATTGACGGTAGTGGGCCAATTATATTTAATTCAATTGTAGTTCTGGGTGAACACGTTTGAAGACCACTCGTGTCTTGGCAGCATCGCACTCTTTGGTCTTTTAATTCAGGATCCTGTGGCACGGATGGATGTTCGGCACAATTTCTGTGAAATATCCAAAAAAGCTTCACTGTTCTATAAATTTATGGAGTGTATTGATTTCAGGTAATACTTCTCGAAAGACTCTTTGAAGTTTCACATATAATGTGTGTCGTTTAGGTTTACTTTCGTCTAGTAAATCTACTCAATTAACTGCAATACGAGTACTCCTTACAGAATCACGTAAAGATACCCTACCTAATTTTACTCTTTATACTGGACGTTTTCCTCCACGTACCGTCGCCAACAAATGTAGGGTAAGTGTTAAGAAGTACTCAGACAAAACAAGAATCTGTACGGATCTCTAGCCATCAAAAAATATTGTGATAAACGTAAAAAATATTAAAAACAAAACAGCCATTGCGATTACATAAATTGATAAATAGATAAATAGGTAAATAAATAAAGTAAGTTTTCTCTTTTAAATTCATGCTTCACGTCTTTTGAAAATCCTGTGCATCATTCCAGAATATCACATTATACTTCGAATTTGTTAAAATATAAATCCTTTCATATTCACGTGTATCACGAATACACGAGTTCATTATGAAGAACGCCGTGTTGGGTTCTTAGCTTGGCTCCAATACCCAAGAATACCCACCTACGCTGACGCCTGAGTACACCATGCACCAGCTTAATACACACTCACGTACGAACACATGCACTTCAACGTTTCCTCGATTAGAGAACATAATCCTTGAAAACGCGTTTTTATCTTCATTACTCGTTACAGACTCTTACTGAAGGCGAATGTGGTCAACGTTAGATCCCAGCGATGTTTTTTCTCTCTCTTGTTCTCAATGTGGAGTGATGGTTTTTTATCGTTGAGGGATTTTACTTTTAGAATATTCTACACTCTTAATGCAAGTTTTGTCTTTCAACGCTTACCGAATTTTTCCAAAGCATCTCAAATCCGTCTCCATGCGTAATCGCTTCTTGGAAACTCCGGCATTCTCTTACAGACAGGCTTACATATAATCACATTTAAATCTAATTTTGGTATTTGTAGATAGCAGTTGCCGTATTTGCAAAAAACCATAGTGAATTTTGATCTATTTCTTAAAAAAAGGGAAATTGCTTTCTGTATCCTTGCAAAGATATAGCAAGTATAAACATAATGTCGAAAATATTTTAATAGAAACATGAAAAAAATATTGTAATGGATTGTCAAACATATTTATTATATTGCAATTTATTCTGCGATCCTTCGTTTTCCTACAATCTTATTGGTGTTCATCTGGTAGGAAAATAAAAATGGTATGTGAAAGTTAACAGATAATAGATTTTCATTAGCGATTTTATAAATGTTATTATATTTAGTAGTTTGAATTTATTTTTCATACTAATAATGCATGCCATCAGTGTAATTTTCACACACGTTGATTTTAGGGGTCATTGAGTGAACTCGATAGTATTACTTGCTTTTATCTATTGTTCAGGATTGTTTTGAAATGTTTAACTGTGTACACATCTGTCGAATTTTTTCAGAAATTATTCATAAATGTGAAAGGAAAAAAAGCGTTATTTAGTGCATACAAATTACGTCACTTTTATAAGTATTTGTTCTGTGGTTGAGGGTTTGTACTCTGGTCATGAAAATCAATCACAAAGGCATTCGATGTCCGATTTCCGCTCAGAACAGTTCGCAACTGATCTTAGTATCGCTCTACTGTATTCGTCCCCAACAAATCGTCGTTCTTGTGTTAGTAATAACGTTCGTTGTTGTGACTTGAGTGCGGAGGGCTGTTTTTCCGGTCGATTGTCAGCGACGAGCGTCGAGATTGGAATCGCAGTCGAACATCACAGGTCGCCGCGCTCATTGATTCCTCAGCCAACACCCTCCGCCCTGCGCGGCGTGTTCGCCGCGTGATTGGCCGTCAATAATTCTCCTTCGCGAACAGCCACGTCACATTTGGAATTCCTCTTTTGAAAACGGTTGCGCCAGCCCGCTTGGATGACAATCCTTTACAGTCTCGTAGCTGTGCCATTCGGCCCTTAGAATTAAGCGGATGAGGGCTGTCTACAATAAACACAATGCAATTTGCAAAGAAACTCTTTACAAAGGTAAAAGCAAATTATACAGGTGTTTAAAAATCTATTGAAATAATTTTCTGCAAGCTTGTTTAAATATTTTTCCAATTTTTTAATTAAGGTCATAAAAAGGTGTAAACAGCTACTGTTAAAAGCGGTTGTCAGGGCGTGCTTAGGATGTTAAAAGTTCAATTTTTGCGCTAGTGCTGAAAGTAAGACGAGGCTAAAGTGATCAGATAAATCTATGAAAGCAAAAAAACAAAACAAGTATTTTTGCGTGATCGCATCAGCAACTACTGATTTTAATGAATCATTAAATGATTTGTGTAGTACTTTAATTAAAATAAAATGAAATTCAGTAAGAATGTCTGAAAAATAGGATATGGCACACGTGTTAAAAGGGATTCATTTTGCTCGAAAAATTATGCCACTTAGCCTATTAGCCTTATGTCGAAACTTTTTTGGCCTCAAAATAAAATGCCACTTTTACCTATCATATCATAAATAACTATTAACATTTTGTCTTCTTGCGGTACTTTACCCAAGAACACAGTTCAACAAGAGTGGGCAGTGATTTGATTAAATTCTAGAGGCTGGATTGCTTAATGAAATGGCAAAAAAATGTTATTGTTGTAGTAGAATGTATACTAAATCATAAAATTGAGAAAAGAATATTCACATATGTTCGGTGTATTTTCTTTTCTCCGTTTGTTTATTTTTTTCTACTTTACAACAACATTGAAGAATATATGACGAATGCTGTTGCAATGCGTACTAACTTCACTTCTTGACCCGAAAAGTGTGTACATTCTAATAATTTTATTTTTATTACAAAAAGAAGCAATTTTGAATTAAAAATAGTATGCAGATCTCTCTGACGGAACGCATTAGACTAATATAAATGAATGTAAAGGGGTGACTTACCTTACAAAGCACAACAGTAGCTCCACTCTAAGCAAAATACCATTATAGGTGTGGTGGTGTGATATATTTGGCATTTTTCATCCATCCAGCTGGATTCCATCCAGCAGACATCTGATGATTATGGCTAAGCCATCGAAAGCTGCTATTGTATTAAATAATATTGTTGGCAATGACAACGTCTTTAATTATTTTATAAAATACCATTAACCAATTTGAAGAAAACAGATAACGAAAATGTGATTTGTTAATTTAAGAAAATACAAAATAAACAAAATTTAAAACATTAATTACATTTTTACATGTACCAATACTATTTGAAATATATTCTCTCGTTGGTCAGCGGTATTCGCAAACCACTCAACGCAAGTGTACAATAACTTACCAAAAAAGTATTTTGTCTGGAAGCGGTCATTTGAATTTTACTCACGGGCACCGACCGTTAACTGCAAGCCGCAAAGCGCAACGACGGCAGTCCACACCCCACGTTACGTCAAATTTCATTAACGTACTCTTCTTTACTCTGTCCTCAAATAGGTGCATCAGTTTCTGAATAGTTCACGGAATTTTTCGGATGAATAGCAGTCGTAATTGAGATGTGAGGTAATGCACATAAGTGACGAAATTCACTTTACCAAGTTCCGGGGTTCCTAATCACAAATAATACACTTTGCCCTTCAACATTCAATCATTCCTAAGTTCTATCTAAACGTCATTCCGAACGTCTATCTTCGGCGTTCCGCTAAAACATTCAGACGTTCTATCACGTTCCGAGCTTTGATCTACAAAACGATCTGTTTACAAGTTCCAATATCACATTTCCGCGATATGCCCGACTTGGCAGTCGCATCCTGTATCACTCTCTGCTCTCTGCTTGTGCCCCCTCTTTCCAAGTGTCTAGTTCCTTGCTCTCCCAGCCCTTAACATTACGCGCTATGAATGGTCAACACCAATTGCGCATCTAAGTTTTCTCGGTCAATCACTGCAGGCGTCTCGAATGCTCCAGAGTGGACGTTTTATAGTTCTTTTCCTGGCATTCCGAAAATGCTGATATCAAGCCTCTAGCTTCGCTACCGAGGACGGCTTAACGCGGGTGGGCCAATCTATTCATTCTCCATAATAGTTCTCGTCCATTGCAGTCGGGGATTTTCAATTTACGCAACACCGTCCACGCTCTGGCCGGAGCGTCGAGGAGGGTCGAGAGGGGGAAAAGTGAAAATAGAAGCAGGTTCGTGCCATCGGCGCGTAAACTGGGGGAGCGGCGGGGAACGGCAACGGGCATGCGCCTCAAACAGCCCGTTCGCCCATGGGGGGGGGGTCTTAGCTCTCCTCCGAACTGCGCGCTCCGCACACAAAGAACTAGGCGTTTCCTAACGTTACGTAATATCGAGATTAATTTAGATGAACTGTTTATAATTTCGGATTACGTAGTACCTCAATCTTTGTGCCGCCAAAATATTAAATGCTAATTTTTAGGTACCATTAGTATTTGTTCGGCCGGATTGAGTTCTTGATATTTGGTGTCAGTTTATAAGATCTATAATGTCGGATCCGTAATCACCATATATATATATATATATATATATATATATATATATATTATATATATATATATATGGTAGTTCTTAAGATTATTCTAAATTAATTATTTAAAAACCACTCGTTGAAGGGCATAAGTACACAATAAATACGACTTTATAAGATTATTATTGATCTCCAATAGTAATTGAAATAGTCTTTTTCTTTTGTTTCTATCATTGATATATCTCACTTAAAGGATAAATTTGAAACATGAATGGAAAGTCAGGGAAAGAGTAAAATCACTTTAAATATATCTAAATAATATTTGTTAGTTTCGTACATGGTAAAAATAGGACAAAGCAGTAATTGGGAATAAAACGCATTTTCACTTTAAGTACTGAATGCCTAACATATGTTGTTTCGAATGAGACTTGTGCAGATAATTTAAATATGTTTCGTTGGTTGAATTACATTTATTTCCCTTTTTTGCGCATGACGGAAGTGGAAAAAACAATTCAGAATTAAATTATTTTTTTACAACAGAAAATACTTGAGATGCCAATAAGCTTCTATACATGTCAATTATTTATTTAAATGTTTAACAGGTTTCAAAACTAATGGTAGTTATCATAATGTTTTGTACTTTTAGTAAGTTTTAAATGAAAATATTTTGGAGGTTTAAATATCTGGGTGGAACAATAGTTCTCCTCCGATTAAATAGTAATTGAAATATAATCGACTAGCGAACTCGCGCGAGAACTATCGCATGTTAAAACTCATTCTCTTACCAATCCTTCCATTCCCAAAATAAGAGGGAAAATTTGTTAACAATACGTGTTTATTTGTTTAAAAATTGTATAAAGGTAACTTCCAATCTACTTACGGATTATCAAGTAAAAAAACTATTAAATTGATGCTTGGAACAATTCACAACACTTCCTTAAAATATTTGAAATAACTATACAATCTTCCTTGACAGCTTTTCGATTTCTTCGATAGCCACAAAATTATTAGGAAACCTTTTTACTCTTGAGAAAGCTACGTAAAATTGTCCATAGGAAAATAAAGCATCCGGCATGTCCAACTCTACGTTTTACGATATTATTTAACTTTATTGTGTATCAGAGAAGTACACTCGTACAGAATATGATATAATTACTTTAATATCATTGTACAGGTGCAGATTTACGCCTCTTGTAGATTTCTGTGCGAGGAACGTTTCTTTGAGGCCTCGAACGATTTTGTCCTATAACTCCTGTCCTCCCTATATTTTGTCCTAGAGACGATTCTTAATTTTATAAATTCAACAACTATTTTGCCGATCTGGTTGACCGAGGTTGGTAAGACAGTACCGAATCAGCGCTTCAGTTCGATAGGTCGCGGGTTCGAATCACGGCTTGGGCCTAGCTGTTTGTTCCTTCTATCTCATATCTGTATTGTCGCGGAGGGTCTTGTGTCCAGCTGACTCCAGATCAGAGGAGTCCGCTAAGTCTGTCGATGTATAGCGCATGGCCCAGTCGGGAAGTAAAGGGTAATCGGCTAGAAAACGCTCTAGGGTAAAAATCTACTATTATATAACCAATTTGTATAGTTAACTTATGAAAATCACACTAGAATATTTACAATTTGGAAGTGCATAGATTTACCTGTAAACTGTATGATATGGATATTCTAATGCCCTTTTCATCTGTTATGTTTCTTTTTCGTTTAAAAAATCTCCGAACTATGAGTCTCCGAAGTGAAATGGTGCTATAAATGATTGCTCATGTGTTTGCATGATCCGCATTCTCATGATTTTTGTTTTACAATACGGACTCCCCATTCATTCCATCCAGTTGTTGGCAAGCGTCTGGAAAACGGCATCGATTCCTCCGCCGAGTCGATTCTGCGCCGAGTGTCGCTGGGCGCGAAAGTTGGACGGTCAACAAAAGTTCCATGGAAGGTCATGAATTTCAGGGCCGGGTCGCGCCTGGATACGTCTGGTATCGACCGCGTCCACCGCTTGCTCTTGCGCGCAGATCAGCAGGTGCCCATTGCAGGCCGGTGAACAGGCCCGTGGGGAAGAAGGCGCTGCTCAAGCTACCGTGGCTTCAATCGTTCTATTCTGAATCGTGCTCGAAAGATGGGAAGACGTTTGGGTTGTTGGGTCTCGCTTAAATAACCACATACACTTTCCAAAGTCCTCGTTTACCTTTCGCGTACGTCTGACAATCTCCCTGAAGACCTTCTGCAGTGCACTCGAGAATCTCTCGCGGTTTTCTACGGGAGGTCATGAATTTCAGGGCCGCTTTGCCGCTGGATCCATCTGCTATCGATCCCGGCTCGCAGGTGGCGAACCCTCTCGCTCTCGCGAGCAGATCAGCCGGTGCCCTTCGCAGACTGCTAAACGGAGCCCGTGGGGAAGAGGGCGGTACTTGTGCTCCGCTGGCTAGAAATTGTTCTGGATCGTATCTTGCTCGCAAACTGGGAAGACACCGGGGATGTGCAGGATCACATGAAATAGCTACATATATTTTGTAGATCTCTCGTACATCTCTGGGAGACCCCCCGAAGACCTTAGAAGATTTTTTAGATTCTCTTACGGATTATTTTTGTTTCTCTGTCTATTCTCAGGCGCTTCTTTGGCGGTTTTCTTTCGGGCCTCTTGCGAGATACTGAGGGAATATCGCGGCTTACAGTGGGTCCTGTCGGTACGGTTACATTTGCATTTGTCCTCGATTCCACTCTATATCGTTATGTATTTGGCATTTTGGGCCGATTGTCTGACGTTGCCGGCTAGTTAACGATGTCCCCCATGCCCGGCCTAATGTAATTCCCACGCTTTGTGGGTAAGAGGGACATGTGGAAAACGTGACGTATTCCCTTCGCCGCAACTAGCTAACTCCGGTTGCCTTAGCTTTTCTTTGACACATAGATACAGAAACTGGGACGGTTTTTAAGCAAAATTACAGCTCTGTTTTTGATTTAACCAGAAATGAAACCCGAGATCACATCACGAGACTAGAATCCCACGAGACATTCTAGAATCCTAAACAAGTTCATAATCACAAAAAAGTGCCTTCTTTTTTATTCGAGTAATCTAAATATGGATCTAAATAAGGATAAATAACGAAATCCAACGAAATGGAAAGACTGAACAGCGACACTATACGAAAATGTTCATTTTCCGGTCAAATCACCTCGACGAAACTGGCCGAAGAGCTTCATTGCAGGTGTCGTTTTCTATTTCACTGAATGCTATTTGAAGCATTAATCAAAATTAAGCTGATGAGGAAAATTTCAAACGACAAGCGTGTAGCAGCAACGCGTTCATAGAGATCAAACGCAAAAAAAGGTTAGCGACTACTTTACGCTCTAAAGCTCGTTCAAACGCGCTTTCGTGGGGAGCTGTCGACCGCTTTGGCTGTGCGTCGCCATTTCACGACGCACTCACTTCGTATTTTACACCAGTGGGCATTTGCGTGCGGGGCTTAAAGCGGGTTATGCGACCGCGTTTTTATCGAACCCA
The DNA here is from genome assembly GCA_017312745.1 of Gryllus bimaculatus. Classification (NCBI taxonomy): domain Eukaryota; kingdom Metazoa; phylum Arthropoda; class Insecta; order Orthoptera; family Gryllidae; genus Gryllus; species Gryllus bimaculatus. The sequence goes on from BOPP01000001.1 coordinate 10,036,641, forward strand.
GCTTGTGCTGCAACTGAGACGCTGGGTGTAGCAGCCGCAGAGCGCGGTATGTGCGCAGTTTTACGAGGTTTCTTAGGGCGTAACGTGCGCTTTCCATTTTTATTTCCAATGTCGGATAATAAATACAAGTTAGGCGACATTGAAATGTAGCAGGCAGGGACCTTCACTTGAAGACGTGAATTTTCCAAGATTTGATAGATTACCGATTCCGAGCGTGGTAACTGCTAAGGTCATTAGTCTCGTATGTGTAATGCAATTTTTTATTGTGAGAGATAGTGAGAAATCTCAAATTCCTTCTTTCTCCACTAGTTGATGAAAGGAGCTTAGTGAAATTTTCGTGTTCAGACGGAAGGGTAGGCATCGCCTGAGCCTTGCTATGTAAAATAAGGTAACAATTCAATTCTATTCAATTAAATACTTATTCACTGCTTATTTACTACGCTACTCTTAAATGCATTACATCTCGTACTTAGAGCTTGTCCTCGCTGGAGTGGTGCCTTACTAGTGGGAAATCAATCAATTGAACGCAACTGTCCGATGTGGTCGCTCTTCGCTACCAAAAAGAAAATCGCTTCGGTGCATCACGAGCAGCTTTTACATATCGTATCGGACAGGTGAGGAAATGGTTGGAAAAGTGGGTTGGAAAGAGCCCATCATGACACGTTCCAAAGATAATCGTCCATAACAAAGATGGATTCGAAGTCGCATCCCTTCTATTCTTTCCCGACGCTTCTTAACAAATTAGAAGAATGTAAGTGATGACTGTTGTTATGATTATTTTATGGATTAAGCAATGTCGTTCTGTCACTTCGTGATGAAGAGATGAAAACACTAACGCCTTTTGCGAAATTCAGTCCCGCGTATTTTCAGGATTCTCCTACTTTCCAGGATGTTCCTATTTTCAATCACATCAGAGCTCGGGCTTAACAAATCAAACAACAAATTATCCTCAAAATGATGAAATAAATGTATCCATATTTTTATGTTTATCTTGAATTACGTACGAAGAAAATTAGAGAGTTAAAATCTAATGAAATTATCATCTGTTCCTTTCAGTAGTTAACTGTTTTCTCTTCAGACAGTAAACTCTTTGACTTAATGTTTCAATATCATGCCTTCCATGAGATGCTCTTGACTTTATTCTTTCTTTGCGTGTTTGGGTGCATTCTTTTCCTTGTCTGTCTTACGAGGGTTGACTATGATAGCAGACATTTTTGCTAGTAAGATTATAATGAGGTGCTACTACAGCTCTGAAACATTGTAGAATGAGTAGAGGAATTTTAGTCGATAACTTGAACGTTTAAGTGTCTACTAACTGCATTTATTGAAGTACAAACTTATGTGTTCACTTTTTAATTATCCAAAGTACGATTTTAACCGTGAATATACAAGTGTTTAATGATTGCATTTTGTATTTTTAAAATTGTATTTTCAGCTAGCATGACATTTCCGTCAATGTCGATTAGGTAGTGACCTGAAGATTTGCTTCTTAATATTACTACACCACATTTAAAAAAAATTATAAAACCATACGCACATATTCACTAAATAAATAATATTTTGTAGAAATGCAGTGATGTTGTGTTACTAAATGAAGCTGCAACAAAAATATTTATTATTTGTGGCAAGGAACGTCGGATTTAAACTTGATGTTTCTTGCCATTGGGAATAGGACTCTGTAGAGTAGAGTCCTTCATATATTTCAAGGAATAGTGTGAGACATAGCTGATACTTTAAAGCGAGGAAAGAAAACGGAATTGTAAATACAGAGAACAGAACGAAGAGTACCATAAGAATTTAGATAATATAAGGTAAACATGTCTGTGCAAAAAGAACATTGTGAGATACAGAGTTACGAACAACAATGTTAAAAATAAAGATACAAATTGACAGTGTTTTTTAAAATAAATTCTAATGGCGAATTAGTAATTAAACGACGGTAATGTATGTTTGTATTCCGATGTCTTCATCTGGATGAGTTTCTGTGGCGCAAATTAGCAATGTATTGGTGCATCATCATGACCTGTGGGAACTCTGATCCCATCTCTACACGTTCCACCTCTTCCTTTCCTACCCCTACCTCCTCTCTGCCATCCCCTGCTGATCCTTGTCGCTCCATGACGTCACCACTGCGCCCTTCCTCCCCCTGTGCCCACCTCCACCGCCATGACCACTTCCCCCATCACCATCCCTGCCGCCTCTGCAACCGACAAACCTGCACCACCGGCCTCGTCAGCCCCGTGGCAAGTAAATGCCCGCGGCACCTCCCTAATTAATAATCCGAATTATATCAATGTAATCACCTGCTGTAATAGAGTACAATCTACGGAGCGCGGCCGCGCGCAAACACGCTTGTTTAATTAACGGGCAGCGTTCCCCCCCGTCCCAACCTGCTCGCCTCCCCCCCCCTCCCAGTGGGCTGCCATGAGCTGGCAAAGGCAATGGCGTAACAACGATAGCTCTGAGGGCGTCGTTTGTAGGGGTGGCAGACGATAACTTGATGGTACGAGTATGGCAGAGGATGGCAGTGATGTGAAGTATGGAGCGAATGGCATGTGACCGGAATGGTACGGTTACTGGGGTGGTAGAGATGGGATGTGTCCTGGGGTTGCGATGGTTGCAATAGAGACTGGAGGTAACAACCGAGGATAGTATGTAGAGCAACCGTCATATGGAATAGGTTATGATCTGTCGTCAGTATTACAGTATTTAATTTCATTACAGTGTATTACAGTGTCTACTATCGGCAGCAGTTCAGGCAATGATCTCTCACAGACAGGATTTGTATTTTGTATCAAAGTATCAATGGAATTCTAAATATCAACATAGAGGACACGAGATAACAGAAAGTGTTCACCACACGGAAGTTCTCTATAAAACCAAACATGAGCGTCAAAACCCCAAATAAAAAGAGGCATTGACGAATATTGTGAACAAGTGACAACGAGCTAGGCTAATGCGTGGGCGCAGATGTAACTGACGGCGAGGAAGGAGGTACATGCGAGGAGGGAGAGCTTATAGTTGGCAGGCGGAAGGGAGAGAAAACGGGGTGGACTCGGGGAAGGGCACGGGCGGCGACAGGAGAGTGAGGGCGCGGCAATGTAGGAGCAGGAAATGTTCGTGGTGAAAACGAAAGGGACAAGCTCTAAGATGTCCCTGGCCTCCCGACACATATGATTGTGTAGTGTATGTAAGTGTGTACATGAGAAAGAGATAATGAGAGAAACATAAGGAAAAATAAATCGTGCGAGGTGCATGGTAAGCATATTGCTCCGGCATTCTGTTGATATTGATCGGGAAAACAACGATAAAACTATCGATCAGAGTAGGCGATCGTAAAAAATGTTTTTCATTCAGCGGCTGAACTCGACCTACTTGAGAAAATAGTGTCAAAATGCACCACCGTTGGGATTAAAAAACCTAAGACATCCAGAAACAAGTCACTGCAGTGGTAATAGCTGAGAGCGTAGAGGTCATCGTCGGAGTCGGTACATGTTTGGCATCTCGGGGACACTGCTAAGGGCAACAGCTATTACCACAGGTGCTGCTTGGATGTCCGGGAGACGCCACGTCCTAGGCACAGGTGCCAACGTGTCGGCCGTAAGGAAGATCGCAGAATGGCGGCCGAAACTTCGGCACCTGTGTCTAGGACGCGGCGTCTCCCGGACATCCAAGCAGTACCTGTGGTAAAAGCTGTTGCCCTTAGCAGTGCCCCTCGGAATGTAACGATGCGGCGTGGGTGATCTCTCATCTGGGATGGGTGATTCCACAGGCTGTCAAACGAGAGGGTGAGGCGGGAGGGTAATGAGCGGGTGCAAAAGCGAGGGCGTGGGAGGGTGACCGGGTGAGCGGCGTCTGTGGTCACATGGCCGACACCTGCGAGGCCGTGTCAATAAATCGATAGGCGCTGTTCACGGAAAGATGTTTGTTGCGCGAGTATATTTAGCTTGACGGCGTTTGTAAGGGCGACGTTATCGTTGAAACGTACGACTTGATTTCTCGCTATATTCAAGGACGACGATCTCTCTTTAGGTTATATTTTAATGACGGGTAGTGAAAAATTACTTCCTGACTGGTGAGGTCGACGCTTTGAGTAAATTTCCTCAGATGGCGATGTATCTAATAACCGATATTACGTTTCTCATTCGATACATCAATTAAAGGGACTCGGACATAATTCCATTCGATTTACTTTAAAAAACAAATTAACGAAATAAAATGCATGACCAAATTTTTATCTGCATTATTTCATATGTATTATTTATTATGCATTTTTGTGCGTTCATGTTTTGATAATTTGCAAACATTTTTTATACTTATTGGAAATATTTTCAAATCAAGAGAAAGTATTCAATGAAATCCGAATATTTCAGGGGTTATTTTAAATAAATTTCTTTTTAAACTTTATAAGAACTATGAACATAACGTGCATAGAATTTCCTTTCAAGCAATTAGTCTATCCTAATCATCTGGCCATGGAAGTAAATTTTTAGCTGTGCGACTCTAAAGAGATAATGTGCGCCTTTCTTACAATCGAAAGAATTGTCCCGCAAATATCCCGTAAAATATTATACTTTAAACTCTGCAATAAGCAAATATGTGACGTGATACTAAGAAGCGTAAACAGGAATATAAATGACTGGTGTTATACAATGCGAGTATGCAGCCTGCAGTTTTACTATTCATTAGTTTTAAATTTAGTGATTAAATCGCATGGGGAGCTTAGAGACGAAATCAATTTTACATTACGGATATGCATTTATCAAATTCGTCTATTCAGACAGGAAAAGAATGTATTCTCCCTATGGTGCATACCCCGCGTTGGCTTTCCGTGTCTTACGCCGAACTGCCCAGATCCACCCCGCTCCTTTTCGCACTCCACGCCCTGCACTGTCTCGCCTGACCTCGCTCCCACCCATCTTGATCTGCCGTGTTTACAACCAACACTATTGCTATCGTCCTGAAAATTACATACCGATTCAGAAGTGTAGTGGTAACATGCAAAAATACAAAGACGAATTTAAACTATGCTGAACAGCACTATCGAACACTGCGCATAAAAAATGCGCTGAAACGTCGGCTTTTATGGTACCGCCAGAACATGATACTCCACTGTACTTGATGAGGACATTTTAAAAAACACAGATTGAGTAGTTCATCCGGAAAGGCGGATGTTTACAAAACAAGTTTTAGAAATAATTTATTCGATATTCACGAGAGGTCTTACTGAACCAGTTTTTGCACACCAGGGTCGTTTCAACATTGAACTGCGATAACAGTACCAATGATGAAATCTTATATTTTAGACAAACACTAGTAAAACGGTTCGTTTAGAACATGCACAGCTAAAAGATCAATTTTTATTACTAAAGTGTTCTGGAAAATCTCTGAGTATAAGAAAAAATACTTTCATCTGACCGTATCAGCTTCTAGGGTCCTGTAAACTTGTCTGTAAACTTGTCTGTAAACTTGAATGTAATAAATGGAAAGTCAGTAAGGCTGCCTGAAAAATTGTGAACGACACTAGAGGTAAAAGTAATATTATTTTGCTCGGTGAATATTATTTGCTCGGCTTGCCACTAGTTCTTTCGGTTTCTCGTCCAAAAGGTTCTACTAGTAAAACAAAATGTCACTTTTAACTCTCCAATCATAAATATCTATTATGGTACAAATTATTACATTTTGTATTCATTCATTTTCAAATTCTTTACTACATACTTATTGATATTTACTTCAGAACCGAAATAAAAGGATTGCGGGAAAAGTTGTTAGAAAAAAAAATTAGTTAAATTAATTTTCAAGCAACATCAGTATTATTCATTTTATACAATTTTTGTGACGTTAGAGTGCAATTGCTGTATCAGATGGAACACGTTTATGCTAGTTGTATTATTGTGCTCACCGTGTTGTACACATTGCATTCCTTTCATCTGTACTGATTCAACGGAATTGAATGCATTCCTGCTACATAAATCGATCATTCGTGTACACTGATATCCGTTCTCGCCGTCCATTCGTTAATAGGTCGGAATAACGTGCTTAGCATGGAATGTAAATGTAACTTAATAGCAGCTTATGCGTACAGTTGTACTAGGAGATGGTGTAATCACCCTACGCTTTCACTCCTATTACTGGAACGATGAAGGGGAGGGAATGATGAGAATACGTTATGCCATTCTGTATGTATCTGCTAATTACTTAAGGTATTCTTACATCTCACATCGATGAGTCGAAGTGACAAGCATGAGGAAATAAAGATCAAATCAAGAGGTAGGCCTTTTTTTCGTGAAGTATTTTATTTCAACTGGAAAATTTTGAATGTTTTAATTGCTGATAAATGTTTGACAAAATAATTACTAGACACATTCCAATTTATTGGGGCAGGCTATATTATAATGCTTTATTCCACAGATCCATCCAGATATGGACATCCTCTTGATACACAAACGCTTGTGACCGCAGTGTAATTTAGGGTGTGCAACCGGCGCTACAAATGAAGCTAAGCTTCACCTGTAATTTTTTATTAAAAACCTAACTACTAGCGCTTATAAATGTGTACGTGACGCTAAATCAAGCCATTTCTTGAAAATGGTTACAGTAATATATGAGGGTTGCCTTTTATATTTCAGGATTAGAGAACAAAAAAATATTAATGATCGAAAATTACTTTATTGTTTTTCAAAATATTCTCCTTGAAGATCTATACAATTTGATTGCGTTCAAACCAATTGTCGAAGCACTTTTGCCACTCTGATTGAGGTATCTCCAAAACGTGCATTCTGAACCAGCAACCACTTCTTCAGGTGTCGAAAAACACCTGAGCCACACTGCCAGCCACACTGCCAGCCACACTGCCAGCCACACTGCCAGCCACACTGCCAGCCACACAGAAACGAATGATTTAGACCAGACTTGAACACGCAACACATTTCACGAACCTATCGCACTATCCATATCAGCAATGTGAAAGAGACGTAATGAAAATACTCTTGACATCAAGTTCTTTCACAAACTGTTCTGAAACAGTAAAGGTTGGAATTGGTTGCCCTGCTGCTGTTCTGCTGCGTCCACGTCAAAACGAGTTTCCTGATTAGTTGCCGCTTTTGGCGACCAGTCGTCAGTTTTGCAATGTGCCGGGGAGCCCCTGGCTTTATTGACTTGATTATTTCCACCGATGACGCGAGCACTCCTACGAACGAGGCGCGGCGGGAATATAGTGACCAGTATTGCAGACCTAGTTCACGCGACTCGTAACTGTCAACATTAGGTACCCTGCCATGTTTGCGAGAATGCTGATGTATGCTTTGTGAAAAATCGGATAAATTCATAATTGTTATTATATAAATAGTATTAATATTAATAACATTAATATAGTAATATAATTAACTTAATTATGCAAATTAAACTTAAATATCCGTAAACATATATGGTACATACATTCTTAAGGGGCTAGTTCCAGCTGATAATGTTCATTTACAGACTGACCCTGATTCCAGAACAAATGAAATACAATAAAGTGATAAATGATACCTCGTAAGCGTAAGCTATTAGGATTAAGTTGTTATGAAAAGAGGCGAAATTAAAAAAGGATTGTATTTTTAAGACGAAATTGAACAGTTTCATTATTTGAATTTTTTGGAATTTTTCGGAAGACACCTCTCGCCGGAGCCTTCATAGTTGTTGATTTTTTCAGTTCCGGTGCATTTTGGAAATTAATAAACATTTTTTTTTGAAATCCCGCACTTAATTTTTGTAAGCTTTCATGAGACGGCTGACGTATTATTAGGTTACAACAAGCAATATTATGGTGCAAAACGCAATATTATAATACTAGGTAACCGTTCGAGCCGATTTTCACGCTCCTTAGGAAGAGGTAGCTCCGGGCATCAGTTGGTGTGACTGCAGTGCCTCTGACCAAAAGGTCCTAGGTTCGAGTCCCGACGGTGGTAGAATTTTCGGTATAGCTAGATAGCTAAGTCGAGTTGCGTCGCTGCGTGGAGGAGATTTCTAGAGGTCGGCCACTCTGATCGATAGTTTTCCGGGATTCGCCGATCAATACTATGCAAATATCCGAGTAATATCGCCAGGGTCGCACGTGATCTTCCCTTCCTCTTCCTTGTCCTGTCCTAACCCCTTACTTACATACATTTGCACCACCCTAGAAAACATGCCGGGAGATCAGTCGGGAGCTTAAAGATTGTTGCAGCTGGGGCGGTGTTTCGCTGCTGGGAAATACCTGGTTTGGGCAGGCACGCGCAGGATCTCACATCCAGCTCTTACATGCACTACCTACGCCGGGAGACCAGTCTGGAGCTCAGAGCTTACCTCGGTTAAGGCTATACCTCGCTGATGGGAGATACCTAGTTGTGGGGATACCTCGCTAGCCGACGGTAGGTCTGTGTCGGATCTCACCATCCATCGGGGAAAGATAACCGCCCCCTCCCGGGGAATCGTGTGCTCTACACCTATGGGGCTTATGACATTAGCAGTTGCCGAGTAAAAATCACTAGTCAATCAAGGAATTCACTCCTATTTAACGAACGTTTTTGGAGATACGCAAACGCGCTAATGCGCAGATACCCGACTCTTACGCCGCAGTCCAAACGCATTCAGAAAATCTACAGAACATTAAAATGAAGTAAAATAGTTGGTGTTATGGCTGTACTGCATCGGGATAATTTTGGACAATTGTTTATCGAGCTATAAAAATGCATCAGAACTCAGTCTTATACATTCGTCATAAAGCAATTTTCACGGGCTTCATATTTTGTTTCCTCCCGTACTTAATAAGATTTGTATTCAATATTATCTCACAAATTACGGACAAAACTTTGAATAAAACGTTATATTGAACAATTATACCGTACCAACGTGAACAGTAATCAGGAACAAAATGAACTCTATTAATTTTCCTTAAAACGTTTTTTTCTGATTGAGTGCTAAAAATAACTAATGTCTTGTTTGCAAAATTTGTTTTGTATATTGTGTCCAAAGTTCTGATGGTACCATGACGTATCGGTTTGGTTTATATCTCAACGTGCGCAGCTTGACTACATACTTCATCAATACCTTCAATATATAATGCGCGCACATAGAATAATTCATGAAGATATCTCTTATTCATCAAATTCGGGTTGTCGGTCACGAGTCGCTCCAGGCAACCATTTTCGCAGCCTAGGCGACAGGAAACGAACTTGACGCTCTTCTCGCTAATGCACGAACGTATTCTATAAATATGTGTATATGCATTCAGTACGAGAGCCCTGCGCACATAGCATGTTCGCATCGGCATACTCAATTCTTGATCAGACGAGTGAACTATAGGGTCGTAACATAACTCTCGGCTTGCATCTCCCGGTCTCCACCCGGGAGCAAATGTTTTGTGCAAAAAATGACGTGTTGTGCAAAACAAAATGCTTGCGACGTGTCAGGCCTCGGGGCCGCTGCAGAGGGTAGGGTGGGGGTGGACGGGGTGTATGTAAATCAGCGGTGAGGCGGCGCGCCGTCCGGCCTAGCGCCGGGGCTCGGGACACGCTGGACGTGGAGGTGGAGTGCGCCGGCGCAGTCCGGAGCGGTTGAAGCGAAAAGGGAGAAATAAGGAGACGAGGCATGGAGATTGAAGTGATGGAAAGGGAATATGGCGTGACATCACGTTGGAATCGCCTGGAATGATGTGACGTGACGTCGCGGGGAGTGACGTGACCTCGTGTGGCGAGACTGGAGGTTGCTTAGGGTAATGGCATAGTGCAAACGAATTGTTGCGTACCGTAGGAGGGATTTTTTGGTCTAACAACTTTGAAATTTTTTGGTTGGCGTTACGTTACGTTATGTGGCGAGCGCGAAAAATCGTGGGATGGTTTGGCATCAAGGAATGATGGCGTGGCATAGGAAAAAAATAGTAATCCAGCGCGGTGAAGAAAATATTGGCGTGACATTGCTGGAAGGTATCGTGGCGGTACAAGACGAGGGGAAATCGAGGTTTGTAATGTCGGAGTGGAAAGAACGCATGGTTGTAGGTGTTGAGAAAGAGTGATTACGATCAGAGTTGGAATGAGCTAAATGTTAAGCACATTGCCGTCCTGGAATAAGGTGATGAGAATGAAGGTCGCGTCGTGCGAGCGGAGGGGTCGCGTCGTGCGAGCGGAGGGGTCGCGCCGTGCGAGCGGAGGGGTCGCGTCGTGCGAGCGGAGGGGTCGCGTCTGCCATGGAATGGTATGGCGGAACGGGGTGGTGCCGGATGGAGGGAGAGGTTGTGGGCGGGGACTAGCGCTCGCGACGCACGGCGGCACGGACGACAGGTGTCAGCCGCCCTCCCCTGATGGATGCGGCCGTATTTTACCTCCCGCTGCCTGCCTCTCTTCCGTCCGCCCGCATCGCGCTAGCCCGGCTAACCTCTCCCCGCCACCTCCACCTGGGTCCGAGACACCCAGCTCTGCTCCCCCTTCCCCCGCCTTGCCCTTTCCTTCCCTACCTTTCCCTGACCTGGCCTGCGCCGCCCTGCTCTTCCCGCCCTACCTTAACACACCCCACTCCATCCTACCCAGTGCAGCGTTAATCATAGCGTCCTGCCCAGACCCGCCACGCTCCACTCCGATCCATCTCGTCGCACCTCACCCTGCATTACCCGACCTTTCCCCGCCTACTCTGCCTTCCCTACTCTTCCCTACCTGCCCTACTCTGCCTTCCCCGCCCGGCCCGAACAGCCCAGGTCTGTCTCGCAACTCCCACCATATCTGCTGCACCCCTTCCAATTTCGACATTTTCCGCATTTCTACAACTTTCCACGCCCTTCCACGCCATTCTCACTCTTCCCTTTCATTTCCTACACTTCCTTGATCTTCTCCGCCCTTTCCTTCCCTGCCTTTTCCATGTCCCTTCTACCCTTTTCTCTTCCACCCCACCGTTTCCCGAATTTTACGTCCTGTCCTTCCCCACCTGTCCATCCCTGCTCTTTCCGTCCCGGTCAGACATCCCCTCCCCGACCCATCCAGCTCTGTTCCACCACCTGGCGACGAACCTATCGCGCCCTTCCACCACCTGACCTGTGTGGCACGCCGCGGCCTCCCGACCATCGCGTATAGCTCTCCCCACCCCCAGTCCCCACGAGCTCCGTGTCACCAAGTCGTGCTTTGCTGTGCTGTGCGCCGTTGCTGCGACCTGCGCTGGGAGACCTTGGAGATTCCGCTTGCGAATACGTGCGAAGCTGTGGCTACACCGCTCGCGCCCATTGTGTTCCCTGTAGACTTCTTCAGGGTTATGAGATGACCGTGTGTTCTCCGCGCTTCCTTTTCACGTCAATGCGAGTTTTTTATTCTTTAGCTGAAAAGAAAGTTTGGGACTTGAAAACATGGTTGAACACTTTTCATTACTTGTGATTACCGTGATTCATATTCCAACATGCTTCTGTCATTATCTTACAATTTTCGGTAACTTTTCTTTTCATGTTTATGGCTATAAGCTCTCCTTTACGTCTCTCAGCCTGAGATAATAGCATCCCGAATCATTCGAGTGAGCTTTCATATGTCGACTTCGTGAGAAGATAAATGTATTTTTGACAGCGCCTCTTCACTGCATACTTAATTTCTTTCATTTTTTTCTTTTTTCTCTACTTTATTTCTTTTTTCTTTTATTTTTCTGTTTCTTTTTTCATTTAAAATATTCCTTCTTTCTTTTGTGTTCACGCACCAGATTTTGGGAACTCAGTTTTTTACGTTCCTTTGAGATTTCCGTGCTTTCGAGTCGTGCTCATTAGTGTTTCTTTGAATTTTAAAAACCAATTTCTTTGTCTTGCACTATATTTTACTTTAAATGTGGCTTTGAAAACGATCCTAACGCGTCGAAAGTTTTTCAAGTCTTCAATATATTTTTCTCTTCATTATTTATTTTCGTAAATTTGTATAATGTGTAACTACCACATTTAAAAAGTCATAAAATATAAAAATTTGTTCGTTTATTAATTGTGAATTCTTTCCTATTCAAATAAAATGTAAAATTTCTTCGTAATTTTGATCAGGTTTGTAATGTGTTTTTCTTTCGTCAATGATTTCCGATGGACGTGTCGCATTCCTTTCACTCATAGGGAGCCTTTTATGTGTTATCTTCGAGTCTTTCACGAGAATTAGGAAGATACCCCCAACCTGGCAATACTGCCGCTACCACTGCAATCACCACAACTGTTCCAGCGGCATCAAATGTTTGACCTCTTGGCAATGGAAGATGTGAAGAGCGCTAGCGCATTTCCGAGCGCGTGGGCTAGGTCATTGCTGCGCACGCGTCCTGCCTCTCTTTCTTCCGACTCTCTTCCCACCGCAGCGCTCGGCCGGCGCCTGTCCTTTTCTCTCTTCCTTTCTCGCCTCTTCCTCTGTCTCTTCTTCGTGTTCGCTACGTCTCTCTCTCCTCCCCCCCTCACTCAACATCTCTCGGCCTTCTACCACTTTCCCTGTGGACGAACATCCTCCTTCTCCTTCCTTCTCTTTCCTTCTCTTCTGTTCCAGTCTTTCGCCTTTGCCGCCACCACCACTACACCGCCATCTGCACATCCGCCGCCGCCGCCGCCGCCACCGCCGCCGCCGCCACCGCCACCGCCACCGCCACCGCCACCGCCACCACATCCCCATCGCGTCGTCGCCACTGGCCGCGCCTATGTGACCGGGGATTTAATATAGCGTCTGTGTGAAGGCCGTGACGGACGGCACAGGCCACTGACAGGGCGGCGCTGCGGTCGGCGCTAATCTGATGCTCTGTTGCGAATGCGTGGTTTATGGCAGCAGCGAACAATATTATACACAAAACGTCGCCAAAATGGATTTGTTTTCAGGAATATATTTTTATAGGAGGTTTCAAAAGTTCTCTACAACACTTGCGAATTTCACAGAAATATGACAGAGACGATGACTTTGTTTCACGTTCTTATGCACTAGATATTCAATTTCCTTTTGATGTCTTTGATAAGCTTTGTTCAGAGATTTCGCTACATCAACTTACAATGCACCCAGTTTCAATATTCAAAATAAGCATACTAGTATTTTGCATAGCGCTGAAATATAGTGGAGCTGGACATAAAAGCCTCGTCAACGATCGTGTGTACTCAAAAATGTAAACAAAACTAACCCAGATCACACACAAGAAATATCTGGCCCTTTTACAAAATGTTATCTCTCGCAATTTCATTTAACGAAATTGTTTAAATTTTATGTAATCAATGAAAAATAAAGTGTTTTGCATCAGAAAGGGTATTGTTGCATTCTCTGAAGAATTAAAATTATAACATCGGCAAAATTTAATCATAAAAGTTTTCTAAAACTGTCGTTTTATGCCTTATCCTCGTTTTCAAAATCGTATATTAATTTTTTATTAATTCGGTGTTTTAATTTTTCACAATAAAGTATATTTCTTATATGAAATATATAATATTGAAGAATAAATAACATGTCTTTATACTGTGGTTTCTTCGGTACTAAATAATAAGGGATAAAAAATTTCTGTTACTAAATTTTTAATTCAAAAGTTGTGTCAAGGAATTTACATAAAGTACCGATTTTCCAACTGGTTAATTTTCGAAAGTATGAAAGTAATTCACTCAAACGAAATATGAAATAAAGGAAATTTGTACGATCTCGTATATTTACACGGTGAAAGAAAACAAATGTGACGTGAAATGTGTTGAAAATACCAAGTGGAAGTGCGACTGTAACTCGAGTTATCTTGCACGGCTATTGAGAAATCATTAGGGTGACCTAGATAGTAGGACCCTTTCCATTAGCTACCACCAATCGATTTTCGCGGAATACAAGAGCACCCATACGTTATCAGAATTCGATGTTGTGACTTTTGAGTGTGGATTTCGCGATAAAAACCGGCAACTGTTGGCGTGTAAACCTGGATCGGATTTTATTTCGCTTGCTGGATGGAAGAGGACGCAGTTTCGACAAGGCCGTTGTCACAGATACCAAAAATCACGCATATCTTTTACTGCACTGAACAAAGGAAAAGCTACGGCTTGTGCATTTGACTTTCACGGGAGTTTGCCGCATAAAAGCTCTCCCCTCTCTCGTAAACGAAACAAAATCCCAAACCATGGGCGCGTGCAAGTATTTTCTCGCTTTGTTTCATCACGGCCACCCTCTGTGAGTTACGATCTCTGGAGCTAGCGCTTCGTATATCCATATTGGCTGTACATCGTTGTTGGTGGGAATTGTGGTGCCAAATGTTCATAAAACCCGACTTTTGAGGTCTTATAAAGGCTATCTAAAGTCATAACACTCGAACATATATTTATATTTTTATTTGTTTCCTTGTGATTCATTCTCTTAAAGTGCTTAAGGTATTTCCGAGATTAACTAAACAACAATAGTTGATTCATGACATTGAAAATGTGAGCAGTGTTGTCACGAATATTAATATTTCCATTAGATCTTATGCATTAAATACTAAGCTTGCTTTACTACTACTTGCTTTACTAAATGATGTCATTTAGATACTTATCACTTGAGTATCACTTGATAATTATGACTTTGAAACAGACATGATCTTGAACAATTTGCTGCCGATACAATAAATATTTTAACAAATACAGTCATCACGAATACTTCACTAGCATATTGATATATTCTGTATTCATATATATTATGTTCAAAGGTTTTTGTATTTCGTAGTAACAGGGTATCATACGAGACCATAGTCACATCTCACATGGTAGAAGGCAATGGAAAACCGTGGGAGATTTACTCTCTGCGCACATTGGATGTTAGTACTAGTGGACTGAGCTATACTAATAACCCGAATCCTTCTTCTTGTCTCCACATTTATTTACCTTGTACATCTATTCATACTGGAAAAGCTATACATTCTGTCTATAATCTACCCTCTTCCTGGCTTGGCCTGCTGTTGCTTAGTCAGCTGTGATCCTTTCTGCCCTAGCCTGCTCTAGAGTGTAGCGCACACCCGCCTTGCCCACCGTGCCTGGTCCCGATACTACCCGCATTACCTCCAGGTTGTGCGTGATGTCGATATTTCAATCTTCACTGCTTTACAGAATCAAGAGTGTGCCAGAAAAAATAGAAATATAATTCACGTGGTTACGTTTCCCGCACTGAAAAACAATACATCGCACTGTGTTACAGCTTATGTCTGGTCTTTGTCGATTCATCAGTTGGACACAAACTGTTAATACGACTAAATTTTTACAGTGAACTCAGAAACTTATTTTAAGTTTAATTTTCTTGTATTTACATGTCTTGTGGTGTATTACAACATGTTATTTCTTAATATAAAATGTCTTTATATTGTAAATATTAGTGTATATTTTGGTACTTTGTTTCAAACTTCTCTTTTTAATTTTCATCTTTAGATTTTTAAACTTGTTTCTATTTTGGTGTATGACTTTCGGCATTTTAAATGTATTATTCAGACATTTACATAATGTTACATTAGAACAACAGTGTCATGTTAATATCTTAAAGTGTTGTTTCGTATTTCTGTTTTAGTATGCCTGATGATGTAACGATAATAGCTACCATACGTAAATGTTTGTCTTAAATAAATGATTGTCGTAAAATTTAACAGATACACTTATTACTGATAGAGTTATATCGGCAATCAGTGAGACGATTTTCCATCTCATATTTCCACTGGTGTAGGATCATTGGAAATATAATAAATTGTTTCTTCATACAAAAGCATGTTTTCCGAACGCTTTGTCAAAAAACTAAGATTTGAATAACCATTATGTACCTTATTACTTTATTTGGTCTTAATATTATTTTAAAATTTTGCTTTAATTATTTCTCTGAGGGGCAAGAATATGTTTGAATCACAAATTCTTTGCCTGCTTTCGATTTGTGTTATGGTTTCTTAAATTCTTCTGTTATTCGTTCTACCTAGCAAAAATTTGAAAGTCATTAACAAATTATCATGCGGTCAATCGCATCTAGGAAAGCCTCCTGTTAAATTTATTATATCTCTCTCTTATGGGGAGCAGCTCTTTTAAATCTAACATGAACATAGGAAGTTAATGCAATTATTAGACTATTGAGTAAACGAAGTTACAAAATCCTGATGCTTTCAATTGAAAATATTTAATGTTATATCATTCTTAATGGTCAACCCTTATTTTTAAATCTCGCGCCATTTTCTCAGACTGAGTCTCCTCGAACTGTAGTAGCCTTGCCCGCGACTTAAACATGCCTGTACCATACGAATGTGAAAATAATAATAATAATAATAATAATAATAATAATAATAATAATAATAATAATAATAATAATAATAGGTTACACACGTTAAATTCATAGTGTGAAAGAATGAAATGTGTTTTTCATTATTTAGAACATGAGAGTAAAATATTCGCCCATTGAAACATGTACAACATCGGAATGAAAGATAAATGCAAAGGATAACCAATGCTACAGTATTCACAAGAGAATACAATTATATTTACATTCAATTCTGACTAATTTCCAGTTTCTTTCGCCTAAAATAAAGAGAAAGTTTGAATGAATTTGGATTAATTTTGCTTACAGAAATTTTTAATTGTGTAATGGGAGTATTGTCTAAGAAAGATAAAATCAGGGATTTCAACCAAATATACACGTTGGAAAGAAGTTAGGTAAATATGTACAATGTAGTTGGTCAAAGCAGAATAGCTTCAAAATAGCATTTAGATGCCACTTTATTACACAATAGTACATTTCAGACGGTTATGTTCTGAACGAACTTTATAAACACGTGTGTGTAGATACGTAAAAGTGAAGCGATATTTAAGGAGAATATTTGTTTCGGACAGAAATTCGTTCTTTACGAAGGTGAATCGAGATATATAACATTTAAAGGTTTTTTAGATCTAATTTCACATAGGTAAAAAGTGTTTCTTCCGTTATTATTAGAACGGGCTACATTTTACTTAAAAAAATCGAACTAATGTTTAGTAATTCTAAATACAAAATTATTGTATCTGCTGCAAGAAAATTGTATGACTGTCGAAAACATGCTTTGAAAAAAAACGTCAAGATTAAAATGGAAGATATTACTCTTAAAATAGAAGAAAATTATTAAAAAGCACTTGCGTTTGAACTGGAATAGTAAAATATTATTGCCCTCATAAATATATATTTATTTCATCTGGATAATTGCATGGACATTAATGTGTTGATATTGATTTCAGTGATTCAGATTTTAATCACAATTTTTTAAAGTCATATTACGTTAGTGATTTTTAAAGCCGTTTTCGTGAAAACTTGCGACAATTAATATTTTCAGAAATTGCATTTTTGAGGGTTGAGGAAACCGTTAGAATACCCACTAAAGATACGTATTTCTATACAAAATTACAAACCCTCTTTTTGTAAAATTTACTGTTTTGATTGTTTTATTAAAAAACAAAATTATCTCTAAAATGATAGATATAAAATTTTATAGTTTTAATGTCTAGTATTTTGAAACTACGTTTGAACATAACTAGTTTAAGTTTCTGCTTCAAAGTTGTCCTTTTGTATAATTTATACATGGCATTGTGATTACTGTTAGAGAATGGAACTAGACTGTTAAAACAAGCTGTAAAATTTTGCTAATGAAGTGCATAAAATCATTTATTGATAATTTACAAAGCAGAAACATTTTGCGCCGTGCTGAACATCACAAATAGTTTTAATTGACTTTTGGAGATTTATAGTCACTACAACTTTACAACCAACACCAATATAGCTGTGCTTACTAATTGAGAAATCTGTGAAACACCTTCTTACGATTGCTTTATGCAGAAACGTATGGTTTTGTTGAAAAATATTTTCTTCTTAAATGTTTCCGTTTATCATTTTATATTTACGAAGATGAATATAATCATATATGAAATCAATGACTTTAATGGCTTTGTATACTGCAGACAAATTGATACGAATCAAACACACTCACTTACATGTTAACGTTATTGGTTTTGTTTTTATTGGGCTCTTGATTTATGGAGTGAAGTCACGGATCCGTGAAGGATAAAGTTCTAAAAGTGTTACAATCGACTTTCGTTTCGACTTTTATGGAAGAAAATGTAACAAAACTTGATGCATTTTGATGTAGGTCGAAAAACGTTTTCTCTGCAATGGCTTGCGTTAATGCATATAGTGTTCAGTCAGAAACTAAAATTTTGTAGATGAGAATGTTCTAGGTTTGAGTGTCGGTGAACGCGGTTTTGATACCAGGTAATCAACAGACGAACGTGGAAATTTTAGGAATGAGAGGCAATATACTTAGGTTCCTGTTATCGGTTCTGTTCTACAGCTTCCTTTGATTAACTCCGAGCGTATTACATCTGAGTAGAAACGAGAACAACTTACACAACCAACATGACCCTTTTTTCACTGACCTGTTCGATTCGCATCATAACTCTCGAAAAAAAAATTGTTTACTCGAAATTCGTTAATCTCGTGTAATGAGAACGGCACAAGCGCTGTTTCACCGTCAACGACGCCACCATCGTAGTTTTTTCTCTTTTTTGTTCAACTAAGACGTTTCATTATTTAGGATTTTTATTGTTAAACATTTCTTAAGTATAAGTGATAGTTTCGCCTCTTAACGCTTATCAAAAATTCCATTACAATTCTTTAACAACCGCCTTACTGCGCACTCGCTTTTTGAAAACATCAGTTCTCTGTTACAGTTAGGTCTGTCCCTAAACAGGACGGATCTTATTTTGCTATCTGCCGAAGTAGGTAACGGACATTTAGAGGCAAACAACGAAAAATTAACTAGGTCTTCAAGAAAAGAAAGTAGTGATGTGTCCCTCGAAAATATTCTGCAATAACAAATGATATGAATATATGCCCGTAGCTTTGCACAAAACTAAAACAATTCAACATAAAATTGCTGAAAATGTTTATAATGTGTTGAAAAGAACAGTAGCATTATTTTTAATTTCAATAACTCTCATGTAGCTTTATTTCTTAAACATGCATATATTGCAATTTATTCTGGGGTCTGTTGTTGGTGCATCCTCTCCCCCAAACACACATACACACACACCTAAACACATTAGTGTTCTCCGCGTTCCGGAGTAGCATTGATATGCAACTGTTACGCCTGGATCACGAATTGCTCGCCCCATCTTGTATGGCTGAACTCCCATGATAGATACAAATAGCTCACCTACCAAGGGTACAGCAATCTGGAGCGCAAAAGCAATTTTTGGTTGATTTAAATTTCCATTGACTCTTTTAGTCAAAGTAGCATTAAATGAATTTATTGTTCATAAATCATTAAAACGGGCCTCTATCACTCAACTTTTCGTTACTCAATGATAGAATCCTCCTTTCTTCTGATATCGGAAGAAATTTTATCAATTCTATATTAAAGCTATCACACAGAAGGTGAACTCGTGTTCAGACGACCAACATCCTGCAATATTTTCAAATTTGAGTAAGTGGCAATGTGGAATTTTGTATTATCAGATATTATTTCATGTAATACATTATGCATCTCGCTTTTGCGCGCCATAAGACTGCTCTACTAAACGTTGTTAAGATGATGCGGTTCATTGCCGCAACAAATATTCTGTTTCTTTTCTAATAATACCATTACTTCAGTGTGCCATCAGGATCATTACAGAGTTACAACAACAATGATCAGTTGTCAGTCTAAACATTTTGTTGAGTTTTTTTTGACGTACGGTATCCAGTAAAAATGTGGGTGATATTTACCAAATATTTACGTTTTTGACAACATTGTTTTATAGTTTAAAATTTGAGGGACGATATTTGCATAATTATTTACGACTTACATTTTGGAATTTGAGTCCCCATGCGGATGGATTTTTGACATTACATACATGGCTTGACCAAATCTTTCCCTGCATGGAGGACAATTCTCGTGGGCAGCTTTTTTGATTAGTAGTTTTTCGTGGTCAATACCAGGCAAATGCCGTAGCAGTAATGTATGATTCAGATCCTCTTCCTTTAAGCACACACAAACATTTAAACATGCAAAAAGTACCATACCACACATTACGGTTAACCAATAAGGAGAATATTAGTGTACCGGTTAGGGCAAATCCCCATTCATATATGACAGCTTTAAAAAGGATAGAAAACAAAAGATGAGTGCAAATTATCGCACTGTTTGTTCGGTACAACGTCTTACATTCCCGTGAAGGAAAATCTCCCGGGATAAAACATGCACAACACTCAAAGGATTAACGATTTAAGTAGTTGACGCACTAAGAATTAATAATCACTCACAGAAACCATGAATTCATTTTAGTTGAGACTCGTCCAAACATGACTGATCCTGCATGTCTTTAAAAAAAGACATCACCTACTGGATTGTGTGAATGATCTGCAACGAGTATAGCGCCAAAGCAGACGAAATAAATTTCTACTGCATGAAGAAATGAAAATAAAGTTCAGTGAGAAACAACACTGTCGAGTGTCCACCATGAAAATGAAGTGGAGCTGTACTGAATCGTCTCGTCCAACCGCTAGCAACACTAGCCCCGCAAGCAACGAGTTGCGTCGACTCGCGCTACTAGTTGTTGGGGCGGCGTGCGGCCGAGAACTTTCCCGAGAACTAATTATACAGTCCGTGCGGCCGCGCGGCCAGTGGCAGTTGCTTTGGCTCCGAGCGGAAAGAGCAACAACGGAGGCGCTGGCCGCTGTGCGCCGGGAAGGTTGAGAGACCATCGTTAGAGTGGTGACGGTGGGGACACGGCCAGTTGAAGTGTGGGGGCGCGTAGGTGGTTAGTGGAAGGGAAGGAAACTGCGGGGACGGTAATTAGGCGTCTGCAGCGCGAGGGAAAGGAAAATTAGATACGTGGGAGTAAATGAATTGCCAGAGACAAAATGTTTCTGCGGGTTCGCAAGGAGGGTGTGAGGGAAGTGGGAGGATTAGATTCGTAGCAGTGACAGGCTTGGAGGAGGGATGGTGTGGTGTTGTGGTGGCTATAGTTGCGAAGATGTGTTCGAGAGTGTGGACGGTGGTGCGTTGGATTGATTGATTAGTGTTTCAGGGCACGCCAACTGCAAAGGTAATTAATCCTGAAAGTGTAGTGTATGTTTTATGGGAGTGGTAGTGGTTTTGACACGCCAGATGCACCAGAGCCGACCAACGTTTGATGATCCAGATCCGACTGCCCGCCCAACCAGGTATCTCCCACCAGCGGGGCACCGCCCCAACCGGGACAATCTGTAAGCTCCCGACCGGTCTCTCTGCATGTGTGGTAGTGTAGTGCATGTAAGAGTAAGGTTGTGTATGTGAGGGGTAAGGATAGGACAAGAAAATATCGCGTTCGGTCCGTGACCTGTTTGTTAGAGTACTTCGTCTGGTGTTGATCGGAAAATCCATGAAAAACTACCGATCAGAGCAGCCGACCACCAGACAACAGTCGATCTCAACATTGCTATGTAGCTAGGGTCGAAAATCCTGGTTTCGTCGGGACTGGAGCCCAAGGCCGTTCCGCCCAGAGGCACCGGATGCCCCGAGTACCTAGGCCGGTGTGCTGGTGGAAAGGAGAGTGGTGAAAGTGTTTGCGTAGGTGAGGGGATGGGGAACGGCGTCGAGGGAATGGCGCCGGGAATGGAACGAGAGGCAGCACCAATGATGCCGAAGCGGCGGGGGCGCATGCGGGCGGTAGCGATGTCAGAGACGTGGGAAGAGGCAGCGTGGTGGATCGGGCGGCACGGACCGGGAGTGGGAGGCTGCGGCTGCCGGGAAGGACGCGGTTGGCGAGTCTGGGCCGCGCGCCGACTGGCGAACTTGACGCATATTCCCAACCATTAATTTATCGAGGCCGCGTCCAATCTCTGCTCCGCGCAGCCGGA
>BOPP01000001.1:10068084-10119344 GCA_017312745.1 Gryllus bimaculatus
GACCCACCCGACCCAACCGACCCAACCGACCCAACCGACCCAACCGACCCAACATTTCGCCCGCACCGAACTATCCGCCTCTCCCCAGCATGTCGTAATATCCTGGCGTCCGTCCTCGCTGCTCGCCCGACCGAGCACTCGCATGCGAGACCTGCCGTTTGATTTGAATCCAAATCCGGGCAGCGCTTTGCGCGCGGGAAGAATTTCTTGCGGTGGAGCTCTTGGATTTTATGTTCTACTCCACTCCGACGTGGCGAAACTGAGTATGTTGCTGTGTTCCATTGAATGCGGACTCTGTGAATATTGTACTGAGATTGCAGGGAAATATTATTCCAGTGTTGCACATTTTAAGTATGAACATGTTTGTCCGTCTGTTGGTAAAAATGATTTACTGCGATATAAGAAAGTCATAGCAAGACATTTCTCTATTGTTGTTGATCGACTGATTGATTGCCGATACCGCACACGTCAGCTAACAGTCCCGTAAATGGAGTACATGTTAAATCGCGGACGGTAGTGGTGATCTCGCGCGTTGTATGGTGAGTTCTGGTGCCGAGTTTCGTCGGCTTGCGGGTTTTTTCCCCAGCCAAGAGCATGGCACCACCCCAGACGGGGAAAGTTTTGAGCTTCAGACTGATCTCTACCATTAGGGTAGTGTAGTGTATGATTAGCGTCTATGTAAACTCAGGGCCAGGGTAGGATAAGAAAGGAGGACAGATCGCATACCCGTCAGTGACCAGTTTGGTAACGTACTGTTTCGGCCTGGTGTTCATCGGAGACACCCAGAAAAATATCATTCAGAGCAGCCGTCATTTAAAATTCCATTCACAGATTATGAACTCGATCTAGCTGACAAACTAGCGTTGAACAAATCCTACCACAATTGGAGTTCGAATCCCAGAACCTCCTGTCAGAGGCACTGCAGCGACATCGGGTACCGCCCCGAGCTCCCTTTTTACTTTCTAGTATACATACGTATGTACAGAGCAATATACTCAGTGTAGGGAATGTTACGTAATACTGCGGAAAATCGATTCCGAAATTTCAACGGAAATGCACGTTTTGGAGATCTCAAATGCCAAAAATATGTTGTTATTTCTGAAGGTTTTTCTGCCCGCCCGCCCGCCTACCCCTCCAATTGTCATAAATCGATTTTACCATGAAAATCGGATCTAAGCTATATTTTTAAGCGTATACCACTCTAGTCTTGAAGGAGATTTAAAGAAAAAAATTGGAACCGTTTCTAAGATTGTTTTTCAAAAATCATGGGTTTTTTAAAAAATTTCATCAAAATTTGTGTATATTTTACATGAAGTCTCTGTGACATTTTCAAGATGTTCAAACTGATTGGTTTTTTTTCTTTAAATATCTTGTAATAATGGAGTGAAATAACCTATAAATGTGAACTCAGTCTTTTTTCAGGGTTTACTCTGGATTTTAGAAAGTTTGAATTATTTTGGTCGTCTTCCTTTAAGTTAAAAAGTGAAAATAAAAGAGTATTTTGTCAAGTAAAATATGTAAAATATCCAAACTTTCATTAGGGCCATATATATTTTTTAAATATTTTAGTAGTTCTTGCGCAATAAAATATGAAATATGTGCAATTTAAAAATAAAATAAAATAAGTTTTTTTCAAAAACAGCTCCAAATGTTTTCCTTTAAACTTTACGTACGGATGGTACTTAATATACGCTATAAGATGACATAAGCGTCATATTGTTCTATTCTTTTGTTTTTCGAAAATAGTTTTTATTAGATAAGTACATGTCTTCGGCCAGTTCCATCCTTGGTAGCAGAAGTTGAACAAATCGAATATTAAATACAAGAAATTAGTAGCAATTATACTTTCAATAAATTCAGTTCTAAATTTGCGTAAAAAAACTTTGTTTGTAATGTACAGAGTAAATGTTAAACGTGTTGTTCATGTTAAACTAGTTTCTTAATTTTCTTGCAATGAAATGTGTTGCTCTTCTGTGAAACCATTAATTCCACTCTCCACTTAAGCTTTACACTATTATTTATGCAATTCAATTTCTGTGTGCAGATAAACGTTCGTCGGAATATACGTGAACTACATGAAATCAAAATCAGATCTTGTTTGCATTCAGAGGTGCAGTACAGCGAGGTAAAATAAAACTTTTGCTGAGAGGACAAAAGTAATCTTGCCTACTTCAACAGAATTTATTGTTTGTGGTAAAGATAAATGCAGTTTTATTGCAAGTCTTCGCAAAATCAATTTTCTAATACCACGAGCAAATAAAAACTGTCGTGAGTCACGACATGACTCAGTTAATCAAAAGAAAGTTTTCAAGTGACAGCTCCTGAGGAGCTTCTAGTGAAAGAAACGTTCTACCTGCTCCCATTTCTATTGCATGTATGTATATATACTTTCAATTTATATACGATTTACTATTTGTATATGAGATACCTAATCCAAAAACCAATATGATCCTACCATCGATAATATAATAAATACGTTTGATTTCATCACATTCTTTTCGATATCTTTCCCGTTATTTCTTTCAATATTCCATCGATTACTAACAGGAATTATCACGGTAAAACATTAAAATCGTAAGACGTTCCAGGATTTGCATTGTGTTACGCCCCCAAAAGAAATAATTAGAAGTATTACATTCGCAGATTGATTGACTTTTTTAATAAATGTTCTAAGTAAGGTAAATGGGTTGTCGTAGTTGGTGACATATCGATGAAGGTTTTGTTTTTTAATATAAATGTTATTTTATTTATTGTTAAATCTATTACGACACATTGGTTGTAATTTAGTACATAGTTATTGCATTTTATTATAGTATTGAACAAGTTAGTGAATTTTATGTAAAAAGCCACATCAGATGAATGTTCAATGATTGTGAGTCAAAAAACTGACCCAAGAGTTTTCGCTTTGGGCGTATTTTCTGTTGATCACCTAGGAAGTCTGTACCATTGAACAAGAAAAATACGATTTTTTTTGAAACATTAATGATCTAAAACCAAAATTATTTCGTAATGCTTTGTGTGAAATTATTTATTAAATAAATACTATACTTTTTGAAAATAGTTAATTTGGGTTAATCTCTTCGTTACAATAATTCAAATTATATCCAAAGATATAAGGTACATTATTGGTTATAATTAAATGCAAATGTATATTATTTGATCACAAGCAAATCTTCATTTCGTGCTAATCCAATGTAGGTTCAAGCTTACATGATATCAATTATATATCCAATATACTGAATCAAATACCACTTATCTATGTCAACAATACAAATTGTTCACGTTTAATGCATACTCCCACTCTTCAGGATTAAAAATATGATTATCCTAGCAGCTTCATGTGATTATAGACAATTCAGTATTAATTAACTTCAACATATTTTTGTAAACTGGTTGCGAATGAACATTCCATTGGATTTCGTATAAAACTACTAGAATCTCGATTTATATGACGTGAAATTTTATTAGATCAAATCAATACAATAATTGCCATACTTCTACCTGTAATTACAAGCAAATAAATTATTCCCAGAAATATTTTCTTTCTCTGACTGTTTATTGATAAGAAATTGTGTTAAAGACTGCACAAAAACACTACTTTCTAACATTACAATTCATGAACGTTTCATTATAACAATAGTTTCATATAGTTTATTGATATTGGAAATTTCATCACATTTTTTCATACATTCAATTATGTCGTCAAGTATTTAGAAACACTTCACAATTTTATAATACACGTTATATAAGTTGCAGAAAGTAAATACAGGAGTAACAGTGATTGCAATATCTACATAAACACTGTACTTGCTATAAACACATGTAAGCTGTAGTCGCATCTGAACCGACAGGTTTCAGAGTTCAATCACGGAATGTCAGTGTCGTAGGAAACACACACACATACATACACACACATACACATACATACACACACATACACACACATACACACATATACACACACATACATACACATACATACACATACACACACATACACACACATACACACAAACATACACACATACACACAAACATACACACACATACATACAAACATACACACACATACATACACACACATACATACACACACACATACACACACATACACACACATACACACATATAAACACATATACACACATATATACACACATATACACACATATATACACACACATATACACACACATATACACACATATACACACATACACACACATACACACACACATACACACACACATGCACACACACATGCACACACACATGCACACACACATACACACACACATACACACACACATACACACACTGTTAAAAAATATCCAACCAGAACTGGTCGAACACTTTCTTGTCCAGCAACACCAGTTCTGTGAATTATTCTTTCTCGGACTACAGATCTCGTGCCAAGAAAAGACACTATATACCTTTATCTCCGGGCAAATTAAAACGACTGCAGTGATAGATGCGTGCCTTATTTCCATCGCCACCGGCGGCGCTGGTGCCTCCGGCATCATTGTGTTTTCTCAGTCAGCTCCGAAATCGCTTCTGCAATATTTTCTTTCACCGTAGATAGCGCAGGTATCCGCTGTAACGCGGCGGCGGGCCGCCCGCGAAGAAACGAGAAAAGGCTCATTTCCAACATTACTCTCGGGCCCGGCTGGGATTTCGTTATTCCATCTCAAGAGAGGAGAATGAATTTTCCTGAGAGATGAAATTAAGAATTTATTTTTGAAACGCTCCCAACGCTCTCCTTTCTGCGGTTGCTCCTACTCTTCTTCCCCCGATACCGCCTCCGCCTCCGCCCTCACCATACCTGCACCCCAAACCATTTTTCCACCCCTACCTCCGCCTACGCGTCTCCTCCCGTCTCCATCCTGCCTCAGTCCCCATCGCCATCCACGCCTCTGCCATTTCACACAACTTCGCCCCGCTCTTTCATTCCACCCACAGCTATTGCCTCCATCACCGCCTCCCCCAACCGCTGCCGATGACCCCGCCCATGCCTCTTCTTACACATCCGCCGGCCGCCGCCCTTGCTTCCACTTCTAGCTGCGCCTCCCGTCTCCGCCCCTCGCTCCGCGTTCGCCTTTGCGTCGCAACTGCATCCCACTCCGACCTGCTCCTGCCCCCCCCCGCCTTCCCTTCGCCTTCACCTCTGCCTTCCCTGCATCTCCACCCCTGCTCACGTCTGTTTCCGCTTCCAGACCACGCCCCAACCAAGAGTCCACCCCCCGCAGCCGCCCGTCTGCCTTCTCCTCCACCTCCACCATCACCTTCGGCTTCTCCTCTGCTTCCGATCTGCTTCTCCCTCCTCCTGCCCATCCGCCACTTTTAATAGTTGACTGCCCATCACCGCCGCCACTACCTCCAACACTTTCACCACCTTCAATGTTGCCACCCTTGTAGCTTTTGCTAACTCCGCTATCGCTTCTGTGTCCCCCTCTGTCTCCGCCCCCCCTCTGTCTCCGTCTCCCCCTCTGTCTCCGTCTCCCCCTCAGTCTCCGTGTCCCCCTCTGTCTCCGTGTCCCCCTCTGTCTCCGTGTCCCCCTCTGTCTCCGTGTCCCCCGCTGTCTCCGTGTCCCCCGCTGTCTCCGTGTCCGTTTCCCCCCTTCCTTCGCCGTCGTCGGTTCAGCCGCAGCGCTAGCCGCAGCAACTTGTCCGTAAATAAGCAATTTCTGGCGCGCGCTGCACGCGATATTGTGGTAGTGAGTTCGGAGATTACCGGTATGATGGCGGAATTGCCGGGTGGGCGCGGATGGACGTGCCCTCGCGGAAGAAAAAAGAAAGAAACCCTACGAGCGGCTGGGTGTGAATGAGTTGACACAGGGAATGGATTGTCGAAAGAGGAGGGGAAGCAGAAGAACAAGAAAAACAACAACAAGAAGAGAAAAAGTGAAGCGAAGTCAATTTGGGAGTTTAAGGAGAAATGTGAAAGTAGAAGATAAAATTATACAAATGTGAGTATGTGTGAGTGAGTGTGTGTGTGTGTGTGTGTGTGAGAGAGAGAGAGAGAGAGAGAGAGAGAAAGGGAGAGAGAGGGAGAGAGGGAGAGGGAGGAGGGAGGGGGAAGAGACTGAATGACGAGAGAGAAACTAGAAAGTAAAAGACAATTAGAAACGAGTTGAAGAGATGAAATAAAACAACTCGGAAGAGATAAATTACGAAATTACAGAACAATACATTTAAAATGTCGAGTAAGAAGAGAATAAAGAAAGTGTAGAGGAAAGCACATGGACAAAAGGATTGAAGAAAGACTGGAAACATTAGTGGGAAAGAATTTGTGGGAAAAGTGATGAAACTAGAAGTGGTTGAATCTGCGGAATCCACGAAAATAGCAAAGAGTGATTTGATGAAGCTATGTCCTGGGCGGAATATGTAAGAGTTGAACGTAAGTGCCAGAAGAGTGCTGAGCAGAGGGATGCTGTCATATAGATGTTGGTGAATCTAAGAATGATCAGGAAAAAGTCGAGGGAAATGTAAAGTTACATTGTGGCTGGAACGTATAAAATATATAAGCAAGAATAGGTCAAAAAGATCGCAGTTGAGAGAAATGTAGAAAGGTAAATTCAGACTAAGGGAATGACTCAAGGGTAGGTAAAAGAGAGCTTATCAGAAGGTGAATGTTGGAAAAGGAGTGAAATATAGAAGCGAGCAAAGAGACATAAAAGAAAAAAGGCGAAAGTGGGAGGCGTGAAAAGTGACAATCTGAACGGGGTAGGAAAAGGATTGAGAAGAGGGCTTAGCAGGGGTGATGGAGGAGGACTGGGCGAGAGAGTGTGGGCGGAGGGGAAGTGCCTCGCGCACGGAAAGCGTCCATCAGGCGCGGCGCAAATGGCACGGCTCGTTACGCGCGCTATCTGCTGCATTGAGTCGTCCGCCCCCTCCCTCCCCCCCGCGGTTCCTTCCTATTCGTAATTTAACTGCCGCACACGATCCCAATGTCTACGAGGGAGCAGAATCGCTTTATTCCTCTAACTGGATATCAATTGAATGTTCGGAAATTGTGTCAAGTGACAGACGTCCCTGGGTTAGGTGTTGGTCGTGGAGATTGAACAAGTTTGACTACTGGATTTATATAAAATTTAATTTTTCTAGGATATTTATTGGTTAAGCATAGAAGTAATATTCTTTCTCTTTATATACATGATTAATCATAGCTACTGTGCTGTAAGTTGAATTTTCTATGTGTCAACCTCAACCATTTTTTACACCATCTTGTGGGATCTAACATTTTTAATACATTTATTCACTATGTCCACTATTTTGTTTATGTCATTTCGGGAAATAAATAACATGAGAACTCAAATAACGTTCAATTACACAAGATGTTTCTCCTTACATGGATATAGTTCAATTTATTCTTATTTATTTTTAACTTTCGTCGAGAGTGTGTCCATACTATCCTATTGGTTTGTATGACCTTCATGGTGAATCTTTGGGTGGCTTTGCCTCTTTACGAAGGCGGTTGGCTTTTCAATAATCATCACTACTGGGTCTACACCATCTCCACTTCCATTAACTTCCCCTCCCCAGTTCGAGCCATCCACAGATAGAGCGCCCGCGCTACACTCCTCGTTCTGCTCTCCCTCGGAGACCAGATAGCCACGATTCATGACCGCCATTGCGAGAGTTCCTGGTGGTTTCGGATTTCTCTGCTTCTCCTTCCCGACTCTACATTCAGCGACTAAGCTCTCAGCACGCAACTTTATGTTGACGCAGACACCGAAACAGCCATTGCCACTGACGCCGCCTACGTCACCTCCTGGCCACTCGCCTCCATCGCCACCTCCATTACGTCACCACCGCAGCTCTCCCCACCTCTTTTGCACCTGATGTGGTGCACGCGACGGCACACGTTCTTTAATAACTCACTGTCCAGATTGATGCCACTAGGTCGAAATAGCATAATAAGCAGTGGTGTGACTCTAATCTAAATTATTTTTAGAAAAAATTTCGAGCTTAGGAGTAAAAATATGTCAGAAAGTTAAATTATATATTTCGTAAATAACTAACCTATTTACTTTAATTATGTAAATAAATTATGTACTATTTTATGTTACTGTTGTTTTTTGAATTGTAAGGTTTTTGGTTATTTATTTCCTTATATCGAAATATATTATTTTACTAAAAAAAATTGTCAAGGCAATATATTGAAATATTTGAACGATTTGAAAACGAAATTTTTTTCTCTAACTTCTTTCTCTAAGGAGAGTGTAAAAAAAGTATAAAGAAATTTAAAATATATAAATAAGTGGTCTTACGACAAGGAAAGAAAAATAACATTGGAGTAAGAAGGAATGACAAAAACCTGAGAAAGTTTGCTGTAATCTGTAATACACACACTTTAATGTGTGAAATTGTATTTTTTTCTAATCTCACATTTTGCAATATGAGAGTTGTATCAGAATATAAATAGTAAACTCTGCTCAGAGGAATTGTAAGAAAACCAACCAGTCTCCGGCCATTTGAGACGTGTCTGTGGTTTTGATAGATACCCAGTAACTCGACAATAATACAAAAATATCTATATTACTAATTTCCAATGTACGTAGAAATTAAAACACACCAATGCAGCCTCCTGATATGCGAGGCTTTTTGTTATGTAACCCTAAACTGGGTAAATATTCATTAATATGTATAGTGATATGTTGCCGTTACTCCCTCTCAATTTATTTTTCTCCTATTTAATTAATTTAGCTTGCTAGCTCGGGTTTAGTTGTATAATTGGACGGTGTTATTCTTACAATCTCAGCGCTGTGTCTGTCTGTCTCTCGTGGGTTGAAATTATACCGCACATACGGGAATCCGGCTGAGGAGTACTTATATTTATGTTACTAATTTTGCTGATTAACTAATTATCAAATTATAACGCCTTCTTTACTGAATTAATATTTCAACGGTATGAGCTTTCCTTTATTTAATATAAATTCTTTCTCTGTTAATCAATTTATTAACGAAATGTATTATTATTAAAATTTATTATTTCTACCAAAAGGTCACCATTATAGCAACTTTATAATAATTAATTTTAGAAATCCTTGTCTCTTGATTGATATTAATTACTAGGCCATTCTTGGTCTTGAATATTACCAAACTGCAAAGTTATTGTTTTCAATGTGTAATTACTACACTTTCCTGTCGATTAAATACTGCTCTCGTGGTGTTGTGTAGAGTATTGCGTCCATTAAAAGTCGTCCTTCCACCATTTCCTGAATTTCTGCACTATGTCATTATCTGCACAACTTTTTCAACAAAACCACGTCCTACTTGACTTGCCTTCAAATTACTATTAGTTATATACAAGTACATTCGCGTCTAACATTTCGCATATGAAATCACGTTCCATTCTCACAGTTAACGTTCGCAAACCTTATTAATATTATTTTTCTAAACATGTGCGATTAACATTTGCCTATTGAATCACTATCGGTTCTAACTTGAACTTTCTCTCACAATTTGTAGCCGGTCACGGCTTGCCACAATTTGTAGCCATACGCCCCACCCCTAAGAAATCCAGATATAATGTGATGAAATATTTTCATTTATCAACTCAACTTGTTTTGAAAATAATTATAAACGTCGTAGCCAACAATAGTATACTATTGTTGGCAATGACAACATTTATAATTATTTCATTAGAAATGCCAACGATAACGCACCACAAAACCTATATCAACTTGTTTTGTTTGCTGTTAACATGTTCCCATTGTATTTGCCTGAATCCGATGCTAGTCTGTCCTCAGCAACTATACTATCTGAGTTTTCATGTCGACCATAAAAATGTCTCTTTATTAAATATAATTTATTAAAATATAACCTATTATTTGTAATACTATATGAGCGAAGTCGTTTTTATTAGTCTTTTTTGAAACCTAACGTTCCCAACATCTCATTTCTGTTCATATTTCTACGTATTTTCCTTTTCTAGCTATTATATTGTGTAGACTTTAGCTTTTTATATTTTATACAAAATATTTTGCATTTTTATATTGTATACAAAATGTACAAGGTATTTTGACGTATCTCATTACTTTCCTAATTTTCAATGATAAAGTTTTGAAAGAAAATAATGCTGCCACCCTTCGTGTGAGAAATTCCTATAAGCTCACCAAATTTAAAGACACTTCAGAGAAAAAAATTCTAATGTGCGCTGAATTGCAAAGTATACAAAAATGCCGTCTCTAATGTGAGTTTTATTTATGGATCAGTTGAATAATCATAAATTTGGGGAAATAAAAAATACTGCAACTCTTTCAATTCGGACAGAAACATTGAAATATTTAATTGTTAATAATAATAAGTTGACGTCACTCATATGCCTCTGACAGGGTGGTTCTATGGTTCGAGCCCCCACCGGTGGCAAAGACGCTAGCTACATATCTATTTCGGATACAGTCATTGTCTGGCGGAGAATTCTAGCAACCGACTGCTCTGATAGGTAGTTTTCCGTGATTTTTTGATCATCATGCGTATGCCGGAGTAACCTGACAATTGAACCGGACCGTGCGCGATCTTCTCTTCCCTTCCTTGTCAAAAGTTCATCCCTTACTTACACACACACTTGTACTTACATGTACTACACTACACTTGTGACGGAAGGCCAGATGGTCTTGGCATCTAACAGAGGATATCACCGCCACCTCTCGCGAAAAAATGCACTACACTTACGGCTTAATCTTGACAGTTGAAGCGCTCATAAACACCAGTGAAACAGTCAATCAAACAATCGTACTTGCTGTTCGAGCCTGGCGTATTGTATCCGCAACCTTCTTATATTTTTAGCATGTAAAATATCGTTTACTGTTTGACCGTATACTCTTACTTATACTATATTATTACAGTATTAGTGAACAAAGTTTTCTTGAAGAATGTAAATTCTTGCGGAGTCTATTAGTTGTTTTTGAGCAGTGTGTCTGCTACTTTTTGGGAAACAATATTCTGTTCATCTAAACGTGGGGTGTCCAACTTGCAAGACCTCAACGGCAACAACTGAATTCTTTAATATGGGTGGGGCAATATTTTCATTATTTGGGCTGCTCTGAAATATTGTGAGAATGGAGCCATGCGTGGTAATAGACCTTACCTTGCATAACGCAGTGAACCACATAGGGATGATGTTGAATCCTGATTCAATAGCAAAAACATCCCTAAATTTAAACTTAAACAATTTTTTTACATTAAAGGGGTGTTGACTCCGCCAGGGCTCGTGCGATAGACGCACAATGGTATCGCCCAATGCCAGATACGTGCATGCAAGAGACTTTCACTATTGGCAAATAACGAATTGCGGGAAAAATGCGGCCCGCGGTCCGCCAGTTAGGTATCCAAAAGCTAAAATAATTTATATTGAATATAGGCTGTGGGATTAAAATTATTTATTATATATTGTAGTAATTATCTGAGAAATTTTTTCCAAAGAAAAAATGCAATTTCGCAATTAACATATTCTAAAACGTATTTGAACTTAATTTAATTTATTTTTAAATGTGAATCCCTCGGACACACAAATACAAAATAATAAACGTTTAAAATAAATGTAATTCAAACCTATTTATCAAAGTAAACTAAATTTAAAAATAAAAAGATTATTCCTATTTTTGAAGATTAACTTTTAAAAATTAGTAATATGATGTACGTGCACATTAGCATCAATGAAACGCATGTAAACTGACGAGGAATCTTCTCTAAACGATGTGTTTATGAAGATGATAATGTTTTTTTTCCCCACCACAATCAGAATTAGATCTCGAAGACTGATTTTGAAGAACGATCAATCTACTTCCGTAGAACGATAGCAAAGGGTGTCGAACTACTTTCACAGACGACATTAACGTGGCCGTGGCGTCATACGTCACAAAGGAACGTGACGTCTACTCAATCTTCCTTGGACGGGGGCACCGTTAATTGCATGACTGGGTACCGTTAGTGAAGTTCGCCGCATTGCGAATACGATTTGGGGCACGTCAGATTATCGATAAAAAATATTGTCGAACTTGCCTATTTGAACGATACCATAACACGACGTTGCGTCTGCCGGTAAATATAGCCAGATTGCACGCAATGACGGTGATTTATAACTTGTTTACTATAATTTGTTTCGAGATGTGACTCTGTTGGCGGTAAATAATTTCTTCCAAAACTCTAAATATTAGTAGTGACACAATATTAAATAGTATTGTCTACTTTCAGACATTTTGCAAACGGGTAAGAACTTGTATGAACTTTACAGGGATTTGAATTAAAACTTTTGAAAATTACTACCAACAATGTCGAATAATAGAGCAATTTATTATTGCTTGAATAGATTTTCTGTAACGCTTTCAGTTTTAGACACAATAATTAACTTTTTGCTATTAAATAAAATATAATCATGAATGTATATTTTAAATTAGAAAAATTATTATATTTCATGTCGGGCAAAACAAGAGAAAAAATAATTTTAAGTACACAAATATTATAATGTTCCAGATTGATACGGTACACCTTAGATTTTGTTTCCCTAATTTATTTAACATTCTCACAACATTTTAAGTATCTTCTTCTACTTTTACTTTCAGGTGTGGCCTGTTTTTAGCTATACAATGTTTCCTTGTGTCATACACATTCCACTCCTCGCAACCTCATTTTATGCACATCCTTTATACCTCATTTGATGCACATCCTTTAAAATATTTTGAACATGGCATACGCGCGCGAATTCAAGAGAGTGCACGTTAATAAGGAATTAACAAAAGTAAAAACACTCTGTTTAAGCATTGAAAAAAAATCTTGAGCATCTTAAAGGAACGAAAAAATTCCAATTGTTCGCAACAGAACTTTATTTTGAGAAATACTATTTTCTTAATATCCTTGCGATATTATCGATGGTTCTTCATGAATTGTCTTTGTAACCTCTGTCATTTTATGTCAATACACATACATGTGATAAGATACGAATGCACGTGTGTATGTACGTATGTATGTATGTATATAGGTAGTAGCTGCCCTTTCGCGAAATAATATACCAAGGAATGGGTCCAAATTTCAGAGCACAACATACGAACCTCAATGCAAAACGAGAATTATTAACTTCAATACCAATCATGAACCAAATTCTTCCTCAGATAATTGGATGGAAAATTTCTTTTGTTTATATGACGCGAATGGGCCGAAGCCATGCGGTCAAAATGACGCCCCCAGTAATTAATCTGTCATTCACTCGCAGAGAGTGTAAGGCTTAATGGCGAAACACGGCCGGGGGGTGGGAGGAGTCTCATCAGAAATTCCGCAGCGCTCACATTCCGGTAGACTCAGTTCGCGTGTTAGATCCCGCAGTCACATTTTACATAAACTTCATTTGCGGACAACTACATACACCGCTGTCGTGCCCCCTAGGTGTCGGCACCCCGCGCGATATTCAAAGTAACGCGTACCCGGGGGAGCATTAAATTTGCTTGCACCCAACCAGCGCTTCTCGGTTCCTCCCCTTCCTGTCCCTGTCAATCATCGCCATTTCCCTGCGGCTCTCGCCCCAGTCGTGACCAGGCATTCGTCGGCTCCCTGTCTGCCTCCCGCGCGTCCTCGAACACCCCCGCCCCCTGCCACCACTCGTGCTCCCATCGGCCACACGACCCTACCCCTGCCAGCCCGCGTGCCCTCTTTTTCAACTTCCCCCCCCCGCCAGTAGTCCTGGCGAAGCGGGAGTTTATTTTCGAGTTTGGGTACATGCGCCGCAGCTCTTCGGCTAATGCGGCAAAGAAGGGGGCAGTGCTAACTTACTCATTTATTTCTAACTTAACCTACGGATGAAGCCGGCACTTTGGCTGGCAACCAAAGATTAGCACAAGACTTTGTATTCTACTACATGCTTATTGTTTTCGTTTTCTTGGATTTTTGTTTTACGCGTACCCTCAGCTTCATTCTGCCACGTCTCCGTCCCCCGCCCCGATTGATTTTTTCCTGTTCTCGACAATTGACCGCGCAGCCTCGTCCTCATCTAGTAGGTTCTCAACTGTGGGCCCTGGCCCTGCCCCCAACCCCGACTGACTCTGCCTTAATCCTGACTGGCTCTGGCCGCGAACCTGAGTTGATTGATTGAGTAATTAGTGATTCCGTGTACTTCAAAAACTAAGATCATGGTAGTTAGACTGTCAGGTTAGTCCCGTGTAGTGTAGTACATGTTTTTATCTCTGTAAAGGCGTTGATAGTACCCCGCTAGCTTGCGAAATCCCGCGCCGACCTACGTCTGCCTTCGGGGATTTTCCCCACCAAGTATCTCCCAACAGCTTGGCATCATCTAAGGCGAGACAAGCTCTAAGCTCGTGTCAAAATCTAAGCTCTAAGCTCGGGTCTCCCAATAAGTATTATGGTGCATGCTAGTGTGTGTACGTCAAGAGTGAGTTCAGGATAAGTAAGAGGAAAGCCCGCTCCATGTCCCGTTTGTTAGGGTATTTATTGTGCAAGCGCATAGTGATGATCGGAGAAACCACAAACAACTCCTAATCAGAGAATAAGAGTAGCACGCGGCTAGAAATCTCCTCATAGCAGCTGAACTCGACCTAGTTGTCTAGATAGTGTCGAAAATACTAACACCGTCGAACCTCGAATCTTCAGACTGCCGGTGAACAGTCACATTCGCTGGTGCTGCAATGACGTGTAACAAGCCTGTATTTGCCTCTTTCCTTGTCCCTGACTCGTCTGCAACCCCCACTCCTTCTCAGTCACAGCCAACTCCTACCACCGTCGCGACGGTGGGGACGACGCGTCGTGTCACTTCCATTCTGCCTCGTCCCGCCCTGTTGCAGGTTCTGCGCTTGCCCCGCCACATCCTGTGCCTTCACACTCACTCTGTGCCCTCTCTCGTTCCCCCCTCGCGCCCTTCCACTTCGCCCCCGCGCCTCACCCCTCGCCCTTCGCCCTGCGCCGCCGGCGCGCGCGCGGCCGACAAAGGGCGACGCAGGGGAGCGTTGAGCCCCCTTTATTTACTTGTCGGTCGGGCGGCAGCGTAGGGCGCGTGGGAGGGCGCGGTGTCAAGGGAAGCCAGGATGACCCGGGGTGGTTGCGCGCGCGGGCATCTGGTGGCAGAAAAAGTGCTGGATGGGGCGAGATGAAAAATTCCGGTGGTGGGTATGGTTCCAATATATAAATCCCGAAGGACGTAGAAGTGACAAATTTCGTAATTGTCTGAGCTCTTGAGTGATTTTTATTGTCTGCAGAGGGAATTTGCCACTCAACGTATTCCAAAGTCCAGAATTTGCTGAGGTAATAAGCTTTCACTCTTCATTTTATTTATCGCCAGATTTGTTACCTTAAGGGCTTCGAATATTTAAAAACTTCAGCTACCATTTACGTTTGTTTAGCGAGGTAAACTGAGACAAAAATAATATTAATTATATTTAAAACAAATACAAAGTTAATATGAATTAATTATATTTAAAATAAATAAACTGTACTAATACACTACGCTTACTATAAAATCACTGCACAAATATATTTGTATGTCTCGGATTGTGAAACTAAATAATTCTCTTAAAATACCACGATCATATGCAATCACACATAAATATATGCAACTATTACCTCCTATTTTTCTACTAAAACTCCCTATTGATGGAAGAGATGTATACTGTATATTAACAGACCAATTGTGATAAATTGCTTTTAGAAGATAGACACAAGGAAACACGAATATTCCCATGATCGTTTACAGATCTTCGACATACAAATGTTTATCACAGAAAATAATTAATGTTCGTTTTCTATTAAGCACTGTTTCTCGGACTTGTCTCGAGCTTCCTCTTAGAATTAGTGACGTTAGTCTCCAGTACTCTTTCAAAAAGTGTGAAACGAATGAAATTATGATATCGGCACGTTGGGGGTACTCTCACTGAAGAAGTCTCTCTCCCGGAGTAGTTCCGTCAGTGTAGTTTATGCGATATCATGGGTAGTTTGTGTTCTTCGTTCATCGGCCCGTGAAATCGGGGATCGCCTTACACGTTAATTTGTGAAGTTTTTGCCTTCCAGGTGGCGTGACCCCACACTAACCGAGACGAGCTCTAACACTCTAACCGAGACGAGCTCTTAACACTCTAACCGAGACGAGCTCTTAATACCCTAACCGAGACGAGCTCTTAACACCCTAACCGAGACGAGCCCGTAACACCCTAACCGAGACGAGCTCTAACATTTCGACTGGTCTCCCACCATATGTTGTAATGTAGTACTTGTACATTTGTATATGTGTGTGCGAGTGTAAGAAAACAAGGATGTTGGTAAGACCTGGTACTGATCAGTGACACTAGAGAATACTAGAGATTAGATCAGTCGCACAGCAGAAATCTCCTCAACACAGCGGCTAAAATCGACCAAGCTTTCTAGCTAGTGTGCCAGCATCTAAACTCAACCGTCAGATCCTCTGAAACAGAGACGCTGTAGATGCAGCGGTTATACTGTCTTTGCGCCACCAGATCCGATCCTCTTTCTTTTATGTCGGATATACCTCTGTATAAAAACATTTATTATGGGAGCCCGCGAGAATCAATAAATTTGATGTACAGCAACACACTGTGTGTCGAGGCTTCAGACGTCACGGGCGCGGCCGCAAACGAACCTCACGGGTGTGCGGCGACACTGATTGGCACTCCTATTGATTGTCTGAAGGAAGCGGCGGGATATGCGTCGGCACTCGCTGCGGTGGTCGAACGCATGCGGCTGGCGGAAGGTTAAGCTGTTTAGAGTGACGTGAACGAGAGCTGTGATTGGGGTTGTGACGTTGACTGACGGTGACTGCGCACAACCCCCCGCCCCCCTTTGTTTGCTCGTCGTTACGTCAGCGGCCTGGGTGAAATTGCGAGAGGGGGAAGGATCGAATACAACGCAGAAAGCTGTAAAACGCATTCACGCGGGAGACGCGTGCGTTTCTACCGACAAATAAAGCCAGGGACAAATTCAAATCAATGAAATATGAGAGTTGTGACGTAAGCCGTGGAAATATTTTTTTTTAAATACTTGGGTCATGCTTAGCATTTCGTAATCTATATTACTATTTTCGAATGTATGAATAAATCGACGGAAACTACACAGTCTCTGGTCTTGTGAGAGGAGTCATTGATTTCATTAAATATGCAGAAACTGGAAAAATAAGAAATAACAACAAGAACAACAAACAAAAGTTCGACTTTTATTATAAAATGCAAATATTTCATTATGGGTTTCCGCTTATTCATGAACAATTGGACCGATGTATTTTGGATACACAGTGTCATCGTTTATGAGACAGATGACGTAATGGGATAGCAGGGATCCAAGAAAAAGGCCACCCGCCATGAAATATTTGCTAAACAAGTGTTGCTTTATGGGACGGCGACTTGTTTGATATTCTTGGCACGTAAAGATCAGGCGTACTGTGTACCTATATGTATACTGTATTTCTTTCAGTATTAATGAAG
The DNA here is from genome assembly GCA_017312745.1 of Gryllus bimaculatus. Lineage (NCBI taxonomy): Eukaryota > Metazoa > Arthropoda > Insecta > Orthoptera > Gryllidae > Gryllus > Gryllus bimaculatus. Next base: position 10,085,520 of record BOPP01000001.1, read on the forward strand.
AGTTTTGTTGAAATATTCAATTTAGTGATGTGGTATATGAGACTATTTTATTTGTGGTTTTTGAGAAGTGTGCATACTACGTTTTGGAAAAAAATATGTGGAGATTGTTCAGCAGAATTTTTGCTATTACGGACCACTAGAGTATGAATAAAATTGAGCAGGTGAAAATAACTTTCAGTGTAAATGTACTCACAATACAAAACATGTGTAGCAATGTAGGGAAAGGGACAAAAGGAGAAACAAATCAATTTGTCTCTTTCATGTTACCTTCTTGTACATCACCTAAAGTATAAATTACCGCTACAACAGTAGAATGTGAATATGAACTTCTAGTTAACCCTTCAAACTTTGTCGTCTGAATTATCGTTTGTGTGAGAGAGAAATCCAAATGTACACTAAAATAGTTGTGAAAAAATAATACATTGAAACAATAAATTCATAAAAAGTGGTAATATCGAATGAGTTGGCATTCATTGATCTCTGACAAACTTCATTCATAGATGAGTTCATGAAGAGTCGTGTATGTCATCGGTTCTTTTTAAAATTTAAAACACTGAGCCTTGGTCTGCAGACCATGGCCAGAACGACTTACTAGAACAAACGTGGTCCAAAGGAAGAGCAAAGCAAAGACGACCCACGGTACAGCGATGGCTTACAGACATCGAAAAAAGGCCACGCAGAGAACTGCTTTGGTCTGCAGAACTAGCAAAGGACAACCCAGAAAAATAGGTAATCAACATGAGCAATTTTGACACAAAGAACATGCGTGGTTCGGTGAAGCAACCCAGAGAAGTGGGAAATTTATGGTTCAGAGAAAAATATCAATACCAACTCTGAGAACAGCCGTGGTGTGCAGACCACGGCCAGAACGACTTACTAGAATAAACGTGGTCCAAAGGAAGAGCGGGGCACCTATATGGTCCAGGAAACGAGGACGCGGAGAGCGGCAGGAGCAAGACAAGCGCCCGACTGAAGCCGACAGCCGGCGCGGGAGTTCACTTCGACGGCACAGAGAGGGACGGGGACGGGCCGGGAGGGAAAGGGAAGGAAATAGGGAGGGCGGGGCGCGTTGGCGCCGGAGGCAGCAGCGGCCGCGCGTCCCGCACCGGACGCGAGAACAAGTGCGTCGGAGAGCGCTTTCGTCTGCTGACGCCTCCCTTCCCCCCCTCCAAATTGATATATTCAGTTAAGCCGCGCAAACAAAGGCGCCGTAATTGGCAGTTATGTAGTGATAATTGGGCCCGGCACGGGAGTTCCGTTTGTGGCAATTACTCCTAACGACCCGAAAGGCGGCTGGGCTGGGCGCGACTCGGCGAGACCGGGAGGCGACGGGGACATACCGCGCAGATAAGCTGCCGACGCCAAACGCTTCCCCCTACGCCCCCGCCCCGCACCCCCGCCCAGCCCGCCCGCACCTCTCGCACGGCGTCGCGCCGCGGTCTGGTGCCGGCTCAAAAGTTGGGCACTCGGAGCGCCGCCTCTCGCACCGCCGCCGTTTGCCGCTGCAGTGGCGAACGCAGCGGGTGCGGCTGCGCAGTGGGCGAAAATGCTGCTGCGAGCGAAGTTTGTGCGGTGGGAGTTTGGGATTTCCACTCCGTGTAGGGGGATGATGATGGCTAATATATTTTTCATCGGGAAAAACTTTCGCGGTTTGTTTGCCGGCGTGAAAGTGATATTTTTTCGCAAAAAGGGTCCATTGCGGAATGTAGTCTGGGACAAATTAAATATTACAAAGGAAAGGGTGGTGTATTGAGTTTTGAAATATTTAAAATCTGCGATCCATTGCAATGGTTGGGGTTAGTCGTTCGACATTTTTAATTTTTATTTGTAACGTGATCATATTTTCAAAGTTATTTTTTATATCTGATATGCAAATCGTGGCAAAATTATAATAATGGATAAATCTGACAAGAAGGACACGAAAAATAATTTAATTTTTTCCTTTTACTTTACTTTTTGGGTAAATTTAACATGTAAATAAATAAATAGAAATATTTACATCATTTTAACGTACAGTCAGTCTTGCTTATATTTATCATCTTAATACGGATATCTTTCCTTTTATTTGAGTTAAGTTCAATATTTGTTTATTTATTATCATTTAAGTCCTCATATTTGAGTTTCTAATGCCAATGTATAAAATTCACGTACTCTAGAGCACAAAATATGCTAGGAAATTATTCTGGCCTACAGAAGCGTAATTCCATCAAAATTCACGACACGGAAAGCGGAAAGGCCTCAACGTATTTATTTTGAAGAACGAACATTGACATTATTGTCAATAATTTACTTCCTCTATTTATATACATAACATTTATAAATAACAATTTTCCTTTATGATTCAAAGGTATAATCTGATAATTTTCACATGAGAACAATAGGAAATAGTTCGAACCTGTATCCGATTACACTATTTATGTTTGAATTATTAGTCTAACTAGTCCTCCAGAGATGTTTTTAATCATTTATCGATTGGGTTATTTGGAAAAGCGGAAAGGCCGCGTAAGGCCCGATTTATGGGCTTCCTTTTGACGAACTATTTAGTAGCTTTAGCGAACGCACATATGCACAGAATGGCTTCTGAAAGCAGAGGATTTTGGATAAACTCTCTCCTACTCTTATCTTCGACTGGATAATGTAACATAATACGACAATATTTATGTTAATGAAACTTGACAGACGTTATAATGAACGAAATGTAGAAATATAATTAGTAGGAGGGAATGAAATGGTTCTCAAAATGATACATCTAGTTAGTTCATTATTATAAACTCTGAAAACCCACCATTTTGTGTGTGTGTGTGTATGTGTGTGCGTGTGCGTGTGCGTGTGCGTGTGCGCGTGCGCGCGCGCTCTGACAATGGATCACAAGAATGATAACTTCAAAGAAATCTAATCTTTCTATTTAATATCTCGCCGAATGTAACAATTGTAATAGTCTCAATATCTTTTTTTTTAGCAAAAAATGTTTCTTGCCAGCTCTTCAGATTACTTTCAGTGTATTTATTTTTATTTGAGAAGTTTGCATAATAAAAGCTGACTTAATTATAAGAACCGAGATATTTCAATTAATTGTTCTTGAAAATTACAGAACGCGGGAATATTGCTTTCTCACTATCTTGTTGCCACACAAAGCATGGACGACAGAGCTCAGAATTTCTTTTGACGAGAAATAAGTTTAGAAGGAGTTAAAATGAGGCGAGATATGCGTAAGAAGGAGTTAGTTTTGGTGCAATATGTGGAAAATAACTGGAATGTTGTGTGAAAAAAGAAGGAAATTTTTGTCGCAATTACAAAAATGAATGAGGTAATTTTACCACGATTCTCAACCCAAAAGCTATGAACTCAACCAGCTCGTCTATTCCATTTATATGTGTATATATATGTGTATATATATGTGTATATATATGTGTATATATATGTGTATATATATGTGTGTATATATGTGTATATATATATATATATATATTAGGCACTCGTCCACCTACAGACGTTTCGGATTTACTGTGATATAGAAAATTGTATCGACAGAATTTCTTTTGACGATAAATAATTTTTGAAGGAGTTAAAGAGAGACGACCCATACGTTTTTTCTTAACTTAGAAAGATGTTGCGAGATGATAGAAGGGGGACGAGCTGAAGGAAGCAAAGAAGAAATGTTAAGAGAAGAGGAGGAACGTAGATTCACTGGCAAGGAATACCACCAAACGGTAGTTGAAAGAAAAAAAATGAATTTAGGATGAACAGAAAGTTGAAAGACATAAAAAGATATTATGGAGATAAAATAGTGTATAAATGAGTTGTAAGTGGAAGCGTTGCTTTAGTAAGAAAAGTAAAATATAAATAAATAAGAAACGAATGAGACGGGGTTAGGAATAATAGTGAGAAAGTTCTAATGGTAAGTATGGTGGGGTAAAAAAAATGGAAGAGTGAAAATTTTAACTGTAAAATGTCTGAAAGTAGGAATAAAGCATATAAAATTGTTAACAGACAGAAGGAAAGAAGTTGGTTGCAGTTAATTTGAAAATATGTGAAGGGGACGAGGAATATGAAATATGTGAAAGATAAAACGTGCGAATAATTTACCACATGTGTAGTAGAAGTTCGATAGTGTAATAGAAGTTCGATAGTGAAGGGAAAAAATAGCCGGGAAATCAGAAAATTAGTAATTCAGAAGGAAAGGAGACAATTGTAGTAAATCAAGTGTAAGGGTGAAAAAACGATATAAGTAGACTATGTTGCTAGAAAGTAAGAAAAAATATTCAAGCAGATACTGCGAAAAAAATGATTGTTTAAGGAAATGTATAAAATATTTATGTTACATAGGAAGTAGCGAGATATATAGAGTGATGTTTTTTTCTTTTGGAGATTCTAAGTTTTAAAATCATTTTTCGGCGAATCTTGCGTTATAAAGGATTTAATTTTAATAAATTTTTGCTGAATTTTGTTTTTCTTCTAATAGTACGATATTATATTGTGTAACTGAATTGCCATGTATCACTATTTTTGTTAGTAGCTGTCATCAGATAAATTAAAACCTTCGGTTCTCTCGCATTCAGTTATATTACGTGTCAATAATTACTAAAGCCCGTAGATTTGCTAAAAGCATTGACAGGATTAATTTCCAAGAATTACATTAAAATGTTACTCCCATTTCATAATAAATTACATTTCTCTAAAGTGACACATCATTTTAAAATATATATTTCGTAGAATAATCATGTTTCATAAATATAATTTTCTCATTCGAAGTATTTCGAAATAATTGTAAATACTTATGATATTGAGTGTTGCTAGAAAAGAGTGGCACTTTACATGGAAGTAAAATATCATAACTGGCGTTCCTAAATAGAATTTGATTTTGAAAAAACAAAGTAACTGTTTTGTTAAGGTATTCATTAGCGCCCGTGAAGTCGATGCTTGTGACAAAAAACAATTAGTCAAAATAGAAGCGATGTTATGGTATTTCATAGCGTCTGTGCGAAGAGCTATCTCAGCTTTGAAAACTCAGAGTATTATGATTACGAAAGAATTGAGAAACAATGATGATCGATAGTGGGAACAAACCAGGAATGTCAAGGTAGGCAATCAGGAAGTAAATAAACAGTGTAAGAACTGACATAACCAAGTTAGTAAAAATACGGAAGAAGAAAAGAAAAATCATACCACACGAAAGAGCAATAATAGTCTGGAGAATATAGCCAGGAATATGATATCATTAGGAAGGAGAAATCCTGGGAGACCGCAGAAGAGATTGAGAAAAGATCTGCAGTCAACATTTAGTGAATTCCCGGGATGAAGTTTGAAGAAAGTAGATATATAACCTGCATAAAGAAAGAACAACAACGAAGTGAGAGATAGCCTTACTTTATCTTAATGACTGCATATTTTCTTCTTCGTTTCTTTCTGGTTATTCTTACCAAATTATTGTTACTATTACTAGTAATAGTAGTTTCCATGTAAAAGTTGTTGCATAGAGTTCAATATATTTTTAATTCACAGAGCACATAATCACATATTTCCTTCAGTATGTGTGAAATTTCCATTCCTTTGAAGAATTCAAATGCTATTTTGATGTAGTTCTTTGCCATTTCAGTGTAGCTCGTTCAACTGTTGTGTTTACTTGTTTGCATGTTTCAGCATTATTGTCCAAGAATTTTTTTCAAACAAATGTTCTTACTTAACTTTATTTGCAAATGACTTTCTAATGACTTTTTTGCAAATAACTTTTTAAATAAAAAAAAAAACTTATTAAAATGGCGAGAATAATGAATTAGCTATCAATCTACACCATGAAAAAATGACCATCCAACGGTTATCTAGATCTCAGATTTCCATTTACTGCACTTTTAATGAAGGTTACATTTGTTGTTACCACTCTGTGCGAAGGATAATTCTGTCACCATCACCAGACATAATGCAGCGTTAATCGGCTATGGAAAATCCCACGTGTCCGTTAGGTTCTAGTAAAGATCTTCGTAATGTATTTTAATTCTGCTGGTAGAGATACAGTGACAAAAGCAATATTGAGCTTTCAGTAGAGACCATGATTGTAATAGGTGTTTTTTATTTATCTGCAGATTTCTCCACGAAAATCGAATGCATATCTATTTTTACAGGTGGGTTAAAGGAAGAAAAAGTCCGTGACAAGATGGGTCCCCGACTGTCAGATCTTGTTACATGTGTCACATTAGGAAAGGCCAACTAGATTTCACAGGGAGGGATGGCTCAATGCATAAAATGACGTCACTGCGGAGCCTCTGACCGGGAGCATTTTCGACACTACCTTGTCAGCTAGGGCCAATTCAATCGCTGTTTGGTGGAGTAAGCTAGTAACTGCTCTGATCGGTAGTTTTTCGTGGATTCTCCGATTAGCACCAGGTGAATGCCGGAGCAGAACCCTACCATACCGCGCGCGATCTTTTCTACCTCTTCCTTGACCTATCCTCACCCTTTACACACACTCACACTAACATGCAATACACTACTGAGATGACCACTGCCTGCTCCCGGACAAAAACATGCACTACACCTACAGGACTAATGACCATAGTAGTTGAAGGAATCACTTATGGACCAATCAACGAATGCCCGACTAGACCTCGACCTGACCCACTGCGCACATCCGGCGCGACCGCCAGTCGTACCTCAGTTTTCCGGAAGCCGGAGTTTGCCTCGGGGGCGGGGCCGCGTCCGATGTGCCGGCTGCTCTGCTTTGCGCAGCGCGAGGGGAGGGGCGCAGAGGGGCGGGGTCCCGGCGGAGTCGGGGAGGACGAGGGGGCGGGGCCAAGAGACGCCTGCCGCCCGATGGGGTGGCGTTAATGAAGTCGGAGGGGGGCGGGCGCGGGTGTTTGATGTGGACGGGGGGGCTCTTGTTTGGGCGCGGTTAGTTGAGGCGGCTTTAACAAATCCTCCCTTGTTGGCTTCCGTGATGATTGGCTGCTTCCGTGGGTTTGCGAACGCGAATCTAATGCTGGGGAAGAGCTTGCAAATAAAATGAAATTTTTAGCAGGATTTATTGGCAAGTTTGCTGTTCTGTGATACACTTTTATTGCTACGTGGCGTTTTGAAGGGTTAAGTAAATTGAATGCAATGAAAATGACGCTTTTTGCAGCCTTGAGGAGCATGAAGGATTTAAGAAGTTATTTGAAAAGTCTTGCGATACTCGCAAAAGCACGTACGAACGGTGTTGGATGAAGATTCTATTGCATCTTATGTGGCAAACAGTTTTATTTCGTATTTTACTGGAATTTGAATAATGCTTTAAAGCGTTTCTACTGTATTATTAGTACTTGGCAGTTACAAATAAAAACTAATTATTCTACAATGTTTATAGGTCAGAAAGGCTAATTCAATTGAACAATTTTTGAATGTAATTTTTTAACCAAATATTTACGTGCTTACCACTAAATAAATCTTTTAAATGTAGCGATTAATAATGAATTTTAATATACGAACTATTGTTATAAAATTTCCTTCAATTATTCATAAATAAGTTTTTTTCAACATTACTCTAGGAGAAGTTCAACCATTAATTTATAGCATCTGAAACATCAGTCCATTTTTTACAGTTCATTGTGAAGCAACATACGGATTTTCTTACACGTTTAGAAATTTCACGAAGCACACGACGTGTTTATGTGAAGTGTTCTTTACAATTATTTTGCAACAATACTGGAGATAAGTTTTAAAATATGTAAAGCGAGATCTCGTTAATATTTAGCACCTGGTGCCGCACAATCTTAAAGTATTTTATCATCTGCTATTTGAACTTGCGAATACTTGTGTGTTATAAGATCCAGTTTCAAGAGAATGTACTCGCCTTCTACAGTTGGAAGTGCGGAACACAGAGCTCTTGGCACAACATCCCGCGTTTCAAGAGATGCTTCCTTGGAAATGCGATGCTCGACAAGACCGAGAATTCTCATTGCTCCTCTTAAGAGGATTGCAGAGTCCGTACAGAAGATCGCAAATTGTATAATACGATGACAATGTTAACGCTATGTTCTTCCTAGTGGAAACTGTAATGGGAAGCGGTATTTGAAAGATGTACTTGAAAGGTGTACTCGGAAGCTATTTCTGATTCATCACCCCGTGGTGATGGTGCCTGCTGTTTGAAAGGGATGAGACTTGTTCACAAAAAGTAGCTCCATTCGTATAAAATACATAATTTTTAATAAATTACCATCCTCAAATAGAAAAATTTTAGATTTCAACTGACGCTGAGAGACGATAAATATTGGCAAAATTACATATTCGAGCGTGATCAAAGACGTTTTAAGCTATTTCATGTAAGATGCATAAACAACACACTCTTCTAGAATATATTTCATATAAAAATAAAATATCAACAACCTCAATTGCATCTTAATGTGTTAAGGTTTATTTTTTGGCCTTTATTTTCTTCTTTCGGTTTGCGTGTTGTAAAATTTTTAGAAACTAAGTAATTACTATTGGTTTTATTCTCATACGTTATGTGGGATAAATAATTTTTATTTTAAACGATCAGTATTGGTTGTGAAAAAAATGCCCTAAAAACAAATGAACACGTAGTGATAAATATTATGATAATTGGTTAAGGGGACATTCAGTATAATTTTGCTTTTTGCAATGAAGTTATGTAAGCTTCATTATAATACACACGTAAGCAACTGCATTTTTATGCAAATATTAGAATTTGTTTAGCACGTGCGCCATCCACCAGTTGCCTTCAAGAAATATCTAGAACTATGAAACCAAACAATGGTTATCTAAAATGTAATTTCCTAGGGAGATAAGGAACTCTAGATATCAGTGTTCTACAGAAGCTAGCCATGCATCCCGGCACAGATAGATAATGATTCACTCATACTGCGCGCACAGATGCTAGTTGGAATTATTAATTAAGAAAATGTTACTTTTGATTTGCTTGATCGTTCTAAAATAAAAAGAAAAATATTTCAAGAAAAACATTGTATCATATCCTCATAATAGATATATCCATAGGTGTCTATCATATCACCATGCGAATGTCTGATACAAAGCTACTAACTCAGAATAGAAAATACACCACATTTTCAATTCAGAAAAGTGAACATAATATTATCCTAAAAATGTGTCCATTTTCGTTTGATTTTTCTTACAATTTAGATATGCATCGTGAAATCTATATGGGAGCGTATCTGACCCCAACCACATAAAAATAAACTTACTTGAAATCAAGAAAACTTGACTTGAAACTGAAAAATGTAGAACACGTATAAAACTGGATATAATAAAACGAGAAGTACATGTGAATAATAATTTGAAAATTATTTTTAGAAAGTGGCAAAACATTATTTGCCCTCGGGATCAGAAAAAACACAAACAGTCCAAGGGTTGATCGAGGTGTCAATTTCAGGTGTTAATGAATATGCGATGCTGCAGCGCCGTTAGTCAGCTCGTGGGAAACGTGGCAACGCGCGTGTCCTCGCGGCCAATTAGCCACGACTTCATTTCGCTCCGTAACCGCAGCAAAATCTTCCAAGTTCCGAGAAGTTTCTTCCCGTGGCTTTGATCGAGGCCATCCCGCAACTCCGCGGAAAACCGCCAAAACTATGCGACGCGACGTGACGCGGCTTCGGAGCTCGGGTTATTCAGCCATGCCTCGGTGGAGGAGGCCGGCCCGTACTGAGAGAGAAGCGGCGTGCCTTCGCTCATTAGGGGTTTAGTGTTTCCTTGTACTAAACGTTCCAGAAACTGTTCGTGGTGACTTTCGTATCGTCTTCCTGGAAACGTGTCGATGCTTTTACCGCTTACTGCCTTTATTTCGTGTTCTTTTACCGATGAACTTATTACATCGTTCACGAGTTGCAACACGGACATAACACAAAATTAGTTTACTTGTTTGTGTTATGAAACTCATTTTATAATATTTTATAATATAATTTTTACTAACAAGACTTCTATGAAGTGATTAGTAAAATTTTCTCTTTGTAAGAAAATGTTGCCTGTATTTCCATTGCCAGCAAAAACTTCAAAGGTGTTCTCCTCAAAACAAAAATAAATCTAGTTTTTCTTCTTTGATTTTAAAATTATATGTTCTTTCTCTAGCTGTAACTTTTCATTTATAATTGTATCTCAGTTCAGATATTTAGCAAGTGTTAATGACACGTACACAAGGGAATGTGGTATCCTCGACCATCTCCACGTAACGGTAACACAGTGTATATTTCCATGGAAAATATTTGTATCAGAGCAAATTCGATAAATAATAAAAAAAATTATGTTCTTAAAAAAGTTTTATTAACTCTATTTCTTGATTCAAACAGGCCATAATTCAAATTTTTAAATATATTCTTAAAACTAGCATTCAAACTGTTTATGAACATATAACTTTTCCTCACTTTTTTGACCTCATAGCTCTAGAAACATCAGTGAACCTCTCAACTCCTCCTAGATTGTAGATTCCCCGACATAAGTCTCCGTTTGCGTCCACTTCACGAACTCACCCCGTGTCTGACAAGATTTCTTGCCTGTGTGGCGCTGGGGGTGGGGTGATGGGCTTGGGCCGGGGGGCTAGGGGCGATGGGCGATCGCGAGATGCGGCTTCGCCTCGCGCGCGAGTCGCTTAACGCGGCGCGGGAATCGATAGCGCCAGGTAATTTAATCGAGCCTGTTTTCCATGCAAATGGCGGCGCGGTGCAAGGAACCCCCGCCCTCTCCCCCTCCGCCCTCCGCTCCTCCGCTCCTCCGCTCCTCCGCTCCTCCGCCCTCCGCTCCTCCTCCCTCCCCTCTCCACCTCTTCCCCTCTCCACCTCTTCCCCTCTCCACCTCTTCCCCTCTCCACCTCTTCCCCTCCTCCCCTCCAGCTTCTCTGCGCCCTTTCCACCCCCTCCTTCTCCTCCACCTCCACCGTCCAGCTCCGCACTGCTCCTGTCCGCTCCACTCTCCCCTGCTGTTCCACGGCGCTCCGTCGGACCCGCGCCTCTCTGAATTTCTTGGCTCCGCAACTCCCCGCCTCGCTATGCCTCTGCATTACTGCACCGCCTCGATCCTCCCTTGCGCGCTACGCCCCGTCCCGCTCCGCAACTCCACGCTCCATCCCGCCCCGCCCCGCCCCGCCCCGCATCTCATCGCTCCGCTCAGCCACTAGGTCTTCCTGTTTCATTTGCGCTCTCCATTCACTTCCCTTTCTATTCTCCTCTCTTGCATTCCTGATGTTTGCTTTCTTCTTTCCTCCACTTTCACATTATAATTCTTTTCATTTTCATTCCTATTAACTCCTCTCTTCGTCCTCCCTCTTCTTCTTCTTTTCGAATCATCTTGTTTATCTGTTTCTCCTCTTCTGTGTTTGAACATCCTTATGTTCCCCTCCGTTAGCTCCGTGACATACTCTATTCTCACACCTCACACCTTTTTATGTTATATTACCTTTTTTCTCTTCTTGTTTCTCTTCGATTGTCCATTCTAGTAATTCTTATAGCGGTGCTTCTCCTATATCTAATTTTATCTTCTTCCTATTTTCCTCCTTAAGGCCTCTCTCGTTTTGCTATTCTTGACTTAACTTCTCTGCTAGTATTTAGTTCATTTCTAGGCTGTACATTCTTTTTTTTTTTACTAAACTTCCCTAATGATGCTTTCTTTTCTCATCTCTTGCAACACTCACACTTCAGTCTTCTTAGGAATTATAATATTTTGTCAACAGTTCCTTTCTTCACTTGTTGCTTTCGATCACAGAGTGTAAAAAATTACAATGCCTTTAAATCGAACTTACGAATCTTATAGAAACTCTATTAACAAAGGAACGATATATGTCAAAATTAATTGCCGATTACTCTGCGGATTGCAGTTATTGTAGCTGTAAGGTTTCTGCACGTTATGATAGTGATTTTTCTTTCCATGGTGAAGAGTGGCATACCCAATCCTATCAACTACCATATCACATCCACCCAATTCTATAGGTCGAAGTAAGAAATTAAGTTCATGAAAAATACAACCACTTAGTCCACGGACATTTATTACACTCTATATTAAAATATTAAAAAATGTTCTGTAATTTTATCTAACAGTTAAGCGTTTGAAATCTCAGGTAATAGGAATATATGGCTAGGGTCTTTTAATTGGACAGGTATAATTACAAAGAATACGTAATCTTTAGTTCATTTTCTTATTTCCTTTACATATTTTCAATTTTTATTTATTATAGATTGTAAAAATAATATACATAGGTAGCCTACAACAATAAAAATGGTGCTGAACAAAACAGCACAAAATGTATTCCCAAAAAGTAGCAGAGACACTGCATATGAACAACAAATAAAATACTCTCATACAACACTTCACTCTATTGAATATTTTAACAAGAACAGTCTTCACAAATTGTGCAGAAAGAGAATAGTATATTCATAATTACAGTTTTTCCTTTTCTGTAATATAAAAAAGATATTTTCCATAACGCAACCCGTAAACAATTTTGTTTCAATTTCTGCTCTCATTGGAAATAAGTTATGAACGCTTCACAGAGCTTAGTTGTATTTGGTAGTTTAGTTCATAGTCAGCTGTCTCTGCAGTGACTAGAGCGGTAGTCCTATGTTTCGAGTCTCAACGTTGGGAGTTTTGACTCTAACTTCTAGCTGGATCGACTTCAGTCGCTGTCTGGAGGAGACTTCTAGCGGCTGGAGGAGGCTGCTCTGGTCGGGAGTTTGTCGTTATTTCTGTGATCAACATCTGACAAATGCCGGAGCAAACACGCTAAGCGCCTTTTATTCCTCTCCCCTGCCCACTCCAACTCACGTGCACTACACTCCCACTCATGCCGGGAGCCCCACCCTAGCCGAGAGCCAAGAGAATGAATTCGTAGGGCCGGGGCGTCTAGTATCTAAGTTAAACCTTGTTCTGGCAGGTGCGGGTCCTCCTGGGGGAATACGTTCATCGCATGCCGACGTGTAAGTCTTACTCGGCCTGATATTACCATCTAGTGGCAGAGAAATAACTTCACCTCTGTTGGAATATTCACTACAACAGTAGGACTAATGACCATAGTAGTCGCATTGTCTAGTAACACCAATCAATTGAAAGGAATAAGTGTTGAGGCCAAGTTTTAGAATCTCGTTCCATATTGCAGTTCAATATGCACATATTCATTTCTTTCTAAAAACGTTACTGTAAAAGTATGTTGTCTTGGCAACCTCTTCTTATAAAGGAAGTTAAACGAGATCAATTTTCTATTCGGCTAGAAAATATCATATTTTGTATACTGTTGTGGAAAAAAATTTTGATGTATTTTCCCTTCCTAAATATTTTTTCCCGACTTGATAAAACGTAGAGAGATACTTGTATACCGAAAAATGGGTTATAGAACATCGGGTTGAATCTATGTAGTTGCCAGCAAGCGCGTTATAATGGTTGTTATTAATGTTATGAATTATTATAAGAAGAAATTAATTAATAGTAATGTTTTATTTCAAATAGAATAACTTCATATTTTTAATAACGAATAGGAGAACAACGTATAAAGCATTTGTAAATTTAAAAAAACATCAACTACGTTTATCAATTTTGTGATACCGTTGAAAATAGATATTTTCTGCATAAGCCCCAGACTATATTAATAGTTGGTGTAGGAAGAATAAAATTACTGCTATCATTAACTAATGACTAGTCATAATAGTAGCTCTTGTAGTTTCATCTCTATATGCGTCGAACGATCTTTCCCACCGGCCATCGTTCGCGAATTTCCCTGCAGGGGCGCCCCCGCGCCGATACTGAGTCCTCCTCCACACCCCTCTGCCCCGCCCGCCTTCCCCAGCGGCCGCTCCCCCTAGGGGTCGCTCCCCCGCCCGCACGGGAGCTCACCCGGGCGCAATAACAATTATTGTAACGATAAATCGGCCAATTACCCGCACGACTTGGCGGCGACCGTTGCCAAGTGCGCGTGTACTGGTGGGTTACGGTAATCGCCTCGGACGAGTCGTGCCTCACTGCCCGCCCCACCCCGACCCCGACTGCGACCCCGCACCCTACTCCCCGCTTCCAGCCTACTACCCGATCCCACACACCCTCGACCCAACACTCCCCGCCTCACCCAGCCACCCAACCGCGTTCTGATTGACGTTGCAGCGCTCAGCTTCGCCGCTTCGCCCCGCTTCGCCCGCTTCGCCGCTTTCGCCCGCTTCGCCCCGCTTCGCCCCGTTCGCCCGCTTCGCCCCGCTTCGCCCCGCTTCGCCCCGCTTCGCCCGCTTCGCCCCGCTTCGCCCGCTTCGCCGCTTCGCCGCTTCGCCCGCTTCGCCCCGCTTCGCCCGCTATTCGCCCGCGCTTCGCCCCCGCTTCGCCCGCTTCGCCCCGCTTCGCCCCGCTTCGCCCCGCTTCGCCCCGCTTCCTCCCACCCTCTCCCCCGCTCTCCTCGCCTCTCCTGACTTCCTCGCCTCCCCGCTCTTCCCGCTCTTCCCGCCTCTCCTCGCCTCTCCCGCCTCTCTCGCCTCTCCCCCGCCTCTCTCCGCCCCGCCCTACCTCGCTCGCACTTTCCGCCTCGCCTCGCCACGTCCTGCACCTCCCCGCCCGCCCAGCCTCGCCTCGCACTACCTATTCGACCCGCCTTGCCTCAACAACCCTCGCTTCGTCCAGTCCCCGCTCACCGTCAGCCTGCCCGCTCCTTCATCAACATCCGCCCTCCCACCCCACCCCACCCACCCCGCCACATACCGCGCAGGCTGCCCACACGTCGTTCATTCGACTCGCGCTCCCCTGCGCGCCAGTGGGGCGGATCCGCGCGTTTTTAATTCGACGAGTCACCGCACTGGCGCGCGCCGGGCGCACGGGGCTGTTGTTGATGGATGTTTTCGCGGAATCGGCGGAAATGTGGACGAGAGGAGTGGTTTCTCGACCAACACGCCGTGGCCGTGGGGTAAATACAGAAGTGAAGCTTTGCGCTTTGATTCGGAGGGGAGATACGCGTTAAGATCGTGGTACAGTCACTGAAAGTTAGGCGTCACTTAAATGAAGTGGATGATGGAAGTCAGAAAAAACATGCTGACACGAGAACCGGTGTATGCGCTCAGTTCATGAATGAGCATATTTTCGTGGACTAAGTAGATTTATTTTTCATAAGACACGTGTAAATAGTTTCCTTAATTTATTATGTATTAGCAACTGAGAACATTTCGTAGATCAGCGTGGTTATCGCTCAAAGCGTGTGTAATGTAACACCAGATGTTGCTGAAGAGGGAAATAAATACGTTATCAATATGATAAATAAGATAAAATTAATTTTATATTTCTTTACATAAATATAATTAAAATATATCGCCTCTGTAAATATAAACTCCGAACAGTGTAACTTACGGCAGATGTTTGACAATCTGAACGTGGTTTTCTAATTTGGCTCAATTGTCTTGCTCATGTATTTTGGTTAATCAAATATAAATATTAACCTGATCAAATTATTAACCACATATCAAATGGTAATCAAATATTAGGTTCAAAGACCTGCAGCCTATCTAATAAATTATTGTGTAAAATAAATTGATTGCTTTCTGAGAATGACCTGAACGTAATGAAAAATGAAACAAAGCATACGTTATTGACCTACTTTCGCATTCCACAATTTCGTGAGAGAGCGTGCATTGTTTCCAATGAATACAGATGACCGTATTCCTCAGGAGATTGTGTATGCAAAAACTGTGATCAATGCTCAAATCAAATCGCAATTTTATTGGAAATTACGTCACCTTTGTAGGTTAGTACTTAGCAAGAATAGCTCGTCAAAAATTGTAATTTTAACAACCATTTTCCTTTCTTACTGCAAATGAAATGGCAAATTACCGTAAACATTTAGCCAAATGGTCGTTAAAAATTCAAATTTTGTGGTTTTGCAGTTTCGATCAAGACTTTTCGTTCTTTATCTATATCATATCAATTTTATACGTTTAGCTTAAGTAGTTGTATGTTTACATTTTAGGTTGCGCTATAAATGATTGCTATACTCTGTTTCGTCAACATTATTATATATTCTTGCGATGTGTACAAAAAAATTTTTGAAATTAATTTTAAGTTTATTTCAGAGGATAAACTCAACACATTTTAATAAATCTGAATTGCAAATTCGTATACTAAACATTATTTCTGCAAGTAGGTTTATGAAACCTCTTGGCAAAAAACACTTGATTTACATTCATATAGGCTCTTAGTATAAGATAACTAAAGTGTGTTTTTGAAGAGTAATAATAGTAATAATAATAATAGTAATAATAATAAAATACTAATAATCAATAGTACATATATAATTAGTATAAATAATAGTAATAATAAAATAATATAATAATAATAATAATAATAATAATAAAATAATAATAATAATAATATATAAAACGAATAAAACTATTCTACTAATTATAATTTGTAAGCTACATTCGGCAGTCATGTTTTTAAATCACCAATAATATATAGTTTATATATATAAATTATATAATAATATATATATATATATATATATATATAATATATATATATATATATATATATATATTTACTTTTATTCATTCAATTGATCAAGTCAGCAACTTAAAATCAATTTGATTGTGAGTCATTAATTGACAGGGCGTCTGCTCACACATCATATCTACGAGCTAAACAGTCGCGCGCTCGCCCATACGCAGAATCGGCTCGCTTTAATCGCAGAAGCAAACGCATTTGCGCACGCGCGACTGTCGTTGAGAGGTAAGTTGACTGTTGATGGATGCTCATGGTGAGTTGCCCATGATGCCCTCGTTGTTTTCCCTGAATCTGTGGAAGTGATCAGACGATAGACGAATGTGCGTAAATCCATTTGTTGTTTAGAACCTGCCCATGACACGGTTACGAATATGTCTGATCATTTATCTATTCATCTGCAGTGAGAATGATGGTTATTGACTCAAATTGAAGTAATCTTTAATACCATTTATCTAGGCTAATGTCCTGTAACCTGGTATTTTAGAATTTATTCTTCTTTTTTTCTTCATACACATGGGTGTTTTTTAGATATTGGTTAAAAGAGAATATGATGTATCGAAATTCAATGTCTACATTGTTCGACTTAGGAGGTATCAATCCTTATAAAGGGGTGATATTTGAGTAACTCACTGATGTATGAAAAGGCAAATAATATTTTTTTCTAAACCTTAATATTTAATAAAGATTTAAGTATTAAATTTTTTAAGATTTATGTTACTGTAAGAATATAGAGCGACGAAAATGGTTCGATTCTGAATGCCTTCGAATGAATGCAATTATGTAAATAGACTTTACAGAATACCCTCTTTCCTACTGCGGTTTCTGGTTTATTCATAACAATTTAAAGTTGCTGTCATAAATAATTAACATTTACTATTTACTACTAAACGTGTTAAGGGTAAAAAACGTGTTAGACTTAAAGTTATGACATTTTTACTGAACAATTTCTTTGAGTTTTACAAAATAAGAATGTGTGGCATACAACTTCTAATGCTCGAATATATTTATGAACTTTATTAAACAAATTAAGATATCCATGCCGTAATAACCATGCGCCCCAAAACACTGAATCAAATAACGATTGAAAGGCGCCTGGTGATGATACGAACAACAAGGATCTGTTCATTAACATTTTAAATTTGAGAATTCTTGATGAATACGCACTTTACTGCAGCCTCCGAAATAAAAGGTTCTGTACGTATTAAAATACTTATTTTAGTTTGGTGGGTCAGCGAATCTGGCATCAGTTGATGTGGCTTGCTGAGCAGTCTTTCTTTTTTTTTCTCAGGTACGTGCCTGGAAAAGCAGATAATCTAACACTGTGTACAGTTGTCTAAATGGACATAATCGACGTACAAACTCAAGGCCCTGGTGCAAATGATATGTTTCCTGAGTCACGATAGCCGGAAGAATATTAAATAATTTACGAGCCATTCATAGCTCTCAACACGCCACGTTCTCCATTTCCTGCAGTTTACGTTTTCTCTTGCCAGCCAACACTGTTGCAGAGACTAATATAAAGACTTACGAGTTATCTTCAATTGCATTATAAGTCTAACATTCAGACATTCACTACTGAATGTTGCTATGGTTATAGCAACCCACACGTATTTTGAGTTGCATGGATTTGAAGGGTGTACAAAAATAGGGAATTTTTATATAGACTCATTTGCGTTCACTGCAATAAGTTTAATTTTCCTGGGATTTTTGAAGTGAAGGATGATTATATAGAGTTCGAGCTTAATCGATATTACATTAAATGAAATACTATTTATACTCCGAAATCATCAATTGTTCAAGACCCTTCAGAACTCACCTATCACTAATAAGTCGCATTATGGTAGCATATGCAACAGGTATCAAGTATTGTGACCAGCATGCGTATTCTCTTCAAAATTTACGAAACTGTTTCTGTAGATCAAATGTCTTTATTAATGTGCACTATACAAATAAAGAATCGGTTATCTCTGACGGTTTTCAATTATGTAGTTCTTGCATTTGCTTTAATGTGCTGAAGAAGTAAAGAAGTCTAGACACGAACGCAGATACAAAATTATCGGGACATATCAATCATGATAACAGACACAAATGAAATGGCTTGTCTAGTGAATGGTTTCCATTCATATACGACTTCTGGCGATGCCCTGAACTACTTGTGCTATATTGCTACCACGCATGGCTATTCCTTCCCGCGCCGTCCTGCCTTCCGCCAAAGCGTGTGATCTGGGAGCAGAGATCGGCTGAGATGGCTGAGAACTAGCATTACCATAGTTCTCGTAGAACCTCTAACAGGGATGTTCTAAGGTTTGTAACCCGACAGGGGCAAATTTTCGATCCTAGCTAGATAGCTAGATCGACTTCAGACGCTGTCTGTAGGCTAAGTCTTGCGGCCGATCCTGATCGCAATTTTCTGTGGCTTTCCGATCAATAGTATGCGAATGCTGGAGCAGTACCCCAACAAACGGGTCACGAACCAAGCGCGATCTTCCGTTGGTCATCCTTGTCCACCAACTTCTAAAGACCATTCGGAGCTCTGAGCTTATCCCGGATGAAGCAGTGCTCCTCAAGGAGAGATACCGTACATAGAGAGTAAAACTCTGTGAGCGGATGTGAAGGTTGGCGCCGGGTCTCACGTTCAAACGGGGTGAAACAGCGTCACCTCTCAGTTTATAACGTGCACTACACGTACGGGGCAAATGACCGTACAATTTTATGCGCCCGAAAACATTAAATAATCAGTTTACCTTTCAGCCGGGTTTCACTCGCCCAAACCGTGGGCACCGCAGCTCTGCCAGGCGCCACCCGACACGACGCGGGGCAGCAGCGCGATTATCTATATTCGCGTTTCGACGCTCCGCCGCCGATCGTTACTGCCGTAATTATCGTCACAATCGTCGCAATAATTGCTGCCGCCATTTGTCGCTATGCCATCAGTACCTGCGCACTCCGTAATGCCACCGCCGCCTCCGTCGTCGCCATCACCACCACCCCCACACGCATTGCTTGCTAAGCCGCTGTCTTCGCCACGGCTTCCATCTGCGGAATTGTCTCCAACGCCGCCACCAACTCAACATACCACTCTCGTCCACCTCTACTTTCTCCGATTCCACTTTCCTTACCACCGAATTTTCCTTGTCCCCATCCATTCTACCCAATCCACCAGCGCCTCCGTTTTTTCTGCCTCCTCAATCTTTTCTTCCGCCACCTTTACCCCCTCCATCTTCACCTTCAGCATTTCCACAAACTCCACTTTTTGCTTCACCTAAACGTTCTCCTCGTCGTTCCCCTCCTCTTCCACCTCTATTTACCCTCTCAACTTCTTCCTTCGCCTCCACCTCCACCTAACCCTTCTCACTTTACCTCCGCCTCCACCTCTTCCTTCTCCTCCACCTTCACTTCTTTCATCTCCTTCGCTTCCCCCTATTCCTTCTCCTTCCTCTCCCCTCCTCCACCTCTTCCTCCACCCCTCTTTCACCTCTCCCTTCTCCCTGCATCCACCTCTTCCTTCTCCTCCTTCTCCTCCCTCTCCTCCACCTCTTCCTTCTCCTTCGCTTCCTTTTGTTTTTTTTCTTCCGCCCCTCTTCTCCCAGTAGCTCCACCTTCACCTCTTCCTCTGCCTCCACCATCACCACATCCGCTCATCTCACATTTGCCTTCCTGAGCCCAACCAGCCGTTTAGAGTCTCCGCCCCCACGCGAGTTAATTCCTCACTTTCTGTATAATAATAGCGCCAGCGTTATCGCGTTGTTGTGATTTATATGTGCGCCAAACGGGCTGGTGGCTACGTGTCAATTACCTCCGGTGCTGTGCGGAACGCCCGCGTTCAAATCCCGGTGCGAACCGTCGCAGTCGCGTTTTTTGAACGCTCTGCTGTTGTTTTGGGGGTCGAAACAAACGCGTGCGCGAGACGCACGCTACGTGCTATCTGCGTTGTTGTTTATTGGGCGCTGGTTAATAAAGTACAACCGCATGATGATGCTGGCGGCGCTTAATGGTAGACGGGACATTATCTTTTCTGTCCTTCAGCAGTTATGAGAATATAATTGTCAACTGCTTATTAGTTATTTGAATTTCTGCCGTTTTCACTTGACGTTACGTTTTATTTACAACGATGAAGTACAAAAATTATGGAATGTATGATAGATGAGTCAAGGGCTATTCGTATGCTCAATGTGTATTACATTTATGTTCCTTTTTTCATACTTGTTAATGCATGACATTATATCAATTTTTATATTATGTATGTATAGTGTGTATTATATAATTGTATGTTATTTTACAATGTAGTCATTATTAAAACTTTATTTTATTAATTGTCAGTTCAACTAAATTCTTTTCACATTAACTCGGTTATTTCATGCTACGAAGTAAAATGTGTATAAAATAAGATGCGTCATTACACAAACTTATTGTTAGTGTAGTGATAAATAGCCAGTTTTCGCACATATTTAAATCTTCCCTTCCGCTCTCCTACCTTCTACCTCTCTCTCTTCTTTCATCTCCCCAATTTCTAGAAATTTCTTTTTAGCAATTTGGTATCCTTAACAGATGGAATGTAGAGCGAGTGGAACTGACTCTGTGAATGTGTGTGTGTGTGTGTGTGTGTGTGTGTGGAGAACAAAACTCGCATTAAAAGAGAGTGGGACGAGTGTAAAAGGACTCCTCATATGAATGCGTGAAGAAGTACGTTTTATAAAATGCGATGATGGCCAGTAATATCTCTTGAAGTATCCTTTAGCAAATCGCCCGCGTTGAAAGCTTTCCATTTCGCATCATTACGTTGTCAGTGGAGAGGCGTTTGCTGCCCACATTATTTGCGTGGAAAGGACGCTTTTCCGTTCGGTTCGCTCTTTACTGTAATTGTGGTGGACAGTAATGGGCAATAGATTTCAGTAAATATTCGGATGTCTCCTCACAGTAGGTTGTGAATCGTTGATTTTCACAGTCAGTTTTGAACTCTCATTTGACTCAAACAAACGCACAAGTATTAAAAAGAGAAAGGACTTCATCATCCAGCTTACAATTTATACTTCGATTCTTTTTACGTGGCGTCTCGAGGTCACGCAAGAGAAAGGGCTTTGCAGCTTCCTATTGCAGTCTGCCTGCACTCCTCCTTGTTCGTGCGTAACTTTGAGATGCCACGTTAAAAAAATAGAAGTATAGTCAATTATTGTCATTTACAAAAGTAATACGTATACGTTTGTAGAAATGACGAAGAAAAAGTCATTTCAGAAGCAAAATATTTACCATCTACAGATTCTTCAACAATACTTATGTTGATGAAATTAAGTAATCGTCAATTTTTTTTTTAAATTAATTCAAACACGCTAATTTAGTACTTTTTTTAAGTTAACGTTAAGCTGAAATCCATAAACATTCCCGGAATTTTCAGAGTATACATTCTAATAATGTTGTTTTTACGTTTTATTTTTCAAAGTGTATTTTCTGCTCAGAAATTGAATTTTTCAGCAGTTAGGAGCTAAGGTTGTTTATTCTCTCCAAACTTGTCCCATGTGACTTTACTGTTCACACAAGCAGAACTACGACTAAAATAAAGAAATAAAATATATATTTAGGAAATGTTTATGATCACTTTAAGCTCCTTCCAAACAAAGACCTTACTGTAGAGTTCATTTTTAATTGGATAATGCCACAAAATTGTTATATGATTGACAGAACTAATTTTAATTCCAGCAAGGTTTAATGTTTACAGATTTTTGATTTTATGGCAAAACAATAAAATACTTTGTATTCTTTAAAGTATAAATAAATAATATTATTGCAGATTACACGTCTAACAAAATTACATTTTTTGTCCTTTAAATGAATGTTTATCACAACTGAAAATTAATAACCTTCAGAGATACGCATCTAGACGTAAAGATTTTTTAATTCGATTTAAAATATTGTACGTGATATTAGATTTCCTTCAAATTATATAATAGAGCTATTGCCGTCCACGTATCAAAGGGATATTATGTGAAGAGATCCTGTATAAACAAACAGAACGCTTTGTGAGGTTGTGGAGAATAGATAGAAGGCTTCTCGGTTCCACGCAATGTTATGTAAAATTTGCTTAAAACAACGTAATACCGTCTTAGTGTTTGGAGAAGACGTCATGGCTTATGAACCACTAAGACAGAAGTCTTGTTAATAAATCGTTAATTTTGGTATTGACAAATCTTATCTGTCAATGAATAGCTTTAACGATTTCTTTAAGAAATAACTAATAAGAAGAAATGGTCGTCGAAAAGTCGATAACGTACCTTGGTTCTGCCGACTGAGACGTTACAATGACTGCGCGAACTCTCACCGTGTGGTAATAAACGCCATGGGTGGGGGGTGGGGGGCGTCAGTCCTCTCTCTCGCCGTTCGAAGGAGGCAGAAAGGAGCGGCGCGGCATCTGTCAACGGCGAAGTACAGCAAACCCGGAGCATTTACGCCGCGCCAGTCGCGGCACAAAAGAGAAAATTAACAACCTTCCCCCCAGAGGGGACTGCTTCAACCCCGAGCGCCACAAAGCGAGCAGCTTGGTGGCGGCAGGGGAGAGGCTGGGAAAGACGGGAGTGGCGGGGGTGTCGTGCTGAGAAGCGGTCGGAAGAGGTGGGAGGACGGCGAGAAAGGGAAAGTTGCGTGTGTATGTGTGGGTGAGAGAGAGAGAGAAGTGGAGTGAGGTGGAAGTTGTAAGGGAGTGTTGGAAAGGGAGGTGCGGCGAAAAGTAAGGACTAGGGGTTTCCGAAAGACGGGATGAAGGTGAAATTGTGGAAAAGGTGGGAATGAAACTGAAATTGAGATACGAGAAACTGAGTTCGGTCAGTGGCGGGGTGTAAGCTTTTGGAAGAAGGGAGGTATATTTGTAGGTATCGGAAGAAGTTGTCGTAGGGTAAAAAAGTGAGGAGCGCGCGTTTGTGTGTCATTGTGAACGTATAGATACACATCTGCACGATCACTCGCGCGAGCATACATGAGTTAACAATGACTCAGTCTTTGTGTAATTCAGACAAAACAGATTTATTACACTGCGCCTGTGTTAACTTGGACACTTACTATTGAATTCCTTTAATTTGTATTTAGTTTCACTAACAATAAGGTCAGTTTCGACTCGAAAGTTCAGACATCAAAGAGATAAGAACGTAAATTAATTTCATACGCTAATATTTTAGCATTAGTTGTCTCAATGAAGAGGAATCTTACTTTCATATACACTCTCGTGCACATTTTCACGAATGCTACTCTAGCTCCAGTATATTTGAAGCAGTAGCTTGCCGCCTCAAATTGCAGCGAGAACTTTCCCTTGGACGTGGGGAGGAGCGGACGGTGATCGAACCCAAGACTCGTAAGATATCTCGCTCCCTTCTCCACTATTCACAATTTTTCTAGTTTTCCAGAATAACGCCCACGTTTTCGTTCCCAGTATAGAATAAAACATTTTTCCTTTATTTTCCGTGAATTTTTCTGAACAATTCTCTGAAATACGTCACTCAAGCCGAACCTTAACTGCGCCTCTTTCTTAGTTGATGACGCTACCCATTTGTGCATGTTATTTTGTTATCGGACTTTTTTTCGTTTTCTTGCTCATTTTTTGACTGATACTCTCGATCTGTCATTTTCAAATATTGTATTTACTGATATTTTTGAATGACGCTGCCTCAAATTTGTATTATTTATTTCACTACTCTTACATTTAACGTAAAAATGACTTTATTACAATCTAATTTCGTTTTTTCCCTTCAAATACTCCCTTTTAATCCCACTCTATCAACTTCACTTCTTCAGCATCATTGTACTCCCGCATCTTCATTTTGACTTATGCATCCCACCTTGTTCACCCTCTCATGTGCGCATCTTAATGTCTCCATCCCCACCAATTTAATCCCACCCATACTGTTTCGCCTCTTCAGTCCTATCCATGTCAGTCAACTTGTTCATCCTCACCCATCATCCCAGACATCGTCTCTCTTTATTCCAACATCCTCATCCCCTTCCGTCCATCTTCACCCTCGCATCCCCATCCGCATATCCCCTCTCTTTTCCAGCGCCCCCTCCCTGCGATTGCCCGCGGCGCCTCGCGTTCGCCAGTTATTACCGTAATGCGCGCCGCTTCGACCCGTAATGGCCGGACATACATTGGAGTTAGAGCGAATTTACTGCGACTTTTGTTCTCGAGGTAGCAAAAATTTCTGAGGCCAATTACTTTGAATCTATTTGCGCATGAAATGAATCCTCTTTTTATTCTTTTTACGGTACCACTCCAGGCGAATTATCTAGTGCTTCATTTACTACTCGAACGAAATGCGCGACTGGTGCACGATTCATGGCTCTTCATATGAAAACATGAGTATGCCATGTCCACCGAAATGAGTTCTCAAGTTTTAAATTAATACACTAACCTATTTACCTGATTCCGTTTTTGCCACGTTATAGGAAAATGTTTTTTTCCGAGGGAGTTAATAATAATTACGATTGGTTCGTTTACTCTACCATGCATTTTCGCGCAGAGAAACATTTAAAAAAAGATGTACTTCTGTCGTAATGTGACACTGACATTTGTGGTAACATGTTATAGCACATTTTTAGTATTTGTTGGAACTTAAGTAGCTCATGGTATCGACTGATGCGACTGCGGTGTTCCTGACCGGGTTTTAGGGTTCGTATCCCGACGGTGGCAGGACTTTGATACTAGCTACCAACGAGTAGTTAGGTCGGATTTAGCCGCTGTCTGGAGGAGAATTCTTGCGGCTTGCTGCTCTGATTGGTAGTTTTCCATTCCTTTTTCTGTTACCACCAGGAAAGTTCTGTATAAATACCCTAACAAAAGGCGAGGGATCTTTTCTTTCACTTCCATGCCCTACTCTCACCCCTCCTCACACACTACACGCATTACACCTTCACTCTTGCCGGGAGCCAAGTCGGACGTTAACGTTTTTATCCTTACTGTGGCGGTGTCACAGTGGTGCGTGAAATACCTGGTTGGGGAAAATAACCGCGAACCGTGGGGTAGGTCGCACACCAGAGGGAATTAGAGCCACATCCTCAATGAAAACGCGCATTCCAGTTACGAGACTAATGTCCTTACAGTTGACGCGCCTGGAATCACTCAATCAATAAATCAGTTGAAGTGGTTGGAAGGGTCTAATTTGACAAGAAATGGAACAGCTTGACCATTTACAAGTACAACCACATGATCAGATTACTTAGAGGTGTCCACCCTGCGTGCTTACTCTAAGAGTTGGTGAGTGACATGGCCGACGAATGCAGTATAAACAACAACGTGTGCACGGAGCTGATATACCTTGCGAGACGCCTGGCTTTGTTGACGTGGGTATAATATGTTAATTTGCCACCTCATGCGTAGCGTGTCTGAGAGGTGAAGAGGTCAGGTACACATTGTACGAGCGATATTCGCCAGTTTAAATTTTAATTCGTGTGCTCGCTAAAGCTTGTCTATAGAGATGTATCATTTCGAAACTTAAAATCCTACACTGTAATCGTATATTACGTTAATTAAGCGTTGAATTTAAATTTATTTTAAAAATATTCCCTCGGCGGTGCTCACTTACAAATATACACTCTTTTCACGGGTTATTAAGTCTTCATTCGTAACGAGAAGTGCAGGTTAGATGTATTACGCGCAATTGTTCATTTTAATTATACAGCTGTAATTTCTTGAATTTAATCGTTTTGTTTCTCGAGTTTAAAATAGTGTAAAATAAAAAAACTATGGTGTGTTATTATCTAAACCGCACATATTTCTCTCAGTTTCTTTTATACCATTTCTGTAAATATTATTTCGTCGTATTACACCTAAAAGCTCTCTAAAATGTCAATTATAAGGTGATTCATTATATTATTGTTTTTTACCGCTTATCGCTTGTTTTATGGCCAACGTATTTATCACACACATTTTATACACATACACACACATTTATGTATGTATTTTGGCAAACAGCGCTTTGCCAGGTAAGTCCTACCAACTGCGTCCCGACCTTTTGGCCATGGGTTAAGGGGTACATGTGGTTAGCACACAGCCATCCCTACGCTGTATTTCTGGTATTGTCGACCAGAGAAGTGAGTTTTCTGTTCGTATACTGCGAAATTGCACGGAAAGTACAGAATTAATTTTTGCCCCGAAATGTTTGCTCCATGGAAAGCGAGCACGCGAACCAATATGCCACCGAGTGCTAACTTATATACATATAGCAATAGTTATATGTAAATAATTTTAACATGTATTGAAAAAATACTATAAATTAAAAATTAATAATAATTTCCTCAGGTTACCGGATGCGAAAATGAATGTAATTAAGAAACGAAAAACACAAACTTTCAAGACGTTTTTTGACTCGTGATGAATGAAGTAGGTTGAAATCATAATTTCCTCTGATCAACTCCAGATGCCTGAGCAGAAACTTAAGCAATAGGCCAGAGATCTTGAGAAACATTTTTCCTTTATTCAATCCGATATTTCACCGTTAGGGCAGAGAGGTTTAATTTCCATTTTATTACGATCCCGAATTGATCGAAAAAATCTCTTTGAAAATTTTCTGAAGAAGAAACAAGCTGCGAGCCCCATAAGAGTGTGCGAGAGTTTTCAAAATTGGCAGTCAAATTAAAAACTTATATATTTTCTCCATTAAAGGTATTGTTAAGGGATATTAAATATGGAATATGTAAACTATGATGAAGAAATCTGTTTTGTATGTTACAAAAATAAACCACTGTTGAATATATTATGTTTTCAATTTTAATGAAATTTACTTGCATTTCATGTATTATTATAAAACTATTTTGTAGGGCTATCAGAACATTATTTGGGGGTTTATTTGAATATCTGATCTTTGAATCTAATAATATTTGTGAATCTCTAATAAAACCTTTGAGAATAATTGATGGTAAGGGATCAGTAAGGGAAAAGTTTCAGTAAGCGATTTAGAAGTGGTATCAGAGATACTGTGCTGCTTTAAACATATAATACGTTGTCGACAAATCTTCAGCAGCAGAGAGGCGTCTCAAGATTCAATTTCAAATTCTGTACTCACCGCAGATCCCAATGCGAAGGTGTAACGTGAGCATCTCTCTCCAGCGGAGTCCATTACGCCACCGGGAACCGACACCCTCGCTGCGTAATTATTTCGACGAACATTTTGTTCCCGGGCATGCGAAATCCGAGCTGCCAGGCAAATATGCGGACGCCGCATTTAAAAAAAAAATCTACTGGCCACTACACACGCACGCCATTGCAGCGCCTCTCACCCTTTGCATTGTTGGCCTTCCCCTCCTTAAATTGTCCCCTCCCCACCCCTCCATCGTTGGAGTTTTAGGAGCTTCCTACCCTTCTGGTCGCACCATCAACCTCCCCTCGATCTGCATGGGCAGCCCTTCCTAGATTCTACAGTCGTGTCACCCTCCTCATCACCATAGTTAACTTGAGAAGACCTTCCCCGCCATTGCAGTTGAGTCACCCTCATTTGAAACACCTTCCCTGTTCATACAGTCTGTCATCCTCCTCCCCTTTGTTGTTGATCCTTCCTGTCCTTGAAAGTCATGTTGCCCTCCCATTCTCCATAGGTGAAGTTCTTTCGCGCCGTTAACAGACGCTTTATCATCCTGCCCTTCAGTCGCGTCATCGTCATCTCGTGAAATTTTCGCCTGCGAAGGCCTTTGACGCCCTTTCAGTTGCACCCTCGTATTCCTGTGAATGAACTTGAATTGTTGGCAGGCTTGAAGAGTTCTTGCCCGCCTCCTTCAGTCGCACCCCCGTCCTTCTATCAATCGACTGGTGAATTGTTGACTGGCCTCCTCGTCCATTCTGTCGCGCCTTCCTGTGTTCCCTTCCACCGTTGGCCGAGGAATAGTTCCCTTCTTTTACGGACTGACCATCCTCTCTCTCTCTCTCTCTCTCTCTCTCTCTCTCTCTCTCTCTCTCTCTCTCTCTCTCTTCCCCACTTCAGGAGGTTCAAGCTCTTGCTCCTTTTGCCTCAACCCTATACCTCTCGCCATACAGAAAGCTTTATTTGAAAGAATAAATTGGGAGTCGTTTTTGAGAAAATTTTGAAAATGTTGAAGTTTACAAAAAAAAATATACGTTTCAAATCATTAGTCAGAGCATCAGTCATATCGATCTGAGAATATGAATTCGGTGAAAATTCTATTGATGGTTTAGCTTCTACTACTGTTCACAGACGGGCGGTCAGACCGTGAGTCATTTTATTGTAAATAAATAATTCGGCATCAAGGACCCCTACACACAAATATTATGAAAACACAGTGTATTAAAGGATGTAGTTTGTTATATGCAGAAGCAAATATTATCTATTTTTTTCGTGTCAGGATTCTACATCAAGACTTTCTGTGCCGAAAAATTACAGTTTTTTGCAGGAGCATTCCTCACTTTTCACTATTCTGCGTAAGTAGTTTGTAAGAAAGTAAAATATATTACAATTATTATTTTATGTTAGAAATACTGGGAAGAAACAAATTATCAGTTTTCAGCATCCCACTTTTTTCAACTACAAATGTATTGACATCCCTTCGTGGAGTATTAGGTCCAGTCCGGCGAGCAAATATCAAGTAAAATCCATTCGAATATAGTACTGACTAAAATACAAATTGTAACACAAAAATAAAAACAAAATTCATAACATCCCTAATTCTTCAAATTAAATACGATTTTTTAAAAATTGATTCCATGTGAGTAACATTGCTGAAACCCAAGCAAAACACCGAATATACTCCTCGAAGTTAAAAAAATACCTGCCGCTTCGCTTGGACTTTCAAACGGACCTAGCAGCGATTTGTGCAAGGGTGGACCGCGTTTGAAGTTCGGTGTGTGAAGCAAAAATTCCCGGGGTGCACTGTTTGAATTGGTCCCGTAAATCCGTCCCGCATTCCAACGAATTCAGTTGCGTGTAAAAATCCACGGCGCGCGATCCACACCCCTTTTTTCCGTGGTCGGGACGCCACCGCGGAAGCGCAAAGAGGGAGCGAGGGAGGGAGGGGAGCGAGAGTGTAAAAAAGAAACAGAATAAATGAAGAGGATGAGAGAGGGGTTGGGTGACGAGCGACGGGCTCGTAGTGGGCGTTGTTGTGGGATTGAGAGCATTGTGAAAAGTGATCGACAGATACTGGGAGAAAAGAGAGATTTGAATTACTGAACAATAACGGACGGACGGACGGACGGACGGACGGACGGACGGACGGACGGACGGACGGACGGACGGACGGACGAAGTTCACATAAATTAATAGCAATGTTTCCATCTGAGTGTTTAAAATAACTTTCTTTCAGTGAACTAGAGAAAAAACTTTGTACTACTGCACGGAAAAACGTTAATTTTTTGGTAGAAAAATTCTTACTACAAGGCAGTGGTGACGAAAAATGAATAAATCCAATTGCTGAATTTAAAAAAATTGTCCTTGGCGTGGTGTAGACAGAATTCATGTTTTGTGGTCCTTTGGTTCTGAAAATTAAACGTGTCTGTCTCGTCTCCGTGTCTGTCTCGTCTCCGTGTCTGTCTCGTCTCCGTGTCTGTCTGTCTCGTCTCCGTGTCTGAAGCTAGCGAATAAACGGTTTACCTTATTTTCTCCAAAATTGATTTTACCCTATCGATCTGGCTGGTGCTGCACCCCGTTGAATTTGAAATTCATATTTTAATTTTGGAGGGTACTTTACATAAATACCCTGAAACAATTTCCGAATTTTCAAAAAAAAGTTCTTTATTTTTATTAAATTTGTTTGCTGAATAGTGTGAAGGATGTTTAAGAAAATGGTGCAGGTCTCCAGTTATTTGAAAACTATAGTTTTTCCAAAATTGCAAATGTTCAAAATTTGTTTGGTCTCTCCGTAAAACTAGCATATTAAATATAGATGTTTCCCCCTAAATTAATCTGTTCCTTTTAGATGGAGTTTGAAATAATGTCTTGTACAATTTTGTCGAAAATATTAATACTCTTTGCGTAATTTTTTCTTGAAAATACGGGCGAGTAAACACTTGTTGTTTTAGCATCACTAGTTTAGAAATATTGAATACAAATTTTTAAATATGTAAGTAAAACAAAAATGAATATCATTGAAGTTGACGTTAAAGTTGAAAATTTAACTAATAGGTACAAAATATTAAAGTAAAAATGTTTTCTTGCCTAATTCATATTTTGAATTGTTGCAATGTGTTTGGAATTATATTAGGCACTTAGTGGAAAGCATGCTCGCTTTCCACTACGCGGTACCGGGTTCGATTCCCGGTTGAGTCAAGATTATTATGTGTGTTTTCCTTGCAATGTCCCAGTGTATGTTGCTGTGTGCCGATGAAAAAATTGGCATTTTATGGTTTTTATTCTCTGTTTTTGTTTTGAAACGTTAACAAGCAATACAAGAAAAAAAAATAGGTGGGAAGTGAATGCCAGACTCGAAGACCGAATGCCCAAGGGACGAAACTTACTGTGCCACTCGGGAACCAATTCTGACTATTTCAGCTTATTGAGTACTTTATGCGTCTTGAGGATCATTTTATTTCTAGAATGCCATATTTTGCGCTGTCAAAGTTGGCTCCAGGTATTCACTGATGTCATTGCAGTGTCTCTTACGGTCTCTATAGTTCGAGTCCTGATCGTGGTAGGATTTTCGACACTATGTGGATGACTAAGTTGAATTCTGCCGCTGTCTGGAGGAGAATTTTTGCGTCCGACTCATCAACAGTTTTCCATAGTTTCTCCGATCAACACCAGGCCAATGTTGGAGCAGTACCCTAACAAACGAACCATGAGCTGCGCGCGATATTTTCTTTCTCTTCTTTGTCCTATCCTCATCCCTTACTTGCACGTACTTAGACTCGCATGCACTTCATTAACATACTTTTCGGAGACCAGTCGAAAGCTTAGAGCTTGTTCCGTCTGCGGCGATACCTGGTTGTGGAAAATCTCCGCAAATAGTAGCTCTGCCAAGATATCGCTAGTCAGCGGGAAACAATCGCCGCCGCATCTCGCGATAAAACATGCACTACACTTATGGGAATGATGTCCTTATTAGTTGACGCGCGCCTACGCAACTATACAATTCACTAATCAGTCAATCAATCATTCTAAATTTAACCCATATTGAGCAGAGGGAGATGATGCCTTACAATTGCTATTAATGTCATTAGGCCGATAAACTGCAAATAACAGACACTTGAAATTTGTAAACCGAAGAAATAGTTGAGGATTACAACTAACCGGATACTGTAAGTGAAATATGTTATCGACTGTGTGTCTTTCAACACTTGTTGTAAAATATTCTTATAAGAAAAATGAAATAAAGAGGATATACCATTTCTTGGAATTAGTATATATCTACTTTATATAGTGTATGGTCCGTAGTAACATACTTAGCTACATCCCATTTGTTACGATTGTTTCTAACAGACCGCGAACTGCTCTGCCTCAATCGACTCTGGCCACTAAGAGTATTTTTTCAGTTCTCTATTGACATGCGTAAAGTCGACGTAACAGCGAATTATTACGAAAAAATAATTTCGCACACATAGTAGCAACACACAGCGAATAAAAAAAGTTTCAAAAATGAAGCCCAGAAGAGCGAGCCGAGAAGTGCCCGACTGAAGAAGCCGGCGTGAGCCCCTTGGGGGCGGAGAGAAGGGCGGGTGGCAAAGCTGGGTCTGCAGGGGGTCGCAGCAGCTGGGGTGGACGGTGCGGGTGGTGCCGCCGTCTGAAGCAGGACTGCCCGTCCCTCGATCGTCGCTGAAGCACGAGGGCGCTCTCTCAGAATGCTCTCCAAAAGCCCCTCCCACTTTTACTCTTGAGGCTGAAACATATTAAGGCTTGGCGCACTGGGTCCAAGTAAATCGTAGATGCGCACAGGAAAAATAAATAAATAAATAATAAACAAATAAATTGAAATCAAATTAATTAATTAAATGCGATTCTACAACTTGCTTTGTTAAAGGAATGAACAGCAAATATTGCTGGCAAATGCTAAATACTGAACGCTGAGTGGCGAATGCCGAGTGGCGAATGCCGAGTGGCGAATGCCGAGTGGCGAAATATGCTGACTTCTTTCGGTGTCGCTTCGGCCCACTGGCCGTCTTCGTGACAGGGCGAGCGAGTGGGCGAAAGGGGAGGCGCAGTTGTAATTAAACTGGGCAAACGGTTGCGCGGCGGAAGCTCCCAAAAGACGCCCTCGAATAAACGAGTGCCGCGGGTGCTGCGCCCGATTTATGTCGTCGCCTCCGTCCCCTCTCCACCTCCCCCGCTTCGCCGTCGCTGCTGCCGTCTTCGCACCACCCGCCCCGCCCGCGCCGCATTGGCGCCTGCACGCCGTCTCGGCGGGTCTTCCCGGGAAGTCCCGACGAAATCACGTGCTAAGCCTTTGCCACCAAATCGAGATGGCGTTGCTTCTGGGGAATTCCGGAGGAATTTTCTTAGAACACATTTGAGAAAGGACATCGAAAAAAAAAGAATAAACCGTTCCCTTTTTCTTCCGCATTGCGCCTTCTACATTTTTATTTAACTCTTTTTTTCTTCGGCTTGTTTTTCTGCTTCTGGTCCTGCTTCTACTTCTATTTCAGCTTCTGGGTCTCTTATTCTTCTACTTACACTTATATTTCTGCTTTTACTTTTGGTCCTTGTTTTGTTTCTATTTGACTTTTACTTTGGCTTCTGCTTTTTCTTCTTTATGCATTTACGTGTTTCTGCTCTTACGTCTACTCTTTCTACACTACTTCTATGTCTTGTGCTAAACAAGTGTTTAATACATGTTATTTGTGAACTGAAAACGGGCTAAGATTTTCGTAACACGTATCTGATAAATGATATAAAATATGGTTTCATAAATTATATGGAATATATCTCTTGGTTTCTACTAATTATAAAGGATGTGCTGCTGTATCATTGCCAGTTTTGGTATTTGACTATAAATGGCTTTATTATGAAACAGAAAGCAATCCATTATATACCGACGTGAATTGCTTTTTCTGAAATTGGAAATCAATTTCCAAATAAGTAACTTATATTTATGTCAGTCAAGAGATATTGTATATGTATAATAATTGACAACTAGATTCTCGAATATAAATTTCAATTCCTAATTCCTTCCAATGTCCAGAGCTAGCGTCGCACACATTACTTTGACGCCATTGCATAACCAATGAGTATTACAAAGCTCATCGTTTATGCACCCCATAACGTTTCCAGGCCACAGAGGAATCTCCGGAGACCATCCCATAACACAATCTGCATAACATTTTTTTCCTGCACGAACCCAATCCTGTTTTTAGATCACGTTCCGCGTCCGCCGCCGTTCAACCGTCGCTCAACTCAACTCAACTATTTGCCAGCGAATCCGCAATTACTCGCATCCCTGGGGAACGCCGTCACAGCAAACCCG
>BOPP01000001.1:10130366-10181888 GCA_017312745.1 Gryllus bimaculatus
GTCCCCTCTCACTCATCGGCAGCCCCGCCCCACCCCGACACGCCCCGACACGCAGCGCGCGATTTTACAGCGCTAAGTGACTCGGACGCTTTAGTAGAGCTGAATACCTGGGACTATGCCCGCTGCGCGCCATTGAAATATCAGGCTTTCACGTGTTGACGTGCGCTGATTGGCTACGGCATTATCTGACGGGACATTTCCAAAACGTAAATCGTAATGGTTTCTCACGTACTTCGATCTTTATTGTTCGATTGAGACTTCTTAACTGACTTGTTATTGTTGGAATTAAAATGTTTCGAGATTTGAGTCTATATCATAATCGTAATTTTGACGTGTTTGTACATTTCTATTATCGTGCCTGCATGTTGGATTGTGTTTCTTTTGTGCAATTGTTCTATTCTTCTTTAGTTACTACACTTGATCTATATTTTATTCTGACCCTTCCGATATTGTAATATTTCCTTCCCTTTATTTTACACATTCCTTTCTTTTTAGATATTCGTGCTTTTCTCAAAATCGACAAATTTCTACCCGGCACTTGCAAAGACGGCAGAAACACGAAATTATTCAGGCACTTGCCCTTTGACAATTGTTCAGATGTTTTGATATTCGTGTCTTTGAAATAATTGTTGTCTTGTTTATAATTAATATAAAATGAGGAATTACTTGGGAAAATTTGGCACTCATTTTTTCCGTTGTATTTCATGTGTAAAATGCTACTTAAAATGTGAGAAAATTGTATCTACATTTCATGTAAGAAATACGCTAGTTATTGTAGAAAATCGACTTTGGCATCCCTTGTTAGCAGACGAACATGGGGAAGCACAAAGCCTCCTTGTGCGAAGTATGTATGCCTGATTCAAAGAATTTCGACAGCGTATGTAATTCTGATAAAGATGCATGTGGTAAGATAGAGTTTCTAGAAACCTAACTATAAAATTGCAGTTCCACTTCAAAGTCTCTAATTCGTCGAAACTAACGTGCGTTCTATGAAATGAATATTGTGGAGTTAGTTTCTTTATTTAATTGGCATCACGTTTTAGCAATTTGACCCCCTGATACCAATCTGTCTCTACAGTATCGTTGACCAGGAATTTCTAATGTTCGTGGCCCGACGAGGGCGAATTTCCGTGGTATCTCCGATCAATATCGGACAAACGGCGCTGCAGTACCATATCAACCGATTCAAGGTCCGAGCGAATTATTTTCTTCCTCATTTTTTGTCTCCTTCTTTCACCTTACACACCACTTGCTTACAAGACCATTACTATCAGACATATCGGAAGACCAATCGGTAACTTTAAACTTGTTCCAAACAAATGATTTCTTACATATTAGTATTAACCCTAGTGTCATACGGCTGTTTTAGGGATATTTGACAGCCCTTTTGAGCTGAAAAATATTGCCAATGCAATACCACACGTGTTATTCAGATCACTAAGTTACATTTCCATTGCTTAGCACGTGAAACGTTAACTTATGTGTAAACATTTTATTGTTAAATAAACCGACTAAATTAATAAAAATGATTTAATGGATCACTACAACAAAGAGAATGGAGTAAAAGCAACCACGTCACGCGATTGTTGAATTTAATAAATGATGAATGTTTTGGGTTTTATCAAGTATTTATTGCACTTATATTAAGAGGAAAGTCAAAATGAAAAATGTCTAATATTAAAGCTTCAATTATTAATTTACATTCCCCTTCCCTGAAGTGCCAGTTTTCAGTAAAGTTGCTTTAATCTCAAAATTAGTAGCCAAAACCCATTAGGAAGTAATAATGGATAGAATGCAGCGTAATATAGTACTTTTAGTGTGATCCATACGAACAAAAGATGAAATATAGATTTTATCCAGTGGAGGGCAACGTAGAACCCAAATAGGAGGAAGACGTTTAGCGGTTGGCGAGTACAGAAAAAGATTAGAAGCTTGCAACCAGCGTCCGGGAATGTTGCAATCTTTTTTCCGACGCGGGAAAATACAGTTCGCTCCGCCACGTCGCCTCTCACCTACGCCCTCTCCCCTCTCCCTCCCTCACCCTAACCCTCACTCTCACCCCCACCCCCACCTTCATTCCCACCGCCTGCGGAGAGCAGCCCAAATATTGCGGTTGTTGTGATTTCTGCGCGGCGTGGATATGGGGAAAGTTTCCATATGACGGGTGTTTTCTCTTTTTGAAATCGTTCCAACTCCTCGCCGATGGAGGGAAATACAAATAAATGGTATAAAACAGATCGCCTAAAATATTGGCTTATGGAACAAGATCGTTGTATTGTGTGTCGCTTTTTTTGTGGAGTATTCTTTTCTCCGCTGAAGCTGCCGGGAATTCGTTTGGGATGTCTTGTTCGTGAAAAAAATATTTACACATCTCTTACACTCGCTGCGAGTGAACGCTTTGTGAATATAAGTATTGAGAGAATTCACTTCGGAATGACTTCAAAGACGCTAAAAATGTATGTAAATAACGGAATATTTGCGCAATTTATGTGCAATTTAGGTTATTCACTTTTTTGAATATTAAAATTTCAATTGAATATTGTTTATTGAATGTGATATTTGAAAGATGAATGGATTCGGATATTTTTTGATAAGTCGTTTCTTCATGGAAAAAATTATTCATCATTTAAGTAATTCTAGTACTATAATATTTTCTTGTACACACAACTTGATCACTAATTCAACACTACTGCTACAAAAGTATCTTTAAATTACAATTCATTAACGATTAATTTACGAAACAAGAATTATTAACTTTAAGAAATAATATCAACTTTATGAATATACGTTTTGTATTTTTTGTGTTTAAATTCATTTCGTAAGCGTATAAAATATTATTCAAAATAAAAATATAACTTAATTTTCTATCCACGACTGATACTGATTTTAGCTCCCATGGTGATTTGTTTCTTTGCAGTTTTGAGGCAAAATCTGGTAAATTACTCGTACTAATATATGCATCAAGAAATATAGTTTAAATTCATTGTGTTTCAAATGCCCTGATTGAAATCAAAATCCGATAAAACGTTGTTCCCTGCATTCAGCGGTTAGTTTAATGATTATGAAATGGAACTCTTAGCCTTAATGGTATTAACATTCAATTCTCTGGAGAATGTACATGAGCATTGTAAATTCAAACAATTTTCCTCACGTGACCTGTCACTGCAGTTGCCAGCGTCCCGAAATTTTGGCTACTACGCTGAAAACGCTGTGGTATTTTTGTGTAGACTTCTACCCTATGATCTATGAAACTTATCACGGTATAATTTTGTCCAAAATCTAATGTTTATAGGGACTATTCTGAAATCAATAGAGTGCTATATATCATTTTCAATTGTAAATCAAAGCAACATTGATCTGAATTACATGAGTGATATATATTTTAAATACATATTTATTCTAAGCTTCTAAAGTATAAAAGGGCTGGTTTGTTTGGGCTCTTGTAATGAAACAATCTTTTCAAAGTTCAGAACTACTCGTTCGTTGAACCTGACCAAAGACCTCACATTTTCTCAGAGAGTAGCTATTTACTTATAATATTCTATAACTCACAATTCCTAAAATTGGCTATTACGATACTCACGTAGCTTCAATAAATGAGAAACATTGGTCAATGGTTTACAATGTTCCGGAAATGGCTTCCGATGTGTATTATCGCTCTTCACATAAATACGAGTTTATTATTATGAATTAATACCCCAAAGATACGCGAGTACTACATTAAATGCTCATTGATGAAATAAACTTCTACTTACTCAGCGCACTTTCGAAGAAATCCGTCACCCCGAAATATATTGATATTTCGTATTTAAATTGTCAAGAGTAGCACGCAAACGAGCATTCTAATAATTGTAAATAGTAATTGGTCCTGTGAGACATCTGTAAAATTGATGGTACGTGAAATAAAGCCCCTATTACTTTAAAATTTAATATCACATGCAAATTTCATAGGCTAAAGGGATCTCTTTTAATATGATTTCGCCCCACAACGTTTTATATTTAATCCCAATTTTCGTAGAATATTAGTGGCCTGCGTCCGCTGGTGATTAATGAAATAACAGAGTAGATTGAGAGGCCAGACGCTACGATAGACACGCGCGGTTAAATTTTCACTCTTCCGCTGATTATGGGGTCATGATATCGTATTGTATTCTGATCGAAAGCGCACCGCTTTCGTGGAAATTTGATTTGCAAATAGAAATAGGACACAGTAGTAAACAGAGGATGA
The DNA here is from genome assembly GCA_017312745.1 of Gryllus bimaculatus. NCBI lineage: Eukaryota > Metazoa > Arthropoda > Insecta > Orthoptera > Gryllidae > Gryllus > Gryllus bimaculatus. The sequence continues at coordinate 10,134,595 of BOPP01000001.1, forward strand.
AAGACAATCAGCCAAGTTGTAAAACTCCTTCCATCGCATAATTTTCCCATTGCTTCAGTACTAAAATATTACACGGAAATTACACAGAAAGAACAGGACCAAACAAACAATAAAAAATATGAATGTGTATTTAATGATTTTTTTATTCTAAACTACAGGGATGTTTTAAAGTAATTTCCGCGAGTGAAATCGAATTCAAAACAGATGGTTTTCTCTCACACGTATAATCGAATAAATATGTGGATCGTACGTACACGTGTTTCGTAATTAGCGACATAAATGCATTTCGCAAAATGAACCGGAAGAAAGTAATGAATCCTCGTGAAATAATAAACGTGAACTTATTCCCTTTGTGAGCAGCATTGTATATTTACAATGTGTTATATTTTTAATTGTAATGCATGCTATTCTGAATTGAATGTTAATACCATTATAAGTGTATGCCTAAAATGAACTACGCCATGTTCGTCCTTGTGTTCAACATCTCCTTCACCATTTTGACCTCTTGTGCTTACATATTCAAAAAAATGTATAATTTGTGAAATTCATCAGAATATCTGCAAATCGAAAAATTGGTATTTTGAATAATCAAACTTCATCTAAATAATACACATTTCATTACATGAAATTTGGTTGTAAGAGATGCTGACAGAACTGCAAAGAATTCAGATTCGATCGTTTTCGCAACCAACAAATATTTTCTTGATTTCTTTTCATCCACGTTAGAACAAAATAGACTTTCTCTGCAGCTATACGTCACAACATAGTTGCCCAATAAATGCAAGCTTCATGACTTTCTTAGTAAATAAAAATAGTCAGAAAACTTCTAAGCATTTTTCACAAACAAATTCAGAAATTTCTCCTCATGCGGGAAATGGAACCCAACATCACGTATCGTATTTTAGATTACCCATGCTTCTTTTCTGACACTTCATCTGCTATGTGCCCCGTTTGTGCAGATATTCTATTTTATCCCCGGATGTGGCGAAGTTTCGCCCCGCTAGATGGTGAGATCATATACAAACCATACATCGACTTTGGAAAGATTTCCTCTTTCAGATATATCCTTTTACTTCATTAAGAGTAAATGAAATCACTCTCACTGAATAACTGCCAGTGTTGTATTTCAAACTTCGTATTCTTGTGTAAGCAACATTTATTTTACACAAGATGGTGGGTATTAACAACATAATAAGACACTGGTTACTAACAACTTAATAAAACGTAAATACATTACCAAACATCTTGTACGTTTAATTTATCTGTTCCATCTCGTATAAAAGATGAATTTCACAAAAAGATTTGGTCACTTTTGGTTTTTACCAAATAAGACCTAGGAGTTCCTGAAATATTTATCTATCCCAGGCTCCAAAGAATTTGTTTTACATTTTTGTATAAATATTTGTTGTCATTGTTTAAATTTATTTTCAGTTTTATGACACATTTGTCCTGGCATTCACATTTAAGTTGTTTACAGCAATCTGGTCACTAATAACTTAATAAAACGTAAATACTATACGTTATTAAACACCAGAGGGACACCTTTTAAAGTTGAGATAAGCTATAAACTCCTGACTATTCTCCTGGATGTGTGGTAGTGCAGTACGAGTTTGTTTAAGAAGAGAGAAGGGGGCAAGGAAGTGGGGAACGAAAAATGGCGCGCGGTCAATGATTCGTTTGTTACGGTACAAAGTCCCAATATTCTTTCAGCATTGATCGGAGAAACATATAGAAAACAACTATTAAGAGCAGTCGAATGTTAGAATTCTCCTTCAGATGACGGAATTCGACCATTCTAGAGCTAGTGTTGAAATTCCGCAGTTGATAGGAGATAAGATTATCATGGTCTTCAAAATCTTTTCAATTGATAATATACCCCAGGAAAGTACTTCGTGACAGTGCTGGGCAAGAGAACAATAACCTTAAGGGCCAATGAGGTGGTGATTCCGCGTTCTTGCTTCTGGAAGAGGGTGGGAGCGTCGGCTTTGACTCCCTTGCTTTCACCCTTCTCAACCTAATTAGGTCACCAGAGCGCGATCACCAGCAATGTCATCGCCATCGTCATAGGAGCGGAGAAGGGGAAAAAGTGAAAGCTGACCGAGCCTAATGTGGTGATGGCAGGAATCAGGGATAGGGTGCTCAGGTGAGGCATTCGATTTCTCTCACACGAAAGATGGCAGATGGGAAGAAAGGGACGATCGGAATCACGGTAGGCGGAGTGGTAGGCGGAGTGGTAGGCGGAGTGGTAGGCGGAGTGGTAGGCGGAGTGGTAGGCGACACATTTGACGCGAAGAAACGAGGGCGGCAGAATGTGTGGTTACAAAGCTAGGCGCGCACTGACTCTGATATAGATGCATTTAAAGCTGGAGGCTCAAACGCCCAGCCGCACAGAGAATGGCAGGCACGTAGCCTCTGTTTCGCGCTTGTATCATCCTCGGCCGATATCCCCGCTCCGCCTCGTCTCTTCACCCCGCACCCTGTCGGCCCGCTCGCCTCGGCCTCCACTTCATTTCCGAATGTTAATTGAAAACATGGCGGGTAAGAAGGACCTCGGGGCAGCCGCCATCGCGTCTTTACGTGCTCGTAAAGGGCCGCCCCGCGTCGCACCATGCCGCGCCATGCCGCGCCGCTCTGCACCGGGTCGTGCCCGTTACGGCGCTCGCCGCGCTATCATTCGGGTTGGGCTCTCTGCCCCACCCCCCTCCGCCTCGTTATACACCCCGCCCCCTGTCTGGGTGTCCACATAAACTGGTCGCCACCCACGCCCCACAGCGGCCCCGTTCCCCGTGCCTTCCTCCACTACCACCTCCCCCCTACGCCTCGCGCCCACCAGCCCACCGACTGGCTGAGCGAGCAGTCTCCACCGCGGTACTGTCCGGGAGACACTAGGGTTTGAATCCCGACGGTCGCGGATTTTCTACCCTAGCTATACAGATAGATGAAGATCAGCCGATGTAAGAAGGATATTTAGAACGGCTGTCTGATCTACCCAGTAGTTTTCCGTGGTTTCTCCGATCAACACCATGCGAATAACGGAGAAGTGTTCTAACAAACGGGCCACGGACCGCGCGTGATCTTTCCTTGTTCTTGTCCTATCCTCACTTACACACACTTACGTGCGTCGGGAGACTAGTCAGAAGCTTAGATGTTGTTCTATCTTGGGCGGTGCACCACTGGAAAAGATACCTGGATGGGGGAGTTTCCATGCTGAATTATAGAGCGGGAACGGATTTTGACATCCAGCGGGACAGAAACACCGCCATCTCCCTTCAGACTTTAAATTCATTACATGAACGAGACTAACGACCACTGCTGGTTAAGTGCCCCGAAACATTAATCAGCCAGTTGCGTCCACCGATTACGCAACTGATTCCTCGCACTACTCCCGCCCAGCCCAGCCCCTCGACTCCATCTCTTAACGTCTCCCTGTGCCACTGCTCGCTCCGCACTCCCCCTTCCAAGATAGCTACTACATCCTTTGCAGAACGCTACTGTTCTCGTCTCTCGGCCCCCGCGCAACCCCACACTCGCGCAATCTTACCACTCGATGCAGAACCCTGATTTTGTTCCCTCACCCTGCCCTCTACACCACTCATCTTCAGGTTCTTCTACCTCAATCGCCGAAATGAAGACGACGCGAACTCAGCGCCCACTAGTTTGGATCGAAAAGTAGTGTATGCTATCAACGTAATAAATTTTAATTTGAAAGGATATTATTCAGTTTTGAATTTTGAAAATAAACAATCCACGGTGTTTGTTTGATAGTCGGACTCGTCGTAGTACTTGTTATTTTAGGTCTTAGAGAATGGATTTAATTGAGAAAGAGGATCACCTCATTCTCGGACACGAACATTGAAGGTAGACTCTACAGTCTACAACAATAAGGGTTGCGCGCAATCTGTAGTTCGAAACCTATTGTGCTGCTTGGGAATTGACGGGGAATAAGGCGGATATATCAGATCGACCCACCTCCAGAATTTTCATAAGGACTGTGAATGGTATTGCCGTAAACCCGCTATTTATCTTGGTGACCAAAATCTGCATTTGTTGATACAATTCAGTTACCTAGTATTTACTACTGAGATATCTGAATAACTAGAATATCGCTTTAGATTTTTTTAATCGCATCATATTTTGTTGTTTTGTGTATTCGAGGTTTCTGGCATGTATTCTTAACAAATTTTATTTTGTATTGTTCTCAGTATTGTATAAGAGATGATATTAAAGCTTGTGGGTTTTATATTCAATTTATTTCTTTTATTCCGAATTTTTCACATGAACAAAATTAATATGATTTTGATTAGTCCCTTTGCAAACTGAATAAGGAATGTAATAATGTTGCTTTTATTACAAATACTGTAACAGTAAATGTTTACGTCGTATTTAGGCGTCTATTTCATTGAATGTATTTAGTTGTATAATGAGGTATTTTTAGAACACTAACAATTCAAATGATTAATGATCCTGAAACTTCGAATATCGTGTAGTAAAATTACTCAATAAATTATTGAGTTCATAAAGCACATTAAACTGATTACAAAGTTATGATACATTTTAAACCGCACCGTTTACTTAATTTCTGTATTTTGAAACGTATTTTGTAACCAATTTCACAAAATTTCCCACACACAGAATCGGAGAAAACATAATGAGCCGGCTTGGTCATTAAAAAATATAACAATGATGACTGTCACTTTTTGATAGAAAATATTTGGAGCATTATGTAGCAGTGATGTAGCTGTGTCATGTTACAGTTGTATCCATTCGCCTTAATTAAAGATGTTGTCATTTCCAATAATATTTTTAATGCAATGGCAGCTTTCCATGGCTTGGCCATCATCATCAGTTGTCTGCTAGATGGAAGCCACAAAACGACCACGAAAACGAAACGAAACGAAACGAAAACGAAACGAAAACGAGGTAGTCGTGTTGTGGCTTCCATCTAGCAGACAACTGATGATGATGGCTAAGCCATGGAAAGCTGCTATTGCATTAAAAATATTATTGGAAATGACAACATCTTTAATTATTTTAAAAATGCCAAAGATATCACACCACAACACCTATATACCTCTATTCGCCTTGCAGGACAGCAGTGTGTAGTTTCGAGAAGCAACCCGCAGAGCACGACTGTTCAGCAAATTGCATACATTGTAGGATGTCACTTGCCTGTCTTTGGACAATGGAAAACTGTTTGTAGCTTACGATCTTGTCGAGTTGTTGAGGCTGCGACATATTGCTTAGATAAATTGGAAGAGCAATAGGAGAAAATGCAATGAAAATCGTCTTTTCTGTCGAAAATGTTTCACCAGAAGTGTCTTTTGGGAAAGAAACGATACTTAATCAAAAAAATGTTACTTTGCAGAAATCATCAATGAGTGTTGAAGAGACTGTCATGGTTACCTCTGTCCAGACGAAATTAAACGTTTCACTGCAGCGTAGAAAGAGCTGGATTCCGAGAAATCTGACAATGAGATGTATTTTGTCGTGGTCGCCCGGAGCTGATGCGATCTTTTGGTAACGCTCCGAACTAACAGGAGGTAGTTGACAATCGACCTCAAAGAACTTTGTACAAAAGAAATAAACTTTGGTAAACTAGGAAGAAATTTGCGCGGCGTTTTGAGTGAAATTACACACGGGAATTTTAAAATGTATGATCTTTTCTTCTTGAATTCCTTTAAAGATCAGCGAAATTGAGCTGTACCAAACGTGGTGCCAAATTTTAATCAATTTGTTGGTCAATGTGCTAGCAAATGTTATCTTAAAAATTACAATCGTTTTGTAACTCTAAGATTAAGTGAAAAGTCCTTTAGGTAGGTTGTTTTCTGGATTGTGGACATACACTTTATATCCGGACCATTTTACCATTATTGTGAAATTTTACTTATCTACCATATTCTATATGTTATATTACATACTATTACGTCTCAAATATGCAATTACGAAGAAAGGAGGTAGCGGTGGAAATTGTTAGGCTGGGAATGAAGAGGAGAGTGCAGAGGTGTGATAGTGATTGAAAAGGAATTGCGGCGGAAATGTGTGGGAAGAGGATGGTCGAGATGATGACAGTTGGATGCAAGAATGGTCATTAGGGGGATGGTAGTGGGTGTGGTCGACGATGAGAGTTCGAGAAGAGAGTTAGTTAAGAGAAGTTGGAAAGATGCGGGAATTCGCCAAGGCAGGTAGACAGGTGAGGGAGTGGACTGTGGCCAGGTAAGCCGTGGAAGAGGAGGCGAGTGAGTCGGGCCGAAGGAAGCTGGGCAGAATGCAATTCTGCAAAGTTGTTCGCTTCTGGGCGGAGTAGTGCGCCACGAGTCCGGGTGACGGGAGCGCGCTGGCAAGCAGTGTGCGGGTTGCGGCGAGGCGAAGTGGGGTCGGGGAGAGTCGGACTGAGTGGGAACGGATGGGTGTGGCGGCGGGACGGGCGGGGAAATGTGAAGAGAGGCGATGCAAGTAGCTCTGGGTGAGGCGGGGTTGGAATGGATTGGGTTGGCAGGGTGGAGAGAGGCGACCAGCAAGGTGCAGCGGTGCGGCGTTGGCCGATGGAGGGGCATGGGCGGGCGGCGGCTGGGCGGGTCGGGCGCGGGGCGGGGCGCTGGGGGGAGGGCGGGCGGAGCGGACGGAGCGGGGGCGTGGGCCGTGCGAGCGCGGGCGGTGGCTATCTTGGCGGCGGGCGGACTTGTAATAGAGCCGGAGAGAAACGACCAACGTCGGGCGTTGCTGGCTGGGCGGGCGGGCGCGGGGTGGTTCAGGGAGGGGCGGGGGGCGGGGCGAGGCGAGACCGGGCGGGGCGGGCCGGGGCGGAGGCGGAGTGGTCGCGGTGGAGGCTCTGTGGGTCCGGCCACTTGAGCCAGTAATGGACTTGCGGCGAGTTGATGACGCTGCCGGCCACGAGGAGCCTCTTGTGCGCCGCGACGGCGACGGTGCCGGCGGAGGTGAGACGGGGGCGGAGGCGGGGTCGCACTTGAGACGCTCAGCGCTGTAGCAGCTGTCAACTCAATTCACTTTTGATCTACACACGCGTTAGTCCAGCGAAGAAGGAAACAATTGAATTTGATCTTTAAGAGAAAAATCTATCTCCAGTATTATTGGTACAATACCGTACATTGAAATTTTTTTCTTGTCATTGTTTATTATTAAGTATTTTTATTTCTGTGATCTAAAATAATGCATGGCCCTAAAATTAAGAAGTGAATATCACATGTATACGATTACACAAGTAGCTGCTTGAAATGTTCAGAGAAGAATGAGACATATCTCAATCCATTCATCGAAAAAAAGTTGAATTTCTGTTGTTGATAATGAATTTTATAATGGTGTCAAATATGAATAAAATATACATCAGGAAAGTGCAATGTTCTTACAAATTATATCATGTACTTTTGAAATGTTTGCCGACACAATTTGTAAAAACACGCTCAAACGATTGTTTACTTTCATACTTCTTTTCCTTAAAACCTAGGATAAAATATAATATTGCTCATTTCGCAATACATTTCTGTTTCGAAATTCCTAATACCACATTTCCTTTGATATTACGAATTCGTGGAATGATTACGAGACATAATATTACAGTTTTATGACGAGAAGTGTGGAAATAGCCCATCAGAGAGAATTCCATAGTCTCGTCCAAGCATCTACAAAGTCCAGCCAAGCTATTTGCTGTGCGAAGGTAAGCTCCACAGAAGTATTTTCTCCCTTGAAACATTCAACAGCATTTCCTTGAAACTCTGAGACTCAAATTCTGAGATCTGAAGAAACCAACTGCTAATGCCGCAGCGCTAGTTTCCTAGACTGCAGTTCTCACTCTCAACTATTCCAATTTTGTATACGACACCACTTGTAACATCTGAAAATTTGTGAATAATGAAAACGACGCGGAGCCAATACATGTTCATGATTTTTTACAAACTAGGTTTCAGTCCGAGTTTATGACTAATATGTTTTCAAAGCAATCGCAATATTGGTGTAGAAGATTTTCAAAGAAGTTTACAGAAATATTTACATAAATATTACTAATCTACATTTATTATTTTATTTTCCTCATCAAACACTAGATCTTCTTCTTCTTTAATCGACTAAATAACGTAACTGTAGATGTAGTAGAGAGACATTTTAGTACTGTACAATCGATGATTCAAAGTATCTTACCGGTTGCTTTAAATTTATCTTAAGTTGTAATTAGTTGAAATTCTGCTCTCCAAGTTTCGTTTCATGCCTCTCTACGCACTTCTCAACACTCTAAATTATTTTTGGAACCTTTTCCTATTTTGTTTTAAATTCTAGTTCCAACAGAATGATGCATGAAATCGAAATGCTATCGAAATTCTAGTAAATTCGCGTAATAAAGCTTTTTTGATAGAGATACGATAAAGATAGAGAACGCTCTTTTGTTTGTTTTTTATAAAAATTTCCGATCCATTATTATCTCTTCATGAATTCACGGAATAAAGATAATGAAAATCTAAATACTGTTTTGGAAATGTTCAATTTCATGACTACTACCTGCAATAGCTTACCAATATGACGGAAAGTTATTTAGAAAAATCTGCTTTGGAATTTGTAGTGCATCCTTCTTCCATAATTTGCGAAAGTGTTAAAACATGTATCACTGTGCTCCACAACTTGTATGTCCGGCAGATCTTTCTGCAAAACACGGTGCAGAATAATTTATCGTACTGCTTTCGAAATCATAATTCTTCTGTATTGATATAAAATTACGTTTCAGTTACATTTCCCAGCAATACCTCTTCAAAAACGACTTACAATCTTTCACCCAAGACTCAAAATTCAATCTAGTAGCTATGAAGCAATATCTTTCCTAAAGTGGACGAAGTCTATTGAACAATTTTTGAAATTGACATGTAAGCTTTTCTCTCTGAAATAGGTCATTAATAATTAATTTTTCTATCATATTCATTAACGGGCTGGGTACAACGTCGATGGGGCTGATGCGAACGACTCCTCTCCTTAACTCAACATTTTGCACACTAGGTAACGTTTCCTATCCTGCCTTCTCATTATATCGCAGCAGCTCTTATGCTAATAGTGATGAGTAAATACTGGTTACATACAGACCTTAAGCTCTTAGCGATAATTGTAATCAATTTCAGTTTGGTAAGTTAGATGTGCCAGACGTAGTTCGTACCCCTTGGCAACCCATCGTCCATCTTATCCACTGGAAGTCTTGCTCGCCCTCAGTTAAACCTACGTATTTTTCGATCCTGAGAAAATGGATCAAAACGGATCGGACGTCCTTGGAAATCTCCGCACTAGTTCCTTCTTCTGCAATAGCTCTCGCCGTTGGAAGGGCTCTCTCCTCCGTCCTTCACCGCCTGCCGTGAGCGCGCCCGGCGCCCCGCGGCCGCCCGGTGCCTTCGGGCCGTCTCCCGGCAGTAAATTGACCGCTTCGGCCGCCGCGCCCGCCCTTCCGCGCGCCGCCCTCGCGCACGGCGGAGATTGGCTATTTGAACTTCATTTCGCTGAAACCTGACCTGCTCCGAAGACGCCCTGCGCTTGCCTTCGCGCCGTCGCCGCTGCCGACGCAATGCTAACTAATTGGATCGGCCGTGCGTCGGTTGCTGCCGCATCTTGTTGATCTTCTGCGACAGTTAGGGCGTGCAAGGTGATGATCGCTTTTGTAGTGCAATTTTTTTGTCTGTACTGATGGATAACGATAGGATGGAGTAGGGAAGTGAAGAAGTCTTGTTGATCGTCTTTTTGATCGTCTGCGACAATTGAGAGCGAGGAAGCCGATGGTCGCTTATGTAATGCAATGTTTTGTAATGTACTGACAGAAAATGCTAGTGCAAAGTAGGGAAGTGATGAAGACTTGTTGATCTTGTGCGATAGTCCTTGCCTTTATTTTCAATTTTCATCTTCTTCTTTAATAGTAGGAAGTTGTGTGGCGTTGCTTTATTCTTCTATATTTTGTCTTTATCTTCAACTTTTCTCATACTCTCGTATTTCTTTCTTCTTCAATATTTCTTATCCCAAAATTTCTTCTTCTTCCTTTTACATTTTCTTCATCTCCACAATAACAAGATAATATTATATCTTCTTCCTCATTTTTCTTCTGTTCCTCCCCAACGTATCCTTAACAAAAAATATTGATCTGCTTATGAATATTGCAGAGAGCTTTAAATATAGAAATTTCAACAAATTAGAGTTCAGCAACGTTGTTTCTATTACTATTTTAATGAAAAACTTGCGAATAACTTTTCATAATTATGTAGTTCTAGATATTTAATTTAAAAATATGTCATCATTTTAATATTTAAATGTAACCAATCCGTGATTCGTTTCCTTCTTGTTCAGACTTGACAAATGGATTTTCATATTTTAGGAACTTAACCCGTTCCTTTGTACAATTAAATGACAACATCCGTTGAGGCTTGTGAGTGGTATACACACTCCTGAATGCGATACCAGCATTTGGAGATCTGCATAGTTAATCTTTTGTAAACGATTGCCCTTACATTACGGGACGAACTTTAATACAAGTCGAGGGTTCTTAATATATTCTAGAAATCCAGAAGGATGTAGAAGATATTCACTCGATACCATAAATTGACTTAAATTTTTGATGTTTGGAATTATGGTGCTAGGAATTGATGAAATTCCAAAAATATGCTTAATTCTAGTAAAAAAAATCAAAAGAGTAGTTTACAAGTTGTTAACAACAATTATTCTTCATTCAAAAATCAATTATAACAATGAACACAATCATTTTTCGCTGCTTCTTGTAAACTAAAGAGGAAATTTTATTTAATTGAATTTTTCCAGACGATTTTAGCGATGTTGGTGACTAGTATATCCTAAAGCATATTTGTATCATAAAACTTCATTATTTGACTTAAACAGTTTGCCACATTAATTGGAATGTGGCTAATTTTACTTTAAAACTATAGAAATAGAAGTTTTTAAATGGCCCTAGCTTCAAGAGTTTTTATTCCCCAAGCTTTTAATTTATAATTGTATATATAATTATGTAATAGATGTAATTATGTAATATATAATTATATGTAATTATGTAATATATAATTATATGTAATTATGTAATATATAATTATACAATTATATATTTTAAATTAAGGCTTGAAATATCTACATTAAGAATCATGCGTCTAACAAATAAATAATTTCAGTGCATTCGGTTAACAATTGATCCTCCCATTTAAGCCGCGCTTCAGGGTCTCATTTGTTTATTCACTGTTAGGATGCATTGAAAGATATCAGACAGATTAGCAAATTTCTGGACTTAAGAGAACCCAATATAGGTTTGAAAGCTAATGAGCTAGTTTTTACTTTCCCGTTTACGTACGGAGCAATCTACGTAGTGAATGGAAAGTTAGGCAATGGTGCGGAAATTCGATTTCAATATTTCAACTGAAATACACGTGTTGGTGTCCCCAGATACGGAAAAAGTGTTGTTTGTTTTCAAAACCTCCCTATGTAGTGTCTGTCTGTGTCTCTTTCCGTCTGTCTGTCCGTCCGTCTGTGTCTCGGTCCTTCCGTCTGTCTGTCTGTTCGTGTGTGAACACTACTAGCGCTAAAACATGCGTATGCATTTTTCCAAACTGAAGAAACCTCTGGCCATCTTGATCGAGTAAAAACTTCGAGTTTTTGAAAAAAATTTGGAAATTTGGGGGTACTTTACATGAAATCCCCCGGACATTTTCAAAATGTTCTAAAAAACGACTAAATTTTTCTTTACTTTTCTTGTAAGAATAGAGTAACATATGCTTATAAATGTGGCATAGGTCAAATTTTCACGGTTAATTATGAGTTTTCGAAAATTCGAAAAATCTAATTTTTTTCTGTGTCTTTCTACAACTTCAAAATCATATATAGAGATCTCTCCTTCAAATGCAATTTGTTCTTGGTAATGAATTCTTTGGGTCATGTACATTTTTTCCTTTCTGTCCCGGTGCGTCCAACGTTCCTGTCTCATCGCGCCTACCGGCCCCCTCCGGAAAGAAGCCTAGCCCGCGCCAGCAAAATAATCCAAGGCATTTTGAATTTCCGCATTAACGCATTTTCAATAGTCCGTCTTTTCGTTTTCAGTTGCTCGTATTTGATCATGATTTCCGATATTATGATTGCATTGTAATAAATCATTACTCATCAGTAGAAAAAAACACTATCACTGACCTCAACATATGATTACATTCGAAACTATAAAAACATCTGATTCTGTCTTTTTCGTTTTAATATTGTAAAAAAAGTTTCCAAAATAATTTGTTTCTTATATTTGGAACACGTTTATTACGGTTTCACTTCTCGGTATTTTTTTCGTGCATACAAAACCTTAATGCGTCGCAGAGTATCCGAAAAGGCATGCAACGTGAAAGTTGTTTCTGGCACGAAGTGTTCCTTGTTACCTCCATTGCCACTGCGAAGCGGGTAAATATTGGAAAATCCACCGAAACGACATTCGGGACTTTTCGCTTCCTCCCGCTGCTCGCCGCATCCCCTCGGCCTCGAACACTTTGCGCCTGAGTTCTTGAGCGCGCTGCATAACGACATCAAGGAAAATTGCGCCTCTCGGCATTGAGAATTCTATGCGAGAAAATAGTTGGTCACAGGAAGAGGAAATTGAATTTTTGTGTTAACCATAACGTTTTATTTCTCGAAACATCGTAGCGTACTTCCTTATTTGTCCCGTGCCTAAAATGTTTTGAAAAGCAACGTATTACTAATGTATTTCACGTTCACAATGGCTAAATTTGTAAACTATCCATTTTAAAAATAAATTATTCATTATATTGTTTGTTGCGTTTTTACAGCTAAATATATTATACATTGATTATTCATAGCACTTTACCACTTTGACGGTATCGTGGACTCAGCTGCAGGAGAGGAAGTGGAACTTCTGCTGAACTGCATCGGACATTGGCGCAGGGTCCATCAAAGGCTTCTTCCGCAGAAGTCCTATCCGCTGCAGTTACCCACAGACAACTCGCTTTTCATTAGAGTGGAGGCGAGCTCCCGATTGGTCCTGTGTCAGCCCTACTCAAATATCAACTTATTTTTTGCTTCTTCTTTAATATACATACTATCTGAAACCATGCGATTACATCATACGAAAGAAAAACCTGTAGAAATAATGAACATACAAGTACGGTAAATGCTCTATTCCGAATATCTATCTCACGTATATGGTTTCATGTCGTTCAATAGTAATTTTAAAAGACTATTAAAATGAGAGCTGTAAGCACTGTTTGCTATAAGCACTGAATTACGTGAACATGTTTTTGAATAAGTAGTACACAAGGTTTTATATTTACCAGGATCTCTACATATACGTTTTGGGCCTTAGTACGAAACTATACTTTTCGCTGTATCTTAAAAACAAAATGCATCACCGTCACAAGTTTTGAAAATACCCATATCAAACGATGCTGAACATTGGGTGTATATGCACTCACTAATATCAACATTTAAAATCACTTAATAATCATTAGACTAAAACCTCAAAATGAAACGATGACAGCTTTCCATAGATCTATTGCAACTCCCAAAAGATAAAGACCAAATAGAAGAAACGTTGTAGATCATTGAATTGACGTAATGAGTAAATGGCTGCAGATAAATATTCATTTTATTAATTTTACCTTACTAGTAAAAATACAACAATTTTAAATAAAAATTGCTTGATAAGAGCAAGCGATAATATATCTATGGTCCACTATCTTTTACTTAGGGCAAAAATAACGGCATCTGTATTAGTGTAGATCTATTATAATATTCTCTTCACAACTCTCAATAATCTCTTAATATCTCAATATACATTTCTTTCTGAAGAAAATTTATTTGTTTTAAATACGTAGATTTTTTGATGTACTAGTTACAACTGTTTTATAAGTAAGTTATCTACTCGTATTTGCAATATGATACACTGCTTCTCTCCCATGGTGTTTCTTGAGCCCACCTATGTTATTTATATACAGTGAGTGCACACCTATTTTTGAACCGTATTGACTTAACACCAATTCTTTACATCATTTGCACTAAATATAATTTTTTCAGCAATGTTCACTGCTCACGTACTTTTTCCGAGGTTTACTGCACTTTTATTACCTTGATGTCACACCTGTCGCGTTATCGTTTGACTGTACAAATATTGTTTATTCAATGTGTACGAGTATCTACGATTTCTTCGATATGTTTACTGCAGCGTGCCAGCCTGTAACGTGGGGGCACCTATTTTTTCGCGGTGGCAATGCGCCTTGGATGGGTACGTAGGGGGATGGGGGCGTAGGGCGTAGGTCGAGGCAGAGGCGCGTCGGCCTGGCCCGCGACGCGACGATGTACTCAGCCGGATGAAGAAGTGGGGAATCAATACGCGCCACTGGTCCGCTGCCAGAAGTCGCTGCGCCGGCCGTTCCTCCACACCGCCCGACCGCTGACCCCCCCCCCTCCACCACGAATCTTGAAGAAAAGATAACAGCCTCGAAATGTTAATAGTTTCTTTAATGTCCAACACATTTTCAGAGAATCCCCTATGCAATTGGAATATAATATGAATTATTGTTGATTAAGTACAATATTTTATAAAAATACCATATAAAAATAATAAGATAAAAAAATGTATTCAAATAAAATGAGTGATCCAAATGAAAATTGATTTTGTATTGAATAAAACTTGGATAATGTTGTATGTACACACCGTGATTTTGGAAAAATCACGGATCGTCTCATTAGGCATTACCGTCACAATGACATTACCGTCATTTTGACCGCTTTCCTCACGTTGACTGTTACTCCTCTTGTTCACCGTTACTCACGTTGATCGTTACCCTACATTGACAATTACCCTACATTGACAATTACCCTACATTGACAATTACCCTACATTGACAATTACCCTACATTGACTATTACCCTACATTGACTATTACCCTACATTGACTATTACCCTACATTGACCGTTACCCTAAGATTCTCCGTCATCGTCGTTGTGACCCATCATGACCCATCAAGGTGCCCCAGCCACCATCCGACAGTCACCTTCACATATATCTTCAACTCTACCTTCACTGTTACCACCCTCGCCCCTATCTTCACTTCAATGTCCTCCATACCCATCTTCACCTTCCCCGCAACTACCACCACCACCACATTTTCCATTTCCCACGCCTCCACCACCCCAACCTTCACCTCACCCGTCTCCATCCCCCGCCTCCATTGCTCCAGCCTCCACAATCCCTCACCACTTCCGTCCGATCACCACCACCATCACCGTCCCGTCTCGACCACCTCCACCTCCACAATCCCCGCTTCTACTTCCACGGACCCCATAGCCACTCTCCTCTACCGCCCCTGACTTCCGCCGTCTCACCTTCTCTGCCTTCACCCCTCCAGTCTCCACCACCTCCTGCTACTACCGCATCAACCTCTTTCACTCCAGCATCGGCTGTGACCACCTCTACAACTCCTGCCTCCGCCACCCTCTCTTTCACCTCCCCCGCATCCGTCTCAACCCACCTCCTTCATCGCTCCAGCCTCCACTGCCCTTCGGATCCATCGCCCCTCCCCTCTCCGCCCCACCACCCCTGCCACCATTACACCAGTCTTCACCTCCTCCTATTCCTTCCGCTTCCTCCTTCTCTACCCTCGTCGCCATCACTCCTGTCTCTCAGCCCACCCCTACAGTCCTGCCTCCTTCTCCACTCCGCCGCAGCGTCGCCCCGTGTGCGCAGCGGGCGAGCGAGCGAGCGGACGAGCACAGGGCGTGGTCGGGCGGCGCCGGGCGAGGTTGGGTAGACAAGCATTGGGAGGGACATCCGATGGACGCCCAGCCGGTCGCAGGAGATGAGATTGGGGCGGGGGTGGGGGCCGAGGGCACGAAAGGCGCCCACGACTGCAGGGGCTGCGTCACAAGGAGCTCCGACGAACAGAAGCGGCGAAGACGATGCCTCGAGCAGATCTAGTCACCGTGGATTGGATCGATTTCCCTATAACGGAATAATGAAAAAGATGACGTAATTGTTATAAAAAAAACTACGTGAGTGTACAGGGCACACGTCGGAAAGCATAAATATTCTGGAAGAAATCAAATGGTTTTCTTAAGAAAACGAATGGTTACATCACCTTAGAAATAATAAATTCCTTAGATCATGTTCATCCGGTGGTAGTATTATCAAAATATGCACATAATGTTCTTTAACAAAACTTATACTATATTTCTCATATTATGCACCTTATTGCTGCAAACTCTCAAATAACATTAAAGAAGTAAAATATTAAATAGCATAATAATTAGCATAAAATTGCTAAGTACAATATTTTCTAGGTCGTATCTGTTTTTACACAATTAATGTATATTGATAATTTATCATAAATATATATTTATTATAATAATTTTATAAATTCATTATTGTAATTGGACTGTTAATTTTCCTGTAACAACTATAGAATTTCAATCTCGGTCAGCTTTTTTGTCCATTTTTCTTTTATTTATTCTGGCAATGCTGAGGTGGTCTCTTATTTTGCTTCATAAAATAAAATGTAGCCTCACTATGCACACGATTTCTTGAGGTATTTTTGTGTTGTTTGTGTTAGGCGTAATACCATTTTGTGTCAATTCTTATTTTGTGAGCAAAACTATCAAATCAAATCTGTAGTTCGTTTGGAGATGTAAATATAATTTTTATTACTCTAAATCAACAATCAGAGTTTTCAAATGTTCCCAACAACGCTCTGTTGACATCTGTGTAAATAATTCAACTGTATATAGCTACAGAGTGGAATAGGGATTCAGGAAATGGAAGATCCATACGCTGGGGTGAAATTTTCAGAAGTTATTTGAAGTAAATTCATCGTTGGGCAATGTATTGCCTCTCCATGTCATTGTGTGCAGGCGCCAATGTGAGGCCTAGTTTTTCGGAACAAGGGCAAGATCCGGCCTGGTAGGTACTTCCATTCTACTCAGGAAGGTGCCCAGTTAGCTAATCGTTACAAGTTCTTTTCTAATTCTTGTGTACAAAGGATGCTTCTGGTATGCTCTCTATCTATATTTCAATTGAGTGAGCTCTGATTCGTCACAATTTTGGCATTGTATGTCACCATAAAATTTTCTTGGACAGGAAATACTCTTTTTGGACTCGAATCGTCTGTTATTGAGATCGTCAGTGCGAGGTCTATACTGGATGGTCTGCTACCAGAATAAGTGGCAAGGGGCATCAATTGATGTCACTACAGTGACTATGACCTAGAGGCCCTAGGGACCGAGTCCAGATAGTGGCAGGAGATTGTACACTAGCTACATCGCACCTGGGATTCCTCCACTCAATACCAGGCGAACGTAGAAGCAACCCAATGTTTCCTTCCTCTTACTTACCGTCCTACCCTCACTCCTTACTGACACATTCATTCACTACACTACATCACAAACCAGTTGAGATCTTCGAGCTTGACCCCTTAGTGCTCTAGGCAATGCCCCGCTAGTGGACGATACCTGGCTGGGAAAACCTAGCAAGTCGACGGGTGGGTTCGCCATCCGATTACAAAAAAATACTGCAACCTCCCCCGATGAGAATATGCTCTATACTTGCGGAATTAATGACCTTACGAGTTGACGTGGCCGGAATCAATAATCAATCAATCGACACTGTTCTTGTGGAGTATGTAGAAGATCCAAAGCGATTGACGCTTCCGTTTTGTTCAGGAAGAAGCCACAGGCAGCAATCTATTAAAAGTTATTTTCTAATTCTTGTCAATGTATATCTCTGAGTGCAATTGTCATAAAATTGCAGTTGTCATAAAATCCTTTCTTTGACGGGGAAGTTCCCAGTGGGCCCCTCCGCCGCGTTCTTCGGTGCGGGCGCCAGCGCGCGGCCTGGGCCCGTGGAACGAGCGCCTGAGTGATGCTCCCGCCCACGGCGGCGCCCGCGGGTCCAAAGGGCGAAGGGCGGCGCCCTTCGGGATCAGCTAGGTCGTTGGCATTCTCAGGGAGCGTCACCGCGCGCCCGCGTCCCAAGCACCTCTTCCGCTCCGCGCCACTCGCTAAGCGATCTGCGCGAGGACCTCTTTCTGTCATCGGCACTATTGCTATTTTCTTTATTTATTATTGGTTGCACCACGGGTTTTATGGAAATCGTCGATAAATTCCTCACTCGTGAAGCGGGGAGGGGAGTTATCTGAGAATTTCCGAGCGATATTTAATAGGAATATTACACGAGTAAAATTATGTCAAAAAGAGTTTCAAAATGCTCTAAATATTAAAATCAAATACACAGGCGGTTCATTGGACATGCGATCGATGTACACCGCCTCCTAAAATAGATGAGTGACAGTTTGATTGTCTAGGAGGTAGAGGCTGTCAGAAAAATCGGATAGAAAATGCTACAAACGCTTTGAGATACACCGGCCTGATTGGGGTATTTTGTATGTATCGGTAAACAATATTGGTTTTAATTTCACGAGTGGAATATTTTGTGTATGGGGACAAATGTATTCTGAGAAAATTTCCGTAAATTCTGGTATCCATACCCTTTCCCGCATTCAAGTTGAATTGTGAACACAGATGGAAATGAGTATTTGGCATGAATTGATAAGAAAATATTCGCACTGGTGTAATAAAAGCTATTTGCAAAGGCTTACTTCCACGAGAACATGCAGAACGATAATTTGAGTAACTATATTGCCTCAAGGCTCTACAAGACTTGCACAGATAGTGATGGTACATTGCTCTAGTTGAGATATGATTGGCTGCTCGCACGCTCAGTCGATCCTGTTAACCGCTTACAAGTAGGCGAGAAGGTCAACGAGGGATCTTGTTGCATAGGCTTCCGTGGCCGGAGTTCGTGTTGTCTAGGCTATCCGGGACGAGCCTTCTTCAGTTCAATTTGTGGCCATCAGTACGCTCTGAAGAAGGCCACAATACGCTGGCCGAAACGTTAGCCACCATGTCAGTGACGCGGCTCGTCCCGGAGACAACACTACGACAACACTAGGGATCACACAACACTATCACATCACATCATCACAACACTAGGGACAACACTAGGGATCTCAGTCATTTTTCGTTCCTTTTTAGGTAGAGAGTTACCTTTTCTATCATTTATCACTTTTATTATTAGCACATTTAACCATTAATAGTACTTTAACCTGAACCCATAATGCTTTCACTTTAACGCTTATGGTTTGTTACAAAAGTAGCAAAGAGGAGCAGGATAAGTTTCTGTGTTATAAAACAATCGTTAAGGAAAATGAACGGCGAAACTGCCTACGCATGTGTACAATACCAACTCAATTACTTAACTGTTCGAGAACAATGTAGAACACGGAAATCACGATCTCTGCCCTGAAATAGTTACATTACCTATTGCTTTACGACCATTAAGTTTAATTATTTATGCAATTTTTACATAATTATTTTTTTTCCCTTTCCACCTTACTTCCCATCACTTTTCAGTTCTTGAATTATTTGTTGCTTGGACCTTTTCTTAATACTCTGATTTTTCAAACGTCTTGTATGTTCTTAATAAACGTAACCAAACAGTTTTTTCAAAGGGTTATCTTTGTTACAGGTATGTTCACCAAACATTCGCTATCTTTCTTCGAACAACATGAAAGAAGTAAGGACGCCAAACAGTAAGTGTTATTTTCAGTTTGTGTAATTGTTTCTGTGTCTTCTACAATAAATGATTTTAATTTGTGAGATAACGTTTAGTTAGATTTCTAAAGTAATGTTCAGGTAGAATGCCTGAAAGAGCAGAAAAAATGAGAAATTGCATAACTACTATGGATATGTTTACTTTCTTGAAAATTGTAATCACATTTCACATTGAGGTATAAGGAAAATATAGTGGTAGAATATTACAGTAATAGTACTGTACGGGATTATTTAGGTACTTTTCTTCTGATGATAACTGATTATCGATGCCAAGTGCAGTTTGTAGCTGCAAGACCAATCTTGAAATCAAGGAGTTAATCAGCCATGCGCAGTGTAAAACGGTCCTCAATGTACCGCAATGAAAATGATCCGTTAACTTTACTGAGCTTTCTGTTAAACTGAAGTAGCTGTTACTTAAGCTAGCTATTTGCGAAAATATTTGAGTAATATCGTATGTGTTTTAAAGATATCCCATGTAAAGGAAGTCAGATTTTTTTATTTATTCTCATGAACACTCCCCCATATATTAGGCATTTTTTCTATCATAATATAGGTCTAGTTCTGTCATTGTATAGCATTCATATACTGGTAATGAAAACTAGGTCAGATTTTATTTACTGTTTTTGTATTTCGCATATATTTTTGTCCTTCCAAGATATTTTGAGACCGTTGTTCTCCAGTGACATGCAAAATGATTGATACTCTGACAACATACTGTTATTTTTAACCCGTGCAACACGATCACAGGTTTCGAATATCTTTGATATATAACGCATAGAAAAATATATCTGTTTTCCCCCTAAAAAATTTCAATATTCTGTGTTAAATTGACAGAAATATATTTAGTGTTAAATAGTTTATAACTTTCAAGTCATTCAATTCTGTTTGTATAAAACGTTTCAAAATCATTTATTAGATTATCATTTACCAATATATAATTCATAAAAGTTTATTTTCTATTGAATTAATAAAAACGATATATACTTCTTTTTTATATTTTAACGTTTCCCCAAGAACGTCTACAGCAAACTGAATGTAGAAAAAACATTTTTTATCGCGCATCACATTTGACCTGATAAGCTTAAATAGTTTTTATTCACAATTATTTTAGCGATATGTTTTAATAATTACATATTATAAATTTACATATGTCTGTTATTAGTGTTTCTTCTACGTTCTTTCTCTACATTTGTTGGACCTCATACTTTGCTGCATAAACAACTAAATAAAGCAAAGTAACTGCAAGCTAAGAAGGGTAAGAAACTGTTGACTAACCAGAGCAAATATAGATACTAATACATAACTAATCTTAAAATTGAAAGACGTATTCGGGGACTAAAGATTGTCTAGACGACGATAATCATGGAGTCTTGCGGTGGGCATGGTAGGCCTGGTAGGCATGAAGCATGGCCTGGGTATCGGGGGCGGCAGGGCCGTCATTGACCGATTTGGACGTTGGCTGTGACCCACGCGAATGGCTGATGCGTCTGGGAGCTCCGGGGTCGGGCGCTGCACCCGTCCCCTCCCTCGCCCCGCCGCCTGCGCCTCCGCGTCCGCCATTTATCTGCAGCCACCGACGGTGATTGATCGACGCTGGAGGAGGTTGCGGCGGCGGGGATGGTGAGGTCGGGGACGCGAATGGCTGATCACCCTATGCTTCTACTATAGCGATCATTCGCTCGAACTTGTCCTCTCGCTCTATACCGGAAGTTTTCTTTCCTTCGTTGTTGTCGGTACCTCTAGCTCGTCTTGCACTCTTCGTTCTAGCGGTTCTTGGAGATTTCTCTTTAGTGGTAGTTCTTGTCAGGACGCTTGCTTTTGTAATCTTCTCATACTCTTCCTCGTCATTACAGGGAGACGCTGACCTTAGCTTTCTCAATGTTCTTGCCGTTTTCAGAGTTCTCATCGTTCTCACCTCTTTTGCCATTCTCGTCATCCTTGTCGATTTTGCCATCTTTCCCATCCTCTTCGATCTAACATTCTTGGCTGTCCTCGTCGTCATTCTACTAGTCTTTCTTGTCACTTTCATCTTTCTCTATTATCACATTTGGCTTTTTTGTTCTTTCTGCAGTCCACAGAGAATTTATTGTTCTTTTAAGAACTTATTTTACATTCTTTCAAACATACATACAATGCAGTACTTGTAATAAAAGCAGCTCCTTATTAATTTCCACTCGTAATTTTTGCCGAAGTTTTTCCTCTCACCAAATATGCTATATGTATCGTCTCCTCATTCATCATTCATGCTACTTCACATTGTTCTTCTCCCTGGTGCCGCACCACGTACGTCACCTTTGTCGAAATCACGTTCTTCACAAATTCGCAAACACTACCTATATCTGTTAATATTCTTAAACATTCACATCAGCACCACCACCACCACGTCAACAGACAGCGCCATAAATATTTTTGCAGCCACCATCATTGCCATCATCGCAGTTACCACGATCATCACAGCCACTATCATCACAGCCACCACCATCACCACTGCAACCACTAACAAGTTACCCAGACATCATCACTACCAATGAGACTGTCGTCATCATCACCACAGCTACCATTATCATCACTTCAGATACACCCACTTCTCTCACCACAAACACCATCACTACTCTTACAGCAGCTTAGATCACCTCGCCCGCCGCCACCACCACTCAATCTCCGTTGCCGCCACTGTCGTCTCCACCTTCACCTTAGCCACCACTACTTCCATTGCCGCCACTACACCATCACCACAGCCTTTACTTTCCCTAGAACTGCCACATCCGATTGCATCCCCATTGCTTCATGACAGTTACTTTTCGTGACAGGTGATTCCTCACAGCTCATCCACGCTCGTGTCCCTGGCCGTGCGGGCCCTTTTGCACAGCGCTGGAACGTATCGTGTGTGTGCACTGCTATCTTTTCGCAGACGCTCGCCGCCCCGCAAATGCCGCCGGCGTTTATCCGCGGCCCGCCGTAGGTGAGAATCGCAGTCGACTGTCGCGTGGCGTCGATCTCCCACGCAAGTGATTGCGCGTCAGTTTGCGGCGACAGGCGGCGCTGTCGAGCGCACCGACTGAAATTCCCACGCGCAACGCATGAAAAGATACCCATGCTTGCGTATCGAGGGAATGTATGTATGTACGTACTTGGCGCGACAGCCCGTGACCGGACTCAGGTCTACCGGCGACGTTCCTGCCTCGTGGCCGTGGGTTAAGGGGGGGGGGTACGTGTGGTTAGCACGTAGACATCTCCACGACTTATACCGGTCTTCTCAACCTGAGAAGTGAGTTTTCTCATCGTCACACTGCAATGTATACTGGGGCATTGCAAGGAAAACGCAGACTATAAACTTGCCTGACCGGGAATGCCGAACCCAGGGCCGCGTGGTGGAAAGCGAGCACGCTGACCAAGCGCTAGCCACAAGGCTTTAAAAGGTGTGACCCTAGGGAGAGGTGGCACGGAGCAGTGGTGCACCTGAGAATTTTGAAAGGAGCACCGAAGCGGTACGTAATGAAACATTTGATTTCTGTATATGTGTTCATTGCCTGATTTTCCCCCTCTTTTTTAATCTGAATATTATATGACACTAGTTCAAACTGTATGCTTCTTTAGGGAAGGACGCTCTAATTGCCACGGTATCTCTAAATGGTGCGTTACAAAATTATTTATAATTTCATTTCCCTCGCAGTAGAGGAAAGTACCTAAACCCTGACAGCCCCCCTAATGCGAACCCCTTGATTAGCTGCTCTGTGGAGTTCTGTTGCGCATTGGAAACGTACTAAAGTAATAGTTCTTTGTAAGAACGAAGCCCAGTCAAGTGGTAATGTCTTAATCTTTACTTCTTGCGGACATTCGGCTACTAATGCGAAGAGTTAAAAGCGATTTTTTCAAGTGCTTATTCTCAGTTGCCTGATTTCGATACTTAATTGAAAAGTCTTCTAACCATTACATTATTTTGAAGGGGACATTACAAGCTATTGATATAGATAATGAAATTTGTTGTACTTGCCTTGTAAAAATTGGAGTATAAATACGCTAGTGTCTAACCCGAGCTTCAGCTCCAGCGAGAAATTGAAGAGGTCTTCTGGTATGTTGATGGGGTTAAGAATTTACTTGGTTTGTTTTACAAAACGTGTTCCAAAAACTAGCCAATGTTCATTGCACATCAAAACATATTTATCGTTTTAATGAACCAACTTTTGTCTTGGTGTACACAATTTTGGAAAGAAGACCGTAGTATTTTCAAATACTTGTACATTTGGTATATTCGGAACAATACTTAGTTCGAATATGTTTATTGAAATTTCGAACTTAAATATGTAAAAATTTTCTCTTTGCAAAATCGGACAATTTCGTTTCGTCAAAATTAATATACATTTCTTTGCGTATCATTTCATTCAGATGAACTCCATATATGGTAGTTTCCCATTTGACGTTTTACTTTCCTATTTTCATTAAAACGTAAATATCATTGGAAAGGCTGATGAAAGAAATGGACATTCGAATTGTTACAGGATTCCGTTGCAATTACGTGCTCGCAAATTGCTGCAGGGATCGAAAAATTTGATCGTTGTTGCGCGGCAACACGACGCGTGTATTTTACAACTTGTTAAACGCGCCGAAGGCTGCACGCAATAAATAACAGAAAACAGGCGATTAAATGGCTAACACGCGCCACCGTGCGGCATTGTTGGCGGGTCGCGGTTTTGCTAATTACAGTCGAGATTGATTTTGTTTCGGGCAGCTTTGTCCCGGATTTTGGACTTCTGTTCTGCGCCGCTCTCGGCTTTGAAAGCTCGAATTAGTTATTCTGCCAGCGAATGACAAGGAAGGAGCGTAGCGTTTGCGAATCAGAAAGCGAAAGGTAAAAAAAAGTGCTCGCAACCTGTGACAATGAGGTCATTTTTGGTTTGATGTTTTGCTTGAAAATGTTTTGCTTGCTACAATTTGATCTCGATTTCTTGTGCTAACGAATATTTTAAAAAAACAGCATATTATATTGTACATTTTAAAAATTATTAAATGGAATCATTATTATCTCGATATTCGTAATACAATACAAATTGAATTGTGATTACATATTTCCTTTGTGTTATAGAATCTTGTAGAACATATGAATTCAATATGTGAGAGTAAAGGCGAATACAACGCGAACAAAACACCCGATAAAAGCAAACTAATAGTTACTACATACGTTCCTTACTAGTCAGATGGTACAAAAAATGTTAATTTAATGAAATACAATTTATTTTAAATTTTATAATATTGTTATATCTATTATGAAATAGAATCCAGACTCTAATAATCAACGTGAGTGATTGTTCCCAACAGTAGTGAATATTTGATGTTAAGTGCTGTGAATTGTATATGTCAGTTAAGAACATATCCAAGTACTAAGTATTTGGTTGAAACTATACTGCAGTTGGGGATAACGTGCGGTGCTCAGCTAGGTTGCTACGACAGGCAGGTTCGATATGATTGCCTTATAAGATTTTTGTGCTGTTTAAGGTAATTATCACACATGTGATACATCGGAATATTAATACAAAAATGAGTATGAGGTGTTGTGGGTGTTGATTCCGCAATAATTCTTAATTTCATTAAAAAAATATTAGATAAAAGATGGGACAGATGAAATCGGTTAAGAATGGTAATAAATTATATTTACTTTTTATTCAGGATGTTTCAATTTTTCTTAGTGTATCCGGCTGGGCTAGCCGTACTACCTCTGCATCTTCCTTATAACTCGCTGGCATTTGCCCATGCCGTTACTGGAAGTAGGTGCTGAGGGGAACACAGTATCTGTAGCTTGTGGTAAATGCCTCTGCCGTAAATCTCGTAATACTTTCACAATACATTTATAATAATATATAGCCATAATTGGAACACAATGCAGAACTTTTGACATGGATAGAACTATAGCTGGGTATACCATGGATGGTACTTGTTTTTTGAGTAACTGCCGGCTTTTTGTATGGAGCTTCCGTGAGTAACGTGGGTTTCCTAGATCAAAAATTCAAAATGACAAAATATCTGTTCTTTGCTATTTTTGTATTGAGTATTATGTGAGAGTACATACTATTTTTTAAATTGTGGATGCTATATATTTTTTGTTTTTAAAATAATTTTGAATATTTCTAGTATGCTTCATTTAATTTGCAGTACTTTATTGCTAGTGTTCTTACGTTTTTTTAAGTTTTTAAAGTTTAAGGTTTAATAATAATAATAATAATAATAAATAATAATATACCTTTCCTTTATTTAGATAGACCTTTATCAATACAACGTTTTTAGGCAAGCAAAGTGTCAGGTATTCCATATCGACTTCTCCTTGTAATGTAATTTAAAAAACTCAAATTAATATTAAAAGACACACGTATTATTTTAAAACAGTTTACAGCCTTGGAGACGCTTCATTGAAATAAATACTTGGATAGCGCCTGATTACTTCAGCTAGTAATACAACTGAGCGGTAAGTAATGTATCTCTCATCCAATTTCTCTCAGGCGCCTTTTAATGAAGCTGAACAAACTTTCGTTGCACCCCGATGTGTTACATTAGGCAAATCAATGACGCCAGGAATCGCAGTGAGCAGTTGGACTGCAGGATGTGAGCGAGTGTGCGAACGCGGCCTTCGCCTCTGAACTCGACTGCGGTGCACTACGAAAACGGCCTACGCAAACAATACAAAAAAAAAGTTTGTACTGTGTGTGATGCGCCCCAAGTGATCTTCATTTGCTCCACGCGCCTGGTAATTCATTAACGCCGCGCACTCTTTCGGCGGCGCGGCGGACGCGCATGCAAATTTATGTTAAATGCGTCAGACGCGCATGCTAATGCCCGCGTTTACGCGTCTCTCCCCCAGACCCCCTCTGCGCGGCGCCCCCTACTGGCGGATCCCGTTGAGGATAGAGGTTGCCCTCTAAGGAGGCGACTAGGGTAGGTGCTATGTCTTGTGTTCGGGTTGTAGTATCTCAGTGACAAATACGTACGTTTTAATAGAATGTTTGCTAACACGTTAGCCCTCGTGGAACGTTCGATATCTCACTTCAAGTCGCGCGGTGTCGTTGTGGGGTGATGTTCCTTCAGAACGTTACTGTAAGATGTCTTGGTTTGGAAAGTGCTTATATTTGTGTGATATTATGTACTTTTTAAATCAATGATAGGCAATATGTAGTCTTTGAGATGCCATGTATCTAGTTTTTCATATATCAGCGTAATACCTTTAAGCGGCGTCCGTGTGTGAAGTTACTCTGGAATGACAGTTTCAAATTATGTCAATTTTTCTGACAATGAATGAATACTTCCGTCCGAAATTTATTTCTCATTATATATAGTGTAATAAATATTATCCACGTTTAATTGACGGTAGTATTTTGATCTTGCTCTTGATATCGCTGAGGATAACACCTCCAAACCTGCCCCGTGGTAGTAGACAATTTATGACGATTATGTATCGCGAATAAATATTTCTGTGTACCTTATGTACTTTTTCAATATATATTTCACTCAGTCAGCGGTCCTGGCACTTTAGTAATCACGAAAATCTTGAGAACGACGCAGATAAATCTTGTTTCAATAGGTATCAAATTACTTGCTCTATCACGTTGTATCATCAGAAACTCCGATACGCGGGTCCTTGATAACGAAGAATTGGTTTACGGCAAAACGTTCCTCCGTCTGTATTTTCGCCTATGAACAACTTTAGTGCGTAAACTCTCTACTCAAAGCTCTACGATTCTGAAAAATATTATTATAATATTTGGAGTTCTTTACATGAAGTCCCTGGAATATTTTCAATTTTTTTAAAAAAATGGTTCTATTTTTTCTATAATTTTTTTTGAAATAATAGAGTGAAATCCATGTATAAATATGGCATAAGCACAAACTTCATTGCTAACTCTGAATTTTTGAAAATTTCTAGTTTTAATTTTTTCGGCATCGTACTACAACAACAGTATTGAAGATGGCGGCATTTTTATCAAATGAATTTTTTTTTGCATAATTAGTTTTTTCATGAACATAATCAAAATTGTTTGAAAATTGTAGTACTTGTGAGTGAAATATGGGCAATTTTTCTAATAAAATGTCAAAAATAAAAAAATATATTAAGGAAATTAAAAAATTACAT
The DNA here is from genome assembly GCA_017312745.1 of Gryllus bimaculatus. Classification (NCBI taxonomy): domain Eukaryota; kingdom Metazoa; phylum Arthropoda; class Insecta; order Orthoptera; family Gryllidae; genus Gryllus; species Gryllus bimaculatus. The sequence continues at coordinate 10,162,332 of BOPP01000001.1, forward strand.
CATTTTACTTTTTACTTTTTTGCTACCGCGTACTCGGTAGAGAGATAAATACGTGATGCTGAGCAAAAAAAAAAAAAAAAAAGGCAAATGTTCGGCAGCAAAATTCTTATTACAGAACCATGCTAACGAAAAAGTGTCTTGCTTTTAGATGAATCCTGTCGCTACATTTAGAAAGAAAATCCTCTAACAAATGGTGTAGCTAGAACCCACGTTTTGTGTGTCTTCGATACCGAAATATCGATTGACGGCAAAGAGTATATCCCTCTGTGTACAACTCTAGAGAAGAAGCGGTGTAGCCGATTTCCGCCAAAATTGCCCCGTCCTATCTGGCCGATTTCGTGGCTCCTTGAATTTGAAACCGTAATTTTCATTTTGAGCCGTTCTTTACATGAATCCCCTAGATCATTTTCAAATATAGAAAAATGAATTCAATGTTTTTTATTAAACTTTGATCATGGTTAGTGTAAAGAAGATTTAAGAAAATGGTGTAGGTCTCATTTTCTTTAAAAACCATGCTTTTTCTAAAAATGCGAAAGATCGAAATATTTTCGGAATTTTCCTACAACTAAAATATTAAAGTTAGAGATTTTTCCCTTAGTGAAATCTGCTACTAAAAGATATATTTTTAAATAACGTCGTGTATAATTTATCGAAAATTTGAGTACTTTTTGCGTAATTCTGCGTAAAATAATGGCGAGAAATACGTGCAGTTTAGCACCTTTAGTTTTGAATATCCCTCACACCGTTAATGTTTCCATCACCAATAATTGCTGTACATGATTAAATTGGCTTCTACAAGTGATTTAAATGATTTTAAATGGCGTTTATATAAACCTCAAAGGTTTAAGAGTTTCAAATTTTGCATTTTTACGTATAAACGCTTAAAATGCATTTTCTCAAAATTGGGTCTAAATTTTTCAATAAAAATTTTCATATAGGATTAGGTTTAACTTTTCTACAAGACTCAAGTCATTTTAGTTCTACCAATTGGGAACAGAAAAATTAAGAAATTGTGAAAAAAATGATCTTTGAAAGGACGATAGATGGAGATGAGACGAAATCGAAAACTAGCCAATACCAAAGAAATTAGAAACGAAACGAACAGGAGAAAATCTGTAAAGAAAGAGACATTCTGAAGCTCTACTAATAAATGTATATTCCACATTCATAAAACACAAATAGTAGTACACAATTAAGTATTGTTTAATGGTGCCAATTTTAGCCAGGTCACTTTTACACTAAAAGAAACATTTCATTGCTCTATAGTTTGAGGGGTGCCTGTGCATTTCAGAGAGTACTTCAAAACAATGTATGGTATTTCTATTTCAGCAACAAGCACAACTGATTTTTTGAGAGGTTAACAACCCTCGGAAATGTACTGCAAATTAAAAAAAAAAATAAAGTCAGAAAATATTATCAGTCAACTGTTATTTATTACCTATGTAGAAAAGCTTCGACACTCTCGAGCGTTTATTTAAATAGTGAAGAGATTTCCAAATCAATCGAGGTGACCTGTTTCAAGCATGTCACAAAGTTGTAAATCCTCAACTGTACACACTTTGTTATAGAATTGATCACATAAATGCCATTGTATGCATTCAATTCACATTCACCGACAGATTTAACCATATTATTCCGCACCCGTATCACGATAAACAAATAAACGATAGCATTTACTACATTATACTTCAGACTGCAAAATCATCGTGGGCACTATTCGTAGAGATATTGTTGCAATATGTGAGAATGATGAAATTGCTAAACAAAGCTTTCTTTGTCAGATGTAACCCACCGGCGAAAATATACTGCTTTAAATCAATCATTACTTCTTTCTCTCCTGAATGAATTAGGATCTAAATTTGAAGTAAATTTGCCAACTGAGCAATAAAATAAATGTGCAAACCTACCGGCCATAGAAAAGATTTCGTAAATACTTTATTTACAAATAAATATTAAAATATTTACAGAATGAACAAAGCGAATGTATCTTTATTTGAACAGACCCGTTGTTTTTATTTCTGACATACGTAATAATAGTGTACAAATTCTGTTTATTTCTAAACTTTTGTAATGAAAAAAAAAAGAATCTAAATGCATTCATTTCTTACTATACTTTAAATATATCTATCATGAAACTATTCTTACCCAAAATATTTTTTCGTAGATTTTCGCTCCAGTCTAATGCATTAGTCAATGCTAGGGATCTTGCGGAAGAGCAGACATTTTGACAATTAATAAATACATTTACATTATTATTATTATTATTATTATTATTATTATTATTATTAATTTATTATAGCATATTTCAACAGGTTCAGTTTATTATTTAATTGCGCCGCCCACCGCAAAATTCAGGATATTTTTCTCAACGTACTTAAACCAAATTCGTAAAGGATGGGGCACGAGCCGGAGAGTATCATCATACAAAAATAGTTTTTTCTTTGGAATTTTTATACACTTTTTGGAGAAATTTAGCGCATTAAATTTTATTTTTGAATTCCTCTATATAATTCACTAAAATTTGAGAAGGATTATGAAGGTTGCCTTTCAGAGAATTTATTGCTTTTAATATTCATCTGTGCTATTTTTATTTTGTCTATTATTTATTTCTGTACTTTTACAGACAAAAGGAATGGTACATTGTTTTATTTAAAGAAAAACTTCATTCTGTCACAAGTGTCCAGAATGTGATCTTAATTTCGTTTTGGTATACATTTATAACCACCAGCGTATGTGCACAATTTCTAGAAATAACGAAACGGTTTTCCAATTTAATAAAGAAGCTTAGCTCTCCAAAGGCGTTTTTATGAATAGTGCTATTTGAATGTGACCGTGTAACGTAAACAAGGTCTTCAGCTACGAGAGAGTTTGAATGAAATTTCACGCACTTCTGAACCTGCAAATTTCACTTGAGATCGCTATGGGTTCTCTCAGTCATTTCACGTCGCAGTCGCTACGGGCTCTCCTCCGCGTCCTGACAGCGCCCCTAGCGGTGAAGTTTCAATTAAATTTAATGCGTAGGTTTTCACCGAGAAAGACGCGAGAATGTTTAGGTAGTTTGCGTCATTTGAAAAGGCGGACGTTTTAGTGAAAGCAAAAAATGTGGCTTGTATCTCGTTTTGACGCTAAATGGGAGAGACTGGCCTTTGTTTCGTCCCGTGTGTTTTAACGTTTAGAAGAGAAGAGATGTCCTATAAACACTAGAAATTATTTGTGCTATTCCGCTTCAAAATATGTAAGTATTTGAACCCAGAAATGTGAATTCACGAACTATATATTTTATTTTACAAACAATATTATTTTATGATACACACATACAAACAATAAAAATTGTTCTAGAAAGTAATACATGTTATTTTATAACAAAATGTTACTGAAAAATTGCCACATAACTTTTAATACTAAAAATATTTTATATTATTAACGACTTCTGGAAAATAGAGGAATAATTCTACATAAGACTTCATATTTAGTAAATGTGAAACCAAGGTTAATATATTTAAATTTGGTTTGTTTTAGAACTCTGAAAAGTGAGAACAACATAGAAAAATATTAGATTGAAGGAAGAAAATAATACCGTATCTTCATTCTTGTTGTTAAAACAAATACTAGTGTCTAAATCATATAAACATTACATTTTTTCAGAATTTCTCCTTTTCATTCGTTCTTTTGCCAACTTTTGCCAACAAGTGTGTGAATATTCGCTCTTTTATTCCTTACTTTTAAAACGTATCTGCTGATATCCTTGCAGAAATTAGAAGTAACCTTTTTGGGGTGGCTACAAAGTTAATATGTCACTTCATTAAACGTTAAAAAACAAATGCAAAAGTTACCGCAAAATAATGAACTTAATTCTGTTTCTAGCAAAACATGAAAGTAATGGAAGTTTAACCTTCCTTTCAGTAGTTTGCTATTAATTACTTAGTATATGGATGACAAAGTTATTAATTCTACTTTAATTTCATATTTTACGTAGAGTCCCTGAAATAGATTGCTAGAGTAGATAGATAGATTTATTATTTCTGCAGGTAGATACACATCCTGGTGGTAGAACACTACAATTTACATATTAAAACTAAGAAGAGTAGTACACTGTAATTGTAAAGCATTTTAAGATACCTCTACACTTTATGACTGTCCTGCAGGGAAGTTTTAACTAATAAATACACTGCAATTTACTTCTCTCTCTACTTCTCTATTGCACTCTATTTCACGTCACGACACTCCAATTCAACTACTACTTTAAATATAATTGTATATTTAATAAACCAATGACCTTAATACTTATTATCACAATACTAATAATACAAAATTACAATTATAATAAAATTGTAGCTAACATAATAACTATTTTCATAAGCCTAACTTACTAACTAATACATTTTACAAATGTCCTTAGTTAATATACATTTAAACTTTGTACACCTAGAGGAAACGGTTCCATGGCTGTCGTAGGCAACTTACTCCAGTCCGTTATTGGTCTATTTGTGAATGAAAAGTTTCCAACATCTCTTTTCTTTGGCCTGAACTGATTTTTGTACTTGTGATCCCCTCTACTAAAGCAAGTGGTGCTATGGAGTCGAATGAAAATATCTTTCCAAGCTGGATAACCGGCATACGCTTTGTACATGGCACAGAGTCTTGCCTTAACCCTCCTGATTTCTTGAGACTCCCATTCTACTTTCTTTCTATTGCTGCGGAAAGTAAGTTTGCACGCTCTTCTCTGTACTCTATTCAAATATTCCTTTTGTGAATTTCTACAAGGGTCTCAACAAATCGCCCCGTATTCCATTAATGGACGAACTAGAGATAGGTAAGCTTATTGTCTCACTTTTGCAGTACTCTTTTTTAGTATTCGCATGATAAAATGCAATTGCCTCCAGGCTTTCCCTACGATAAAGTTAACCTGATTTTTCCCAATTTAATTGCTATCAAATATTATTCCCAGGTACTTACAAGCCAGGACTCTGGGAATATTTTCGTTGCGTAAACGGTATTGACTTCCAGTATATTTGCGGCCCCTACAAAACGTGATGATTTTGCTTTTTGAACTATTTATTATCATGCTATTTTTTCTTCCCAGAAATGTAATATATCGAGATCATCCCGCAAAATATCCTCGTCTAATTTTGATTGAATAACTCGATATAATATATAGTCATCTGCAAATTGTCTTACCTTGGAAGATAAATTGTCTGGCAGGTCGTTTACAAACGCGAGAAACAGGAGGGGTTCAATAACACTTCCTTGAGGGATCCCTGAAGTAACATCTGCCAGAGTTGAAAATTGTTGTCCATCTCGGACTTTCTGTTTCCTATCTCGAAGAAGCTCATCAATCCATGCCACAACTCTGGTGTCAATACCCGAATGCATTAATGTATGAACTAGTTTATCGTGTGGGACATCATCAAATGCTTTCGTAAAATCTACTATTATGGTATACACCCTCCCACTATCATCTTCATCTGCTATATCCTGAAAGAATAATAGTATCTGACTCTTGCAAGAGAAACCAAGATCCTAAAACCATGCTGTCCCTGAAATAGCCATAGTTTCTGTTCCCATTCTTGTCTAATATAATAATTATATGCGTCGTCATTGCCAACAGTATTATTTATTAAAAAGCAATTTTCGATGGATAAGACATCAAAAGGTGTTTTTTAATAAATAATATTGTTGGCAATGAATTTGCTAAAATACAACTGACGTAAGATTTACCGGTCTAGAATTTGCTAAATAGTTCTGTCGCCATTCTTAAAAATAGGAACAATAGTATCTAGCTTCCAAACTTTTGGAACGCTTGAATTGTTGATCGAAACATGAAATAATCTTGTTAGATACGGTAATATTGCCACTCCACTGACTAATTATGTCTGTTGAAATGGCATCTGGACTGCAGGACTTTCCATGTTTCATAGATTTAATTCGCTTTCGCTATGCATTTATTAACTCGTTTTTGGTATCTCTAACGATAGGAATTTCTTCTTTATTTCCTCTTCTTCTGCGAACATATTTGTAAAACCCTGACCAATTATTTTCCTCACTGTCGAGAATGTGTTTTAAAAATGACTCCTGCGCAATTTTCTTTTCCCGCTCTAATTCTTTTGAACAGTTACGAAAAAGTATCCTATGATTTTTTACTGCGTTGTCTATTATTGAAAGCTTTTCTGGCTTTCCTTATCATACGTCGATTTTTCGCATTATCATATTCTGAATCGGAATTTATTTTTAAGTGTTTGTGTGGCACAAACATTTGCAATGCATTATCCAGAATGCTCTTAAACGCGGTCCAAGTTCCCTTCATACCCCCTTCTGTTCTCAGAAAACGATCGTACTGGTCTCTCAGGTATTGGTGAAGCCCCTTTGTGTTTACCTTCTTAAACTGCCAGATTTTTGTATCGTTAGGAATTGTTTTATGTAAAAAATGTATGTCTACGTCGACTAACAGCGCTTTGTGGTTGCTTATGCTATCAATGACAAGACAAGAAAGACAAGGCAAAACAAGAAAAGCTCTTGTGGCCTAATTAAGTAAACATCTAGAAGCGCATCCTGCCGCGTCGGTCTATCTATTACCAGCGCGAATCTCCCTTCTCAGACGAGTCTGTTCACTGACTGTTGTACTTTTCGCTTCACTCACAGCGTCTTTCCAATTTGCGTCTGGAATATTTAAATCACCAGCGATTACTAAAGAATGTATATTGGTGTTTTCTATTTTCTCAGAAATTGTTTCTAAAATCGTGTAATTTTCATTAGGTGGCCTATAGCAAACACTGATTTCTAACATATTCCCTAAATTACTAACTTAAATCTGATAAGTAGTCTTATTAAAATGGAAAATGTAGTTAAATTTCGTTTCGTGCCATTTGTAAGTGATAGCCAAAACTAAATTATTTAAATGATAATATAAATAAACAAATATGTGGTATTATTTAATTTCTTTATTACTTTTATTTCTAATATCTGCAATTACTTAGAAAATAACTTTTCATACTTTTTCACGAAGTTAAATTTAAAACTGTACGGATATTTTTCATTTCCCTCCATTATATTATCTTAAAACTGTTTCTCAAACAATTAATTGAATTATTTGTGTTAAACGATTATTAAAAACATTTTGTAAATCGAAGCTTGTGGAGAAGATGATGGAAGATTTTTATGCCGTGTATTATGTCGATTTGATTACGATTATGTATTCGAATCCTGCTTAGGGCATCAATCTATCTTGTGATGTTGAGACGATGGAAACAACAGTAAGTCACTACTTAAAATACCGTATAAATCATGATTTTATAATTGTCTGCTGTGTCAAATTATGTTATTGTCACAAAACAAAATCTCTGAAAGTACGTCTCACGTGGAGGAGACGCAGAGCCACCACCGCGCTCGCAGCAGGCTCTGGCCCTTGGCGATCAAATGAGCTTATGTCAATCGTTACATTAACGGATCAAATTACTACGTCTTTCATTTATGGTTGTTAACCTTAGGAATACAGCACGCAAAGGAATAAGAGTAAGCATTTTTCAATAGAATAAATTGGAGTGTCATATCATCTACTCATACAAGACGTTGTGTCTCAACTATTTTAACATGACGTTCAGCTAACCCCACCAGTATTATTTTCTATTGAATATTCGGACGCATATACACGCCGCAGTCTGTAAATACACGTTATTATTAAGAGTCGACTAATGAAATGTAAACATAGTACACAGTCTACATTATGACAGTCAAATATTATTCTAATTGTTTATATGATTATAGAATATTTCTGGAGTTGTATGTTGTAAATTCAAATGTGTCTTTATAATATCATTATTTTAAAACAGAATAGAAATAATACAATTATACAACATATCAGTGAAGATCTTCGTTCTTTCAGAACTTCAAGGAAGAGTACTTTAATCAGTGAGACTTGAGAGTAGTGGCAATTATGTGAGAAATGTACCACAGTTTCCACAGTTCTCGCGAAGTCTCTCGTCAGTGCGCTCGACCCCTTTTTTCTCGGAGCACCTCCTAACTATACTTCTAACCTAACTTTTCTTCTGCACTTCTCCTAATGAACCGCATAAGTAAAATGAATGAAAAGAAAGTTAGCGCAGAAGCAAGAAAACTGCATCTGAGCTGAATATTGACGTTGTGATTTTAAGTATGGGTAGGAACTTTTTTCGCCCATTCTGTCTATTACTTTTTGCCTAAAAGTTTCGTTACACAATGCATAATAATTTTAAAATTTATTTTAGAGGATAAAGCGAAAATGCATTAATTTCATGTCACTTGTAAAGCCTCCAGCACGTTTCTTTGTTGAAAATTGTCTTGATGCATGCGAACGCGAGCATGGAACGCTCTGGTTGTCGTCGCAACTGGCGAACTGGCAACTGAACTCCCTTGCGGCTGCACCCGCAAAACCGAGTGGCTTGTTTAAGTCGTGCAAGAGGCTCATGAGATTTTATTTATTTATTTATTTATTTATTTATTTATTTATTTATTTATTTATTTATTTATTTATTTATATTTAGTCAAAAACTGTATGTGACGTATAGGGGAGAAGATTTACAATAGCATTTATCTACCAAGATAATCATTAAAAAAATTTAAAAATCCCTATTACTCTAGAAGTAATTTCGCGTATATTTCTAGGATTTACGTATTATCGTTGCTCATTTACTGTTCTTTTTAACAATAATCTTTTAATTACTGCGCATAAGTTCATCTTCATTTCTGCAATAGCGTTTTTCTTTTGGCCCCGATTTATCTTTTTTTAATCTTAATGTTATCATTGCAAGCCTCTTCTTTCTACGGTTTACTTTTTATCACTTTAGAATTGTTCATATTATTTTATATAACTATCTTTTATTGCTGCGCTCGGTGTATTTTCTTTCCTATGAAGAATTCTATTTGTCACTGCCTGGATTAGTTTTTTTTACCATATATTTTCACTTCACAAGTTCCTTTTTTCTGCAACCTATCTTATCTTGTATCACCAAGATCCGGTTTGTCTTTTCCACGAATGAACTTCAACCAGAGGTCAGAAACGCCTACTTTACAGTCTACCTTATGGGTGGTGTTCAATCGAGGGAAACAAGTCCAATTTTGATCATTTTGGACATATTTCATATTTAAAATGTGTTTAAGAGCCTCTTTTCAGAGCTCAAATAATAAATGTTCCAATGTTGTTAAAAATACTTTTAAACGCCCAAATTCTGTAAACGTTTCCGTGAAAATTTTGTGCCTATTTTCTCACTAGTTCGATAATGTGACTTAGATTTCTGTATGCACTAGACGCTCTCATACTCCACATTGAGACATGTGGTTTCCTACGATTTTCCATCTTCGTCTTTCCCTCGTGCCTCTTTTGCTTTCCTACGTTATATCCACCTTACTTCACTTGGCAAGCGGCGCACTAGCGCTTGCTTGGCGCTTGCTAAGGAGCCTCGTGCATTACTTGGCGGTCGCACTCCGTCTCTGGCTTCTGCCTTTCCTCCAGCAACAGTTTCACGAGGACTCCGCCGCAGGCGCCGGCGTCACTGCAAACTCTGCGCCAAGCTGAAAGAGCTAATGCACACATCTGCGCTGGCGGAGGCGGCCCGCCGGGCGTTGGGATGACGGCGAAAGTGGCGGAGGCGGTGGCTGTGGCAGCGGAGGCGGAAATAATGGAATCGAGGCAGAGGATGTTTTGAAAATAACAGTTGGAGTTATGTCCTTTGTTGAAGAGTCTGGAAGAGGAACATTCGAGTAGATGACGATTTGGTATAAGTGGCTGTTGTTACGAGAATTGTGTAAATTATGTAGAACTGTAGTGGGAACTGAAGATAAGTTCGAACGCCAAAGGAGAAACATCAGTCACAGATTTAGTTTTTGAAAGCATAGCAGTAATTTTCAATGTGTTACATTATTCAACCTCAAACTTCAGTTACAAGATTGGTGATAGTGTTGTAGTAACGATAGCAAAGGTGAGGTACAATGCACGAGTATGGACAGTATTACTACAGGATGGGATGAGTGAAGTAGGAGTGAAACATTAGCGATAATGTGCGTGAAATTAGAAATGGAGTAGCATTAATTAAGCTATAGGACGGGAGAAGCAAAGTTCAAATGCCGAAGGTAGCAAGGACAATTTCGTGTCAAAACAAACATTAAACACTATTCTTGAAGCAGTTTCGTAGTTAGAAGCACGGGGTAAAACAGAAAACATTAGAGTTAAAAATGTTTAAAATGGAAGCTGTAAAAATATCGTAATTGCCGCTTTGCTATGGTTCTAAGAGGAAACTTCGCAATCAGCCTTTAAACATTTTTTTACAAAATAATAATAAATCCTGTTACGATCATGTTACAATTTTAGTCATATTTCAGAAGCTCACAATTTTATAGTGGACAAGTAAAACTACCAGAAAAAATAAAGGACTGTCAAAAAAATAGGAAACTGCATTGATTGTAAAAATATAGTTGTAATAAATATTTGCTTATTTGAGGTCTGATTCACACAAAATTGTTCTTATTCTTTTGCTGACACACAAGATTTGAGGAAAGATCGAAAATAATAACTATTGAAATTGTTCACATATTCTACAAGAACTAGAACACGACAGCAAAATTTACATGACTTATTAAATAAACGTATACTACTTTTAGTTTTTGTATGTCTATGATTGTTCGCGTATCCTGAACCCCTTCGCGTTGACTTTTGTCAAAACGCAAAACACTTCTATGAGATTTGCCAATAGGTTTAAAATGGCATAGAAAGAAACTTTACAACGGCAAAGAAGATATCACGAATTGGTAAAACGATGGCAACACTTAAGAAAGTACAATGAACTAAAAACAATTATATTGGAAGAAAGATATGACTCTGAAATCAGTTCAACAATAAAATATAGAAAACTGTCTCAAATTCACGGCTGGCGCCTGACAACGGCAGCGGTGGTGGTAAAACTTGTAAGAACACACACGGCATTGCAATTCTCTTGGTTGAGATTGAGACTGGTTTGTTTCCTTGTTATGCGTTTGTCTACCAATGAAGCTCATCATACTTAGTAAATTTTAAATGTTGTACGTCAGTATGTCAAGACTTCTCTTCAACCTACGATGACAAGTATAAGTCGTTTTGGTCACAGTTTATTTTGTACAGGCTGATGGGTTATTTTACACAAGGTTTTTTAAACAATAGATAGTAGAGAGTAAGAGATGGAAACAAATAAGGTATTAGAAAGGAATGGGGAAAATGGGAAGGGTTGGGGATTAGAATGGTGTTATCGGTGACTTGAGATTGTAATTGTCTGTGTGTATGTATGTATTTTTTTGTTTTCTTTCTTAACGTTTACCGACGGTAGAAAGAGGGGATTTGGTGACGAGAATGGCAGCAGCGACGGCGCAGCGACGGCGCAGCGACGGTACGAGTAACACACACACACACACACACACACACACACATACACACACACACACATACATGCGGCATTGCAAAACCTTCGGCTGCACGGGCGCAGCCGTAACTCCTCGTAAAGTGGCGTGCAAACGGCCGGCGCGCGGTTGTCGCGTCTTACCTGCGGCAGAGGGAGGCTCGCCTCCTTACACCTTGCTCGACCCCTTGCACTCATGATTTCGCAGGGCGCCTCTGAGCAAGGTGGAGCGGATTTGGGGTGGCCCAAGGCGCTTGCACTGACACCGAGGGGAAATGCGAAATCTAGTGCTGCGTGACGAAGTAAAGGATTGGGGATGGTAGAGACAAACCATTGCGCAGATTATTGCAATGCACTTTCGTTCATAACTCAGAAATGCTTTCAAAGCCCTTAAATGTAGGCATTTTGAGAGGAGGAGAGGTTTATGATGGTAGGCGAATTTTCTGGGAACTTTTGGGGGACAGGTGAGAGAACATGTGGGTGATAATCGGGGTCAAGTTGTCCTTGTGTTATGATTCTTAGTCAGTATTCTTCCAAATGAAACCTTTTAAACCTTATTCACATTTTTTGAGATTTATCTATTTTGGGAATCTTTAATCCGTTGCAAGAGTGGTCGGATACCATCAGAAGCTCGAAATATATGTAAAATTAAATTGAAGGAATAGAGACGGAAATATTATTTCACCATAGAATTGAAGTAACGTCTGTGAAATTTAATCTCGACAATTAGCAATATTAGAAACTTTATTCACGCAGAATATTACGTGTATAATTCTATAAGCCACATTCAGCTCACAGTTCAAAGTTAGGATTCAATATGAAGCAATTTACACTTTCAAATCCGTCATTTATGAAGTGCAGAAGGTTAGTACGGGTGAGGTATTAATTTGATAAATTATATTAATTTGAAACACTATGAATACTGAACAATAATTAAAACCAAGTTTAGTTAGGTGTTATGTCTACTGCTTAAGCGTACAACTTCTGATCAGGCACGGTATCATTTTAAGTCATTTCTATCAAGTTTATATTTTGATTAAAGTTTGTTGACAAACTGATCGTCGTCAAACTACGTCTGAGGATTATTAAATGTCAAATTATGAAATTTAATGAAAAATTAAATTTAAAAATCAAATCATTAAATCTTTCTTCTATTCTAAAATAGAGATATTGCTGTTCGTACGTATGACTTGTTATTTTGCGTTATGTATGTTCTTTTGTTGTAGCTACATCTGGCAGTATGTCTTCTGATATTTTTAAATTTTGGTGTAATTTTAAAATCTCATCATTTAATTAACCAGTCAATGAATCAAAGAAGCAACACATTGTTTCTGCAATTTTATGAATACAATTACACAGCGCAATTTCTGAGGCGTCCTCCAGTACCTTCCATCTAGTTTGCTTTCTCCAACAAAACGTAACACTTCTTTCCACTGTTCTTCGTTTCAAAAGCCTACTATCCGATCCTTAAGTCCCTACACATTTACTGGTATAATAGCAGTATACAATTCACCGTACGCTAGTAATATTTTGCCTACTTTTGGATCTGAAAGCCGCCCTCTGACTTGTAGCGGAGTCTTGCAATTTTCGTGACAAATTGTGCTCTCAAGATAGCCGCTCCTCGAACGAGCCGGGCCGTCGCGGGTACTTCCCCGACCTTCTCCTATTAGTGCTGACGCTCAGGTAATTACGCGTCGCCTTATCAGATATATCACGCAGCGTACAACGTACGTTCCTGAGGTCAAACACCAGACCTTGCGACCATTAATAGCGCCGGCGTGCCTTCGTGATGGTAAGCCTCCATCGAGTGTTCTTGTCGACGAGAGTGAAGGTGTTCTGTGTGTCTTACTCGCGCGATTGCCATCGTCTGTGAAAAACCGTCCGGCCTCATGCAGCCCATTTGCCATTTTGATGAGCCTAATGTAGTTATCTGCAGGGTCTGCGGAGTGTTTTTTACTTTGCGTGAACAGATTTTGTGCGTGTTGTTAACACTTCTGATGATATCATTGTTCAAATGTAAAAAAATATGAATTGTTTCAGTCTTTACTGTTTTTTTCATCTACACTTTTAATTGTAGAAATGGGCTAAATTTCTAAAATTTTAGTATCCTAGACTATCTGCTTAGTTCATATTATCAGGAGAATGGCTCACGATTTATTTATAGACAGTCAGATCTGTTTTATTGAAACATTAAATGCTACAATGGAAACAAAACTGTCCATAAAAAATCCTGAACTATTCTCATAATAATAATAATAATAATAATAATAATAATAATAATAATAATAATAATAATCATGCACACTTTAGTGGGTTCGAAGGCGAAGATTTTTGGGAAAATTATCCATTATATATTATTTATTTATATATTTGAAACTTTAATTCGATTTCCTTCGTTTCCGTTGGGATCTGCCGACTGGCTTGCGTTCAACAAAGCCCTCCGCTCCCACCTGGGCGTGTACTGAACTAAACAATACATTACGTTCATAAATCATTTACGTTCAATATCATTTACGTTCATGAGTTGTTTATTTAAGAGATTAATACCGTTGTTTGTAAATAAATATGACTGAGATTATAACAAGGAATAAATAAACACTTTCATAAACACAAACATTTTCGCAGATCAACTTCTTGGATTCAAATCTTTCCGTACAATACTTTCTTAGATCCGTACAAAGCTTCTTTCTACTTGATTTGTCAGCTGGTCTTTGCAAAATGTTTCCAAAATTACTTTTTACCCATTTACGCTCGAAAAAGGACCAGTTATTGACTTCTTTGTTTGCTGCGTACTTAAAATAATCTGTTTTCCTTTAGTGGCGATTGCCAGGCGAGGTTATTAGGAGTACCAATTTTAGAGAAGGAGAAAATTTCCATGCATCATAATGAAGAAAAGTCCCTATGGCAGTTCTTTTTCGTGTGCTAATGATGTTATCTCTGCACTCACTAGCTAGATTACTCTACTTTCTGTCTTGACAAAACAACGTCGCCATCGTATCAAGGTATTGTTCACTGTTACAGGACAGTTATTAATCTTTCAATATGATAATCATAATTTGTTATTTGTTCGCTATAAATTGTATAAGTGTTCAGTTAGACACACAATGTTTAAACCACTTCAATCGTTTTTCAATCCTTGCCGTCATTTATTGGGAAATATTTCAGCATTGTGATCGTAGCAAAGAAACGGATAAGGGAACGAAGAAAGATTTTGAAGTCGGTAAGAACTAAGCACATCAAGCGAAGTTTCGACACTGCCATTTTAATTAATCTTCTTTCTCCTCTTTTTCAACTTTCTTTGTTTAATGACACGGCTTTTCTGTCGAATAGTATTCAGAATATTATATAGCCTCCTGTTCAAAAGCACTCATTCACTTCGGTGTTTCCCTAGCACTTAATTTTCTTCTATGATTAAATATCTGGTCTGTTGATTTTATTTAACAAACACATACATGTAATAATAATCCAGGTCTTCCTGAGAATTTTATCGTGCATTGACGAATGGTTAGCAGTGTATATTGTAACTCCAGTTAAGATTAAATTATGTAATTTAATAAATTAGTTTAGTGTTAATGTGTTAATACTAAAACTCCTGATGACAATTTCGTATCTCTATTCTATATAAAATGAAAACATATCAAATTGCTAAGAATAATATGGCTACGCTGTGTTTTTTCAAATGTTCAAACCACCACTGAAAAAGTTTGACACATGCTGAATATGAAACAAAAAAATGATAGAATAAAGTGATAGATATGATCTTTAGAAGATTTTAGAACAAATAGGTAGGTGGGGAAGTGCTACGTTAAACTAGCAAACATAAAGAATAAGGTCGGAATCCTACCCCAATGGTCTCCACTGCCATAACGATCAACAAACACAAAGAAGACACCTCGGTCGCAGCGGCAGTGGCAGCGAAGGCAATGCACACAGGTAGTCCCGGAAGGCAAAAGCTAGAGGAAGGGGCGTGGTGCTCCCGAAAGTCACATGCTGCAACTTAGCACTTGGCCGAACGCAATGCAGAGAAATCATGAGAACTGCGTAGCTCGGGAATACTTTAGTGAGACCCAAGGGATCTAGTCATTTTAGTGGTTTAAATAGGACGTGATAATTGGCATTTCCAAAGGGAAATAGAAATTGTGGTTCTGGAACTAATTTTCTCTTTGTATTACTACAAACCTTCCGGGTATAATAATATATTCCCTCATGATTTGTTTACTTGTATGAGAGCTCAGAAATTTCATTCACAATGTTCACGGCTCAGAACCGAAAGAGAAAATAACTTTGATGTGTACGCGTGTATTGAAATATCGTATTTGAAAACGAAAATGGTAAATATCCAAATATACGCACGAGCGGGAAAACTTTGCATGCCCCACGCCGTCGCTCTCCCCCTCATGATCCTAACATCAGTGTCCCCGCAGTCGCATTCGCCTTGATGATTGCCGCTGTCTTTGCCTTCGTCCTCGCCCTCCCCTTGCCTTGACCATCCCTTCCTATTCCCCTTTCCCTATCATCCCCCCTCACCTTCATCACCGCCCCAGCCCTTGCTCTCGTCCTCGCTTTCCCCCCAGCCCTCGCTCTAGTCTTGGCATTGCCCGACGCCTTCATCATTGCCAACGCCCTCGCCCAAGTCCTCCACCCCCTTCACCCTCACCCTTGCCTAAGTCCTCGTCCTCCTCCTCGCCCTTGCGCTTGACCTTCCCTTCCCCTTACCAAAACGTCCTCCCTCGCCTCTGCCCTTGTCCTTTTCCTCGTCCCCCCTTTTCGTCTGGCCCTATCTACCCCTTCGCCTTGGTCTCCCACGCCCTCGCCTGAGGCATCTCGCCCTCGCTCTCACCCTCACTTTCGCCCTCAACTTCGCCCTTGCCTTTACCTTCGCCTATCGCCTTTGCATTCAGTTCGCCCTCACCTTAGCACTTGTCTTTGCCCTGACGATCGCCTTCTATTTCACCGATGCCTTCTCCCTCGTCTTCCCCATCGCTTCCCTCCTCGCCGTAGCCCTCTCCCTCGTTGTTGCCTTTGCCTTCTTTATCCTCGCTCTTGCCCTCACCCTCAACCACGCTCTCGTCTTCGCTCTAGCCTTCGTTCTCATCCTCACCTCTGATCTCGTCCTTGATCTTGTTATTGCTTTTGTTCTCGCCCTTGGCCTCGCCTCTCCCTCGTCTGCAAGCCCGAAGTGCTCCCGAGGCGGAATGTAGGAGCGGAGCACTCATTATAGTCATGGTCTTTCTCGGCTCCTCTCTAGCCTTCTGTCTGCAGAAGGTCGTTTCTAGGAAAATATCGACGGTTTAAAGCCGATGGTTTGTAACATCGATGTTTAGAGCTCGACGTTTTCACGTCTTCGATTTTTTTCTGTAAATGAAACAAAACAATAATCACAATTTTGTAGGGGATAAAGTTTTCACACATAACTGGTGATCCACGTGTTTGAATGGATCGAACGTTAATCACGCAGAGCATCTCTTGGCTGAGTGATGGCCCCGATCTCCCGATATTTTCTACGCCTGTCGTCATATCACGCAACGTATGCGGCGCCGTAGGCGTAGGTCGGCAGGCGTCCCCCTTCCTGCCGTTCCCTTTTCGGCGAACGGAGGAAGCCCGGAACCCCTGAAATGACCCTCAGCGGCCAGGCTTCCAGTCTCAGTTTCTCGCGAGGACGTGATGTTGGTAGTTATAAGTGCAATTCGTGTGCAAACTGTGATTAGAAACTGATAATAAAAAATGTTGGGGCCGAAAATAATTATAGAAAAGTGTTAATTGCATTTTCTTCGACAAAATAATACAGTAAGATATACTTTTTGTATTACTCCTCTTAAAGTAAAAGGTTTATTGAATGTCAATATTTAAAAAAAAAAATTTCACAGTCAGATCTTAATTAGACACATATAGTATCAAATTCAATTTTTTTTCCGTACCAAAATTACAACTAGACGCTATTAAATCAGATTTAAACCATCGATGTTTAAAAATATATGTTTTATGGATGACAAGTGAAAATGAATTCAAAATCATACGCTTTCCACAATATAGAGAGAAACTCTTAGCAGAGTGCATGAATTTTATAATGAGCAGTTAAATGGATGGGAAAAACAAGCTTATAGAAATGAAGAAAAGAATCCGTAGAAAATATAGCAAATACCTCTTATTATAATATAATTAATAATTATTAATACAAAATGTAATCACCTTATATTTTGTTCACGTACTGTTTAATTTGGCTTCTGCTTGAAAAACCCAAATTGGCTTTATAGAATCGAACAATCTTTTTTTTGCAATAATCAATTAGAGTTTTCAAAATTGAGGGTTATCAACATAGAGATTTTTCAAAATTGAGATATCTGCGCAAAATAATTTTTGTAGATACATATGAGATTAGAAAAAACTAAAATTTTATCTAATTGAGGCAAAAGAAAAATATCTATAGGGAATTTTGGCATTTAGAATCAAAACTTTTAATTTCAAATATCTTGCAAAATATAACGAAATGCGCCATGCACTAAATTAATATAAAACGCTTAACGACTCCTATTACGTCAAGTATCAGAAAATCCAAATATTAATTGAATCTAATACAATTTGGACTATTTAGGAGTTTTTCCAAAAAATTATCAAAGAAATATTGTAACACATAGTTTATAGGCGACAAATGATACTTGTGATATATAGTTGCGGTGCGATAAGAGCGCATCGAGTAAGAAACATAACAATAAAACAAGGGAACCTGTGAGGCCAGGTAGGAAGTGTAAAGGTCAAGTCATTGTGTAGTAATATTTTTGTGATTAGTCCGAGGAAATAGAAAACGGACATGTGGTTCACTGGTAACGGGAGAATATCAAAGTAATTTAAATGAGATTTTTTGACAAAATACCTGCAATATTCGTGTAATAAATATATCGCGAGGAAGAATATAAATTTTATTAGTGGAAATTCAGAGTGGACATAAGAAGAGCTCCAGATAGAATTGGATCAGCCGCTGATGTACACCAAGATGTACATTTTGTAAAAAAGAAATAAATTATAGACATTAATAAAACTATAATAAGAAGGCGAAGTCATGTTTAAATACTAAGTTAACATTAACATTATGATTAAGAAATAAATATTATGTGTGTTTCGTTGCTAGTCGTTGTATGTCCATCAATAGAAACAATAGAAAAATAGAAAAGTACATTGTTCACCAAAATTAATTAAGAAGGAATTCTAAATTAATAAATCTATCAGCCGTCACCTGATGTCGCTGGCAAGTCATTGAGCCAAATTTGTAGATTGTTTAATTTATTAGTAACATTTACTCAATTCTTCACCGCCTAAATAGTCGAATGAGTGGTATTTTCAGGCCCGCGAAAGAAGATAGAACCCTGAGAAGCTGTAGGTTTGCTGACGCCCAAAAAAATAAATTAAAAACAGAGCTATCCATTCCATTAATTATAAAGAGAGAGAGATAAAATATTATAAGTAGAAATTATTTTCATTCACTTCAATGGTACTCCCAATACGAGGCCGTAAAGAATAGCAAATAGGTTTTAAAAAATTGATAATATTGTTAAAATTATAAGTATTTAAAACGAGGAATGGTTGATTCACTTCAAAATAAAATGATAGGTCATAAAGAATATGCGAGCTGATGAACCAACTTCATTTTACTAACTTTCCTTCTTCATTTATGCAGCAAAAGTTTGAATTTAACCTTTGACAAATATCTCTTGGTGGATAAAGCAAATTTCGTTTTGCGTTGCAATTTACTCCTTGCAAAAATCGTACATGTTTCCAGGTATGTTTTAATACTCATATTTCAACATAATGAGCAATTATTCGCGTGGTCATTCTCTTCACAAAATAATGTACCACAGTTCTCTGAATGCAGAGCTGCCAATACATTACGCATCCGTATATTTATCTAGATTCGTGGAGTTGCTCTCGTGGGCATTTCGAGGTCTCGTAAACACGACTTTCATTCCACGTAAAAGCAACCGCAGTTTTATTTCAATTACTTTGCTCTCTGCATCAGAATCCCTCTGCGTCATGCCTTCACCAACGCTGCCTCCCGCCACGGCCGTCACTGTCTTCCATCATCACTGCCTTCCATCACCACTGTCTTCCATCACCGCTGTCTTCCATCACCGCTGTCTTCCATCACCGCTGTCTTCCATCACCGCTG
>BOPP01000001.1:10190514-10207757 GCA_017312745.1 Gryllus bimaculatus
ATTAGTGGGAATGGAGGTAGTGTAATAGATTACGCTCTATTGTCGCAGGAAAGAATACACAATTTATTTTTTGTTCTTATCTCTATACGTTGTTTCCAGTTGAGTCGGCTATCGAAGTTTAAGCCCAAGTATTTTATTGTAATATTAGTTGTTGTCCAATCGATGATACCGTTATTTATGAAGAATGGAAGAGTGTGTGAATGGTTGTAAGGTGAAAATTTTTATACAGATTTTGTTGGGTTCAACTTTATTTTCCATACATTAGCCCAATATGCTAGTAAATTTAAGTGGTTCTGAAGCTGTGTTTGAAGAGTTGTTAATGAGTTCCTTGAGATATACAGTGCAATGTCATAGGCAAATTGAGCGGTGTTTACATGTGCTGAAGTAGGAAAATCAGCTGTGTGTAAATTGAACAACGTGTGGGGAAAGTGATGAACCGTGGGGAATTCCAGCAGAAATTTTCCTTGGATTGAAGCAGTGGCCTTCGAATGAAACTGAAAATGTTCTATTTGTTATATAGTTAAGGATAACAATTACTAGATATATAGGTGTAGCTATTGAAATTCATTTAAAATAGAGAGAAGGATGCCATATTCTTTCGAATGCTTGCGAAATGTCTACGAATGCAGCGATTGTATGTTTTCCCTTTTGAAATGCAGTGTGAATGTATTCCGTAAGCCTTAGCAGTTGGTGGGACACATTATCAGTACAGAATTTGGAAATATGTTTACTGTTTGTAAAGAGAATATTTTTATTGCCTCTTACAAATCAATATGTATGCTTTCTTAAATCTAAATCTTTCCAATATATTTTACTCGTGCCGTGAAATACTGGGTTTTAGCAAGTAAGTCAAGCCATAAAATAAAAGATTTCAATTCTCGCTTAAATACTTGTATTTATTAATAAAATGTATTTAGCCGCAAAAATTAAGAACATTTTTGAAAATTGAACTATAAAAAATAATTGAACTACAAAAATAAACTATGTCTTATACCTGTTGATAATTTGTAAGTTTGTCTGAATATTGAATAGTATTAAGCGATCTATTTGTACGTTTGTTTCTTCAGAGAACGTACTTTGTTACGAAACTTTGCTATGGTAGGGGCCATTTTCAGGACGAGTATTTGTTTCTTAACGCTGCTGACGAAATTGTGACACGTGATTTTGACATTTGGTTGTTTTGATTTTTTTTCTTTGTTTTTAGTTGTTGATTTTTTTGAATTGACATTCTTATTTTTTGAGTGATTCAAAACATTTTTTGAGTGACAATGTGTTGAATGATGACTGTCACAAAATCATAATTTCTCTCTTCTGCAGTTAATCTGAGAAAAATAATGAAGATCTTTTGGGTTTCATGTAGATCGCCAATAAAGCAATACTGCAAAAAGGACATATACAACCTATCGTAAATCAGTGGTAATTCGAGCTTATCTTTATATATTTTATAGACCAATATCGTTCTATAATAATGCCTTAAAGTTAGGTTCAAAAGCAAGATATTTACATAAAAAAATACTCCCTTTATAGTTTCGACATCGATAATCTTTCTTGTCACATGATATAGGTCAATGAGAAACTTTTCTTCTTTCAAATTAGACAAAAAGATACATCGTATATTTTTTCGGCACATGTAATTTCTCAGTATATTGTTCCTGTGAATATATAGTTTAATTTTGAATTGTTTGCTAAACAACCAATATATTTTCTTCCTTCCAATTAAAAATTACTGTAAATATTACATTGTAAATTTTAGGTAAAACCCGAAAATAAAGAAACGTAATTTATTTAATATTATTCCAACTGAACTCGTATGACTACATTCCATAAGTGAATGATCTATAAGAATTTTACAACAGAAAATTAGTATGTAACTCCCAGTATTGAATGTCGAAAACCTAAAAAATATTAAGTAGTTATTTTCCAAGACTAATGAATAGCGGGGTTTAAAAATTCTTGAAAATATGAACACTATTCACTGTGAACACAGTTACATGAACAAGTTTTTTGATAGCCACTAATAAAAGCAGTTTTATTTCGGATCATGCGCAGGGTGCTAAAGATAAAATGCTTGCACTTGTACTAAAATAAAAACGATGCTGGAACCTTCAGATGAAATTGTGAATTCAAGAAAGTAATCAAAATATTTTCATCAGAAACTACTCTTATCAGATCTTAATGTAGCATGTAATCCAATTTATTGACCTGTATTCTTGAATTAAAATAAAAGGAAAGTTAGTAAGCCTCTCTAATGATACAGGAACATAAATATGTTGAAAATTACATTTTATTTTGCTTGTAGGATTCCGCCACCGGTCTCAACCTTTCCCAGCCTCGTGTCTCAACCTTTCCCACTCACAAAATAAAATGTCATTTTTGTCCATTCATTTCATAAATGACTATTTTCTACGACATCGTATTTGTAATTAAAAGTATACGGCAACTATTTGTAATTAAATATGTAAATTGAGCCATGAAAGCTTGCTTAGAAGATTATCTCAAAGCTATTTAGAGACAGTTCCGAAGTTGTCGTAGGTGTCATTGGTGAGACTTAATATAAACACAGTGACAACTTAAGATTGAATTGATTGAAGCAATGCCACCAAAATTAAATATCTTCTCGTATTTATTACCAGCGTATATTACAATTTATTACTTGGTGCTTTGTGTGTGAAAATGATTGGTTCATATTAGTGGTTCAGTTCCAATGCTCAGTTAGTAAAGTTCTGCAATTGGTCAAACTTCTGTGTTACAATAAAGCTGTGTTATATGACTATTATTGTATAATAGACTGCAACCATCTAATTAGAGAGTTACCAATGAGTATATAAAAATACTTCAATTACTTAATAGTTCATGAATTATGAATTTTGTTCTCATCCACAAATCGATGTAATGTAATAGTATGTTACTCAAATTTTTTTTAAATATATCACTCAACCATAATTTATTTCATTTTATACGAAATATTCATTTTGTGAAATATGTTTTGCGATTTCTTTAATTTTATTGCATCCAGTGCAGTTTCCTCTAGCATTCCAATATTTCATTCTTGCTTTGATATTGGGGAAGATGCCGCATTGCCTCACAGGCTGTGACTTGCGGTCTGAGCTCTCGTTTGTCACATGAATTTCATTTGAACTTTGTAAAGGGGCAACAATTTCATGGATGGAGAGTTTAATTAATGAAACAGGGATTTCAATTAGAAACTCGTCTTTCTGAGCTTTGGGAGTGTGGGTAGAGGTCGAGATTAAAGAATTCGTTCTTGAGAGGACTTCATGGATATTGATTAGAACGATACAGAATGGTGACTGCACTGGCAAAGAGGAGGAAAAGTCAATTGGGGAAAATATGGGAAAGGAAAAGGAAAGATTAAAGAAAGACGATCATTTTTTCCGTTACTTTCCAAGAGGTAATTCGTGCTGTCATTAATTGAAAATTCCTTCTGATTATGTCTTTTTTCTTTGAGTTTTAAAGTGCAAATTCATTTTCTACCAATGCATCACATTCCTGTACGTATAGTAAAGTTTGTTTTTGTTTTATTTTCATTATCTTACATCTTATGTTTTTCTTATTACAAAAATGAGATCACCGAAAACAAAATGTGTCTTAACCTTAGAAGGATAGATCGTTTGCTAATGATTGTTTACTAAAACAATTTTTTTATCAGTCAATAATGTTGTATTCTTCTTAGCTCCTTTTTTACAACAAAAATAATTACAGTTAATTACAGAGTTAGAACAGTAATATATGTACTGAATGTTTAACAATGATTGAGTAGTTTCCTTTAATTCATCGACTTTTCTGTCCTTTCCCTCTTTTCACTTAGTCCGTATTCGAAATACTTAAAATTATAATGGCATTACTTATTCATTATTTGCTTTCTATCGTTCATAGTCTGTAAGTTATTCATACATTTGAACAGATGTGTTTTTATAACTTGTTATTGTTTTAGAAGGGTAATTTTCTAAATATGTTTATTTATCAGATTCAATAGTTCGAAATAGCCATGTACTGTAGTATTTCTACATAGAACGAAGGTGAGGGATTAAAATATTCCGCGTTCTTGATAATACATACATCAGCTTAAAAAATGGTCTGTCGACACATTGACTCACGGAACAAGCTGACGAGGCCGTTGGTCTGTTGTCTAGCTTGTCAACACGCGTCAAATCCTTCGAGAGACTTCTATTGACGTTACAGTGACAAATGGCCTTTGCAAGCGCTCTAACTTCTGCGACACTTTTGGACACCGATTCTACACGTGAACTATATAACTTGCATTACACAAAAGGCACTGATACAACGTCACATCCTTTATAAAAGAAGAAAATATGAAGGACGCAATCAATTACTGTGAAAAAATGCATAAATGCAATATATGAACTGCCCCAAAACGTAAATTATTGTAACCATCATAAAACACATGATAAACAAAATTATAGATTAAAAAGACTTCTAAGTAAAAGTTAAAATACTGTATCATAGCGTAGGATGAAAGAAACCAAAAATATTTATTAAAAAATATTACAGAGAGAGATGTCGGAAGGGTGGTTTTTAAAATAGTGTAAAATGTACAAATGTCAAGGCATAAGGTAAAAGAAAACGGTTCAGCTTGGTCGGAGGAGAGATAGGAGAAAAACAGTGAATGGCAATGAACGACAGATCAAGAACGGGTATTCCAGAGATAGACATGGGAATATAATTTTTTTAATAAAAATGTTAGTTTGTTTTTCTCGTTTATGATTTATGTGCAATAAATAAAGTGAATGAATATAAATAATAATATCGAGACATTGCAATGCACTGACTACAGGATGTTTCATTTCAATCTCAAAATCGGAAAATTTACACTCCTAGTGTGCTTTGGCCGTGTTTCCAAAACATACGAGTGAGGTAAAATTGTGGGTGCGTTTGTCTCCGTCCTTGCCCCACGCGGCTCCTTCACTACGCCCGCAAACTCGTGCGGTTCCTCCTACTTCTGAACGATACGATTCTGCTCGAGCACCACCGGAGTAAACTCTCAACCCTGTACGCCGCGGCGCAACAAATTAGAACTTTTTTTTGCCAGGCGAGTGGATGAAAAGGACTCGGTTTTGCCGACCATCGGTTGAGTGACGATTTTAAATGCAGAAGGTGAAGGCAAGAAGCAGTGCAGGTAAAACGTTGCAACGAGTAAAATATATGTGAAAAAAGTGGAATGAAAAGAGAAGTGGAACCTAGGCTAGAAGAATAGCAAGAATATTTGTGTCTGCCACATGTTTTAATGTTTTATAATATTGTAGTATTTTACCACAAAAGAGGAACTAAAACGATTTGGAAAGAAATGTAATATTCTTTTTCGACAGAAAATCTTTGTAATATTTATGAATCTCTTTTGCGAACGAAGTTGTTTCTTCGTATTAAAAGAAATATTCGACTGAAAGGTTCCTCATGATTGTTGCTTACAAGTTTAACTGCTACACTATTGAATTTTACCCATATTTTCTTCTAGACACTTTAGGTATTGCTGTGTATTGAGTGTATTGATAATTTTCATGATAAATACAGTATCACTACCGGCCCAGAACTTTAACAACCGGTCACGCACCACAACCGATGTTTCAGTTCCTATTTCTTAAACTCTCCTCTGCTCTTACACATTCACACACACTTAACGTGCGCGACAATATTAAACACATGTCACTGGATATTCTAGTTTGTCCCGATCTCGGAATGGGGGATTCAGGGAGGGGGGAACCTGACAGTCCACGTGTACGTCGACGTCGGTCGCACGTACCAGCTGGGGAGAAGCACTACCGACTCCGGAAATAACGTGCATTGCACTAACGAGACTAATGAAATGACCTTAGCAGATGACGTGCCTGGAAATGCGTAAGACTTACATACTCCAAACGTAGGGGAAGGATCCAAAATTCAGGTGGCTCTGAGACTGGAAACGTGACTGGGCATGACTTGTGAGATGTAACAGTCAGCTTGTGTCACGCGATTGAGCGGAGGAATTGGCTCAGAGGTTGCATTGTCGCTGTCTCTCTGGGTTGCTGGCGTTGAATCCCGGTCGCCCTATAGGGATTTGTTGCGAGCAAGACAAGCTTCCTGCGGGTTCTCTCGTGTGTGGCCTTTCATTTCCCTAATTGCGTAATCATTCAACCAATTTTAATTCAAATCACTTGGAGTACTCTAAATTTCTATTGTTTCTCTATCATTTTTTCAACATTTTTACTTGCAGCAGCCTTGAAAATTTCTTCTTTGCTTTCTTCTTTGCTTTCTTCTTCTTCTTCTTTTTCTTCTTTTTCTCCTTCTTCTTCTTCTTCTTCTTCTTTTTCTTCTTTTTCTCCTTCTTCTTCTTCTTCTTCTTCTTGGTTTTGTCTCTTTTCTGGACGTAGCTCCTTAAATCATCTGAACTATCTATTCATGATATAAATCTCTTTCTCTAGTCGCTAACTCTCTTCGGGCGTTAATTCACCTCTCTCGGAAATGTATCCTTTTTTGAAAACGTTCCTCGTCATTCCTCTCTGTCGTAGCTTATTTTCTTAAAAGCCGTCCGACGGCGAACTAGTGGAAAGCAAATTATGCGGCGTTGACTGCTACCCACTTCCGCTATCAATCTGTCACCAACTGCCAACCTGCTCTTTTGCATCAGTACACCTACAGTTCCTTCTTCCGTTATTGTGAAACCATGACTTCCCTAATCCCTTTTCCCTAATCCTGATGTAATTTTGGTTCACTTTGCTACAATATTATCTTTATAATCATCACGTTCGACCTTAAAGCCTGTCCCGAAGTGAATTAATCTAAAATCCAATCTTTACACCAGTATAACAAATACTATCTTTTAATAGTATCAATTTTCTTATTAAACATTTATTTACTTTAAGTGGAGTGAGATATCTCCTCCAGGCCACGTAAATATCGCCGTCATGCCTCATTCTATCTAGGGAGGAACATCATCTCCCGTGTGCACTACACGTACGAGGTCAATTACAATAAGAGTTGACGCGTCTGGAAACATGAAATTATCAGTGAATCCGTTCCGTTCCTCAGTCCTGTCCTCATTTTCGTCGTCCTCGGAAACCCATGCACTCTGCACATCGACCACACCCACAAGCCACGTTCTGCACCCGCCCTGATCGCCCCGCATGTCGGAGGGTCGCCCGCGCTTCCGCACGGCTAATTTACAGTTGAAAAATCGCCCTCGCTCCGCAGCCGGACAGTAATTGGCGACCGCGACGATCGTGATGTACAGCCGCTCTTATTCGCCGGCTCCAAGTCGCGCGTCCGCTCCGGCCATTCGTCTCCCGGAGCGCGCTGTCGCGTCCGCGTCATTTCTCGCTTTTTACGTCGGCCTTTCCCCGCCCCCCCCCCTTCGACACACTTCCCCGCCATGTCGTCCTCTGCACACCTCGCCCCCCCCCTCCAGCAACTCGTCCTCGGCTATCTACACGTCGCAGTGTTTCCTCACTCTAAGCCACATCCCCCTTCCGTACCCGCCGTCCCGTATCGCACGGACCGTGCCTCCTAATCCCAATCCACGACATCCCGGGCATCATCATTCCGTCGTCCGCCATGACACACGCACCATCTCTTTTTGTGCCGTATAGTCTTCCGCCATTCTTGTACCCACCATTTCCTCGTCATCTGAGTTCTCCGCCACTTCGTTTCCCCGCCACTTCGTTTCCCCGCCACTTCGGTTCCCCGCCTCTTCGGTTCCCCGCCACTTCGGTTCCCCGACCTATTCGGTTCCCCGACCTATTCGGTTCCCCGACCTATTCGGTTCCCCGACCTATTCGGTTCCCCGCCACTTCGCTTCCCCGCCACTTCGCTTCCCCCGTCACCTATGTTCCTGGGGTCTCCCGTGACTTCGGTTCCCTACCTCCTCGTTTGGCCGCCCCCTCGGCTCCCCGCCATGCCGGTCGTGCCTTCACGGACCGCTGTTTCCTCTCCCTACTACTCGACCTCTAACTCTCCCGCCCCGTCCCTCGATAGATTTGGGAAGGAGGGTGCTCGGCGCACGCCACCACGATGCGACATGGACGGCAGGCGCTGCAGTCGCGCTCGCGGAATTTATGTGCGCTCTTTGGTTAAAGCTTGTGGCTTTTTAACATCCATTTAACCCGGTCCTCGCGGCCGTTCCCCGCCTGCCGTGACAAGCCGGAGCGGGGTGAGAGGCGCGGGGCGCGCGGTTGGGTGGGTGCGGTTGATGGACGGGACGCGATAAGGTTGGGAATCGCGTAGCGACGGACCATTTGCGCGGAAGGTCTATTTGCAGAGGGCGCCTTTTTGTCAGGAATAAATCCATTTCGCGAGTATCTATAGCAGATGCATGACTAGGAGCTCGTCACCCTTCGTTAATGTTGAGTTAGAATGCGGAGGCGTTGTTTTGAATGTCGTCAGTCGAGTACCAAAATAGAGTAAGTATTTTTTTTAATGATGTAAAATGTTAAGTGGTATGTATTTACATTCGCTGGTTTGCTTCTGATCGTGAGTTTGTAAATAATGTAACGTATCTGACCCATTTTTTAGTTTCAATAAAAATGCAACTAATCATCAGTAAGTCAATCAGTCAGTAATGGATTCATTAAATTTACGTAGTCCTCTTCTAAATATTATGTGTATCTTCTCTCGCATGACTATCAAATTAATGTTTTGCTCGTGGTTTTTGATACTGTCACATGAAATATAGGGGCGTGAAGAAAAGTTGTTAATTTGGTTATTTCAAAATATTGTTGTGCCTCCACAGTGATCATACTTGAAACAAATTTGCACTTGGTGAAGTTACAAAATGTTAGTCTTGGGGGTTAATTCGTCTTTCATCTTATAATATTTATTAGTTGCCTTTCATCATACTGTACATTAAAGCACTCAGTAACTGTCGTCGAAAGTTTCTGAATACATTATTGGTGTCAGCATAAACATTAGTCACGGAGTGAACCCGTCTCGTCTAGAAACCGTGCATTATGACCCTCTCCAACTCCACGAGACCCTCGCCCCACCTAAAACACACGTTGTGTTTAATACCCCTCGGAGCGCGGTAAGTAACAAGCCGCGTTCCGGCTCTTTTGGAAGAACCGCCCGCCGCGCCGGTCGGGCGAGAATTCACTGAGGCGGGCGCACCTACGAAAGGTTGGGGCGGCCGCGGCGCTGGCACGGCGCCGCCATCAGAGCAGCGTGTCCGCTGCCGCGGCAAGAAAACCACCCTCCAAAAAATGTCCGGCGCGCGGCCGCTCATTACGAGGCGGCGGCGGAGGGGGGTGGAGTGATGACGGGGGGTGGCGTGAGACGAGGGGGAGGGGCGGAGGAGACGGCCGGTGCAGCGGGAGCGGTGGGGAATGGAGATGCGGAGGAGTGATTCGGGGAGGGCTCGAGGGTTGGCAGAGATGGTGCGGGTGACCGAGCGGTGAGGTCGCGGGCGTGGAGCGGTTGAATGAGGGGGAAGGGCAGAGGCGGCGGCACATGGCGTGGGACGGTCGCGCGAAAGGAGGCCTAAAATATTATCGAGCACATTTATCTTAGCTTGTCGTCAAGCGAGATGCGGTTGCCTCCCCCCCCCCCCGCCCAGCCCCTCGCCAGCGTCGTTCCCAGGACACTGCACCGCTTCCGTGCGACATGGCTTGGTGGTGCGCTGTTCTTGCGGTTGGTAAAAGACTTGACGCTCGTTCGCTGTGTCACTTTGCTTGATTGTTTCGAGATTGGCCCCTACACATCCACCCACATCTCCGACAGGCCCACCAAACCCTGATATCTTGTTCTTGTATCGCTCTCATACATCCTCACGAGGACTTCCAATTTCCGCCTAAGCATTCTTCAGATGTCCAGCGAATTAAACCGCGACCCCTTCTCTCTCTCGCGCTCACTCTCGCTCGCGCTCACTCTCGCTCGCGCTCACTCTCTCTCGCGCTCACTCTCTCTCGCGCTCACTCTCTCTCGCGCTCACTCTCTCTCGCTCACTCACTCTCTCTCGCTCACTCACTCTCTCTCGCTCACTCACTCTCTCTCGCTCACTCTCTCTCGCTCTGTCGCTCTCACTCTGTCGCTCTTACTTTGTCGCTCACTGTCTCGTAACCCCTCACCCTGACATCCCCAACAGGTCCAGCAAACGTCGCCCAATATCCTCCAAACGTCCGACAAACACCCCCCTCTTGTGCTTTTCTGGCACCCAGTTCGTCTTATACTTACCTCATTCTTGTACATTTCATTTTTTTGTTTTCTTTATTCGCTGACGATATCGTTCATCACTTACATTGACGCTTCTTACACCTTTATTCACTATCTATTTCAGCCATTTTTCGTCCTTCATTTACTTTTGGTTTTCCGGTTGACGCGAAGTTATCTTCTTGCAACTTTCCTAACCACTTCCTCTGTGTGTCCCTAACCACGTTTGTGCTCTTTTTCATTCTTCTCAATCCCTCATTGGTTCCTAACTTACACATTTTTTCACGTTCCTTCCCGTTTCTCCTCGCCTTTTCCGGTTGCTCCCCTTCTCTCCTTATTTTCTCCCCCATCTCTTCTGTTCCTCCGCGTACCTTCTCGTCCTTTCCTGAATCCTTAGCCCTTTTCTGAATCCTTTCCCATCACTCTCTGCCTCTCCTCGTCCTTCCCGGAACCACTGCCTCATCCTGTTGTTATTCAACATCATTTCTTCTTCCTCCTAGAACTTCAATCCCTTACCGTCAGTCCGTACTCGTGACACTCATTGTTCATCAACATTCATCATTCCCTCCCCGTCCATTCCATTCCATTCCCCTTACGCTTTCCCTTCTCTCTCTCTCTCTCTCTCTCTCTCTCTCTCTCGCTCGCTCTCTCTCCATTTTGTCCCTTTATTTATTCCCAGGGAGAGAGAGAAAAGAGGAACAATTGCAGCCAACCCCTCACTGATTTCAACCACCCACCTATTCACGTCGCTATTCTCCATCGCGCGCTCCCCGCTCCCCGAGTGTTTGCAGCTGCGCAAGCACCTAACCGTCCACCTCCCTCGGCGCTCTCGCCGGTGCCGAAGCTCGCCTCCCCCCTACCCCCACCCCCCGACACGGCCCTGTGCCCGCACCGCCTCCACCACCGCTGCAGCCACCGCCTCCGCCGCCAGCTCCGGTCTTGGCCCGACTTGCTATAATTAATACGCGCTGTAATGGAGGGCTGCTTTCGCGGCTAATGCGCCGTGACCTGCCCCCCGTAATCGCACGACGCGACCGCGCGCCGCACCACCCCACGTCACGCCACGCCCGTGCTCGCAGCCTGCTTCTGAGGCACGCCGCTTGACGGCGGTGGGTGACGACGGAGGTGGGTGGTGGTGACTGCTGGAAGAGTCGTTGAGTAGAATGAACGTATATCCAGGATACCCTTAGAGAAAAATCGTAAATATTGGTGTAAGGCTCGCTTTTCATAAGATTTACTATTATTATTAATTTTTTTCAACGATATGATTACTATTATTATCATAATTTTATGTTTACACAGAAGTTTTCTGATTCACAGGAAGACCTGGTTCTCAAATAACAACGGCCTTTTCGTCAAGTGTGTTATTTGATATTTATTTCAGAATCTGAATTTAGAAAGTTCCGGACAAAACGGAAAGTATTTAAGATAAATTTTAATTTTAAAAACCTCGAAGGGATATCGAGTTTTTGAAGGTTTTCTTAGACGTGTTTTTTGTAGAGGACAATACTGAAGATAATTATTGGGAGAATGAATATTTGGTGCTCATTCCATTGATCTTCGATTTGATATGCCAGATCGTTTTCCTTCCTGATTTTTCCGAGAAGGTTTTTTGCATATTTTTGTAGGAAAATACTGCAATAACAATGAAAAAAGTAACCTTTGCACCTTTATAAATATCACAATATTTGGCCTGTTATGTTCTAGTGTGCTGTGTGTCAAAATTGTGCGATCGAACTAGATTCGGACCTTTTTATTTTCCAATACAGGTTCATATTTGTATGTGTCGTAAGGGGCATGATGATCATGAAATTTGTGATTGGTTGCAATGTCTTGGTGTATAATGGAGGCGATCTGCTACGGCGCATTGTGTAATCTGTCTGTGCGGTGATTGTACTACCTCAAATGCTGTAATCTAAATTTTTCGTCCACACGATACATTTGTGGCATTTATCAGATTAGACCTTGGGATATTTTTAAACTTAGTTTTCTGTAGTTTTAGGTGGGAACAGCATTATTATTATTATTATTATTATTATTATTATTATTATTATTATTATTATTATTATTATTATAATATTGGTATTTTCTGACCACGCTGGGTCACAGCCTAGTAAAGAGTGATAGGCGGGCAGAAAACACAAGGGGTCTGGGGCAGTTGCTCCTCGGGAGTCCCTTATTTCAAACCAAACACTCCCTTCTTTCCGAATTCAGAAACAAAATTCATTTCTTCTTGCATCAGAAATAACTTATATAACGCATTAAATTACGATTATGAATAAAAATACACTGGCGGAACAAAGTATTGCAACACAAAGATTGCATTGCACAATTTATATTTTTCGTTTCTTTTGAATGAAAAAAATCGGGGCCCTATTAAAGTCTGGGCCGGGGCTAGTTGCTCCATTATCCCCCCTCCATTCTGGCCACCCCTGCAAGTGTAAATCGGAGAGTGACGAACAATAGGTGTGGGACAGAGTGTAATGAATGGGGACAGAGAGGTAAGAGTGACGGACTGAGATCGGAGAGTGAAGGGCGGAGAACTAAGAGTAACGGATGGCGGACTAAGAGTAAACTAACGGGCGGGGGGCGGAGAGTGGAGAGTGGGTTTGAGAGTGGAGAGTGGGTTTGAGAGTGGAGAGTGGGTTTGAGAGTGGAGAGTGGGTTTGAGAGTGGGTCGGAGAGTGGGTTTGAGAGTGGGTTTGAGAGTGGGTTTGAGAGTGGGTTTGAGAGTGGGTTTGAGAGTGGGTTTGAGAGTGAGTCGGAGAGTGGGTTTGAGAGTGGGTCGGAGAGTGGGTTTGAGAGTGGATCTGAGAGTGGAGAGTGGGTCTGATAGTGGAGAGTGGGTCTGAGAGTGGAGAGTGGGTCTGAGAGTGGAGAGGAGGTCTGAGAGTGGAGAGGAGGTCTGAGAGTGGAGAGGGGGCCGGGGACGTAGCGTAGCCTTGGCGGAGAGTGAGGCGCGGCAGAGCTGCGGTGAAGCAGCCGGCGCGGCAGGCTAATGGCAAAGGGCGATCCGGAGAGTAAACAATTTCAAAAGGGGCGCGCCGCGCCGCGGCCCGGCCGGAGAGGTAATGGGGCGGGGCGCGCGGAGGTTTTGCGCGGGATGGCAGCGGAGGGCGGCCGCTTCTTACGGAGGCGGCCGACTCCGCCCTGATTTCATCGCCGCGCACCGTGTAATGGGCGCAGCCCTCTAAATGTTGCGTGCGGGGCCAGCGTCAAAAGCCAGGAGGCAATACTCCGAGCTTCTGGTTACGCGAGACCAGACAGGCTGTGTTGTTTCTGTTGAAAGCAAAATTATTTCTAAGAATATTATTCAGTCAAATAATTGCAATTTCAAAATCACTGAATGTTAAATCTTTTAGATCTAATCACTTAAATTATAAAAATCTGTTAATTTGATTCTTATGAATTGGGGAAAAGAACAGATATATTCTGTTTTTTGTGTAACACATATAAACTGATGTTAAGGTTCAGATAAAATATTCACGTCACTTGAAAAGAAGATTGAGAAACAAAAGTTAGTGTACAATTTCCAATTGAAAATAATTATGCAGGATAAACAACGGATTCAAAGGAAAGAAAAGCTCTGTTATGTAATATAGAAATGTAATTGATGCGGAATTTTGCAAGCACATTGTCAGAACAACATCTGTGCAATATTTTGTCAGATTATCTTACCTCCAGCTCCCATGATATTTCACAATTTCCTGTGTATGGATTACTTCTAATTCGCGTTTTATCCATAAAGAAAGCCAGTATTCAGCAATTCAGTAAGTGAATCATAATACAAACTTGTGTTTTGTTGAAGACTTCGGAGCGTAATTGTCCACTTTCAGCCTTCAAATACACGATTTATTCCCTACGATCGCTCTGTAGCTGAACGCCGAGACAAGGCAAAGGCTTAGCACGGCCATTCCACCGGGAGCGACGGATTTTCTCAGGCAGAAGATCGATCCATTATCATCGAATCACGAATTCATCCCTCCGAAGCAGCGAGTGATTTATTGCGCAGCCGTCTCCCCACTTCCCTTTCCTCCCCGAAGCAAATTCTTATCAGTCCCTCGCATCAGTCGCTGTTTCGCCTTTACGGGGCTCCGGCGGGGCGGCGGGGCTCGGCCGTGGAGCGGGGCGCCGCGCAGGAGACTTTGCGACTCTCAGCGATCGTCAAACGCTGCAGAAGCGGCTCCCGGCGAAGGAAAGGCTGTCGATTTATTCTAAGCCGCCCTACGCCTCCCTTCCTTCCCTCCTCGCTCCGCGCCTTCGTCCGCTTCCGGTCCGCCCTCGCGCTCTTCGCCACTTCCGCCCGTCAGGCGCTTTTTAGAACGCACTCTGTTGCGTTTGCTGGGACCCGCCCAGTTGTTAAACAGTCTTACTCATCCTCTTTCTAATCCTGATCTCTTTCATTTTGTTTCTTTTCGGTTTTGCTATCATCGTTTTTTAGTTCCTTTTCTTCTTTATCTTATTTCTTTTCATAGATTTCTTTTTTATCCTCGTCTTATTTCTTTGTTGCAAATGTTGTTGCTTTGTTTCTTTGTTGTCAATTGCATATGTTAATATTTACCCAAAATATAATAAAATGTAATGAATAAATAAACCTAAAAATTATACTAAAAAATGTCTTACCTTCCCAAAGTTAGCTTAGTAATTCTCATACGGCACCATTGTAAGTGTTTAATACTAGGTTTATTACATGCACGATCAGTCACATGGCAACGTTGTGAATGTTACTAATTAAACTAGAAAATAAACCTATCAACGCCACTTTTCGAGATCGTTAAGAAAAGAGTGCTGTTGCAGAAGGATCGCTGGTTCGAGATCCGCCTCGGACACGGTTGTTTTGTCATCATTGTCCCATGTCACTTTCATTTTCGATATACTGCACTAGTTTTTCTGCACCCTTCTATCCTTGCTCTCAGAACACATTGTAGGTATTTTTCGTCTTTGTCTTCTTTTTTATCATGTAACACGTGACTTATCGCTCTACCGTTTACAATTTTCTTTCTTATAAATCGTATTTGTTTCAGTTCCCGTCTTTTATTGTAACCTTTCTTTCTTCTCTTTCTACAAGATGCATCTGCCCGTTGCTTTACGTTTCCAACATCCTTGGCGCTTTGTACATGCCATGTTTTTGTCAAGATCAAAACGTCTGTTGGGAGTTGTACTCCTGAGTACCGTAATCCTTTTCACATCAAAGTCAAGTTTGCATGTTCTTCCACTTTAAACAACGACATAGCATGCCACAGACTGTACAATAATTGTTGGAACATTTTGTACATATGATAAATACATTTATAATTATTTAAATACATTTATCATTATTTACTAATACATTGCACTTATTTTTTGCACGTTTTGCTGCAATATTGTCAGCTTCTGAGGTAAGGCACAGGCCTGCATATTGTGAGGCCTGCATATTGTGAAATTTTTTTGTACATGTGTTCCTTTCCGCGGGTGACACAGACGGCAATGTTATGTTTTTGAGAAACTAGGTGAATATTTATGTTTTTGTAATATTACAACTGTTATCTACATTGACAGATACCAATACAATATTTTAAAGATTAAAGACAAATCTAGCAGTAAGAGTACGCCAGAATTTCCACAGAGCGATTATGCATAGCGACAATCGTTGAAAGTGGAAACAAACATCCGACAATCGTTGAAAGTTGAAACAATCACTTAGGCTTTAGGAAGGTTCTAATAATGAAGTCCTAAGCAATGAAAAAACTCGCTCCTTATCTAAACAAAGATTGATAAAAAAAACTATGCTTGGATCCATCGTCCACACCCGCTAGATGTGAGACAGCATTCGAACTCTGGTTTGGCCCAGTCCAACCTTCTTAGATGAGTAGGAATTGTTCTACTTTAATACATTTACAAACATTGTATTTTGTGGTGTATATCGATTCTAGGGAAACCTCTTTTTTTTCTCTGCGCACTCTTACATCTGTTATTTGTGACCCGCCGTGATACATTGTCGCTCATTTTATTTTTGCCTTATCGCCATGCGTCAGCGACTGTTTGGTTCCATTCTCCTGACTCCGCACTTTTCATATTGTGTTGTGTCGTGCTGTCTCGCTCGGGGCGTTTGTAATATTTCCCATCAGCTTTTCCCCACGTGTCAACGCATACTTCCCTTACGTACTCTGCGGTTTCTCGGTACACACTACCAGTCACCCGGGGGCATTTCTTTGTGTTCCGTCGCGCTGAACACGTTACGCCCCATTTTGCAACGTACTGCTGTCTGCTTTCAGATTGAAGGTATGGGAAACTACTTTTTTTAAACCAGAGTATCAGATAATCTGCATTTAGTAGATGGTAGCTATATAATATATATATATATATATATATATATATATATATATTCGTTTATAGATCACAATAAATATGTATTACAATTAGGATCGGCATTACATAGAAGGGGCAGGTTCCATTCAATATAAAGCAAGAGTGTCTGAATACCGCAGCTTCTGCTAAATACTCCAATATTTTTTTTTGATCTTCTTAACTCTTTTCATGTTCTGTTACTTCTTCTAACTTCTTCCTTTTCTACTCAAAATTTCACAGTAGCAGGAAACGT
The DNA here is from genome assembly GCA_017312745.1 of Gryllus bimaculatus. Lineage (NCBI taxonomy): Eukaryota > Metazoa > Arthropoda > Insecta > Orthoptera > Gryllidae > Gryllus > Gryllus bimaculatus. Next base: position 10,207,244 of record BOPP01000001.1, read on the forward strand.
GCGCCTCTTCCGCTTTCTCTACAAATTCTCATGCGCCCATTTTCTCCCAACAGTTCAATTTGCTCCTTCGTACGTTCCTTCTCTCCACCGTCACATGTAATGTACCACACCCACGTTCTTTAGAGACTGTTACTCCACTTTCTAAGTCGCATCCCTCCTTCAGCGACGTATTAATTCCCCTCTCCTTACAATTCCTCTCCCCCTCCATCCCACTCTGTTTCACAACCTACGCAATCATATGTCTATCTATTCCACTCTCTTCTCCTACCTTTCTCCAAACATTAGATTACTGTTCGTCTCCCTTCTCACACGGTTCTTTTCCTCATCCATTTCATCTTCGCCTCCCTCCTCTCTGAACTCTCAACTTCACCTTCTTCCTCGCCCAACTGCTTCCTCCCCCTTCTCTTCTCCGCCCTGACCTCCCCATTTCTCCTCTTCCACTGGCCACATCCCAGTCTCCGCCTCTGCCCGTGCCTCTGGCTGCTGCCGCTGGCGCTGGCGCGGGTCTGCCCGG